>OZ018387.1:47768627-48968627 GCA_963969525.1 Ontholestes murinus
GTCGCACTTGAGTTCACTTTTTTTCAATATATTAATTAATGATAAATACGTTGGTGTGAGATTTCTAATGTTATTATTTGGAGACGATGCAAAAGTTTTTAGCAAAATTTCGCCCACTAATGATATTTTAACCCTACAGTCCGATCTTGATACTATTAATACCTGGTATCTTAGTAATGACATGACACTTAACATCGATAAATGTAATGCAGCTTTCTCGAAAACTAAATGATTCTATGATCATTTACACCTTAAATGGCATTATGCAGTAGACAGTGTTAAAGATTTAGGTATTCATTGTGGTAAAATGCTTCTTCTCTTCTCTCTATTTTAAATTATTTTATTTTAAGGGAAGTCAATTGTTTTATTTATTAAGAAAAAATCCAAATATCACTGACAATAAATATAGTTTTAATACGATATAGTATCTGCTAATTTGTGTCGTGTTATATTCGAGTCTTGAAAGGCATTTTTTTTGGCGATCAGTTAGATCTCTAGTTTTGATACCAATGTTTTTTTTGCACTAAATACATATTTCATTTTTATTAAAGTAATAACAACTATCATATAATGAAGAATAAATATGTTGCGGATACACCTTGAAATGTTTTCTATTATAATAAAGATATAATTTAAAAGAATCTATCCGAATCAGTGAATTTTGACGAACAGCCACTGACATATCCAATTACGAGGAATCCACCAATCATCCGAGATCAGATATCAAATAAATATCAAGGCGAGCCACCACCATCATCATCAATTAAATTTACGAGCCCGACTCCGGGCGGACGGTGAATGTGATGCGAAACGTCGAGACGCATCGCAAAACATCACGCCGCACACATTATTTCGCAAAACTGGCCATAACTCTCCGAAAGAGTTATTCCAGATGATCTCCAAAATAATTAGGCTTGAATAATGCGGATATTAAGATGCAAAACGACGTTCCAGATTCAGTCCCATTGTTTTGACTGGCCTTATTAAAGCGGCTGAATTTCGAAAATAAAAAGAGGTCCACCTCTAATTTGGTATTCTCCTCTCATACGCTCAATGGGGCATTTTTGTTTCCTTTATTTTTTCTTTCCACTATTGTTCGCCAAAGGGGCTTATCTATATAAATCTGACCGCTAATTAAGCAAATGTCGCAATAACTCTGTCAGATATATATATATATATATATATATAATATATATATATATATATATATATATATATATATATATATATATATATAATGAAGAAGACATTTAAATAAATCGACCAATTAATTTTGTAATTAAACCGAAACCATATTACATGGTTATCTCTTTTACGGGCACAGTTAAATCTTGTCGGCGCACATAAATTACTAATAACGTTAAATTGGGAAGCCGCTCGCATTCTGAATGAAAGCTGACGAGTTTTATCTTTAATGGATGAACTCATTAATTTTCATAAGAGTACTCGTCTTATTTTTCATTGGGAAAATCAAGACGTTTAATGTGCGTTTTAATTAACAAGTCTTTAACAGGATGCGATGGTGGAATTTATTAAAACGCTATGGAGTATTACGTTTATGGCGAATGCTCCTATAAGGGATTTCCTTAATTGATTTTATGTTATTTTCGGTTGCACTTTCGAGAACGACTGCTAACCGTCATATCACATTAATAACTGACATATATGTATGTCATCTATTATATAGTTAATATACACATTCTTGAGAAAGAAAAAAAGAACAACCTTTGTCTGCCATACATCAACAATACTGTAGTACTAAGCAGTAGGCCTAAATAGCATAAAAAGATCGTTCTTTTTTATACACGTAATTCTTTTTTCATTAATAATAATAATAAAATTCAATATATATATAGTCATTGAATATATATATATATATATATATATATATGACTTTTTTGATGACCTTTTGTCATTTTTCGGGTAACATCATGATAACACGCTCAAAAACTTCTGGCCTTACTCAGCAAAAAAAAATGAAGCAAGTGCAGCTTGACACCATTGACTGAATTGAATTGATTATCATTCAAAGAGTTTTGCAAAGATCAAAATAAATAGTAGTCGGACGGTGAAAGGTCTAGTGAGCGTTGTGGATGGTCCATCAAATCCCAGCCAAATTCCAGCAACTTCTGGCGGGTCATTAAACGCTTTTCGTTGATGGATTCATTCACTTTGTCCAATTGGCGATAGTACACAGCCGTATCGATGGTTTGGTTCTGTGGTAGCAGCTTAAAATACACGGCCCTGTTGCAAAACCACCTAATTGAGAGCATTACCCGGTTTTAATCGATATTTGCTTTTGAAGTGGTTGCAGCTTGTTCACCTGGCTAGCACCATGATCGTTTTTGACGATGCTGTTGTAAACTGTACATTTCTCATTGCCAGTAACAATACGTTTTAACTTGCAACAAAAACAAACATTTAAACGCACTCGAGCAACTTAAAATAAATATATTTAACAAACGCGGCATTCTACTCAATGATCAACGAGATTTCAACAATTCTCCCCTAATTAACTTATAATTATAAAACAATGTAATCGTCCATAATTAATTCAATTCATACAATTGTACACAACTCTTCTCTAATGTATTAGTATTTAAGAAAATGTTGTAGCCTAAATTTTAAACCAAGTGTTTTATTTACATTAAATATTTAAGTAATGTTGATTGATGAGTTACGTAAAGATATTGCAATATAAAATAACTTGTGGAGAAAGTGGTTACAAGTTATTTTATAAATATTTAAGTGTTTAATTGTGGAGGCGTTTACTTTGTTTTTCACAATTTATATTTATTTTATTTATAGAAAACAAAAACATACAAAGCCATCAGTCATAATTGCAGCCGCCGGAGCATCTGATTTTGTGTTTCAATAAAGCTCGATTGCAAAAAATATCTACACATTTATAAGGTTCAGCCAAATGTAGATCCAAAAGCTATTATCAACCACGCAAAGAAGATATTAGGTAGGAATGCCGATGCCAAATGCTTCAGACTGGTGAACTCCGAACAGTAATCTTCTTTCAAAATGGATGAATCTCATGTTAAAACATTACTTGATGCGTCGAAATGGCTGCAAGGTTTTGCAATTTAAGAATAGGTCCCTCTTCAGCATCACCATTTTTAAACAGAAAAACCGACTATATGGTAAGCGGAAGTTAGTACC
Source organism: Ontholestes murinus (assembly GCA_963969525.1). Classification (NCBI taxonomy): domain Eukaryota; kingdom Metazoa; phylum Arthropoda; class Insecta; order Coleoptera; family Staphylinidae; genus Ontholestes; species Ontholestes murinus. The sequence continues at coordinate 47,771,796 of OZ018387.1, forward strand.
TACTAAACCATTTGGTCTATCTCTATTCTATTAAAATGTTAGAGGACAAAGAATAAAATTATTTGATGTCATCTGTATTTCTGAATCATGGTTACATTTCAATATACGAGATAACGAAGTTATCAATAACCGATATACTATATATCGCTGTGATCGTGATAATATCACATCAACTAATTCTAGAGGTGGCGGCATCTTTATTGAAGTAAATAGAAAGGTAAGCTCTAGACTTGTTACTATGGATTTTTAAAATCGTAAAAAAATGTGTTTCTATCAACGTCCAGAATATAATTGGCTGTGTCTACATTTCTCCCCAATCAGCTACTGAGATGTATGCCGGATATATTAGCGTATTATCTGAAATCATTGAACAATACCCGGATTCTAGTATGCCTTTGCTTTGAAATGAAGTGGATTACTTAGGATGAATGTGTTGGATATTTACCAATAAATACGGTTAATGAATGTGCGCGTCTTCTATGCGATGATATTATGAGTGGAGGTTGTTATCAGTTTAATATGGCATCAATATATTTTGGAAATATTGTAAATCTAAAAGTGTTGCATCTAGTATGACATGTGGAATACTTGTCGCAAACTCCTATTCAGGTATAGCGGATCTATTTGCTGATTATATTCAGAATTCATATTTTTACCACAATTACTACTATTGGTCCTGAAGATATTGAGTCCAGTGATACAATATTTAATAATTTACAATTTAGTGAGACAGATATTTTAGAATGCCTATCTGAAATTAAAATGGTGCTGCGCTTGGTCCTAATAGCATACCGTCTACTTTTCCTTTTTCTCTTACGAAATTATTTAACCGTTCACTCAGTGATGAATTCTTCCCATCTTTTTGGAAGTGATGCTACACTGTTCCGGTTTTAAAAGCAAGCTTAAAGAAATTATAGAGCGATAGTCATGCAATCATGTTTTCCTAAATTATTAGATAAGTTGGTTGCGAAATATATGTTAAAATATTTTAAGCCACTGATATCTGAGTAAGAAGTTTACAACTTCTTACTTGTTTATATATTCAAAATGTATTACCTATGCGATGGAGGAAGGAACAGTGGAAGTCTCAAGGGTTTGACAAAGTTAGTCAGTGTAGACTTTTATATAAACTCCGAATGTGTGGTGTAGTTGGACATAATTAAATGGCTTCATTTTTTCATAAGTTATAGATAACATTTGGAGAAAATAAACGATGTAGTTTCCGGTTCTGTAACAAACGCAACGTCTCACCTCGAGCCATTGCTATTTCTCTTCTTTATAACGATATTGGTAAAAAAATTTAATCAAATTTCTTGCTCTATGCAGATGATATGAAGTTGTATTGTAAAATCGTCACCAGTGAAGACTGTCGAATCCTGCAAAATGATCTGGATCATCTTATGTTATGGTGCTCCAATAATGACTTGCATTTAAACATAACCAAATACAAATACATACGCTTTGTTGTCTATTTTCTAGAAAGAAATCAAAAATGCAAAAGTTTAACAAACCAATTTTAGACTATTGCTGCATAATTTGATCACAACACTATCAGTGTCACATTTATAGATTGGAACGTGTACAACGTAAAATGATAAAACTAATTTGCTACCGGTCAAAATTTGATAATATTAATTATGACCTATTTCGTACATATCTTGGTTTGCTGCCTCTCGAAAAGCGAAGAATTTATTTCTTGTTATGTTTTGCGTATCATATACCGAATGGACTGATAGTTTACCTCTCAACGTTCCAATTCGCTTAACTACACAACAAGAACTTCTTGCCTATGTACATCACATTACTCTGTATGGTTATAACAGCCCACAAAAATATTAATTTATTTAACGAGTCAATAGAACTTTTTGGTGTCTCAATAAATAAATTTAATAGAATTTGTTTAATTTCTCTCAAGATCTTTTATTGTAATACGTATTCAATCCTTTTTATTTGATATACTTTTTGTTTTTGGTTCATGTATAGTACAGTTATTTGAATGTATATATGTGTATAATTAATTTATTATTATTATTATTATTAATGCACGTTACATCGCCATCAAGACATCGACTAGAATAAAAGTCCATACAATTCTGCTGCAGTAACTGTATACATGACAATGAAATCACAGGGGCTGGATCCAAATGCGAATGTAAAGATATCCGAGTAACAACATTACACAAGTATTTGGGAATTATAATAGATGACAAGTGTATAGAATACAAAATTTTATTATTTAAAGGATATGCTTCCTCAATACACATTGAAAATTATATACCACGCTCTTGTACAGTCGATAATCAACTATGGTATCACAATATGGGGACAAGCAACTAATCACCTAACAAATAAAATAGTCAACTTACAGACAAGAATAGTAAAAACATTTGCGGGGCATGGGAAGTTCAACATGTTGAAGATAAAATCAAACTTCTTGGCATAATGCCATTCAAACATCTGCATATATGTAGATACCTTATTAATAATTACCAAAATACTGATAAACTGCAAGGAATACTACATGAATATCAAACAAGAAACTAATCTACCTGACAATTAATCGTGCCATTACACAACAATTGATATGGACTAAGAACTATTAAAGTGAAATTTCCAAGGCTCCTCAATACTTTACCATCAGAAATAATTATTTCAAGCACTATAAGTACTTTAAAGATAACTTTTTGGAAGCATTTTGGAAGAAATATCTTAATCATATTTTCATGCAACTAGTATACATATACACATCAATAAATTAGGCAACTTGTACTAACTTATATGACGAAATATCGCTGACAAGCCTTTGGCTTAGCGACTTCATGTGAAATTGATTATCTTTCGCTAGACTTAGACTATAAGCAATTATTGTTGTTGTTTATTGTTTGCTTTGGTTCTCTTCTAAAATTAATCTAAAATACATAATTATACGTGCCAAATAATGTTATTTATATTAGGATTACATTTATTTGTTATAATTCTATTGGTGTAACTGTTAATTTAGTTAATTCTAATGAAATAATAATAAGAGGAAACATGTGCTACTGCAGACCACTTGCTCTGGCTGTAATATTTCATCCTACAACCACGAGGGAGTGATGTGTGGAAGGAATGTATAAGAAGTGAAGGAAGAAAATAAGACAACAAAAACAAAAAAAAATATTTAATTACCTTACAAGTCCATATTTCCAGTAAAATAATAAAAATAGTTATAATCTGAAATAATTTTAAAAATATCTTGTTTTTTATCATGAGTTTTATCTTAAAATCTCACAGTATAAAAATTATTGTTTATTTTTTAATAAATCTTCAGAACCATAAAATATTTAATGTTTTGAAACATTCATTAGAGTTTGTTCATATTTCTAAAAAAATATTTTCCAACAATTATATTTATTTTAATTTTTTAAATATAAAAATATTACGAATCTTTATTTATACATACAAACATATTAATTAGTTAGATCCTAGTGACCTATGCTATTGCCATCGCTAGTTCTGCAGTGGCGTTTAGCATTTCTTATTTCTTTTAATTTTCAAAATCTAAAATTATATATAAATATATATATATATATATATATAAATGGAATAGTTACATTACACCTGACTTATATTCATCCTTCAGATTGCTGACCCGAAGTAGCGGCCCTTACCTTCTACTTTCACCAACCAGTTTTTACTTGAAAACATATATTCTTTAGTTTTTTAAAGATTTATAAGCTCGAAGCTTTTTATTTTAGTAATATTTTATAGCACATTCTTATTTTTTTTATTGGCTTATATCTGTAAAATCTTAAAATATTATATCTTTTGTTTTCAAATAGATCAAAAAAAAAAAGTTTTGTAAATTTTTCAGAATCATTTTATTATTTATTTTAGTTTTCAAAATTTCAATCATTTAGATAATTTTAAAATTTAAAATTATTTGGTTTTTAAAAATGTTATATTTTGCGACTTCAAACAGTATGAGAAAGATACAATTTCATCAAGATTGTTTTCTGCTTTCTGATTTTATTTAATCTTCTAAATCTCAAAATATTTAATATCTTCATTTGCTTAAATTTTAAATAAATACAATTTTTTTTTTCTTGTAAAAATTTCCATTTTTAGTTCTAAGATTTTTAATGATTTGCATTTCAGTAAATTAAAAAATAAATTTTACTAATGCAACATTTTATTTTAAAATTGTATTAGTCGTGATTGATGGAACTTTTATATATTTTAAATATTTCTTGAATGACTCTCATTTATCACTTGGTGAAACATTTTGAACTATTACTGTTGAAGGTTCAAATTAAATTACACTTGGTTTGTTTCATAATTTTTCTATATTTACTCGACTAGTTTCGTTTTTTAAGGCATTATCAAGAGTGAGTTACAAAAGAAACTGAGAAGTTTCCAATAAGAGTTTCCATTTTAAATAGCCTGCTATCTGGGCAGCTGTCACTTTTGCAGCTGTTATCTTTTGACATTTGACAAGTAAAAACTACACCATTAGTAAAAATGCAACGATATACGCTTCAACAACGCAGTGAAATTGTTGAAATTCACTAAGGAAATGTTGAAGAATTTGCAATCACAGTTCACTAAACTAAAGCACTTTTGGGTCGTCGTAAAGCACCTTCTCGGCCAGCAACAGTAAAACTGGTTAAACAATTTAAGCTGTTGGGACAACTTAGTGATGTAAAGAATCGAAACCGTGTGCGTCGCTTAAGAACAATTGAGAATATTGCTGCTGAAGCCAATAGTGTTAACTAAAGCCCAGGTCTGTCGATTCCTCGTCGGTCTTTGGACTTCGATATTCCAAAAACGACATTACACCGAATTTTGCATAAAGACTTAGGTTTGAAGGCTTTTAAAGTTCATTTAATACAAGAACTCAAGCCAGTTGATCACCAGTAACGTCGTATCTTTGCTGATTGGGTCCTTGGAATGCATCAAAATTATCCGGATTTTCATCTCGGAGGCTACGTAAAAAAGCAGAACTGTCGCATTTGGAGCTCGGAAAATCCAAGAATGCTTATTGAGAAGCTTCTCCATCCTCAACGTGTCACTGTTTGGTGCGGATTTTGGACTGGCGTTGTGATTGGACCTTACTTTTTCGAAAATTAGGCTGGTGCAACTGTTACGTTGAATGGATTGCGCTATCGAGCTATGATTAATGTTTTTCTATGGCCGGAATTGGAAGATATTGATGTGGACGACGTTAATTTTCAACAAGACGGTGGTACATGCCACACAAGCAACGAAACAATCGCAATTTTGCAAGAAAAATTTCCTGGCCGGGTTATTTCGCAAAGAGGTGATCACAATTAGCCCACGAAATCTTGTGACTGAACACCTTTAGACTTGTTTCTTTGGGGCCACGTGAAAGATAAGGTCTATGCCAATGTTCCACAATCGATTCAAGACCTTAAAGATGGAATTCGTGAAGTTATCGAGGACATACAGCCGCAAATGTACGAATTGGTCATGAAAAATTTCATGAAAGGGATATGGTACTGCAACCATAGTCGTGGCGGCCATTTGGCTTATATCGTTTTCCATCGTTAATGGCATACCTTTCTCGTTACAATGAAATAAATATCCATTGATTTCTTTTAAAATATACTCCTTTTTTTTAAATATCAAAATGAAACCTCTTATTGGAAAACCCATTATATAATTAGGTAATAGAGGATTTTAAGATCGGGGAATTCCACGGGGAAACACCTCGTCAACGACAACCAGGAGATTTGGAATTCTCCGATCTTAAAATCCCTTACTACCTGATTATATATAATCTTGTCAGCTTCTTTTTTTTAACTTACTCTTGATAATGCCTTAAAAAGCGAGACTAGTCGAGTAAAAAGAAAAAATGTGAAACAAACCAAGTGTAATTTAATTTAAACCTTCATCAGTAATTTCAAAGTTGAATTTACTTGGACCATTTTCAAAATTAATTGAATGTCCTATGAACGACTTAAAGAAATAAGTTCTCCTAAAAACAATAATTTTAATGAAATAATTCATGAACATTTTTATCTTTACAGGCTTTTCCCATTATGAGTTTTTAAGATTCTTAAAATGTTCTGAAAAGACTGAAGGGATGTATGGTAGTAAACACATATCTTTATGTTTTTCTTCTGTAACTGGACTAGTGGTGGTGTATAATGGAAGTAATTTAATGAAAATAATAGTAGCGACCGTTACTATGTGGTAGTTCATTTTGAAGTTATTTAATATTTCCGTAAAATCACCTAAAGAAGTTTTATAGAACATCTTATAAGGTTAATTTATCAAGAATCTCATCCATTGAATTAGCAGCCGAAAGACTGTTTCACCCGCGAATTTTTTTACCCTTCCTGTCGATGCCGGGCTACGACATTCGTTTTACCAGAAATGTATTTCTTCTTTTACACTTTTCTATGAAAATAATGCTCAGAATTGTATAAGTAATTTGCTTTTTTTACTTTCATTTCTATCAACACAAAACCACGATCATTTGGTAGAAAGGAATAACCAAATACCAAAAATTTGTGGTCTATCATTTCAATAATTTTTATAGATTGACCAATTTCCTCATATCAATGCTACTTTAATGATACGATTTTGGCCTTAACAAGCATCAGTGTAACCTATTAGTATTTTTGAGTAGTTATATTCTAAATATGTATTAAATGCACGACGCTCCTGTGCACCTTTTGAAATTATAGTTTTGTCCTATACATACATCATAAAAATTATGGAATCTCAAGTTGTATACGTACATATTTCACTTATAATAAGCCAATAAAACAGAAAGTTTTGGATACGGGAGTGTTTTTTGCAAATCAAGTGTAAATCCATAATATTCCTTGAGATTTTTTTTGCTTTTTTTGGTCTTCTGCAAGACAGTTCCTAGCTCGTTCGGCATTTTGCAAATGTAAATTAAGAATTAAGTTCTCTTCCTCCTTCATTACTGCATACTTCAATTTTTCCTTCAATAAATCGCATTTTTGACATGTGTCTTTTTGAGGAGCTTGGGAACTTAAATTAAATTCAATATTAAATACTTCCCTGTAGATCCACTAGTTAACAAATGATTTTCCTTACATTTCTTTGCAGACTATACAAATATCTAAATCATATCTCAAATATTTTCGATCAAATGTATGACGAGCTCTGGTATAATGGCTCTCATATGCTGTGAAACTTAAAATATGTTCTTGTTAAAATATGTTTTTTCGCGAACGTTCAGGCATCTTCCCGAGACCATCATTTCCAGGTGTTTCAGCATTCAGAGCACGAACAACCCTACAGAAAATTTAAATACATCTAAAAAACTTTCTACAAACCGACACTTCTGAATTCTCATAGGCCTTTCAAAAGTTCTGGGCCGCCTTTGTTTTATTAATCGTCAATGAACTGTAGTACATATAATAGATATAGATTCCGGATTTCAAAATCTTTTAGTTTCCAGAAATTTTCAAAATAAGCTTCTCTTTCATTATATTATACGTGATCTAAACATCTTGCGCAAAAGCAATCCTTATTTCAAGAATTTTGGCATTTAAAAGCTCTGATTCTTTTGTTGTATATTCATCGCCACTATTTCTTTCAATATTTCTGATATTTTGTCCGTTACTTACTACCTTTATTTCTAGTCCTTTTTCTTTTCTTATCTCACTCCATTTCTATTGTTTTACCTTGCAGCATTTCTGGGGTTTTTAAATTTACAGTGATGTCTTGGTGTGACTCATCTGAAGATGATAATTGTCTTATTTTTTTCAATTTCTTGGAAGTATTACGTGATCGTATAATATCTGCAAATCACATCATATCCAAAAAATAATTTGGATATTATTCACATAATAAGTACGTTGTCATTCACTTACCTTAACTGCACTGTTGACATAATGGCAAAATATATAAATTATTTATCCGTTAATAATTAGTTCGGAAGAGCCCAACTGAACTAATCCAAACTAAATTTTTGAAAAAAATAAAATAATGTATATATAAATCAAAATAAAGAAACCACATCCTTTATAGTGATCTATTTTTTATCTAAATTTCAAAAATACCCATTATAAGGTGCGCCAAAACAATAAACATTTTAATATTTTTTTACGAATTATTAAATTAATATTAAAGCTTCGTATTTAACCAATAAAAATTAAACATTAAGAAAATCATGGAACACAAAAGTGTTTTTCTTCACCAAATTAAGAAAATCAACATTTTTCATTTCATAAATATTCAAGAGAGTTCTTGACCTTTGTGAAACAATCGTAATGCATTATTAAATGCATCTTATCTTATCTTATACTGATGTAATATGTTTAATAAGAAAATGAACAATTCCAAAAACTAAAAATAAACCTTACGTATGTACACACCTCCAAAAATGCGACCGTTGCACAACTCCAACGTGCAGCAATAAAAATGGACTTTAACTCCACCAAATTCGATTTCGTACAACTTTATTTGTAATGAATTTACGAGGCAGTAAAACGTTTAGCGCATAAAAATAATACGGCCGGCAGTAAATCGTCGTTGTTAATAAAAGCGGATTAGCCGGCTTACGGAGGTTCGGAGGAGAATCACACCCTCGGCCAGATTAAAATATGTAAATATTTTAAAATATGTGGGTATTATATGGAGAGCACAACGTATAATTTGCGAGGTGTGAATGATGGATGATTATAAATATAAAACAAGGGCAGTTCCTCCTCGCGGCCAAGAATGAAAGAGAATAAATGATGGATATTAACATCCCCGCAGTGCCCACGTTTCGATTCAATGAAAAATATAGCTTGCCCAATAGAATTTACTTTGTTTTTACACTATAGAAATATTCATGTTTTTAGCTTTATAGCGAAAATTAGCTGAATTTATCTTTATGTTAAATAATTTAGGATTACCTCATGATGTACTGTAATTCTAAAAAATAGTTTTTGGACAAAAACACATTATAAATGTGGTTTATAAGACGTCAAATCAATTATCAGTTTAATTTTTGCGATTATTTGAGAAACATATTATTAAAAGTCCTCCTTCAATCCTCTTAATGATCTCTTTATACATATATAAATACAACACAGAATCGTTAAAAATCGTGTTTCATCCGTCCATAGTATTTTTCTAGGAAAATTAGCGTCATTTTCACATTTTTGAAGGTATCACCTGCTAAGCTGTAACCTTCGGTGATAGTCATTATCATTTACACCTGGTACAATTGTTGGTGTTCAAGGTTCTGTGAACAGTACATTTTGAATTCCTTGTTTCTTGAGCTACGCCACGAACTGATGTACTGGAATTGTTCGTAACGTTCTGCAAAATATTGCAAAGTGATGCTGTTGTTAGACGCCATGTAACTTTATGGTGAAGGGCTCGTCATGGAGACACTGTTTCTTCTAACTAAGAGTACTTAAGACTAACTTAACATAAAACACAATCGCTCACGCATTTATACTCCCGTAATATTGATATTAATTACAAAGTCGATAATTGAGTAATTTGTTCCATCACAATACTCTTTCGACGTGTGTCAGTATCATTAACTTCATAGTTAACACGTTTTCGTTCGAAGCTTCCAAAGTTCTATAAATTGCTAACTAGTCCTCTAAAAATTATCCTGTGGGATTGTTGTCTTTCTGGAGAACGCTCTACATACATCGTACATACATTTTCAGTGTTTCCATCTGCTTTGAAATACACATCCAACATATCAATTTTTTCTTCGTTTGAATATGTATGTGCCATTATCAATACTTATAAATCGTAATACTTGACAATAAATCATTACTTATCTCTAACTACGAATAGATTATAGGATTTAAATTAACTTATATCTGCGGCACTAACTGTATTTTGAAATGTTATCGTTTTGTTTCATTGTTTCGCACTGATGTTTAATTCAATGACTTACTAATTTTATTGGACAGCCTGTATTTTTGTTAATAATGAAATTAAATGTCAGTATCGTTTCTTTATTTTACATTAATACTTAGAATTTGCCATTGGTGTTTAATTGCATAACCTATTAATTTCATATTAAAGATTAATTTACGTTTTTATTCATATTTTGCTTGTAACTAAAAATGTTTCATGCATTTGCTTTTCAACGATGTATAAAAAGCACTTTTTAAACACTACCTATTAAACCAAAAATATGGCCACCATAAGAAAAACAAAAGATGACATTAATAACCCGGATACAAATTCTGTCATAAAAAAGTGACTGAATAATCTAATTATAATTTAATAGCGGTCGCGATTTTAGGCGTTATCGAGTTATTCAAGAAAATAAAAATTGGCAAATTTTGGTGTTTTCAAAATATCTTTAAAAAAAAGTTAAGGTGAATTTGAAACGGGATTTGTTATGAGCATTGCTTTCTACAAAACATTCTCCATTTAACCGTTGCTCTATCTCTTCTGGTAACAGAGATACCAATGGTAAGAATTTGGGACACAGTGTATGTTATATGCATGCTTTCTTAGATTCTTTCATCCTAGCATTATCCCAACATTATTATTCTTGTTGAAGTATCCAAATTTGCAATTATACGTTACAATGGATTGGGCTTATCGGATGAGGATTCTATTGGTGTTGCACCGTTCAATGCTATAATTTGCTTCTTTCTTCTTCGTCTAATCTAATAACTCATATCCTCTGGTATCTATTTTATTTTCATACTTTATTGCAATATATTAAATCTAGTACCTTCATATTCTAATAAATAGATAGTTATTTTTACTTTGTAAGTGTCTAATGGCCTTTTCAAATAATTAGTTCGGTATTCCCTTTAAATTTATGAACTCGACATGGTTTTCATATTATGTCTCAACTGCATGGAAAGGGCTTTATAACCCAAGGCTACGCAGATGACATCGCCGTAATAATCAGGGGCAAGCATAAAGGCATTCTTACAATCATAATGCAAAAAGCACTGAATAGCATCAATAACTGGTGTGTTCGGGAAGGACTAAGTATCAACACGAATAAAACGATCATAGTTCCATTCACGCGTAGGAAGAAGCTGCACATAAAGGCTCCCTCGCTGAATGGAATAGAGATAAATCTCTCCAACGAAGTAAAGTACTTGGGTATAATTCTGGATACCAAACAGACTTGGAATCAGCATGTCGACAAAATCATGGCGAAGGCAACGATGTCGCTTTGGCCCTGTCGGCGGCTTATGGTTAAAACCTAGAGATTAAAGCCCAAGATGACGTATTGGCTGTATAGAACGGCGGTGATACCCATTGTCACCTATGCTGCCCTCGTATGGTGGCTGAAGACCCAAAAACTAGACACGCAAAAGAAGCTGAGTAGGCTTCAACGTTTAGCATGTCTAAGCATCACAGGGGCCATGCAAACGACCCCAACCGCGGGAATGGAGGCAATCATTGGTCTCACATCGCTCCATCTAGTGGTACAAAAAGAGGGACTTGTGGCAGCCCTCCGACTACACCAGAGGAAGAAAACACTGCCAACAAATCGACCCGGCCCTTCTGTCCAAACCGACGGACATTATGTCCAGGAAGCTCGAATTCGAATTACCGTTTAAGGTGTCGATCAAGGACCCCAAAACGGCTTTGATGAGAGTCAAGGAGTTTGGACGAGGGATATCAGCCTGGTACAGCCTAACCAAAACCACAGGAGCAGAGAATGCGCAGATGGACATCCAAGCCGCATTAAAGGCCGTTCGAGCCTATAGTCACGGCTCACGGACTGTCTGGGAATGTCTAACCTCGCAACTGGCGAAGGACAACTTGTTGACCCTCATGTGGGTTCCAGGGCACGGGGATATTAAAGGCAACGAAGTGGCCGATGAACTCGCAAAAAAAGGTGCAAATGCCACTCCTATAGGACCAGAGCCGTTTTGTGGACTCCCCATGGCGCATAGAAGAGAGGTGGTGCAAAAATGGGAAGAGGACAGAAGACGTACGCATTGGAACAATGTACCAGGTCTACGTCAATCAAAACGACTCCTGAAACTCGATCACAGCCACAAGGTGCTTGAACTCACAAGGAAAAGAGGAAAGTGGACACTGCAGATTGTGTGATCTGTTAGGTCGCAGTTCACGAGAGGCTAACACACCTCACTAAGACCCTACTTAACCTTTAACCTATAACCTATGTCTCAACCGTAACCACCATGCAAAACCTGCATTGTGCACTTATCATACCAAATGGTCCATTATTCTCATTAACTTTTCCTTTTCTTTTTAAATTGAACATATTTCTGCCTGTTATCAGCTTTCAGGAATTGCCTTGTTTTGTTTCATACACTCTTCAGCTGGTCTATGGAACTTCTCCTCCATATCCTGTTTCGTCTTTTGAAACTTATAACTTCTATGTTTACAATGTGTGGTAATAGTATCTGCATTTATAAGACACTGTTTTCACTCTTTAGTTACAGAAGAAAAGAGGAAAGCCATTTCTCCTTTATCAACCCATATATTTACATACTTTTCTTTCTACTAAAATAAAGAATACAATTAACTTCTTTATATTACTTTTAGTTTTGCTGAGCTGTAATCGAAACTCTCCACTGCATTCAAATAAAAAGTATAATTGTTTTCTTTAAAAAACACGAAGTGAACGCCTCCAAGATTTAAGAATTACGCTCTCTTATGTTTTAAAATATCTAGTTGTTTAACGATGAAACATTTTTTTTCATCACATATAACAGCTGTCCTTTTGTTCCATTATAAAAACAATGTTTTCTTCCATGTTTTAACGCAATGTCATTTTTAAATTATTTTGTTCTATTATCTATTTTATTTCATTATTTCTTATTCTTTTATCTTTGCCTTCTAATGCCTTCTTTGATCTCTTCAGCCATCGCATTCTTTCATCTTCTTTTTTCAGTTATCTTTATATTTCTTAATCTTTTCTGTAGTTGTGGACCTCGTATTTTTTCTTTTTAAATTAACTATTAACATTCCTAAGTCACCGGAAAGTGCTCAAACTCTCTTCATTTCTTTTATTACAAAAAGTTTTACATATCCTGTACTGTTCTTCGTGTATGTATCAGCCATGCTAATTATATCTTCTGGCATTATTAAACTAATAACATTTAACCTTTTCAAGCTTTATTTTTATCTATCTGGCATTATTACAGTTATTTTACTTCCTTACTTATATTCTTATATTTCAATCCTATTCGAAAATAACAATTCCATACTCCTTCTCACTTCTTTTTTGACAATTCCCATTTTTTCTTTATATAAATTAAATGTAACCATTCTCTCGAAGATAGCATTCATACTATTTGGTTTATTTTATTATTACTATTAAGTGATTGGTATTACCTTTTAGCTCCTTTACATTATTTTATACCGCCAACCTGCAATATCACACAATTCCGTATTCTATCTTCACTTGGCTTAAAATATAAAATATTTTTATAACTAAAACAAATTTGTCTTTTAAAGCATCTAAAAATAAAAAATATCAACAGATATTGATTTGTTTTATAGTCTTAATAAGACTCATTGTTGTAGAGTAACAAAATATTATCGTATTAAATCTCTTATGTTTTAAAATATCTAGTAATTTAAATGATTAGTTATTTTTTTACAACGATTTAAAGGACTTTATTATTTTTTTATTTTAAATGAAGTGTTTGAGAATCTTAAAAAGTCTTGTGGCATTTAAAATCTTTTAAAATTTGTATCTTAATGTCATAGCTTTAAATGAAATATATGTTACAGGAACGGTTCCATTACGGGTACATATGGAACCGTTCCTGTAACATATATTTCATTTAAACTATTATTATACTGAATATTCAAAATACCATGATTTATTCACGCTAATAAAATCACTGTTATTTCTAGTCTTCTCGGTACAACTTACTAGTATCAGCTGTAATTGCGTTTGTTTTAATTCCCATACATAGCACAATGAAAATTCTTAGTTAGTCCGACCATCAAAGTATTAATTTGCTTGACTATATAAAAGGACCAACATTTTATAGTTAGGCTATCCACCTTAATTACGCAGTGTATGCATACAGTACTGCACATTGAGGAGGACAACGGGAAACCACCTCATTTATTTTCCTTAGTTTGTCATCATAGATATGTTCTTATCAAATAAGTTAAAACTCGCCGTTCGGACCACCGGAAGGAGCGAATAAGAACAGAATCATGAGCAATCCTGGAAAGTGGAAACAAGACAAACTAAGTTGTAAATGAAAAGACTGGGTTTAGAAATCAAGGGGGCGAGTGAAATGAGATGGCCAGGCTCCAGCTATATGCGACATAGACAATTACAGAGTATACTATTCTGGAACAACTAATAGAAGGAAGGAGGAATTGAATGCGTCACTACTAAGCATAATCCCGGTATATGCACCTATCAGTGATCACAGTGTTCCTCTTCAGTGTGATAGAAGAATTTTATTCTCAGATTAAAAACCTTACAAAGAAACTACCTAAACAAGAACTCCTCATCTTGATAAGGAATTTTAATGCCAAGGTAGACAGAACTCATTGAACTTCACTGAGTTGGTGCTAGAAATTGTCACGTTTGACGCGCTTTTTATTCCTGTTCGAAAGAAAAATAGATGTATTTAGGGCGCCAAGTAATTTTTATATAACGGCGACCACCAAAGGACTCAAATTCCAAAATAAATCACAAAACTAGTATGATCAGTACTTTAAAATTTATACAACTACTGGATGGATAACAATAAAACTCTCTCTTTCAGAAACAATTAAATTAAATTATAAAGCAAAATATAAAGTATATTTCCCCAAAATATAACCAAAGGTCCAATTTTATGAATTAACAAAATATTTATACAAAAACTATAATTAGTGATGATGTTACTTGATTGAATTAAAGATATCGTTTTATCGTTTTAAATATTCACCAAAAAGAATTAAAACAAAATAAACGAGAACACCCTGTATATATAGAGTACGCCGAAATCAACTAAAATAACTCTTTACGTAAACTTTCATGTGTCGTAGATGGGCCCCATTAGCGCTAATGGTACCGGAATGACAACGTAACGCAAACTAAAATAATAAGCCGATCAGACGCATCTATAGATACATGTTTACACAATTCTGGACAATCAACAGGAACGAACTGCTTTCAAGCGGAACCAGAGGGTAACCAATTTTCCAGCAATTAACCCAAAAGGAAGAAAATCATTCTTGGTCACGGGTAACGTGAGGTAATTCCGTAATATATTATTACAAAAATAAAATACATGAATAAAGAACCCGTGTTGTAAGGCGGTTCTTTTAGCATATTTGGGATGGATTCGATTAGAATGTTGGCGACTTAAAGTCGACCGTAAATTTATTCGCACTTTTAACAAATCTCACCACTGAAAATGATCTTGGGGCAAAGTATCCGACCACTTTGTCGTACAAATAGTAAATACAGTTCTGTCAATTGTATTAGATTTTCTCACCACAATCAATCCAACACCACGAGGATACAATAAAACTGGCTCTCTAGCCGAACAACAATAAAAAACCGTCTTCTCTGCGCGGGCAACACAGCGCGCGCGTATTCGCCAAAATTCGAAAGAATGCACGAAGAAATCGGTGCACCCATGCATCTACAGTTGCATATAATAAATTGAATTACTAAATTAAAAGGATAATCTAAACTATATTTCTAACCGTTACAAATTCCCCCTTTGCTTCCACGAGAGAAACTTTCTAAAAAGTTTACTCGAGAAGAATATTGGTAGTTGGATAAATTAAATAAAGATGGTCATGTCCACAAACAAATATCTACAACAAATGCCAATTTTATGACGAAGTAACATTGAAGGCACTTATACTAATACTTAAGGAATATTCAAAACAGCTACCAATTATTAATACTACAAGGTTTAAGGTCTTGTACATGCCAAACCCCTTTTCCATTGCCATAATTATCTCCTAATTCATAAGTCCATGCACCTAACTTTCATAGAATAAGAAAAGGTCTTATGAACTTAGGCGCAAGTTTGGCGACAAAACCATTAGACGCATCCGATTGTGCTTCATTTTGATGCCACACCGTTTGTCCTTCCCTAAATACTACCGGTCGTCTATGCAAGTTATACACTTTCTCATTTTTAATATGAGCTAAACGCAAACGATCCTATATCTTCTAATATAAGGCTTTAAAACCTTCCTGTCTCTTAACAACATCATGGCTCTTCCCGTCGACGTCTACGGTAATCTGTTAATTAAAGAGAGTTCCCTGAGGCACATACTCCAAATTTATAAAATAGGGGCTGAAACCAACCACTTCACGTTTGGCGGTCCGAATTGCAGAACCATAGACGTTAAATATTGATCCCAAGTTTGATACTGTCTTTCACATAGGAAGACAACATCGTTTTTACTACCCGATTTATCCGTTCTGCGGGGTCTGCTCTAGGGTAATAAGGAAGAGTGAATAAAAGTTTAGTTTCGTATTTCTCACACAACTCGCGAAATTTATTGCTACGCATCTGAACACCATTATCACACACTAGATATTGAGGAGCACCATGAACAAGAAATTCATCCTGCTCAACATGTTTCGCTGCACTTTCAGCGGATGCTACGTTTAATTTTAACGATTATAAATTAAATAGTTTGAATAAAAAGTAAGCAAATTTATGTAAGAAGCAAAGAAATAATTTAATAGAATCCGTATCTTTAATATGACCAAGATAACTTTAAACTTCTTCGTAGAGGGAATTACTACTTGATCTATAAAAATAACAAATTGACTAACTTTTGTTAGGTTTAGCTAACCATTTATTTTTTTATCCATCGCAATTATCAGTGAGTATTTCTTCATCATTATGAATCTTAATGATCTGTATGGAATGAGGTTCACACTCGTACGTCAACAGAACAAAGTCGTCTACTATAAGATTACTTAAGACTTAAAGAGTATATAATATAATATCGTAAATACTTCTGATATTGTTTTTTCTTAGTATTTTCTCACACTGAAGTTCTAATTGTAACAGGTGGGGCAAAAGTCCCGCTACCATTTTGATTGCGCGCCATCTTGGTTCTGTGTTTCACTTTAACCATTGTGTTGTGTAGACGTCCAAATTTTATTATGGATAAATATACGCCACAAGAACGAGCAGCAATAGTGACAATATTTATTGAAAATAATCATTATTGCCACTCAGCGAAAATTGCGTCAAAAATATCCTAATCGTTCAGTGCCTCACAAAACCACAATTTGTAGAACAAACAATCCTCAATTAATTCATGAAACATCATTGCATCCACTAAAAACAACTGTATAGTGTGGTATTCATGCTGGAAACATCATTGGTCCCTATTTTTTGAAAATGACCAAGGTGTTGGAGTTACTGTTAATGCTGAACGGATGAAGACATGATTCGAAATTTTCTTGTGCCTGAAATGGAAGAGCAAGGACTAGAGGACATGTGGTTTCAGCAAGATGGGGCCACAACACACACAGCTCGTTGAACAATTCAATTATTGAATGACGTTTTTCCACGAAGACTTATTTCGCGAGGTGGCGATTTAGCACGGTCAGCCAGATCTCCGGATTTCACAGCAGCAGACTTTTTCTTATGGGTTTTTTTAAACAAAAGTTTATGTGAATAAGCCCCAAACGATTTAACATCTTACAGACAATATCCGCCACAAAATTGAAGAAATTCAGCCCGATATGTTGAAGGATGTCATAAAAAATGCCATAAAAAGAGCCGAAAGTTGCATAGCGAATCGCGGTCACCATATAATTTTCCAATAATAACGAGAAGAAAAAATGTAAAAACAAAATAAACTTTATATGAAAACCAAACTTACTTATCTTTTCTTTGCCCCACCTTGTATTACCGGTGGATTTATATAAAGGAATTTATTTAGACCCAGACAGCTCTTGATCTGTAAATTTTGATGTCATGCATACCTGTTAGTGCTCTAATGTTCTAGTTTTGAACAAGCAAATTAAATAACTGAATAGTTGTGGCTGTTAGTTATTGAAAGTTCATATTCTTATTCATTTTGGTAACTTTTCGTAAAGTTACGAATATACGAAGAAGACAGAGTGTGTCGAAACAATTGCCGCAAAAACAAAATAAATATTTGAAAGTGTTATCGTATTTCATTTACAAAATGTTACAAAAAGTAAATAACCAATTAGTTTAAAAAACTATAAATTTCCAAAAAAAAAAACATTTAAAAAATCTATCTATTTAAAAATTATAATTTCGTCCTTACTCCCTACGCTAAAATACATCTGTTTACTTTAGTATATATAGACTATTTAGTAGCCTAAACAGAAACAGAAAATACAAATGTAGCAATGCAAAGTTGGTTAACCAGATTTTGCTAGACAACGCAACTAAAAACAATATTAAATTGACTCAAGGCATAAGAAGCGTTCAGGGTAAAGCAACACAATATCATATCACAGTCGATGCTTGTTTTTTGAGTTTATAGAAGAGTATATCAATATAAATAACACTGTTGTATCCTTTCTTCACACTTCATCTTCTATTCTTAGATATATATTTCGAGTGCTAGATCCTCATTATAAATAACAACATGTCACAGGTCTCCACGGAGGTGTTGATGAATTAGGCTTTTCTTCAAATCGCTAAAAATTTCACTTTTGTGGTGAATAATAAGCATATATTGCTATTATCCTCTTGTGTTGTTTTTTCTCTCTCAGGAAACCTAATTTATTAACAACCTGTGACAATAAAATTGGTGAATAGTCCAGTAATATTAACATAGATGAAATATTAATGAAAGTTACCTTATTGTCCTTCGAAATAATCTCCTCCCATAACTATGCACCACTGAGATCTACTATACATGTTCAAGAAGGTTTCTTTCGGGATGGAGTTCAAAAGCTTCGTCACGTTTCGTTGGATGTCAGTACGCACGACAAGGTTCGTGATTTTTTGTTCACGGCAATACTCGCCCTCACACAGTCAATATACTCGCCAGATCTCAATCCTCTTGACGGTTTCCTATTCCCACGACTCAAACTCCCCTTGAAAGGAAAGAGTTTTGACTATATTCCTGACATCCAACGAAACATGGCAGAGAACAATACAAGAAATTTCATGGATATTTTTGAAATTTCGAATTCAAAATACCAATTCTGACATAGCGTGCAGTTAAAACTATTAATCAAATCATTCCGGAGTGAATTTGGCATTGAATTAGTAGAACGATAATAAAAGTTAAAACTAAATTTATAATATAATTAATATTTAATATATTAGACGTTCGCCAAATATAATGAAGGTTATTTATATAAGAATGAAGAAAATGCATTTTAAACTTAATCAACCCATCTGCTAAAGTTAACTATTCTTATTTCCTAAGAAATTTAACACGACTTTCTGCAAATTTGACAATGATTTTGCTTTAGAAATGTTTTTTTTTTTCGTAGTCTACAACTTTCATTAGGATCACTAGCTTCTACAAACTTCTCTTATAATCTCGTTCCAAAACTTTATGGAATTGTTTCACGAGATCAATAATAAAATATATAAGTCCTTTTCGTTGTAGAAAAGTCACTAATAAATAGAAAAAACACGAAAATATTTTCGTAAAATCTACAACAAATGAGTCTTACCAAGACTACAAGAACAAATCACTTTTGAAACAACTACTTCTCTAGCTAATACTTCGACAGACATTGAATAATACAATAGTAATTTGCGTGTTACAAAATAGCAAGACTATCAAAGCAGTTTGAACGTATTTCTTTCTGTAAAATGAACTAAAAATGATTGAATGTACGTTAAAATAGTTTGTGAGTGACTATACTATGGTAATTTGGAACAAGAACGAGATCAAGTTTCAGAGAACGATCAACTAAGGATACTCAGATAATATTTTTTATTCCAGGATTTAAATCCTCAAGACATTCTACTCACACAGGTTCACAACCATTGACATAAAAATGGCTTTTTGTGGATACAGACTTTTGTATAAAAATTGCGATTCAATATCACGATCTTATTGTATTTCGTTTATTCTTCGTATGTTTTCAATTTCATTTAGTGGGCTTTAAAACTTCAATTAGTAATAAATACATACAAAGGTCGTCTTGTGATCAGTTTTAATTTCATTTAGAGGTCAGCAATTCTAACAATGGTTTGACATTAAGTACGTTAAACAACATAAGAAAACATGTTCTAGTTTATGATGTAGATCACTTTTATGTGACTCTTTTAAGAAGTCAAAAATAATTATAGAGAAGCTTGAGATAAACAAAAGAAAAATATGCTAAAAGAGATGATAATACATGGTACAATGCCACAAGATAATGACAAAATAATTCATTGATAGACATGGAAATAAGATAAAGGAAAACACACAGCTCAAGGTAACAAAGTCTCTAGTCCTGAAAAATTAGTTAGGCACAAAAGAATAGGTAAATATTTTAAAGTAAGGAGTTTTGAGATGCTTTGAGACGATCCAGATTGGATACCTCCAATACTGATAAAAACAGCGACGTAAATATATCCTGAAGAATTACTAAAGGTGATAAATGAATACTTAAAAAAATACAAATTACAATGTTGGTTTCGAGTATAAGCCAATATGTTTATAGGGTATGTTGGTCAAAACATTTAAACATTTCATGCTGCAAGAACTTAATCTGTATTGTAAATGAACAATCTCGCTAATTTAGTATGAGGTCAGAAATAAAGATTAACGATCGAATACAATAAAAAAAATTAAAAATAAGGGAGTTTTGCGTTCTCGTGACATTAGATTAAACTTTTTCCACTTTGATAGATATAGGAGGTATTGTCAATTGAAAGAAATTATTTAGGAATACCTGGAGAAGATAATTGGCAGCTACCTCTAGGAAATATCGACCCTTTCATACCTATAAAATATTTATTGTAATTCTGAACATAATGATTAATCTAAATAAAGACATTGAAGACTTTGTCGGCTCATTAGTAATTAATATAACTAGAAAAATAGAACCAAATATAAGCCAATACAAAGATTATTATTAAAGTACTTATAGAAAAAATACCCCAGGAAAAAACAGAGTATTGAAAGACAAATTCAATGAATTTAAGTGCACATTTCAGAAGTAATTTGAACCAATTATTAATAACTCACATAACGATAATAGCGAACTCAAGAGTTCCAAAGACTGTAAGATTAATTTTCAGAGTAAAGGAAAGTATGACTAAATCCTTAAAAAAAGTGAGCAGCAAAAGGAAGAGGTGAATATTTGATTACATCACTGCTTAACAACTTTAGGGTAAAAAATTGATAAAAGGATTATATAATATATAAAATATAAGTAAGTGCTTATAATACTAGAAGCTACATAATAAGCTACAGAATAGGTATACAACTAAAGATTTTGAGTGGGATTTAATCTCAAACACAAACCACTGCACTTTAAAAACATTCCGCCATAATTCTCCAAGTTTAAAGTTATTTAATATCCCTCGCAAACGTTAAATAAATTAAAGGTTCAATCTGGAGATTTAGCCTCACAATTTTTATCTGCTCATATATATCCGTGCATGGAATATTGAATTAAATCGTCGTGATTAATACGGGTACGGAGTAAATAATATCGGTTGTGTCAGAGTTGGGGATTATCATGTTATCCCGTTTAATCCTGACGCACCATAAACTACGGTATTAATGCGCATAAACAAGTCCTCGAGCAGCGTGAAGCTAACTCAAGTATCGTTGTCCATTCATGAAATTAAATATGTTTATTTCGGACATATACTTTATGCCACGCTCTGCATTAAGAAAAGGTTTCTCCGGATATATCACTCCGTCCAGAATAAATTTTTATTATGTATTGTGTATAATGATTGTCAAAGAAATCTTTAGATTTATCTACACTGATAGCTTTTAATAATTATTTTTAAAATAAAAATAGTTTTACTTAATTAATATCACACTATATTAATAAATGCTTCCAACCTAAACCAGATAAATATTATTATTGTTATAATTTATTATATATTTTTAATAAAAAAGTACCAATCACATGAAATTACAAACCTAGTGTTTTATTTACCTTATATATTATGGAATTTTAGTATCAGTATCAGCCTCGTCAATTCAATAAGATTCAATTAATTAATATCAAGTTTTTAAATTTATATATACAATAAAATCTAATTAAAAAAACTAAATGTTGATGGTTAGTTAGTTAGAATTTTCAACTTTAAACACATATATAAAGCCTCAATTTTTAATTTTTTAGCCTTCTCTCCTTATATAATATTTAGAAATTAAAAAAAATACAAAACGGTATGTACCAATAATGAACATAAATGGAAAAGGAATATTTCACATTTATTATATTTATCCTCTGTATTAAATTAATTCACCTGGTTAGTACCTGCCTATACAGTTACTATATTAGTTCTTTGAAACAATAAATAAAAAATATAATATTATATAGTGCATATAGCTATCACTATGATTTAACATCAATTTAATTTCCTCTACAATTTCAGGATCACGTGAAGCTGCCTTCACCTATGCCATATCAAGCGCAGGGGTGGCCTACGCAGTCACGGCCGCCTGCGCTAGGGGTAACATTTCATCTTGTGGCTGCGCGCCAGGGCCCAGGCACCAAGAAACCCTACAAGCGGGATGGAAATGGGCGGGATGCAGTGTGGATGTTGGCTTCGGTATGAGGTTCGCACGGAAATTTTTAGACGCCAGAGAACTGGAAGGCGATGAACGGAGTCTAATGAATCTACACAACAACAAAGCTGGAAGAAAGGTAAACAAAAGTCCGATCGTAACTAGTCGATAAAATTGTTTAAGGCCCTTTAGCCTCTGTTAACCAACGACCCAGTTGATGTTGGATTGATAAGAGTCAAGGCTCGAAACCGGTGTTTTGAATTGACATTATAATAAATTTGAATATAGTGTCGTTCAAAAAAATATCATAGAATATTTTATATAAAATAGTCAACAATAACGAAGCCTCTGCAAGTAAATTTGTAATAATTGCTAATGTCTTTAGAGTCCAATGTGTTTTTTTTTACGTTATCTATGTAAAGCACATGTTATAATACTTCAATTTAGTCTTTGATTATCCTTTAATAATTCAAAATTTGAATTTTTATTAATCCTTTTGAAAATTGCAAAATAAATAGAATAGAATCTATTCGGTTACTCTTCACAGATAACTTATGTTGCATCTGGATTTGTGGGGGCGTTCTTAAAAAAGTATCTGCTAATTTCTATCCCCGATGGCCAATTTGTTGGATTTATTAATAGTTCATGTTCCGAAAAATCGGCACATAACTTAAAGCTGTTGTATGTGTTCGATCTAGTTGAATTTTATCACAAACAAATTTCTTGTTTCCTAGAATCCCTTTAATATGGGATTCCATATCCCAAAGGGTTACTTCGTTTTGAACTCTATTAATAAAGAGCCAGGTTTTTCGTGGTTCAGCAGATATTATTCCGGATGCGTTGTTTCCAGTGCTAATTACTTTGCTTCTTTTATTTCGCATATTTCCTTTATAAACAGTAAAACAATCAAATTTGTCTTTATCACTAGTTTTTTTTCTGCGTTTGATACGACAAAGTAGTGGAAACCGTATTGCGAGGCGGCCATGAGATTTGAGTTCCAGCTCCAAACCCGCAAATCAGCAATCTTGGTAACACGCTTGACACTAAGGAGCCTCTGCTAGCGCTCCTAAATTAGATCTAGATTTGGACTATCTAGCCTACTGTTTCGAGCAGTGCCAGTATAAACCCCTATGTAAATATTGTCTATAAACGATATTCCTACATAACGAATAAAGTATATAAATCTTCTCTCCCCATGCATTTTCGGCATCTAAAACCCTAACTGGCTTTCCAACGTATGACAGAATGCACGGATGCAGACTAGAAGCAAAGCAAAAATGACAAAATTTCAGATCACCGCCGAGCAGCGCCAGGATCTGGTCCGAGTCGTCAAGCAAGAGGACTTTACCCACAACGTGGTAACAGAATTCATCAACCAAACAACAATGTATAAAAACGTCGAGGGAATCACTTACAACCTCATCGCTCTTCCACTTCTCCTTAAAGTGGATACCCACAAATGGTGTAAGTCAAGGACCAAGAAACACCATGGGACCAAGCCACGACAATGCTACGCACGTTCATCTGCGACAAACGCGACCTGTTTGCCCAACTAAACGACAAATACACAAAGGCAGTACCGCTAAATATGTTGGGGAGTTCCTAGGCTCCGCGAACGCGAGGAACACGGGGAACTCGGAGATAGGAAACCGTCACGTTTCCCCTGCAAAACCTGGCCGGCACCACGGTCACGGTCCCCGAGGACCTAGAGAGTGAAGTCGAACACCATGCTGATTTCACTATAAATTCAGAAGCAAATCACGGAACTGCCGTATAAAAAGTGGAAGCAAGGAAACTACCAAAGCAGTTAGTAGTGGCGGCTGACGACTCGCCAAGCACATCACGCCGTCTTTACGTCACCGGTCGTCCACCAAAGTACAGTTCCTGATCGACACCGGAGCCGACGTCTGTGTATACCCCCGACGCCTGGTAAGATAAGCCAATTGAGCTACAACGTACAAGCTTTATGCGACTAATTAAACGGTGAAGAACACATATGGTACGATAAACCTTGACCTGAACC
Organism: Ontholestes murinus; assembly: GCA_963969525.1. Lineage (NCBI taxonomy): Eukaryota > Metazoa > Arthropoda > Insecta > Coleoptera > Staphylinidae > Ontholestes > Ontholestes murinus. The sequence continues at coordinate 47,796,394 of OZ018387.1, forward strand.
TTGGTTTACGTAGGCAGTGTCCATAGAGATTTATTATCGCTGACGTGCAGAAAGTGATCATTGGCTGACATTCGGCTTCGGAAATTGTGCGACGCGACAACGAACATCACAACCGCAGGTCAGTCGACGACAACTGATAAAACAGAAGTGAGCGCCATTAACAATAGTGGAAAATATCACCGAATTCTGCGGGAGTTTCCCGGCATAAGCAAGCCAGCAGGTCTGCCTACCAACCCGGGACACACCATATCCAGATGACCGCCGGTCCACCCACATCTAGTAGGCCGAGACGACTTGCGCCCGGAAAACTGGGGAGGTCCAAATTAGGTGCCAGAAAAACGGCTAAGACCCTCGTAAAGTGCGTGGTCTTAGCCGTTACATTTGGTACCTAAAAAAACCATGTGGAGAATACCGGGCCTTCAACACAAGAACAATTCCCGACAAATACCCTGTTCCCCACAAGGAGGATTTAGCACAACAGCTCTATGGACGAAAATACTTCTCAACGCTAAACCTTTTCAAAGCATACCACCAAATACCGATAGCCGAGGAAGATATCCCAAAGACCGTCATTACTATACCACTCGGGTTATTTGAGTTTCCCTATATGAGCGTCGGGTCGCGCAATGCAGAACAGACCTTTCAGCGATTCATGGACGGAATACAGCGAGATCTCGAATTTTGCTACGTCTATATAGACGATATTCTGGTGGAATACAAATCAGCTTTAGCAACTGCTTCAGAGATTAAGCGATAACCGCATCGTAATTAACACAGCCAAATGTACATTTGGAGTAGAAAAAATATCTTTCCTGGACTACCACTCGATAATAAAGTGGCAATAATACAGCAACTACAGCTTCCAGTGACAACAAGAAAACTACATCAAATAATCAGAATAATTACTCGCGGCATTCGGGATAAAGCGTCAGTAGTAGACGTTTTATCCCGAATACGGCAGGTGTTCAAATCTCCTTGAATAAATTACTAAAAAGAAAGAAACGAGGCAATCAACTGACGAAGCCCGGGAACCATTTACGGAGTGCAAGCGGCAAATCGCAGAGGCAACACTTCTTGCACACCCAAAGCCAAACGCAGCGCTAGCAATTACAACCGATGCGTCAGAGCCCGCGCTAGAGGGCGTGATCCAGCAACAGCAAGAAGTAATATGGAAACCCCTGGCGTTTATATCCCTGGCCGAGCGGAAATATGCCTCCTACAGTAGAGAGTTTTTTTTCAGGATCTTTAGAGACTATAAACCATTGACATTCGCATTTGCACAGAAGCCAGAAAAATGTTCGCAAAGGAAAGGAAAATATAGTCGCCGAAACGCTCAGCAGATTCGAGTAAATAACCGCAGACCCGGAACACGTGGCCACGAAAGACACAAACCTGCAGATAAGGAAAATTAGCATTCGACAGTCTACACCAGCTGTCACATCCCGGCAACAGGGCATCAGCGAAACTTGTTGCGCAAAAATCCGTGTGGCCCAGGATGCGATCAGATTGCAAGACCTGGAGCAGGCAATGTATGGCGTGTCAACAAGCAAAAATTTCACGGCACAACACGCCCGCAGTAGAGAAATTGCTGCTACCATTTTATAAGTTCGAGCATGTGCATATCGACATCGTCGGCCCCCTGCCCGAGTTATACAGAAAAACATACAACCTGAAATGTACCGACCGTATTACCACGTGGCCTGAGGCCATCCCCATGGTGGGCATAGAGGACAGTTCGGTAGTAAGATTGTTTATTACACACTGGATATCAAGATTCGACACGCCACTGAGGGTAACAGCGGGTAACCAAGGACGCCAGTTCGAGTGGCAATTGTTTAAAAAACTAGAGGATATTGCAGGATTCTCAAGGCATTGAACGACAGCGTGCCATCCACAGGTGAATGGGTTAGTATAAAGGTTCCACAGACACCTAATGTCAGCACTAACATGCCACAAAAACTACCAATGAACTGAATCAGGACTACCTGGAAAGAAGATATAGAGGCAACTGTAGCAGAAATGGTGCATGAAGAATTGAAGCAACCCGGACAAACCAGCCAGGGACGTAAAATCAACTCAAACGTCAAACCACAGCAAAACCAGGCCGTTTATATTCACACATGTTTGTCAGGAAAGCATTACAACCGCCTTACGAAGTCATCGAACGAAATAACAATATGATGGTGATTAAACAACAAGGTGTAGCCGTCACAATCACAGCGGCTCGAGTTAAACCCGCATTTATGGAAGAGAGCCACTATGAATCAAGCGCCCCCGAGATAGCCAAAACGAACACCTAGGCACTACTTAGGACGCAGTACGGAAGGCAAGTCAAACGTACAGTATGTTTTCAAATTCATCCATCATTAGGAACACCACTAAATCCCCCAAATGATATACGGCTTAATAAAAAAAGTCTATGTGGGACTAAATCTAATGGAGAATATTTTTCGAAAAGCGGAAAGAAGATACTGCAGCAGAGTGCAAAAAGCGGACCAAAGCAGAAGTACACTCATCCAAACAAAAAATACGTCAACACGAGCAGCCACAAAACGAACAGCAAAGAGAACCAATTGAATGTAGCAGCTGTTGGAAACCCGGCGTTAAACTGTAACACCAAATCCAGCTCAAGTTTCTGCGCTATGGAAGCAGCTATCCTGAAACACCCGCCAGCTGTACGAATATACATGTGAAGGAGCTGAGGAACGGCTTTCCTGGACATATGTGCCGATGGTCAGTACCATTCTCCTCATCGATCGCTATCTTCGAGTTAGTGATGTATGCTAAGATTAATGGCGAGGCTAGTGTAAGGTCTATAATTGAGGATCCGTTGTGCCGAACGAGGGTTGCCGCATTATAAACATTTTCTTCCTCTAAGTCCATGGTAGACATGGCTTCCAACAACTACAGGCCCTTGACGCTGACGCGTTCCTCTCTTCCGATTGAGGGTGTCGAGCCAAATATCGAGCGAAAATATCCTCACCCAAGTGATGCCCTTACAGGGGCGACCCGATGCCTCGGCCGTATGAAGGACGCTAGGTCCCAAGAGTATGGCGGCGTCCCCTTCGTCCATATCTTTGTACCACCTGTCATCTAGCCTTCTTCCATTCGGTTCGCTGATTATGATAACACCAAATTTATCCAATGAATCCGCGATGGAAATTATATCGTGTGCTAGGTGGCATTGATTCAAATTGGCCTGTAAAAACCTCAGGTATGGTGTCGATATCCTAGTACTGGTATTTTTGCGGCTCCTTGGCTCAAAAAGTCATGCTCTGAGTGAGGGGTCGCTTCTGTCTTTCATTTGTGTGGCGGCTCTGTGGGCAGCACAACTTTGTGCCCCGATATAGTGTTAGCTCCCCGCGCCCCTGATCTTGCAAGGCATGCAGCAGAGGAAGGCACGGCAGTCGACCTCGCTGTGCCCTTGCACCGAGCAGCGCCTGGAACTGCTTGAGATGTCTATTTCCTTGCATTTGGATCTGTTGTGGCCGAAACGAAAAAACAAAGATATACACAACTATAAAACACGAAGAAAATTAAACATTAGAACAGAACTTCTTAAATCAAAACAGTTTGCACATTTACTATCCACGGAGACGATATAATCATATAATAACATAGGCAAACACATACAGACTCTGACATATCCACCATTTAACTGAAAATTAAAAACCTACTTCTAAACAACAAAATTTTAATTGATGTAAGAAAAATCAACAAATAAAACACAGGTATCCTCCAATACCGATAGCCCAAGACGGACCACCTCACGGACCACTCTTCTTGAGACGAAGATAGGAGGAAAGAACTGATTACAATACAATATATTTATTTACTATTGTAAATTTATAAAATCTAGAAAAGAAAACGTAATAAAAGGAAAGAAAGAACTAAAACAAATAATAATAAAATTTAAATATAAACCGCGGCACCATTTCCAGCGGTGCCACTGAGGTCTTCGCTGTCTCTCGGCGAATTCGCAGGAAATCCAGCCATCCCCATATGCAAAAATCTTTTCTTCAGCATCTGTGTTAGTACGTCTTTATGTCCCTCGAGCAGTGCGACTCTTAAGATTGCTGTGTACTGTCTTATTCACAGAACTCTGATCTCTGGAGTACGCCCGAACTCCTTCTCTATGGCTCCCACAATGTCTTACAGGAACTTTAGCTCGCTATTCCCGATCACCCTCACGATGTCTTTGATGGCTTGTACATCTGCACCGTCTGCTAGGACCAGCGCCATTCTCGGACTCGGCGGGCTGCCGTAACTGCTCGGGAATGAACACTTGCCAGGACAGGTCTCCTGACCTTCAGACATGGTGCGTGGGTGTCCGGGAGCCTGTTAATCGTTAGTTTTAGGGGTAGTTGAACGTCTTGGGGGCGCGAAGTGCGGTCCCACGAGTCTGTGGTTTTTAAGGGGAGCTAGTTCCAGTAGGACGGGGCGTAGGATCCGTCGCCGGCCGTATAGTAGTCCACCCCAGGTTCCCACTTTAGGGGTGAATAACCCGATTTAGGGGAGCTACGGCGATTTAATGTGTAATTATCCCTAGCCTATACTACACCCCCAAAGAGCAGCAATATATCGAAACACCAGAATCTAGAAAGTGACAAAAGTCACAGTTCGCCTCTTCCTTAAAAGAAGTGAAGTTAAAATCACACTGATCGTCCTCCCGGATACTCCCAAAGCCTAGACGCTCCTGAGAAACGACTTCATCGAGGAAGCTACACTAGTAGTTAAGTTCCTAGCCAGAAGGTGGCACTTCGACAGAGCTTCCAACCAGACACAACATTTCAAATATAAAGACGGCTGTGGCCCCGAGGAAAGAAAATCGACTAATGACCATGGAATTAATTCAAAGTTGGCTCAAGACCAGAACGAAGGATATCAATTGATCCTGAATAATTTCAAATGGTCTCAAATGATTTTCAATGATCTCGAACTACCTTGAATAATCTTAATGCTCTTGAATAATCTTGATCTTGAATAATCTCAGGTGTCTTGAACAATTTGGAATGGCCTTGACAACTAACAAGCCAGCAAGAACAAGTCGATGCTGTTCTTACAAAATACTTAGAACTGTTCCAGCAAGTATGCAATACCGCTAGCAAACGGCACCATTTAGGAATGCGAGAGCGCTTGGTTAGCTCTCATGGTGTTGGTACCCAAACGGGACGGAATTTTTCGGATGTACGTAGATTGCCGGAAATTGACGCATAGACGAGCTACTACATGTCGCTAAAACCATCAAGTACATGGCCACGATGGATTTAAAAGCTGGCTAGCACAAGCCAGTAAAATAATAAAGGTCTTCGAAACTTAGACCTAAATGTGCCAGAAATGGCTAAAATGTTACCTCAGTGGCTACAATCGCCTTATAAGCATCATCATCTAACTAGTAAATTGGGCCGAGTGGAAGTACACGAGAAACTGTGAACTCCGCCTTCAAGATCTATATTCTAAATTTCAAATTGATATTTATGTATGTATTTTTGTGTTATATTTTTTTCTATAGTTTTTGTAAAGTAAATAACCTAACTTGATTCTAAAGACAGTAATCGTGATAAAACCAGCTTCGGCCCGCCTATTAGGACATATCGATTCCGATTACTTCAATTTGGACTACCTTCCAGCAGCGGTCGAAGCAACAATTTTCGCCTATTTGGAAGATATCATTCTTAACCTCACCCGACTTGACAACATTTATAAACGATACAACGCTGGTCTTAGAAAAGCTGCGAACAATCAGATTTTCCTACAGATGTGTAGCTGTTATTGAAAGTTCTTTGAGAAATTTTTCAAGATTACAAGTCAGCTCACGGAAAAACCCTGGAGATGGATGCACATCGAACAGTCGGCTTTCGAAGAATTAAAAACTAAACTCACTACAGCCCCGATTCTTCACAAAGTCGATCACTCACTGCCTTTTACTTATTAGAGTAACAGACGCTAGCGTCTAAGCTATAGGCGCCGTGTTGTGCCAGGGCGGAAATGGAGAGCAGAAATCTATAGAATTCTCCAGCCAACTACTCTACGACGCGGAATCACACAATAAAAGGCTATGTTGGATCAAGCTCAATTATTAAATTTGTTGGCATACCACCATGCGTACCTTTTGTTGATTATCATCAAACCATAAGTTATTAGTGCAATAATTTGTTCAACTTCCTATCTTTGGACTGACTGCCTACCTGCATCATACCTGAAATTTTCAGATTTCATATCAACATTCAGTTTCGCTATTTTGAACTATGCTACGATAACGGCATTTAAATAGATAAAAACAGATCTATGGCTCTTGTTGACAGGAAAAGAATAATTTACTTTATTATAATACGTTTTAAATATTTACCCTAATTATTTTTAAAACTTAGTAAAATTAAATCATTATGTTGTATTTCTTTTACAGGCTATAAAATTAAGTCTTCTAACCGAATGCAAGTGCCACGGAGTCTCGGGCAGTTGCACGATGAAGACCTGTTGGAAGACGTTGCCACCGTTCCGCCAAATTGGCGACAATCTGATGAAAAAATATTACAGAGCGAGACCGGTGGCATCCAGCTACAGCCCCGGCACGAGGACGATCGACAAAAAACCAAAGAAACTACTCTTAGTCCTTAAAAAGGGGAAGAAGCCGACGAAGGCGAACCCCAAAAAGTCCGACCTGGTGTTCTTGCAGATGTCGCCGAACTACTGCGAGAAAGATCTGAGCGCTGGTTCTTTGGGGACCGTCGGAAGAGTTTGTAATAGGACATCAAGAGGTAAATCATTCTACTGTATTTAAATAACATTCTTCTTTTTAAAAGTGATTATTTGTAAAAATAATAAATGAAAATATTTTATATATTATTGGGTAATTTCTTAAAGTACATATAAATAATTGTTAGTGTTTAGTGTTTCCAAAATATGCCCAATTCAATAAAGAATTTTAAATATCCCATCTCTAAAAAAAATCCACTAGTTAGAGGATCTCATCATTTAAATCTCGTTTAAAAAGGAACATTACATAGTATTAAGCAGTAGCTTTCGTGTGTTTTTAGTATTTTAAAATGGCCCGATGTTTCCATAGTCACGACGATAAAATCCATGTTATACAAACAAACCATGTTGTTTTAGGTACAGATGGATGTGACTTAATGTGCTGCGGCCGTGGTTACAACACGCATCAGTACACCAAGCAGTGGCAGTGCCGATGTAAGTTCCACTGGTGCTGTCACGTAAATTGTGATACTTGTAGCGAAAGAACTGAGGAATACACGTGTAAATAGTAACGATTAATTTATTTCTGGAGGCGCGTCAGTGAAGGAAGGGGAGGAGGACCAGTGAAATACTCATTAGATTTAACTGAATTGAAGTAGTGATTCCGTATAATGTATAGTAAACTGTTTGTGTGTATACTTACTGTAATTAATTAATGTATTGTCTTTTATAAGCAAAATTGTATAAAGCAAATTTTATAAGAACTTACCATAAAAAATATCATTTGTTTTATTTGTAATCCTTAAATATTTATATCGTATAGTAGGTCATCTAAGGTAAGGTTACTCAAGTTGTACCACATACGGAAAAACCTTTTAAAACATAGAATGTATCAAATAAATATAAATTTAATATATTAGGTTAGACTTAACATTTTTCATAGAATAAACTAAATCTTTAAAAACGTACACTGGTACGACTAAAAATCTAATTTCTCAAATAGTACCACTTATAGCTTTAGTCATAATTAAGCAACAATAACGATAAAACATGTTTAATTAATCAATTTATGTAATACAAACATCATATCCTCACCAATGATTTGCATTTCACTAGATCATGTTTTCCTTATGATATTTCCATAAGTAAAACAGATTGCTTTAATTATATTTTTTTTTTATTAATTATTGCATTTTTTCATAGGTAACATTTTAAATTTTATTTATTTTGACAGTAATTTCAAGTTATTGAGCATTAGAATTGGGGCTTACATTTGGTTTCTAGGTGAATCCGGGGTTTCTCTCATCATAAACATGCAATTTACTAGTTTTGGCACAGTAGTCTGTATAATTATGTTTCTGGGCTTTGTTTTTAACTAAGAGGTTAAGGTGGAATGTGTGAGAAGGTAAGAGTAATATTATAATTCATACTCATAATTCATACTCATATGTTATTAGCTTCAATATTTCTTTTATAGGTAGTAGTACTCTTTTGAACTTGATTGTAATTAATGAAATAATCCTTTAGCTTTTCAACACAGAACAAAAGTCATCTTAAGATCGTCTCTGCATACCAATCGCCATCCACTCGAATATCACACGTTGACCTAAATCTTCTATTTAATAATAAAATGCCAGCCGATTTAAATTCCGAAAGCACTGAGTGAAATAGTAGAGTGGGCAACAGAAATGGTAGACTTCTTTCATAGTTCATCATCAACTCGAACCATCACAGCGGAGGACCAAGAGAACTAAATGTGTTCAACAACTACAGCTCGAATTTCAGGTCCGATATCTTTGATAAGACGCTCTTCTCAAATGCCAATTTTAACGACGAGGTCTGATCTCTCAACAAGCTTAGTTCCGATCATAATCGGGTCACATTGAACCTGGCAATCAGAACTAATAGACCAACGAGAGAGATTAAATCAACCATTTTGCCAAAATACCAAATGAAGGTAAATTAATTTCCAGTCATCAATACAACGATAGACCTTGAAGCAGCTATCTCTACACTCGCCACTCTCATGCTCACAACTTTTAAAGAGACCACAATGAGCAGTATCTCCACTCAGATACATCCTCTTCACATTTCACCTGAGCTCAATTCTCTATTTCATGATAAAACTATATGTGGTAAATACTCGAGATCCATTCTTCCGCATGGAAGCTAGACAACTTGCTTGTCGAGTAAGAGACCGATTACATACTTTTCGTAGTGAGCGAATGATCGGATTAAATCAATTGACATTCTGTGTAGAAGTTCGTCATGACGCTTAAGTTCTTCAAGAAGGTCATTCTAGCAATCAAGGGTTGCTTAGTGAAAGAGGGCTTGCATTCTCTGATTCAGACAAAGCAGAAGCATTAGTTGATTCCCTAGAGCGGCAGTTCACTTAGAACCCAAATAATAACGTTTAAATCATCTGTGAAGTCAAATACTCTGATCTTTCATTTCTAATAATGATCGTAAGTGTAACTGCAAAGCGCCCACTCTTGATAAGCTAGACGGCGGACTATTAAAAGAGCCCAAAAATCGTAAAGCTGCATAGGCCGTCGCAGAATCACATGATTGGTTCAAACTATCATCCACTCAATTATGCGAAGGTACTTCTAAAGTAAGGACTGCCATGTTGTTCTGCTACTTCCGAGGAAGAAGCTGAATAGAAGAAGGTGAAAATTCTCGGCCACGAGGGTTGATCCACTCTGCTGAATACAAAAATGCTTCTATAAGATTAGGCTCATTTACATCAACTTGGAAGCTATCCTTTGTGGTCAGCAACCCTCAAGGCGGGAAAATCGCCAACTTTTCAACAAAACTATCACCCAATTAGCTTGCTTTGTGTTTGGAGGAAATCCGTTTTTTGATCTTCACTGGAAACCATTCCCATCTACCAGTTAGTTTTCAGGCTGGGCTTTCCACTCATCATCAAAAATGACAGATTACATCGCTGATTGTATAGCCATCAGAAAAGACACTGCCGCAGTAGTCCTAGATGTATTCATGGCGTTTAATAGAGTTTGGCAACACGGCTTTATCTATAAAATAATAGGGTTGAAGTACCCTGAAAATATCATGCATCCGGATTCTATACGACTTAATTCGTAAAAGGAAATTCTGTACCAAGGTGAACACTACGTTCTCAAGCAAGCGTACGTAGAGTTCTGTCCTAACCCCTGCCTTGTATAATATCTACATCAGCGACACAGTGAACGTGGCTCCAGGTATGCACAATACGCGGATGATACTGTCCTCCTATACAGAGGAGCAACTAAAATTCACCTGGAGAAGACCCTTGATTCGTTTGAAAAGTGGGCTGATAAGTGGCGTCTCGCGATCAACGCTAACAAAAGTTATTGAATTGATGAGGCGGATCAAAGTCCATTACACATTGAAATAAAAGAACACAGTTGGGAGGGTTTCACATATATTGTTCAACACTATAACATGTTTCGCCACACAGTGGCTTCATCAGGCTAATAAAAGAGTTTTCATGCGCAAGGCAGAAGTCATTAAGCCTCCTAAATTTACTTTCAGAAAGTTTGCAATTAAGATGAGGTTAAATACCTCGGTTTGATTTTGACCAGTTTAGATGCTATATCTCATAATATTAATATGGCCAAAGCTTACAGTAACCCCACACAGAAGCTGCTGTGACTTGATCATTTTTAAAAAGTTACCCTGGCCTTGTGGCCAATTTTGACTTTGAATTTATCTCATTTATCTCATTTAAAGATGTGGCTTTAGATAAATTCAAAGTCAAATCGGCCACAAGGCCAGGTAACTTTTTAAAAGTGATCAAGTCACAGCAGCTTCTGGGTAGGGTTACTATAGGCTTTCTCAGATTGCGAAAATGCAATTGCAGCAGAAAGTTGCTTTAAGATATGTCATAAATGCCTTGTTTTACATTCGGAACTCCTCCACGCCGAATGCGAAGGAGTACATTAAAGAGACCGCAGAAGCCTTACGATAAAATATATAACGAACTACCATTGGGACCAATTTCCTAAAATACGATGACATTACCAAAAGCAAACATCGAAGACAAATGAACGCTTTAACTGGCACACCAACCAATTCCTTAAGCCAACGTATTCCACTTAATAACGCTATTCCTGTTCGAGGAAAGCGACGAACAGTTATTATAATTATTCATTTAGCGATATTTCGCTAACGTCCCTGACTAGAAAACCATTGGCATTGTTTCTCAAAGAAAGATTCGGGAGGAGAGGTTTTAGCCGGTAGAAGTCCAACACTATCCTACTAAAAGTGTTTACATGATGGATAAAACATTTGCTATTCTTATTTAAAACTTTAAAATGACACCGTAGGGTTTAAGGATATTATTTCATCTATGAACTTCATTAAATCCAATAGCTATTTCCGATAATTTGATAGTTTTACACTTATTATAAATCTAATTTGATGGTAAGAAGAAAGTAGAACGCAGAAATTTAATAAAATCAGTTGAAAGTGGTTAAAAAAAGAAATAATGACCTAAGACGTACCACTACGACTTAAGAATATATCAAAGGTATGACTTAGGACACTGCATAAGTTAAATTTAAAAAAAACTAGTATTTATTGAAATACATACGATTTCTTTTATCCAATCTACTAAGTAAACTAAGATTTACTAAGAAATATGTTTGTTCAATAATTTACTTGCGAGCTGAACTACCAAAAATATGCAAAGAAATTATAAGAAAATTAAAATACACTTTATTGGATGAAAGGATTTATAACAAGATTGGTTCACCGTAAACAATAACACTATCAAATTAGTAGATTCAGATGAATATTTATTAACCGATGCATGTACTGTTGTCGTCCTAGTTTATTAAAAAAGTAAATAGTACGACTTAAACACTGGTTCGACTTGAACAACCTACGATGTGCAGACACAAAGAAATACTTTGTGTAACATTTTAAAATTTCTTTGTGCTCTTAAGAATTAGGGTGATAGATACTTATGAGTTAAGCTAAGCCATTTAAGAACAAAAGCCTTTTCAGCAATGAAATATGTACTGAATAAGTTATATAAAATAACTTGTAATCACTTTCTCCACAGGATATTATTTATGTGGATAAAGTTATTACAAGTTATTTTATATTTATCATCTTCACGTAGCTTATCAATCAGCATTACTGAAAGGGTTAATTGAACAGCAAGGAAAATAGAAATTTGTTATAAATAAACTAAAAGCGATAAAAAATGACAGTATTACAACAACCCAACTAAATAATGATTAATTAATATTTAAAATAAGAGTAATAAAATAAATCGCGTAAATTAATTTATACAGTTAGATGAACTATTTTTAAATAAAAATATCAATTCTACTATTTAACATATGCAACCAAATATACATATGGGAGAGGTGAATTATCTATATAAAATTGGTAAAACACAGTCACCGTATCTCCGTTTTTTATTATATTCTAAATGTACCACAAAGTAAACGCCTCCACAATTAAATATTTATGACGGGGGAGTTATAATAGTGGAGAGTTCTAATATTAGTTAAATAAAATACCGACTGATGTCTACTGTTCAATCGCGGGACCATAAAATTTAAACCACTAAGCAGATCTGGATCTACAATGGAGCCATTAATCAATTTACAAACAAATACTATTTGTGAAATAATGCGCCTACTATTTAGGGATTTTAAACTGAATTCTGATTGGAGATCTGTAGAAGAATATCCTTGACAGGGATATTTACCATGGAGCCTAAAGTAGAGTATTTTAAGGAATTTTCGCTGTACTTTCTCAATTTCATTCCTATAAAAGTTATATGTCGGATGCCACACAATGGCACAGTATTCAAGTTTACTTCGAATAAAAGATTTGTAAAAACTAATTAATGGCTCTACTGATTTAAAATCTTTGTCATTCCGAACTATGAAACCAAGGGTTTTGTAACATTCCTTACATATCATTTGCACATGGGTATTAAATGTCAATTTAGTATCATAATATACTCCTAAGTCCTTAAACAAAATGATATTTTCTAAAACAATGTTATTGATGGTATAGCCAAATACAATGTTCTGCCGTTTTCTACTAAAAGTCATATATTTGCATTTGCTGCTATTTAAGTCCAGTCCGTTTTCTGTACTCCAATTACTTAACTAATCCAAGTCACTCTGCAGTTCTCGACAATCATTAATATTTTTGATAATACGAAAACATTTTAGATCGTCCGCATAGATTAGACAGTTTGAATGTAGGCGACCTGGCAGGTCATTTACAAACAATAAAAACAGTAACGGACCAAGGTTCGAGCCTTGTGGTACACCTCTTGTGGAAATATATTGACCAGACCTTGTTCCCTTATATTCAACAATGTTCAATCTATTATCAAAATACGATGTTAGTAATTTCAACGTTGTTTCAAGTTGTTATCAAATTCAAAGAGTTCCATTTTCTTCAATAATATACTATGCTGTACTTTATCAAACGCCTTGGAAAAGTTAGTGTATATGACATCAACTTGAAACTTATTATCCAAGGCATTTGATAAAGTGTTGGTGAAGGAGCATAGGTTTGTTACTGTGGATTTATTCTTTACAAAACCATGTTGACTAGGTGATATTATATTTTTAACGTGTGAATACATAATATGATGAAGCATTATTTCAAATATTTTGCAAAGTTATTTATTAATGATATAGGTCGATAGTTTTGAATATCCTTATCATTGGCAGATTTAAATATTGGAACTATCTTAGATAACTTCCAGCAATCTGGGAAACAGTTAGTTTTTAGTATTAAGCTGAATAAATGAAGCAAGGGTATTTCTAATATATGCTGACAGTCCTTTATAATAAAAGCAGGGATGTTATTTGGGCCCATGGTAAAACTGGCCTTGAATTTTTTTACTGCGCGTGAAAAATCAAGACTATTAAATTACTTTCTTGATAAAATTGGAGTCGTATATACAATTCGATCACTAAAACTGCATGAGGTATTATTTGTATTAGAGAATGCCGATGCAAAGTGCGTAGCAAATGCCTCAGTTATTTTCTCACTGTTATTTAAGGTATTATTATTATATTGCATGGTGCCTGGTATCTAGTTTTGCCTCGTCTTTCACTGATAAAGTCCCATAGTCGCTTAGGTTCAACTTTGATGGACTTTTCAGTTACATCGAGTTATTTTTTATAATCCCTTTGTATATTATTATCTACAATAATTCGATAATGTTTAAATTTAGTTCTATAATAATCTATAATTTTTTGTGTTTATTGATCTTAAGAGGAACAGATATTTTTAAATAATTATGGAGTATATCATATAATTCTGAGCATGCAGAATTTGGGTCTTTACTGTTAAGTAATGAACTCGATTATATTAAAAACCAAAAACGACGTCGATCTTTCCGGAATACCTTATAATTGTTTGGAAATAGTTCAGAATTGAAGAGTGATTCCGTTGCCCAGGTTTCGGTCAGAAGAATAATATCCAACTCTTCAGCTATTTTTGTAAAAATCAAAAGTCTTAGAATTCAAACCACGAACATTTTGGTAATAACACTTAAGATATGTGACAGACTGTTGGATATTTACACGTTTTTTTTTCCTGAATTCTAATTATCGGCATTCCATCAAGATATCTGAGAATTATTTTTTCACCCTCACCCTTGTGTTTTCTAAATTCCGAGAGCGTATTCTTGCTTCTATGATTCAAAGCCATCTGTCATATGGTAGTGGCTTGGGGTCATTCCACTACTTTAAACGATCTATTTTGCCTCCAGCGACATGCTGTCCGGATAGTTGGTTCAGTTAGCTACCAATGTGACTGTAAACACGTTTTTATTAAATACAAAATACTTACTCTACCATCCATATATATATTTGAAACACTTAAGTATGTTCACAAAAATATTCTTAAATATCATAGACACATAGACATCTATCCATACAACACAAGAAACTGTTACAATCTCAATTTAACTAATGGTCGTCTTAAACATTTTGAGTACTACGGTCCATTATTTTGCCCCTAAACTTGAAGCAATTACCACTTCCACAATTTAAGCGCAAAATTAAAAAAAATTCATCATATCTAAAGCCTTCTATGGTGGCTTTAGATATGATGAATTTATAAATTTAAAAAATGAACTCAATCATTCACTTCTTTTAAGCAAATTTTAAAGAAATTTATTGTATATTTGTATTTTAATATGTATGTGCCAATGTATTGCATATTCTAATTTGTGTTTCTATGTATTATTATTATCAAATTGTGTTTTTTAATGTGTATTATTTTGACGTGTGTAAAATTTTATATTCTTAACATAAATAAATCATTATCATTTATTGATATGTGGGCAAAAAATGATAATGATACTGAGGGTTCAATACAGTTTTCAACAAAATGGGTTTTAGAAATGTAGACAAATTTCCAACGTTTATGTGTTAATGTTTTGAATGGAAGACTATGTCTATAAGGAATATAAGTGCATCAGTACAAATACAATCATTAGTTCAAATAAATCATCAATAAAAACATATTTGCAACTAAATTCATTATGCATATTAAAATTATATGAATGTTACACATTTACACTTCAATTTTTTTTTTTTGATATGGTAGTCCAATAAATTTTCCCCTACATAAAGGAATCCTACATATTCGCATATAAAACATCTCAAAAACATCTCTCATCCAATATTGTGTTTTGCGCAAAATTTGCAACCCAAACTGATAATTTTTTCAAGTCTATGGTGCCTTTTGTCCCGTGAGAGTCTATCATGTATATGAGGAATGTGTCTTGTTTGATCTAATGAACTTGTCAAACTTTCAGGATCACATGGTAAATATTGGGGTGGGTTTATAAATTAAAGTTTTGTTTCGTTTCATAATTGCTGAAACTGATAAAGCAATTATGGAACAAAACAAGACTTTAATCTATAAATCCACCCCTGTAATTATGTTCCATCAAGAATGCAGCAACGATAATATTGTCTAAAACTTTGTCCTTTACAGTTTTTTTCCATCTATTATAATAATCGAGATATATTGATTTGAAAAAAATAGCACTTTTTACTTTTTTCAAAATATCTAGTTACCCTTGACTTTTTTGAAAACTTTGAAAGTGGAATTTTATTCGTCTCGTAAATCTACACTTCTTTCCCCATTTAACCGTTTCTCTATCTCTTATAGTTTCCGAGATCCCCATAGAGAACATCGAAAAAAACTCACCCTGTATAGTGCACAATTTAAATCGAACATGGAAACGTTTTTGTCCATTTTATAGTTTTCCTAATAATTGGGTTTATAGAAAGGTATTGATCAGCATAACCTACACCTTTCATATATATATTGTAATCCAAAATACTTTCGGGCTTTACTGTCATATACTCAGTTTTTCTATTTACTTTCCTTGTTTCAATCCTGATAGCTTTATGAATTGAACGCCTTACAGTTGATAGTGTCTAGACTGACTTTTCTAAAGTGTTCGATTGCGTTAATCACAAAATTCTTTTATCAAAGCACCATCGGATAGGTTTGAAAGCTGGTTTGGTTCGGTGGTTCTCGTCTGTTCTTATTCAATATGTGCGTATCAACAACATCAAAAGAAATAAATGTATTTTCAGCCATGCCTCAAGGGTCACATAGTGGACCGATTTTGTTTTCTTTATTTATTAATGATATCGCGGAACACATAAATAATTATGATTTGCGGACGATCTGAAATTGTTTAGAATCATAAATAACATAAACAACTGTTCAAAAGTACAATCTCATCTTATTAGTATTACAGATTGGTGTCAATGTCAGTGTTCCTAAACTTAAGTAAATGTTTTTATATCTTTTGTAAGGAGAAAAAATTGTATAATAAATAGATATGTTCATAATGATTATGAATTACAACTTGTTGATTCAATTAAAGACCTCAGCATTATTTTTTATTCTAAATTGTATTTCAGAAACCACGTTGACTATATATGTAAAACAAGGTAGACAGTTGTGGAGTTTTGTTTGGCGATTATCTTCACCTCTGGGTGTATAATGCTTACAAACATTGTTTTGTTCATTAATTCGTTCTATTCTTGAGTATGCATCTCCTATTTGACCCCTTAATTAAAATGAGATATCGATGATATAGGTAGAGAGTATCTAAAATAAGTTTTTAAGATGTGTTGAATTTAAAATTGGAGTGAGATGCATTACAGGTGATTATAATACAATATTAAATGTATTAAACTTACAAAAAAGGAGGTAATTAACAATCTACTTTTTTACATAAATTAATCAATAACTATATTGACTCAATACAACTTTTGTCAATGATTTTTTATGTACCTTCCACTACACTACACCACTCACACGATACAGCCCGCTATTTAAACTAAATATTTATTTCTTAAATATTGCCATGAATAATGTAATCAATAGATTAATGCGCACAGCTAATTCATTTTGTTATTGTCATTGGTTTGAATTATTTAATTCTCAACATATTTTTAAAAGAAATCTACATTTTTATTTAGATATAAATGATCTTTAACCAATGCGTTTGTTCTATTTATTTCTTTTTTTGTATTGAATTAACACTTGATTTAATTTTTATTTGTAATCAATATATGCATATATTTTATTTTTCTCATTAATAAACTGAAGGTATTTTGTATTCATTGTATTGTAAAATGGTGTATTCTGTAAATAAATTATTATTATTATTATGTAGTTATCACCCTAACTTCCCTTTTATCTTTCAAATTGTGTATTGGAACATCTCCTTCTCTGGTAACTACCTATCTACCTACCTTGCAGGTAATCTCCTATTATTTCATTTAGTACCGCATATTCTAATTTTTTTTTTTAATCAACTGTTCAACTAATTCAACATTGTTGCAGAAATATCTATGTAAACGTGGTGCCATACATTTTCACTACCATCTAAGAAATTACACACAAGGTCATTTAACTTTTGTCCTTTACCAGTATATAATTTTATCTACGATCGTACAAAAAGTAGACGCTTTTTGCATCATTTTTCATTGTAAAAGTGGCTTTTTAAAGCACTAGTGCTTTTTTACGTTTTTATTGCACGGTAATGTCAAACTGTTTTTATTTCACAGAAATGTCAAATTTGACAGATGAATATATTATAGCACAAATTTTCGAAGAAAAACTTATTTTTTTATTAATTGATATTTATCGTTCCTCGCTCGTGTTTTTAAACGCCAGTTCGTGCAATAAAGCATCACTTTTTACACTTGTACCTTAAATAACTATAAATTTACATATAGCCATTTTCTGCATTGCATAACATTCTTATAAAAAGTCCTTATTTCTTACATTTTCCTAGATTGTAAATGGGGAACTTTAAACGCGCCCGATATGGAATTATTGCTTCATCTAATGAGAGGTTTTCTTTGGTTTGTATTTACAAAATATAAAAACCAAGTCTACCTTAAAGTGCCTCATTGTTGGAAAAATGGTTCGATTCTAGAATTTGCCTGATTCTATTTTAACTCATTACTTTGCCAAAGAAAGGTGTTTCCATGTAAGGAACTGTGAACATTCATTTATGCTATTCTTCATAACCTGTCTCATTAGTATATTTAGTTCCAATAATTTTTTCAGTTCGGTACCATTGAGTCCATCCACCGCTTAACGTGTTTTATAATTATGGCCATTTTGATGGCGATATCTGTTTGTTTTGGTCTTCAATAAAGCAAAAATGGCATTGTCAATAAACAAAGTTACTACTTAAGATATATCTTCTGGATCACTCGGAAACACTTTAATATCTCCATCTCCTAAAAAAAAACTTCGATAATATATTTACAACAGTTTGAGACCAATGACTTCTTGAAATAAAGGCTTCATTTTCTATGTTGACATATTTTACATCAATCGTATTCGATTCGCTTAAAAGTAAAGCAAGGCTCTTCTTCTTTTGGTGAATGGAAAAACAGAATAATCACTATCACTGTCAGCGTCCAAAATATCTGCCCAACTTTCGGCTTCAGACAAATTATCGGCACATATTTCAATGGACTCACTTTCTGCATCCACAAAAAAGTTAAGGGTTTAAAGTAAATTATTTTTAGACCTGCACAGTTTCAACAAACATGCGAAATAATAAAAGAAGACATATTACTCTGCAGCTGCTACAAGAAAACAAAAATGAAATAACGTATAATTACGTCAACGTCTCCTCGACAATAAAAATTGAATGACGTACTATGTTAACAGCTACTAAATTTTGAATTTAAAAGACGTAATATCACGTTATCAGCTGGCAATGTGTTAATATCAAATTAGTTGATTGACAAAACTTTGGTATTCATTGATAGTTTAATAAATAATTTTATTGTTTCAGATTTTGATGAAATTAGAGATCTTAGAAAGTAAATACTCTAAACTAAAATCAGTTTAGAAAAATATAAAAATTTAAACCACATGTACAAACATTACAGCAAAAAGGTTCTATACTTTCACTGCTCTACTAAATGGTGCAATTTTTATTTTAATAATATATTAATTTTGATATAAATTATAAACATGTACCTGAAACCAACCCAAATAAAACGGCATGAACGGCAATGAGGTTATGTCCGTAGAAAATAAAGGTAATGGAATAATGAAAGCTGTATGTTGTCATATCTCGCAGTGGACTGGATTAATTTTATATTTAATTAACTGAAGAGTTTAATTTGCTTAAAAATATATCAAAACTACACGCCGGTGGTAGCGCATCGGTTACGGCCCCGAACTGACGTGTAGCAACGTTGATTCGGGTCAGTAGTCGGATGGGTGACCGGTACCATCATAGAAAATATACATATACTAGGTACCATTCACCATTGGGATACAATTAATGGTGCTTTAGAGTGACGGGGGCGATCCTTTAAAGTAACAAGCTCATTTACACACACACAAATTCACGAATGACACATGGCGGAAGGACCACGTGGTCGATAGCCTAACACTACTACTACTATATCAAAACTATTAAAACAAGCAATTTACAATGTTGAGAGATTATTATAACTAGATTTTCAAATATTTTTAAATGCCTAAAATACATTTAAAATAGAAACATGACCATAATGCTTATTTTTAAAGATTTATTTGTAGATTTGACAACGCTGCGTCGAGTGTTGCCCACCACAGTACGAGATGGCGCAACGATGCGTTTTATAATTTCCTCGTTCAAGAAGGGCCAGAATTTAAATATATTATACTTTCTGTAATTAAGTTAATATAGCCTTAAACAACGCAGTATGTAATGGGTATGTCGACTTTGATCTAAATATTAAAATATATCTTTTTTTACATGTTACTATAAAAAAAAGCATTTTAAGGGCCTCTTTTCAGGTTTTTATTTTAGAATTTCACAAAGAAATTATTTAAATAGAAATGTTATCATAATACACATTCTTAATGTAATACTTTCAACGCAATTTCTGCTAAACAACTTCAGTAAACAATACTTGTTTTGAAATAACTTTTAAACCAAAAATAGCTTGTTTTAAAACAATTTCAAGCTATTCACCTTTAACTTCACTCAAATTATCTCTTCCAGGTAAGTTTTCTCAACAATCAACATCAATAATTTTTAAGAAAATGTGAAATTATTAGATTTATGAAATGAATTATTACTCTGTAAATACAAATAACTTGTGCAATATCATAAGACATTATTCATTTAAAATTTGAGACTTAAGGTTAAGTGAAAGTGCTAAGGGGCCTTTCAAATGTAGATGAATGAATACTATTTTAAATAATTACAAATCCATATTTCAATTAGCATTAAAAAACAATATCGTGTTGTATTACTAAAAAGTTTACACAATTAATATTTCTGGATATTTGATTGATACTTGCTTTGCTACACTCTTGATGAAACATATAACTCACTGGATAGGAATTAGGAATAATACACGTGTTTTGTTTCATATATTTACTAACAGTTTCCTCGCACGTGTTTCGGCGATTGCTCGACATTCTCAAAGAATTTTTAGATTATTTTTATACTCCTTTGAGAATGGCGAGCAATCGCCGAAACACGTATCAGGAAACTGATAGTAAATATATGAAACAAAACAAGTGTATTATTCCTAATTTCTGGATATTGTCATATTTAAAAATTAAAATTAGGAATTAAAAAAGCATTTATTTTTTCAATTAATGGTGATATGGCCATCATGCTACCTTCTACTACCTTCTCTGTACTTATCATTTAATTGTCCTTCTCTTCTGCCTATTGCTAATGTAGTCACTATGTACACATTACATTACCTTTATTAATTTTAATTACAACTACTAGTGACTATGTAACTTCTGTTTAGTACTACTTTCACTCGTGGCTAATGCTATCTACTATCAACCATTATTACTATATAATAATGTTTATTGGTGCTATTAACATTTTACATGTTTTACACAGGTCTTAGTACTTGATTTTTTTTATAATCATCAAGGTAATAGCAGATGTAAAGAACTATGGTACTAATATAGTGTTTATACTAGTACTTTTAGTTTATCAATCATTACTATAAATACTGTTGGCTATGGTAGCAACTAATCATGCTAATGCCTACAATAAGCAATATATACATTTTTAAATAAGTACACATATCTTTAACTGATCTGCTGTTCTTCACTTTATTATTCGCCTATCTTCTTCTACAACCCTTACCTTAAACTTTAAGTAGAAAAATATAATTAAAATTAGACATTCCCAAAATCCTCTCAATAATCTATCAAATTCCTTCTAATGAACTTGGCGACATAATATTAAAAAAATGGATACTATCTTCTTTAAGACAGTTTCTACCTTTAGTAGTTATTAGCAATGTATTTAAATTGCTGGCGAAAAGGAGCAAAGAATATTTAATAACTATTATCAAGCATTGATGTGGTGTATTAAGCGAAATCTCGCAATATAAATTAATTAGATTGTACTTTATTTTATTAAATAAATAACATATTAAATTTATAT
Organism: Ontholestes murinus; assembly: GCA_963969525.1. NCBI lineage: Eukaryota > Metazoa > Arthropoda > Insecta > Coleoptera > Staphylinidae > Ontholestes > Ontholestes murinus. The sequence goes on from OZ018387.1 coordinate 47,818,058, forward strand.
ATTACTAGACGTCTGTATCCTTATTCAAGTCACCCATCACCAATATCATTTACTATCATCATGCCTCAGGGTATTAATTTGTTCCCGTAATAATTTTCTTATTATCTTTCCTGATGCATTTTTTGGAATTACATCCACGAAAAACACTCCTCCATGAAGCCTTTTTGGTACAGTAGCATTATCTGAAATGGCCGTATTGAATTAGTATGATGGAGTTTTGTTAAATTTAGGCTTAACAAACCAGCAACAAATTTGATGATTTCTTTGTCGGTAATTTTTGAATTCGTTTGCTTTACAATTAGAGCCATTGCTACCTCACCAGCCATTTCATCTGGGATTCCGATGACAGCGGCATCTTTAATGTCTTCGTGGGATTTGAGTAAATCTTCTATTTCGGCAGGTGATACCTAAAAACAATAGTTACGAAATATTTTATTAATATATAAATAATAAAGTTTGATTAACTGAATAATTATTTTTGTTTTTGATTATTTATTATGTAATAGTATAGTTTTTATGTAATATATTTATTTGATTTAACAGTGCTATTATAATTATATACTTTAAAGTGAGCTCCCTAATAGGGAGCAAGGCATAGTAATAAAGGAATCCCGGGAAAACATTGTGGTATATGACCCGTTAAAGCTTGATGAAATTTGGACCATATTGTAAATCCTACATTTCAACACTCCCTCTATCGAAATATTGTTAGGCGCCTAAGCGTTTTCCTCGGTTTTATTGATTTGGCTTAATCGTCAACAATGGCAATCACTTCAGGCTTTTGTCTTATCTCATCTCTCAATACAATAGAAAGAACTTTGTTTTAATTATGAAGAAAAAGTTTCTTAGAAAGAAATATAGTATTCAGATGTTGGATTAACTGTAGCATTTTCTTTAAAACTCACAATTATGGTAGTCAAGGTAATTTTTCATACTGTTGCCCTTTTTCCTAAACTCCGTTTAAATAAATCAAACGAGTCTTAACAAATTTAGAACAAGAAATGAATTTAGGTTGATTTAAGTAAAAATTTGAAAAATAAAAAAATTTACAATAAAATGCCTCTAACATCAGGGAAAATCCTGAAATTCAGTAATTTACTATATACATACCAATTATTTACATACAGTCCGCTCATATAAGCGTTCCACTAACTACAATTGCCATAACTTTTATCAATTTTTCTAAGAAAATCGGATAAAAGTACCTTCGTATCTCTATTTTGTCAAATTATAATGTCTTTTATTTGTTCGTGATTTTCTCTGTTCGTGATCATCTCTAATTGATTTCTTATATATAGAATATGACCGAGATATCACTGAGAAATTATGACCTCAATTTGTGGGTAATAAATATTACGTTATTAACGGGAAATTTTTTAAAATAAAAAATTTCAAGGAATTGGAGGGAAACCAAAAAATTTATGAAAAAGAAGGCCATAAAACAATATTTATGTATGTATTTATTATTAGAGCTTGTAAAGTAAGCAAATTAAAATAAATAATATATGTAATATAATAAAATGTATTTATTCAAATAAGATAAATGGTTTCTATGATGGTTAATGGAGTTAGAAAATAAAACACGAACCAAACACACTAAAACGACATTTATTAAATGAGCCAACGTGAACACGAAATCAGCGATTCGTATAACAGACTAACTATACATATGAGAGATGCGGCAAGATTGCCAACATATAAAGTAACCTATTGTTTAGAAGCTAGATGGTAACACGTACTTGTACAGTTCGTACATGTACAGTGTATAACTTCAGCACTTCCCCATAAACTGAACAAGAAGTAATTATAACAGAGTTATACAAATATCAGTTGTGAAGACCAATCTTGGAACATATGTCCCCTTTTTGATACAATTTACGAATAATATAGTAACTCACTTCTACATGCTTTGATCTTTTGCGAAATAAGTGGATCACCACGAGTTTAATTGCACTGGGGTATTCGATAAATAGCACTGGTACATTTCTGATTTTACCGAACCCAGACCAGTTTCTTTACATCTTCGCTAGCAGATGTAAATTCTGCATCAGTTGTTAAAAGCGCGACCGATTTCTGCAACTGAGAAGTCCAGGATACTGCAATTTCATTTATGAGAGAAACTAAATCAATTGTTGATCTACGAGGAATGATATTTCCAGCGAAGTCTAGTAGTTTGCTACCAGTTGGAGTGTAGAGAAGTCCCATATCAGTGGTACCTCGCAAGTATCGAAATATGCATTTGCCGGAGGCCTAGTCGGATTTTGTAGGTTCCGCCATAAATCTAAAAAAAATGAAGACAGCATAAGCTAGTTCAAAGCGAGTAGCACATGCCAAGTACAGTAGGCAACCCACCGCTGATCGATATGGAACAGAGCTGCCGAGAGGATCCTTGGATGATTTATCCGGTTATTTGTTTTCATCAGGTGTCTTCACAGAATTGAAATTTTCCATGCCAATACGTTGCAAAACTTTCTCCACGTAAGGTCGCTGTTAAATGCGTACACGAGACATATCTTGCTCTATTTGCATTTTCAAAAATGAATCAACAGAGCCTACCGTAATCTTGTCTTGTCTTGTAATGTCTTTAAATGACACACACGACCTGACTCATCGTCGAAACCTTGTAGTTGAGTCAGGTAAACTTCAGAGTCTATCTCCACCATATAAGAATGCAGTTCTTACGTCGAATTGACCGAAGACAAGGGCACGAATCGCGTCATACAGGTGTAAAAGTTTTATCATAATCAAGGCCCTCCCGCTGGAACACACCTTGAGCAATTAAACGAGCGCGATACCATCAGATTTATATTTTAACCGTAGAACCCAACGGTTGTCGATTGCGCGTTTATCAGGTGGTAATGCTACCGGGTCCCACGTATCGTTTTTCTCAAAGGCACTTATTTCTTCATTGCACTCGCCTATTTATCCAAATGGTGACTTTTTATGGCATCGTTGAAGTTGGTTGACTGTAGTTCTTCCAGAACGGCTTTGGTCAAACACGCCACAGCACTGTTTGCCTGAGATCAGCGAGATGTGGTCGTTCGTTCCAAGCATCGCGTCTGGATGGGAATTGGTAGTCATCAAATTTCACTGGCTGTTTGGTCGTTTTTTCCAAGCGTCGAGTGTGGATGGGAGTTGGTTCCTCTTCTAAGGTGACCCTGTCAGCAGAGTCATACTGATCCGAATTGCCGTTATCTTCAGTGCTGAGGGTTGATTCGCAGTGGAGTTCGTCATCTTCAGAAATGCTGTAGATTTCCTCGTCTTGATTGGTCTCTTCTGGGATTTGAAGTTGAAGTTCAATGTCGTTTTTTGTTTTGCATAGCTTCTCTGGACGATAGTTAACGTCTCGTCACTTTACTAATCGACTTGTAATCATCTTTGTCATTCACATATCTACTTGCTGCTTTGTCGTCAAATTTTGAGCGAAACTTCTTTGGATTATTAGCATTCTGATCCGAAAATTCGAAAGAATTCGAAACTGTTGAATGCCTTTTCAGTCCACAACTCGAATAGAGCTTTGCCTGGAACACTTGACACTCCCATGTGATTTGTCAAAAATACTGCCGTATCATATGCGTGAGCCCAAAACGTTTTCGACAGTTTGCAACACCGTTTTGTTCAAGAGTCTAGGGACATAACGAATGAAACTCGATGCCCCGTTTTTGTAGCCGAGTCAACATTACGTCGCAGTAAAATTCGGTGCCACAGTCAGAACGAAAAGTTTTAACTGTATAGCCTGCATAGCACTCAATTAAGAATGTTTCCAAATGCAAAGCAACTTCTGGTTTTTCTTTCATAGAAAATATGCGAATGAACCGAGAATAGTCATCTTTGAAGGCTACATTATATTGAAAACCATTAATCGAGTCGGTAGACATTGGGCCGTTTACATCGGCGTTAATCAGTTCATCGACGGTTTGCGGACGATTTTAACGCGAGCGGAACGATTTTCGATGTGACTTACCGAGAACGCAACTATCACAAAATGACGTGGTGTCTGAACACCTAACCGAAATACCGATACGGGATAATATATCGCGCACGTGACGTTTGTCCTGATGGACAAAGCGTTCATGCTAGCCTTCGAGTACTTCTTCAGTTGAAACGATATTTGAATATTCATGACGTGCACAGGGCTGATGAGTTTTCCAGTCGCGATGAGTTCATCGTCTCGTCCAATCTACACATCGTTGTGACAAAACGTAGTCTCGTTTCCATACTTAATAGCCTGTCTGATGGAGAAAAGGCGATGACGTACATCGGGCACATTCACAGTTACAGATGACCATCTGTCAACCACTCGCGCCTCAGTGTTGATTTTACCGGATCCATATGCAAGAATAGTGCCCTTACCTGCTTTTTACTTTTTCTACGTTGCGGGATCGGAAATTTCTCGAACGTAGCGAAATGATGTTTGTTTGCTGTCATATGATGTGACGTACTGGAATCCGAAACTCAAGAATCGACAGGCATCAACTGCTAGGCCTGTTGCGAGGAACGTACCTGGTTTGCTGCTTTTGGAGGTTGAGTCAGAATTGTTATTGACGTACGTTTTTCTTTTCCTTTTGCATTTGCCGAAGAAGACACTGGTGCTGATTTCTTCTGTGGTTTCGAGATTTTTCGTAAATAGCGCCCGTCTGTGGTGCTTCTTGCATTAGCGAATTTTCAATCGAACGTAGATTTTCAACGAGGAGCTTTGTAGTTTTCTCGGCTTCTCGGACATGATACCATGTTGAACGATAATATGGATATTCGGAACCAGTGTTTTGACGATCCGATGGTGAAGCAGTGATGACGGAAGGTTATCGCGTCAGTTTTCCTGCGTATGTAAATGGCTGCTTCTTCATCGAGGGCCGTATCGAGTATACGAGAAGCGCACGTTGGCTCGATGCCAGTTTCGATAACTGTCGGACGAATCGGCGTTGCCCACAGGTGCCGTTGGACACACTCTTGTATCATCAACAATCACTTAAAAATAGTTTTGTCAAAAATAAAGGTATATAATGGTTTATATAGACATCGCCCTATCTTCAAACATGATGTATATTTTTTAGATAAACTAATAATTTTAACTATCACTTAAGTGCAGTTAACCTATATTTTTTGAAATATTATATATTTGAAGTAAATATCAATAAAACCTATATAAAATATTTGAATATTCGTACCTGCCAAGCTTTGTATTTTATAATATCCTTCAATCTATCCACTATGTAGAAATTACCATTTTTGTCGTAATAACCCAAATCTCCAGTATGTAGAAATCCATCTGTATCGATAATTTCTTTAGTCGCTTTTGGATTTTTATAGTACCCTTTCATCACCATCGGACCTTTGAAACACAATTCTCCAGATTCAAACGGAGGCAGCGACAAACCGGTAACGACGTCCACCACTTTAGCAGAACAACCCGGATTGAGTTTCCCAACAGTTGATTCTTTTGTAGAATTTGATGGCGACACTACAGTAATAATTCCAGTAAGTTCACTTAAACCATACACTTGTCTCACCTTAAAACCAAATCTGAAACACATACTTATCGTTAAAAAGAATTGTTTATCATAGTTTTAATTTTGTTACTATTACAAGTACAAACATATAATACCATATTCTGTTGAAAGTATGGGATTTAATGTTAATTAACTGATGTAACTTTATTACAAACCTGTCCTCGAACTTTTTTTCAACCTCCGGTCCTAAGGGAGCCGCACCGCAAAAGGCATGTTTAAGCGAGCTTAAATCATAAGCTTCAGTCAATTGTTCCTTTGTTAGTAAAACAAGAATTGGAGGGACTAGAAACAGTTTCTGGACTTTATATTTCTGAACTGATTCCAAAAGTTTGGTCAATGTAAATTTTGGAAATACAATGCCTTTGCTTCCGGGCACAATCATCGAAATGAAAAGTAGCACGCCAAATATATGAAAGTTTGGAAGATACAGTAGCAGTACATCGTCCATTGTGTTTTTAAAATATTGATCTTCACTAAAATATTAATATATTGTAACATAAAAAAGTATTTATTTATATATAAAACTAATTATTATGATTGAATACGAACACAAAATACGAGGGCTTTCTCGAAAGTAGTACCCGTATAGAAAATAATTATTAACGCTTTATTTGTAAAGAACATACCTTAAACTTTTTCTCTACGTAGTTACCTACCCAATTTAAGCATTTGTCTGAGCATGTGACGAGTTATTTTATTTCAGCTTTATATAGTCGAATAGACGACTCATCCATAACATTTTCTTTATACACCTTCTTTAAATTACGATGAATATCGCAAGGTCGCACATTAATCCCAGCCCTAACTTTACAACTGGCAATGTTCTTTATTTTCTCAAATATTATAAACACTCAGAAAAACCACACAGTCAATACCGGTGAGTATCAAACAGCTAAAATACAACTGAACATCTTAGTACATATCCAGCGGCTATTCTATGCGCCAGCGCTCCGCACAGTGTAAACGGGTACTACTTTTTTACTATCCCTCATATGTCAGCAGTTTTCAGTTAATATATGGGTTACTATAAATTCTATCATTGAAACTTACAAAAATTGTTAAGGTTATTTACTAATTATGATTAATTACTTACAGCGAGTAATTAATGATGTATTTTAAGTTTAAATGCGTGAGTATAACACCTTTCGGCAAGCCCGTGGTTCCAGATGAATTGATTATAATGGCTTCTTGGTTGGCATCGTCGAATTCCTCTATTTTTTCTTGCGTATGATTTTCATATAATTTCATCAAATTATTCATTTCGTATATATCTTCTAGATCGCATGGATCTAGATTAATAATGCTCTTTACAAATTCGTATTTTGAGCGCAAATAAAGAGCTTTTTCTAATGTGTAGTTACTCGCGATAATTAGCTTTGGTTTGCTGATTTGGATTGCGTGATTCAGTTCATCTAAAATAACACAGTTTACTCATTTACAATTATAAAATGGATGCAGTTGTAGTAAGATTTTACTAAAGACAAATTCATATGTGAAATTAGGAATAGGAACATTTGGAAAGACAATAATAATTAATTAATTACGGTTCGCGGTTTGCCTTTTATATTTTGGGGAACGGGCGATCCAAGTGCCAGGTGTCAACCGGCGTCACTACCGTAAAGTTCGACTTTTAGTTAGTAGAGTTACTCAGAACGTTTTAATGATACTGCACTATTTGTGTTGTTTACAATGACATGAAAAATTGATGTCGGCTAAGAAATGAAATTAAATCGGGAACTTTTCCGTGTGATATTTGAACAACTGTGCTTAATTAGCTTAACTCAATTGAAGATGAATCACCATAAAAAACGACTATATGTTCATAGCATACGGGACTCAACTATGACCGGACTTTGCTTAGCGATGAATCTCGTGAAGGTTGATGTTGGGCATGAACAGATATTGCAAGATCATCCTGGGAGTTGTCTTAAGATTGAGTCATCCTTGGGTATTAGTAGGACCAACATACATTCAATATTGCATGACCATTTGGCTGCCAAAAAAATCGGATTTGATCCCATATAATTTAAAGCTCAAAAACCGCTGATGTCGATTGATCGAATGAAATGTTCAAGGAATATGATTATTTCAAAACACTTCTATGATATCGTAACATATGACGAATTATAGATATATGCGTTTGAGCCCGAAGGCAAACAGAAGTCGATTGCATTGGTCTTTCAAGATGAGCCAATGATGCATTATCGGACGGTCACTAATGAATGGTACACAATCATTTGTTTGTTAGAAGTTTTTGGAAAAATATGAGGAAGCAAATACCGAAGACTGTCGTTTCTACCAGAACAATTCGAGCTTTTACACATAGGTTCAAACAAAAGACTTTTTGAGAAATGAAAAGGTCGAATTGATAGGTCATCAACCCTGATTTGGCAACAATTAACTTCTTTTTATTTCCGCAAATTAAAAATAAATTACAATTTTCAAATATCGCTTCAAGCACATGCAAAGTTGTATTAATCCTAATAGAGAATGTTTTAAAAAACAATAAAAATTTAAAAACAAATCTTCAAATTATTATTTCCAATAATAATAAAGTTCTTAGAAAATAGTCTTACGAAAAAAAAATATATATATATAATCCAAATATATACTACTTAAAAAGTGTGCACAGGGGTCGCAATTTTTTATTATTAAAATGTACTTGAAATAATGCATACTAAAGAAAAAGTTTACAAACCTCGTCTTATTAATATCTAGTTTGCATTTTGAAATCATTACAAAAATTAAATTCCATCGATCTAGGCCGTTTGCATAATTTATATACGCACCGACTAATTATCGTATTAAATAGTAATTACATACTTACAAGTTAAAAAATCTGGATTAATTAGGTGTGACGTGATTCCACTGAATAATGCCGAAGTAAATGGAATAAAGTAATTAATGTGATTTTCCACGATGAAACAAATTATATCTCCCTTTTTGATTCCTAGTTCTCGGAAGGCGGTCATAAAGGCTAGGGATTTCTTCAAAATATCCTTGTAGGTCACCGATTCTCCAGTAGAAACATTAACCTGCCAATAGAGAAATACATGTTTTATTCAGAAATATTTTTTTTTGTTGAATAATAAATATTAGTTACATAATTATTTTTATTATACAAACTAATTTGGTCTGCCCTAGATGATAAGAGCTTTTAAATAATAACAAAATAAATAGGAATGCAAATAAAAAAGTTGTTGGAATATTTAGTAAAGAAATAAACTACATGATCTATAATTTTAAGGTGCTATAAAACAGAACATATTTAAATGTTTAAATTATGGCAATAATTTCAAATACAAAAGACACTTCTTTAATTATTTAGTATATACCTATAACAACTCTACGAATAAATAGGTACGGAATAATATACTTACTATGTACTCAATTGTCTATTGTTATTTAAACGTGTTCTTGAGAAATGATTTAAACCTTTGGAAGATATTTTTGTTTCTCTACATGCATACAATTCTGATTTAAACTTTTTACTTGGGTACTAATTGTCTATCAAAATAATTCAAAAAGGTAAACCTTATACCAAAAAAGTAACAAAGCTTTATATTATCTAATAATTTCTACTCTTTGGTATTGGTAGTATTTCTTAGGTTAAATATTCTAAAAGCGAATATACCCTTAATAATAACTGTAATAATTTTGTTCCAACTGGGTATTTATCTTCTTTTTCAATTCTTTTCATATTTATTAATGTTCTCCTAGAATTTTGTACATTACACAACATACTGCAATTGACGATAGCCAAGATTTCAATAGGTGATACGAGACTTGTATGTCGGGTCGCAAAGGGTTGCCCACAGGGAGGAGTATTGGCCCCTTTATTATGGAACCTAGTCGTAGATGAACTACTGAAAGCAACTGACAACTCGGAAAGTATGCTAGCGAAACGTATGTCGGAAGCTCTCGACATAGTAAACAAATGGTGCACAGATCAAGGATTATCCGTAAATCCAACAAAAACGGAATTGGTGCTGTTCCAGGAAAAGGAAGATTAAAGATTTCAAACCACCAAGCTTTCGAGGCGAAGAACTCACCCTGAAAGATGGAGTCAAATACTTGGGCGTTCTTCTAGACAAAAACTAAACTGGAATGCGAATGACGGAGATCTAAGAAAGCATTCATAGCACTCTGGCAATGCAGACGAGCTGTGGGGAAAACATGGGGACTATCTCCAAAGGTAGCTCTATGAATCTACACAGCAATAGTGCGGTCAATGTTGGCATATGCATCAATAATATGGTGGCCAAGAACGACCCCGAAATCAGCCGTAAGGCTCCTAGACCACGTTGAACGAAGCGTCCTTTTGAGCGCGACAGGAGCCATGAGAACAACACCAGCAGCGGCTATGGAAGCCCTGCAGCTGTAGCAATAAGGCTTCGAGCAATAAAGACATGGCTTGTAAGCAGCGGAGGAGGTGAACACCACCAAATCTTAGAGGATCTCAGGAAAAGAAATCCCGAGATTATGATGCCGGTGGACAATATCCCTCAATAATACATTTTCACCAGAAAGCTTAAAATAGACCTGAGATTCGTAGACTCAAGAGAAGGAAGCAAGTACAAACATACCCACATATACACTGATGGGTCGTCAACGAAAGCAGGGGCTGGTATAGGAATTTTCTTCAAGAACCTGTCCCTATAGTACTGCAATAGGTAAGATAATGAGCACACCAACAATGGTGGAACTCGTGGGTATACTATATATGCAGCAAAAGCAATCTCTGACAAGAAAATCAAGGGAAAACATATACACCATAACGGACAATGGAGCAGCAATCTTATCCATTGTCAACTGCAAAATTACCTCAGCATGCTGCGAAGCGACAACAAGGTGACCCTATGTTGGGTAAAACAGCAGATGGTTTAGCAAGGAAGGCATCCGGACGGACGGCTTGCGGATCGAACTCCTCCCTACTAGACTTGAGAACCCTACTGAAAACTGCATCAATTAGATGCCACAAGGAGCGATGGGAAAACACACCTGGCTGTAGAGTCTCAAAGAACTTCATGGCAATGAACACCAAAACGGCCAGGAACTGTATCAGTACTACAAGGACCTGGGATACCTCCGAGATCTCACCCTCGACGACTACGTGAAGAGAGAGGAGTCATGGTACAAGTATCAGAACTAAAGACGGGAAGAAATGCGCGCGTCTCTACACGAGCGTCGTTACCAACAAACTTTTTTTTAGCGTGATGTGCGATAATTAAGTGAATAATTCATTTACATACGAGTTTTTTTATGCATTTTCATATTGAGAAATTATAATACAAACAAATACAACTGTCCAGAGAAAATCTGCGGAGAGTCGAAAGGGCTTCTAACAGGGATACTGCAATTTACGATCACACCTGAACCAACTGGGACTACAATCTAGCATGTACTTCTAGACTGTCCCGTAATATCCAACCTACATGAATCCATAATAGGAGAGGGATATCTAAAGCCATTAGACATCCTAAGAATCCCACTTGCTGCAGTCCTGGTGTTTGCCACTGCCTTGGGTTGTAACCGGTTGGGACCGTAGCAAAGAATGATGACTTAGATAAGAGGACGCACAAAGGGCCCACTGGTACCTTAGTGCGCGCGGAACTCTCTGCCCTCCCATCGATTCAAACCAGAACCAGAACGTTCGTGCCTATTTACAACTTATACTTATATACACCGTAATTAAAATTACTCTTTTATACAGATATTACGATTATTTAATTCCTATAATTATGCTTCATTATATTTTTAAGCGTTTCTTCAGTGTCAGGTAATGAATTATGCAAAAGTAATTTGCGTCAGTTTGAATGTATTTATTTGTAAAATAAATTTAATAAATTAAACAAACATTGAACAGTTTAATTAGGGAAATCAGTGTAACGTTTAAACAATAAATGTTATATTCATGGTGTTTCCTTTATAGACAATTGAATATTTATAATTCCGTAGTAATTTTTTGTTTCTCTGTGCCACACTAACCTAAGTAAGGGTTATGATGGATTTCCTTTCCTTTCATAAAAAAAGTTTCGCAGCGCTGCACAGTTGGGGAAAGTATGAAAAAACTTGGCCAAAATGAAAAAAAATATTACCGAGTACTAGTTCATAAAATTAGATGTAATGGTGTACACGGATTCAGTGCTAAAATGACATTCCAGTCGCTAATCTACTTTGAATGACCCGGCGAAGTTACGCTAACCTTAAACAGTGAAAATTCGCCGTTTTGAAAGCTGCAATTAGGAGTGTTCTACAATAATAATTCGGAATTCTTACCTTCATCTGCGGTTTCCAATAATGAATTACACTCCGATAGGTAAGATTCATACATATATACATACGAATGTATTGATTATATCCTCACAAATTTCGCGTTCCTTTTAAGATTATTTCCGTATTGTAAAATATTTACAAACTAGGTCGTACGAAAATTTTTCCACGTTTCTCCGCAAAAATTACTAGCCGAGTTCGTATTTGTATACAGAATATGGGAAACCAAGAAGTAGCTGCTAATACTTGCTAATAAACTTATAAACCCGACATTACTGAGCAGCTCTAACTACCGGCCATATTGTGTCACGGGTATAGTTGGCGGGAATCTGTCAACAGACAATACATTATATGTGGATTCAAATTCAAACGTTGAACATTTCAGATGACTAAATTTTTTCGATTTTGTATTGTTCAATTTGTTCATGCAATAGACATATTTAATTTTTTTAGAATCAAAATCAATATGTTATACGCGTCACAACATATTTGAATATGTGAAGGGATCTTGGGGGCAAGATATAAATCAACAAATTGCAGCAGTGACAAATTATCTGCAGAGGTGAACTGGAAAGAAGCAGAGCGGAATCGAGGATATCTTTTTGCGACCAATAATAATTGAATGAAGAAGATCATAACATTTGTGTTAAGCATTATTAAAAATTAGGACGAAGATTAATAAAATGTTTTTCTAATCATTAGGAATTAAGTTTATTAATGTCAATTACTCAAATAACGGGAGTCTAACAATTATTGTAGTCTCGCGTGGCCATGAAAACGTCATTTCTTACTTCATAAAAATTAACCTATTTGTTAGCAAAGAATAACACAAATGAAAAATTTTATTTAAATTGAATAAAACACGATAACTTTGTTTGTATAACTTGAAAACTTTTTATTGTGACTAGTTTCGACAAATTTAGCTTGTCATTATCAAACACATAGTAATTTAAAATACGGTTACAACAGGTATATATACAAATACGAAAAAGAGGGATTACAAAACAGCTTTGAAGATGGGTGTGTACATGAGGTCGATCTGGTCGTTAATTAAGGGAATTCTCGGATTAAGCCTGGCTTTATGTATTTCCAGGGATTCTAATAAATCCATTTTACGTCCCTTTTCTGCGAAATGTAGAACCGAAAGTACATCTTCGGAAAAAGAATGTCTTTCGTCAATAATGTGTTTCGCCAATGTTGATTTTTCCGGTTGATTGAGGCGAAAAGAGCGTATATGTTCGTGGAGCCTAGTTTTTAATTTTCGATCAGACTGGCCTATGTACAGTCCCTTACAAGTATCACATTTGAGGCTATATATTCCTGATTTTTCTAACATTGGTGTTTTTGTTTTAGGGTTGAGGATAGTATTATTTAATTTACAAAATGGTTTAAGGGCTACGTTAATATTATGTTTCTTTAATATATTATTTATTTCTAAGCTAACATTGCCAAAATATGTAATTGATTTAAAATTTAATTGTTTTTTCTCCAAATGATTACCAGCATATAAGTATTTATTGTATTTACGTAATTGATGTTTTTTTAGGATATTGTCAATTAATTTAGCATTATATCCGTTAGATGTTGCAATATTTTTAATTAAATGTATTTCTTTTTGAAAACAACTATCAGATAAAGGTAAATTTATTGCTCTGTGTATAAATGAATTAAATGCGGCCATTTTGTGGTTAAAGGGATGTTTAGACTTGTTGGGAATGACGGAATCAGTGAAAGTGGGTTATCTATAAATATCAAAGGTTAGTTTGTTGTTACTTTTAGTAATGGATAGGTCTAAATATTTGATGTTGTTGTTAATTTCAGTTTCTACAGTGAAGTTAATTTGGGGATGGAGATTATTAATGAAATCTAAGAATTGCGTTAACTGTCTGCCTGATCCTACGAAACATGCGAGAATATCATCGACGTATCGATACCATGACTTTATATGTTTTTTACCAAGAGGTGAATTTAAAATTATTTGAGTTATGTTTTTCATAAAGATTTCGGCCAGCAGTGGACTCAATGGGGAGCCCATTGCTAGGCCTTCTGTTTGTTTATAAATTTTGTTATTAAATGAAAAATAATTATTATTTAAGATGATTTCTAAAATATCTAAAAATTCGGATTGAATAGTTACATTTACATTACATATTTCAAATGAATTCTGAATTAAATTTATACAGTCACTAGGCGGAATTTTGGCAAACATGTTCGATACATCGAATGAACAAATCTATAGTTGGGTTCGAGTTTTAAAGAAGCAAGTTTTTTAGTTAATTCAATGGAGTTTTTTATGGAATAGTGATCTTGAAAATCGGTTAGTTCTTTATATAATGTGTTGAGGTAAGAAGAAATATTGTAGGCTGGGGAGTTTTTAAAGGATTCAACTGGACGGATAGGTAAATCATTTTTATGAATTTTAAGTAAACCATAGAGTTTAGGTGGTTGTGCATTCATGGGAAAAAGGTTATGTTTGTTAGTATTGGAAAATATATAATTAGAGTTGTTAACTGATGATTATACACAGAGCAATAAATTTACCTTTATCTGATAGTTGTTTTCAAAAAGAAATACATTTAATTAAAAATATTGCAACATCTAACGGATATAATCTTAAATTAATTGACAGTATCCTAAAAAAAAACATCAATTACGTAAATACAATAAATACTTATATGCTGGTAATCATTTGGAGAAAAAACAATTAAATTTTAAATCAATTACATATTTTGGCAACGTTAGCTTAGAAATAAATAATATATTAAAGAAACATAATATTAACGTAGCCCTTAAACCATTTTGTAAATTAAATAATACTACCCTCAACCCTAAAACAAAAACACCAATGTTAGAAAATTCAGGAATATATAGCCTTAAATGTGATACTTGTAAGGGACTATACATAGGCCAGTCTGGTCGAAAATTAAAAACTAGGCTCCACGAACATATACGCTCTTTTCGCCTCAATGAACCGGAAAAATCAACATTCGCGAAACACATTATTGACGAAAGACATTCTGTTTCCGAAGATGTACTTTCGGTTCTACATTTCGCAGAAAAAAGGACGTAAAATGGATTTATTAGAATCCCTAGAAATACATAAAGCCAGGCTTAATCCGGGAATTCCCTTAAAAAACGATCAGATCGACCTCATGTACACACTCATCTTCAAAGCTGTTTTGTAATCCCTCTTTTCCGTATTTGTATATGTATATACCTGTTGTAACCGTATTTTAAATTACTATATGTTTGATAATGACAAGCTAAATTTGTCGAAACTAGTCACAATAAAAAGTTTTCAAGTTATACAAACAAAGTTATCGTGTTTTATTCAATTTACAAAAATGTATAACGAAATAGAAGCCTCCAACATATATAATTTTATTTAAAGTTTATAAATTTAAAACATGAGGTACATTACATTTAGAATTTATAAGATCTGTTGGAAGTGTCAAAGACTCCTGACAGAACTTCTGGTCGACACAAAACGGACTTCGACAGTGCCAGCGATCAAACGAAGCGCCGCAGAACGGAGGAACTCCGCTCAACGCACAAATCTCAGCTGCAAGTGAGATATCTGCCGACCTTGCTTTAAACTTGTTAGTCACTGGTAAAATGTTAAAATATTTATATCTTCAAATGCGAAAGCTAACCAACGAAAGCCATGGCGAGTCCATTTATCCATCATACCCCAAAATATTTGCGGCTAAATAACGTTGCTGTTCATCATCGTCAGCAATCACCGTAACGGAGACAACCGTTGAAGTTCAGTTACAAGCATTGCTGAATCACACTTGTGAGCGTCTTGTTGAGGTAGTTAAACATGTAATTAAACCTACTGTTCGACGGAACTTCGGACAAAGAGTACAAACAAAAATTCGCCGAAGAAAACAAAACTGATGCGCACGTATTGTTCACTTCGCTGGTTCCAGTAAAATTTTGTGCCGTGGATTGTAGTGATGTTGAAGTTGACATTAGGATAAATCCAAAACCGGCCTGTTTGGTTGCAAGATACTTAGATGATATTTTTTGTATCTGGACAGGAACCACACGGTTACTGTTACTAAATTTATTAATACCATTGATAAAAACATACAATTTACAACAGAAATAGAAGTCAATAATAGTTTAAATTTTTTGGACCTAACATTTATCAAAATGGATAATAAACTGGAATTCAAAATTTATAGGATAGTTTCACAGATACAATAATTCCCAACTCCTTCAACACACACTACAACATTAAATATAGCACCTTTCATTCTCTCATCCACAGGCTTATAAACTTTCCTCTATCGGAGCATAATTTTAATACAGAATTGGAAACAATAAAAACAATAGCTAGTAATAATGGTTACAGTACAAAATTAATAGATACTTTCATAAAAAATAAGAAACTTAATCAACTATATATATGAGATTAAGTGTGGTGATTTTGATTCTGTATATATAGGGCAAACAGGTAGAAATTTTAAAACAAGAATGAAGGAACATAAACAAGCCGTATTAAATAATAAAATTTCTACTGAACTGACACAACATTGCATTAAGTGCAATCATTTTGTCAATGACGCAGATTTTCGAATTTTGTATTCGGGTAATAAGGGTTTAAATCTGCGGGAGGGTCTAGAGATCAATAAAGCAATAAAATGCGAAAAAAAAACATAAATAACATCGAAGAAATCTGGAACTCGCCCATTGCAACAATCTTTATTACCTAGAATAAAAATATCACAATTTTGTATAGAATTTTGTAAACTTCCTAAACATTGTACATATTCCTTGAGAATGACCAAAGGTCGAAACTAGTGTAACATAACCAAGTGCTTAATTAATCCTTTTATTAAAAAAATGTTAAATAGGTAATTGCGGAGGCCTCTACTTTGTGATACATTCTTATTAATAAATGATTTTAAATACCTTTTATATATCATACACTTTTATTTTTAATATGACTATAGTTTCGATAAATATTCTGTCATTTTCTATACTAAGTATATATTAAAAAGCTATACTTGAAAATTACAGAATATCTGTCGAAACTATAGTCACAGTAAAAATAAATGTGTGTGATATATAAAAGGTATTTAAAATCATTTATTAAAAAATTGTTGTTTCGGAAACTGCATCGTCTCAGCAATGTGACATTTGCACTGCAACATCCAAAGATTTCGACAGCATCGATGCATTTGCGAGTAGACAAATCAATGAAAAATAACTTTGTTTCAGGATTTTGTCATTGCATGCATTTATTACATTCATTAAGTGCTTTCTGCGTGTAGCATATAAATCCGGCAGTGACGAGAAAAGTAAAAAATGCCAATCTCGCTCTGTAGAGCAGAAGAAACACGTCGTAAACCGTAAAGCAGCCGTCCAGAAACAATTTTCTCAACATCTTGGTTTGATTATTGATGTACCAAAACCTGTATTTAGCACATCGAATGACGGTAACACGGCTAGACGTAATTTTGAAAACGTTCTATTAACTGCGGAAATATTAGGTATCGATGAAAACATTATAGCGATGATCAAGGTTTTATTACAAGCGATATCGAGCAGGTGTGCCATCAATACTGAGAAATTGCAAAGAAATTATTACTTGTACGACCTTAAAACGAAAATATCGAGAGATATAGTGAGAGCGATGACGAAGTGGAAGGAGGAGTCGAGGATTGCGATTGCGATTTTTGAAGTTAGACTATTTGTGTATGTTTTCAGAGTCTATCAAATATATTTTACACTGTTTCCTCTATATCGAGTATAAAATTTGCCAAAAAGCTTAATGTATCCGTTTTGGAAGATCAATATGGACATTTACTATCTATTTATATAAACTGATTGACGTTGTAGGTGATATTAACTAAGTAAAAGTATATTTTTATTTTTCATCTATTTATTTATATGTTTATAAATATTTGATCCGGCATATTGGATTCTCCATTTTGAATTTTAAATTTTTGACATCAAATTCGTAATTGGCGACCCCAAAAACTATATAAGACAAACTTTGAAGTATATCCAAACACATCTTCATATTTTGGCCAGGTTTCTTAATATTTTGGCTCACTGTGCACTGCGCTGATGAGACCCGAATAGGTCGAAACCGGTTCGTAGTTATTGTTGACAGGCACACAACATTTTTTGTTTTATCTCTACTTTCTTCATTTATTTAAATTAGTGTTTATTATATTTTTCTTAAACAATTACCTTTATCTTTATCTTTATTATATATTTGCACTCCTTTCTTATAAAATAAATATTACAAAAAATATATTATGAAATAATAAAAAATACACACAATTTTGGCTGAAGGGAGGACGGGCGGAGTTCACTTCTTAGAAGGATCTTCCACTCAAACCCATAAATATAAGTCATCAATGCAGCTTCCAAATGCCGTTACAGGTATCCATTTATATTTTTTTGCTTATATAAAGCTATGATGTCTGCGCTTAGATGTTTTTTACTTTAACAGTATCGCTTAATGTTATTTCAATAAACTTTTCTTTCTATTTCTAATTTAGGTATATAGCATTTAATAGGTTTCTTGCTAAAATATTTCTATGATTATTTTTTATATCCTTGATTTAATTGTTATATTTATTTTATTTCCTGTTATATGTTAGTTTTTTATTTCATTATTTTGTTTTTACCTCTTTTGACCACTAATTTTTTAGTTTAATTTAATGCCTATTCCACAGCCTCCTAAAAATTATATCCAGTAATTCTTCATTATATCATAATGTTTTGTAGGAATTCGTTTATTATTATTTTTTTCTTCATTTCAAGCCTAAAAGTTTTTCTAGTTTTATTATTATTACAAAATAATTGTTTCTTTACATCTTTTTATTTCTTCATTTCATTTATTATTGTATTTCCACCTTCTATCTCTTATATTTAATATCTTAGTGTTCTTTTGTTGATTATTGGTTTTGATTACTGTAAAATATGTTTTTATGTTATGTATTATTAGTGTTTCCAACTATTTACTCCTAAAATTTTCAGATCTTGTTTAAATAAATATTTTTACCATATAGCTAGGTTTCTATTTCATCTTATTACTTATTATGTTTTACCAATATTCATTTTCTGCGTCTATTAAAAAGTAGTCCTTTATTGTTATTTCTGTTTCTGATTTTTTCTAGTTTAATTATTTTTTATATTATTTTGCTTCTTTGTCATATTTATTTATTTTTTCTTTTTTATAGGTAAAACAATGATTTTGCCATCAATTTTTTTTATAGTATTCTAGTTTGTAATAATATTTCAATCAACGGTAAAATATAAAAATGATGTGAATGAAATACTTTAGAAATATTAAACCAAGTAGCCTAAACACAGATAAATATTTTTTGAGTAATATTATGCATAGACAGCGGATAAAAAAGCTTAAAAAATGTGAAAAAAGCACTTAAAAAGGCACAAAATTTAGAGAAAAAAAGCATTAAAAAAGCATAAAAACAGGAAAAAAGCATAAAAACACGAAAAAAGCACTAAAAAAGCATTAAAAGGCACAAAATTTAGAGAATAAAAGCATTAAAAAAGCATAAAAACAGGAAAAAAGCATAAAAACACGAAAAAAGCACTAAAGAAAACTATATTTTCTTGATATGTTACACGTTTATCAACATATTTTACAAAGAAATTTGGCTTAAAACTAAAATAAACATACTTTCTTTACGCAATATATAATATCATGTAAGTATTTAAAAATTAAATTGTAATTTTGTATACGTTTCAAAATAACTAAAATCTATTCATAAAAACAGTAGATCATTAAATGTTGTTCTAAGGGTTTAATTGTAAAAATTATTACTTCTGACGCTCAATAAATTTTTGAAAGTAGAAAAGCTTCTCTTTATTTTAAATTATAGCTGGATCCATTTGAAAATTGCCATTCAAAATCAAGTTTAATTTATTTAATATTAAAAATCCTTCATTTTCAACGAATACTTCTTTCGATATTATTTTGATTTCTTGGCCAATGCATGCAGGTATTTTCTAAAATGAATCTGCTTTTATAAAGATTTGATTGTGTTGCTCATAAAATTTAAACGCGATTTTATGTAACTCAATTGTTTTGAAGGAAGCTCTTGTTTCTTAAGAACTGTTTAACAGTCTTTAACTGATTTGCTTGTCGTTTCGGGAAAGTTGTATATAACCTTATTAAATTCCTCAAAATTGTTCGCATAGTACATTGTAGCATATAGCCAAATTCCCAATTTTGTTAGCACTGGTTTATGGGGCAGTGAGATATCAGATAATGACTTCTTGAATAATTGTACTCACAGAAGAATATAAGAACTATTTTTCCATATTTAATTAAATCTACAAATGGAAATTTCATTCTTATAGTTTCAGAAATTTGTTTCTATTCATGTGCTAAACTTGTACAATGCACAAAATGCATTATTAGTAAAATTTTGTAACTTGGTATTGTCTACGGCAAAAATAAGCTTGTCAGTCCATCATTTATGAATTTTGCTATAATGTTATTATCAGTTTTCTTCAATTCTTCATGTTAAACTCATATTATTAAATTAAACAAGTCTGTGGTTTCATCCACACCAAACCACATATAATTATTGTTAATAATATCTTTAATTTTTTGTATGGTTTCATAGTATCTAAGAGCTACATAATTTTTTCTCGGGAATGCGTATTTTACAATATTTTCCCAAGAAAGATTTAAATGCATTATTTTGTAATTTTCTTAAAGGGATATTAGAATGTAAAAGTATTTTGCACAAATGTGAATTTAATTGAAGATGATGCTAAAGATTGTGAAGTTGTGCTGTTTTGTTAGTTCAACTAACTTTTTCAAACGTTCTTGACGTAGTGTTGTTATAACATGTTTTACATACAAGTCTTGACTAGTTAGGATGCAGTTGGGAACTAAAATAAAACTTACTATTTTTAAACATGCCTTACAAAATAATGTATAATTTTCACTTATTAATTCTGGATAGACTCTAATTAATTCTTGTATTGTGGTTTTCACCTTTTGCATTATGGGTTAAATATACATGTGAATTATATAATATAATTTATCTGTGATTCCCCAGGTTAATACGATTCACGCATATAGTAATTTTTGATAAATAAGCAAAGTTTTTGGAATGTCAATTCAATAGTTTATGAATGCGAGTTTGAATATGAAAATTAACGAAAACGGTAAATATGCGCCAGTCGTCTCATCGGTAGTTTTGCCGAGAGAAGGAAATTGATATGGTTGCAGAACACCTGATTATTAGCTATCACTTAAATTTGTTTACATTTAATACTTACTGGGGCCCCTATTTATTTTTTAACGACGTTTACATCCGGAATATCATATGTGTGATTCCTATGAAGCGTTCGTCTGTATTATCTGAATAATGAGACGGTCTATTATATCTACTTATTTATAAACGAATCCATTGTAAATTGGTAATTTATACTAATATTTATTAATAATAAAATTCATTATAATTATTGTATCATATTAAGAAGATTTTTAACAATTATGTTGTCAAAAGACACGAAGAAAATATGTAATACAAATATAATCTATAAATGATGGGATACAGATTTTTACGAAAATTCTCTATATTAGCACATTAATTTAATATCAGCGTGAAATTATTATTAAATGTTTTTTAAATGTTTAAGAAAATGCTCCAAATAAGCATCAAAATCTAAAAAAAGCATGAAAATAAGCATAAAAAGTCAAAATAAGCACAAAAAGTCAAAATAAGCAAAAAAGCCCAAAAAAACTTAGCGCTAAGTAATCACATTCTTCAAGATTCGTATAGATATTAAGAAATTTTTTCGATGCTATTAATATTATGGATAAGCATAATGCTAGAAATCCGCTCTCTAATTTATGCATATGTATATTGTATAATGTAGATCGGTCAATGCTAATGACCACCGCCTAAAAATATTCAGATTTATGAGACCGTATAAAAAAATTGTGCTATGGCGGTTATTACTTTACAATGAATATTTAATCGATGAAATTAATTGCTTAATTAACGAAATTATACCTATAAAAAGCAACAATTTTACAAAATTGTAGATACAAAATAAATACCTAAAACGTTTCAAGTCAGTCTAGTATGTGATGAAATCCATTAAATTTTTTTGTCCGTTTTGGGTGCTACGGATGACTCCGCTGCATAAAGCTCGTCGTTGGAATGGTGTCAAGCCAGATTCAAAGCGGAACTTCATTTGCTTTAGAGATTCTGCTTATGGCCCACGTTGGACGTAGATTTCGCGGTGAAAGGCAAAATTTAGAGTTTGCCTTTTGAACGCCACACAGCTAATACCCCTGGCATCATAATATGGGGCGCTATATGTCTTGGAAGTAGGTCCCCCTGGTGTTCCTTAGAGGTAGTCTAATAGCCCAACGGTACATCGCTGAAGTTCTACAACCCAACCTGTTGCAGTGGTATACATTGAGACTATCCCAAACGCCATTTTTCAGCAAGACAACGCCAGACCGCATATTTACCGTCAAACTATGGACTCTATACAAAATTCTGGCGTACAACTTTTAGATTGGTCTGCAAGATCCTCCGATTTATCGCCAATAGAACATGCATGGGGTAGCATTAGAACAAAACTTCAGCGATTGTCACAGCCACCAAAGACTTTGGACCAATTGCGCATCTGTGTTCAAGAAGCCTGGGATCGCTTTCCATAAGCAGACATTTACTACTTAATTCGGTATACGCATCGCCGAGTTAGAGAGTCCTACCACAACCGCGGCAGGCAAACCATTATTAAATTTTTGTTTACAAAAGCCCTGTTGAAACAGTCCAATAGTGAAATCCCGGAGCCAAAAGAATGGGTTATTGAAGAATCTGCTGGAGAGTTATAGTTGTAATCCTTGTTTAAGTCTTGCAAGCTTAAACAATAACAACTTAAACCATTTTTTTGGCAATTTTCAGATTATTATGGAAAGATATCAGTTTTGGGCAAACGAGATCTACAATCTAGATGAAACTGGCAAATTAACCGTTTATGAGCCGAGTAAAATTTTGTTCGGATTGGTTCGGAAACAACATTTTACCGATGCTGATTTTTCCACGTGTGTGGAAAAGATTCTGAGTGGAGCGCAAAATGGTACAGTTGGAGGTGCTAATGTAAGCACATTATGTGTTATTTGTTGAATAAAAAAAATATTTTATAAACACTCGAAACCAACTCAAGGCAAATACGCCTTTTTTTATCTTAGACAATCACGTCACACACATCTTAATTAAAACTTTTAATTTAGCTAAGAATAATAAGGTGTTGATGTTAACCTCCTCGCATCATACCTCCCACAAACTTCAACCCTTGGATCGGACAGTTTAGCCCGTACAAATCTTGTTACAACAAAGGAAGGTAGTTAGATGAAAAACTAAAATTATGTAAATACGTAAATTATTCATTAAAATGTAATGTTGTATTTTGTTTATTCTGCTATAATTAATTATTCTATATACAATACGTAAACATGTTTTTATGCGCGGAACTAACAGTTCATTGGCGTCAAAAAATTATTAACAGCGTAAAACCTTTGATTGAAATATTGTACAATATTTCAATCAACGGTAAAACTAGATTATTATTTACTGAATTCATAATTAGTCGCAATTAATAATTGTGGGCATTTTAAAATTAAAATATGAATAATTTAAATATTTAAATTTTAAACATTAAGGCAAAAACATGTATTCTAAAAATGTATATTTAATGTAGTTCTATTGAAATACCGTATAATATTTATATTAAACTCGTATTTCGTTTTAAAACAAATCACTCCTTACATTGATCACTATTTCGTAAAAAAAAGATGAGTAAATATTTCAAGGCCACATTATATTCCATTAATCGTATTTTTTACATAAACTTTATTTAAATTTTGATATTAGTATATCATTATATTTTATATACATTTATTAATAATTTATATTATGGCAATATGTCGTATTTTATTAAGAAAATTTATACGAACACTTGACGGGATTTGCATAATCAGTTTCGAATGTTCGTAAATTAACAATTTCATAACAACATTTTTTATTATACTAACGTAAGAGTCTACGTTGAAACTAGTTTTACTATTTTGTTTTTTATGCAATTGAAAAAAAAACAGTTGCTATGAAATATTACTGAAAGAGAGGTAAAAAACAACACTACCTTAATAGTGGATAAAATTTATAATCTCGATGAGATGTTGAAAACCTGCTCAAAGTCAAATAAATTGAGAGAATAATTAATAGATGTGGTTGAATGAATATGACATTTTATATTAAATATAAACGAGCATTAGACTCTCAAAGATACGATAGAATAATCGAAATAAAATAACAAAAAACTGATAAGAACAATCAGTCTAGAGAAATATAAAATAATTTATCTACGACTGCTTAGATAAGTGACGAATTTGACATTCATTTGAGTTACGTAATGAAACTCATTACCTAACTAGTGAGGTAATGAAATCAAAAACACACTCATTTTTTAATTCCAACTAACGAGCACATAGACTTGAAGGTTTATAGCGTTTCGAAATATTTTCAAAATATACTAGAAGTACCTTTTCACTTGCTTCATTTTTTATTTTCTTCTCATCGCACCATTTCCGCAAACATTCATAAGCTTGCTCATATTTAATTTTTGATTTTTCCGGCAATAACGTTGAAACTACCTGCGTGGCCGATTCTTCGATATCCGAAGGCAGAGATTCGGAGTCGCTTATTATTTCACAGAAAAACAGAAATTAGAAAATTAATTCTTGAAGTTTTGACTTAAATTGATGACATTAAAATTACATGTTGCTATGGTTCTACATACATACTATGATATTCCGATTTTTCGTCGAATTCAATTCAAAAGTATAATTTCTGTAATTCTGAGCAGTCGTCGATAAAAAGTTGTATCTAATACGTGGGATAGGGCATATTAACTGAGACTCATGCTCTTACTTCGACTCGGGCTACGCCCTCGTCTCAGCAACTCACCGCATTCGTCAGTTAATGATGCTCTTATCCCACTAGTTAGATAAATAACTATTATTTGATTATTCCGTATTTCACCAGATTGCGGTTTTGATAAGTGTAATAATTTGATTTTGAAAAAAAAAAAATAACTGGAAAGTACAAAAAATAGACTCTACAAGAAAAAATAAAAAATAATTTAATTAAATTTCTCCCATTTACATAAAACCATAAAATCCTTCTCCTTTAAAAATGGATTCAATCCAAATCCCGTCTTTTAGTCCCAACCAAAATATTGGTGATGGTTTAATATTAGCAGTGAGGACAGACAATAAACTGGGAAAAAACAACATCCCTAAAATTAATTATGTAATGAATAATATTGAACTCCAATCCTTCAATGTCCATATTTCCTAGTTTATAGCCACCATTCATCTTCTATCGAAGATACAATCCTCACAATAGCCTGCTAATATTACTACGTTGTAATAATAGGAGATTTCAATATCAATAAAACGAAAGCGACGCAATTTTCCTCGTTTATATCGAAATTAAAGTTAAGTTTTAATACTGCTCCTACACTTGTCCCTCCATCAATCTACTACTCTTGACATCTGTTGCGTACAAATAACACCTAACGCCCTTTGCAAAATGTTTTACTAATCCCCAAATAAACTCCTTTTTCAAATTTTATCCTAATACTCAATTAGCAAAAACTAATTTAATTTAAGCTTTTGCTAATTTAATTTAATAAATATTTAGTTTGTAGGACAGATAAATCCAGGTTTAAAAACCCCGGATCGAAAGCCATTGTACAGAAAAAAAATGTCTCACAAAATAATTGCATTTTATTAGTTACATCTATTTTCAATTTTATTTTATTCTTTTCTTGTAAATATATAAAACATAAAACTGATTTATAAAAAATTTGACAATAATTGCAAATTTAAGTTGTAATGTAAAATTAATTCTGCATAACAATTCATTACATAAAATATTGAGGGATATTAGTTTAAATAGAACATAAATATCTATGGCATTTTTACGATGACGTAATGGTTTAATACCGCATAATAGATTGGACGATACATCATTAAAAAGAGATTTCTTTTGAATTTTTAAGTCAAATTTTTGTGCACTCATTATAAGGGGGTCATATCCTGAAAGCATATTCTAAGACGGATCGAACTAAAGAACAACATAACATCTTTTGACAAAATGGAGAAAATTCTCTAGCAAATCTAGTAATAAAACCAAGTTTCTTAAGCGCCAGATTACAGATTTCCTCGATATACAAATTGAAAGTAATTTTAGCTCAAATCAGAAACGTAATTAACATTTTTTGACGGAACATCATAAATAAAGTTTATTTACGGATTCACCATTACAAAAATTTAAATAATTCAATAATACTAATACTAAAAACTAAAGAATAATAATAATAAAAATCAATTAACTAAACTAAAAAATAAATGCAATAATTATTAATTTAAATAATCCAATAATACTAATACTAAAAACTAAAGAATAATAATAATAAAAATCTTAATTAACTAAACTAAAAAATAAATACAATAATTATAAATCAATAAATATTTAATTGCTGGCAATCAACTTGTTTTATTTTTTTATATATATTTCACTATACGACATTGCTAATAAGTCTAAATTATAATTCGAATAAAGAAAATTTGAATAACGCATAAAACGTGTTAAGCTGGCGTTAACACCATAATTCGTTCTATGGAATGGAATGCGAAATAATGGTTGATGGCGAGTTAACTTATTATCTGCCTTAATATAAAAATCAACTTTTGCCAGAATATCAGGGCACATTGTAAAACCATTGATTATTTTATGAAAAAACAATACATCAAAATAAAATCTTCTGCAACATAAATTATCAAGACCAAAACTATTCCTAACAGTATCTATATTTTCATTATTCCCCAATTTAAAAGATAGGGATTTTAAGAATCTTTTCTGTACATTTTCAATTTTATTCTTAAATATTAATTGATGTGGTGACCAAATACATGTGGCATATTCAACATGGGAACGTACAAAGGCAACATAGACAATCTTAAAGGATACGGGGTTAAGTTTATGTGACATTCTTTTAATGCACCCTAACATTTTAGTTGCTTTATTGCAGACATAATTTATATGATCGATGAATGTAAGCTTTACATCGAATATTACACCAAGATCTTTTATTTCACATAATTTATATAAATTAGTGTTATCAATATTATAATGCCAATTAACATCTGTTCTTTTGCGCGTAAATGTAATTGACTTGCATTTATCTGTGTTAAAAATAATTGATTTTCACAACACCAAACGAAAACTGAATTAACATCTTCTTGAAGTAAAAGGCAATCATTGACGCATTTTATTTCTTTAAATAGTTTTAAATCGTCTGCGAAGAGTAAAAAGTTTGAATGTTGAATAACAGCACCTATATCATTGATAAATAAAAGAAATAACAATGGTCCACAATGTGATCCCTGGGGTACACCAGAAGGGACTTGAATAATTTCAGAAATATGGTTTTTAATCTTTACACATTGGCTACGGCCTTTTAAGAAACTTTCCAACCATTTACAAATGGACTCATGAAATCCCAAGTTTCTTAATTTAAAAATTAGAATGGCATGATTCACTTTATCGAATGCCTTCGAAAAATCAGTCAAATTTGACGTAGTTGATCTACCACTTCTGAATCCATGTTGTTCGTTGATTAAAATATTCTTACACATCCAATTTAATTGAACAGTTACCATTTTGTCAAAAAGTTTAGGTATTGCAGACTGAATTGAAACGCTACAATAGTTTGTTACATCATCTTTGTCTCCTGATTTAAAAATTGGTGTAATATAACTCTGTTTCCACAATGTTGGAAATATAGTGGTTTTTAACGAATGATTGAAAATTATAAATAATGGCAATGACATAGAGTATATACAATTTTTAAGGAAATTATTGGGAATACCGTCAGGCCCAGTGTTATTACTGTTTTTTAAAGAGAGAATAGAATTAAATATATCAGTTAGAGTTAAATTAAATGGCATGTCTATAACTTCTTGACGGGAATTGAAATTTGGCATTTGAGTAGTAGAGTCCATATTGTAAACAGTTGAAAAGAATTTGGCAAATAAATTGACACATTCTGAACCATTGTTACTTGTCGTACTATTATAATGCATTACTTCAGGAAAAGTTACATCGCGGTTATTAACTTTTACAAAATTCCAAAAATAGTTGGGGTTGTGGGCAATGGAATTGTTAACACAGTCAATATATTCTCGGTAGAGTGTATCTCTTAAGTTACTGCATTTAGTTCTCAATACTTGAAATTGTTGATAATTTCCAGAATTTTTACATTGTTTATACCTTTTATGCGCGTTCTTTTTACAATAAATTAGGTGAATTAATTCTTTAGAGAACCAGTGCGGAAATTTAGAACATTTACGACGTTTCACAGGAACAAACCGATCAACAGCCTCGTACAATAAAGTATAAAACGTATCAACAAGAGAGTCTATATGTTTACCGTTTGTATCCAAAATTGACCACCAGTCTAAAGAACTTAAATAATAATTGATAGCCTCATAATTAGCACGATCAAAATCATAAACAAATTCCTCATATATGAGCTGATTAGAAGATTCTTTACAGTTGTAAGTTATAAGATAAGGAATATGATGTTGGTTGATTTCAAGTAGTAGATCAACAGCATGTTGTACCGAAAATTCATTCTCTGCAAATACTAAATCCAAAAATACGCTATTTTCATTAGAAATATTACAAATTTGTGAAAGACCATGATAACTGTATAGGTTAGTTAAAAGTTCAGCTTCTGGTGAACAGGCAGTGTTAAGTAAAAGGTCATAATTAATATTATACCAAATCGCTTTAGGTAAGTTATAATCACCACATATAATAAGCTTACTGTCATTACAATTGTCAGCAATATTATCAACGGTATCACAATGAAATGAAAATTTATCCATAGAAGAATTAGGTGGAAAATAAACTGCTCCAATTACAAACTTAGCACCATTAATAGTAACATGAACAAACAGCTGCTCTACAATATTATTATGTATATTAATAATATTACTACCTAATTGTTTTTTAACAGCGATTAGAACACCCTCACCTCGCGATTTATTACTATTAATACTATTTCTATCAGTCCTAAAAATATTATAATTCTGAAATTTTAATTCACAATTCTGGATATTGTTATCCAGCCAGGTTTCAATTATAACAATTATATCATAGACCGAACAGTCTATCTAATTTAGTCCGTATTCCACCTGCGTTCTGAAAAAAAATATTCAGTTTTTTGTTTGAACACTCTTGCCTGTGCGTGCATATGTTGACGATTTAACTTCTTTAGGACAACCGTTAACATATTTAATAACCAGGTCTTCATCGCCATTTTTCTTCCTTTCATTAAATTCCTGCTTACAAATGTTAAATTCTTCTCTTTGCAGTACAGTTCGATCGAAACTAAATTTAATAGTGTTATCTTTCAAGTGTTTCGTCTTTCTTACAATTGATTTCACTAGTTCATTGTCGTTCAGAATCGCTTTTATGGGCCTGGATTGTTTATTTTTAGGTCCCACTCGGAATAATTTGACCGGTTTAAAATCAATATTTAGTGGTGATAACGTATCTGTAATTGCGGAAATTTCATCTTTTTGTTTATCTTCTTTAGTTGCTCCTAGCGAATCGGGCACATTATAAATCATTATATTATTACTACGCATTCTGCGTTCTTCCATTTCGCTAAAAATATTAATGTCGTCGGATTGGGTGTTACCAATTGATAAATTACTACTTTTTGAGCAATTTTGTTCCAAACTAGTAATACGACTATCAAGCGATATATATTTTTCTTCGATAGTCCTAAATTTTAAGATAAATTCATTTTTTAATTCTTCGACAGCACTTTGAATTTCATTCTTTAATAATGGAATAAATTCATCTCGTAATAATGATCGAAATGAATCAAATAATGCATTCTGATTAAAATGCAGGTCTTTTGTGGTTGACATGTCTGGCAGCAACGTTGTACTTGCATTTGAAGAAGCGCGCAGTTTGAATTTACGCTGTTCAGAGACCGCATTTTTCTGGAAAACACATTCGCTGCAAAACCAATCGACACCGTCGGTTTTTGCTGATTCGTCGATATAAAATGCAATATCTTGTAATGATAATTCTTCCAGGCAGTCAACATGGTAACGTCGTTTTCATCCCGCACATTTAAGTGCTTTAGCTCGTGTACCAATATTGTAATTACACCCTCCACATAAACGAGACATTTTAATTGTATTTGAATTATTATTTATTTATTGGAAATTGGGTAAAAACAAATGACAATTTTCACGTCACTCGGTCGGCAGTGACGACTTAAAGTAAACAAACAAATTAAGGGCAGGTAGACCACGCACAGTGTGACAAATAGCCAATCTAAAGGGAAAAAATTCTTATTGTTTTAATGGAAGTTTTTAATTATTATTTAACGGTTATATAACAATAATTAAACTGTTAAAATACAGAAACACATTTTAATTTAACATAAACTATACAAACATATGTAAATCATAATTATTTAAATATTTTGGAATTTGGCCGATAGTGTATGAATTATTGTTATTCGCTGTCTGTATAATCATTTAATAGTATGTTATTATTAGTAGCTTCTGTAACATTATTTTCAGCTTCTATAACTAACTTCGAAGAATTTGCTAACAGGGCTAATATTTCAGTAGATAATAGTGTGCGTTTATTTGTTGTAGAAACTCTCAAACTTGAAATAAGTGGATCCGACGATACTAATAACATGGATAATAGGTCTCTATTTGTGTGCCATCTAGATATTTTTCTAGTCCAATGCTCTCTATAACGTCTACAATCTTTATTCCTAGCTTCCATAGCTTCTTCAGACATTTGTCCTATCGGTAAGATACATGAATTGACAATTTCTGGGCCATGAACTAAAATTTTGTGAACGCTTGTGGGCATATAATACCACGGATATAAATTAATGTACAATTGTCGCGTATCTTCTACGTAATTTGCAAACGATTGATATTTATTTCATAGCAACAAGAAAGTTTTTGTAAAATTACACCAAGTCGTCGAATTAAATTTTCACTAATACCAGTAATTTCAGCGCTCTTAACATGATCTTTAAAAAATCTACGCGCGGTATTACCATCGTTTGTATTTCCACCACCTTGTTTCGGTCGATCTACAATAAGTCCTATCTACTTAAATTTGTCTTGAATTTCTCGTTTTCTTCGCTGAAATTCGATTTTGTCAGTATAGTCTTTAATTTGCCATTTTTTATGTGCAATCTATACGATACATTCAACAAACATAAGAAACTACGAATACGCATGTAAACTGGATATACCAAATGCATACATATCCGAATTAGGTATTACTTTACGTTTATCTTTCTCATTCATCATTTTTGGTGTAGCACCATAAATATAACATTTTTGGGTGGACTTATTATCAGCTAATGCGTTACAAACTTTGCCATCAACCATTGTCAGAATAAGAGTCGTCTTTACTGATAATTGTGAGTTAGAAATGTCTAAAGTAGTAGGAGATAAAACAGATATTTGTTGTTTAATTTTCTCAGTTTCTTCTTTAATTAGAGCAGGCGACTCTTTTACAAAAAATAATTTAATTGGACGACAATAGCTTGTCGACGATGCCCTTAAATTTTGCCAAATAATTTTCTTCTTACCATTTTTATCTGTATAATTTGGTTGAAGCGGTACAAAACAAATCACAAATAAATATTCGTCTATACAAGTATTATTGTTTTGTTCCGTAAATTTTTGTTTATATAAAGTGTGACCCCCACTACCGTCACACCCCCATTTACAAATTATTAATAAATTGTTGCAAAAATCCGGTAAGATACTATTAATAACAACTTCTTGCATTTTAATTAGTCGTTTTACGATACAATCTATAATGCTTTGTAATTTTACTTCTGCAAACGTCTCACTTATTGTAACACTGTCCTGAGGTGGATAACATAATTCTTTTGTTTTACGTATAACATATTACGGCAGGTAAAGATCATGACGCCTTTGCTTAGTCTGTATTTGGATTAATTTATATGTATTAACCGAATGGCCTGCATCTAGAAAGTAAGCCGATGCCTCTTCATCCATATATTTTATTGGTTTTGACGCAACTTGTATCCTAGCTTTTTTAATTTGTGTAGCTACCTGATCTGCACAGGTAGCTACACTTCATTGAAAATAGAAGCTGCATCTCTCTTGCCTGAAGCTCGAAGACTCATCTCAGCTGCCGTATAAATTTCTTCACAACTTTTTGTCTCCAATAATTCTTTAGTTTTATTTCTTTTAGATTTAGAACCGCATTCGGTAAAAAGTTTACGAGGACGACCTCTACCTCTAGTATCTTCTTTACCTTTAATATTTTTGTTAATAATTTTTTCTGGAATTGTAAAATCTCTATCAAGCCAATCCGAATAAGAGTTTAAAAACACACTCTTTAATCGTCGACATTTAGTCCAACGAATATTTATTTTTGATATAAAACGTGATATTAGTAAATTCATTTGTTTATCAATATCCTCTATGTCATCTTGCAAATTAAAATTTGAGACAACAAAAGCCTTCAGGTTTCTACTGCGAGACGTATTTTTGCTATTTACCCATATATCAAACATACGTCTCCGCGAAATTGAGGTCGTCGACTCTAAAAATTTAACATAACTTTGATATTAGCAAATACTAGCAGTTGAGTTTTGCATATAAGGTTTTTTAAGGTTTAAAGGTTATAATGCGACAAATATCACAGTGGGGTTTTGTGGGGATTTTTTTATAACCTTTGCCGAATATGATAAATACAGGAAAAAATTGTCTATCCGCGTATACATAAAACACGAAAAAACAAATAAATTTATCTTATTATCTATAAGTTGAAGGTTTAGAACATACCTTTAACTATTGTTTCCATTTTGCAGATCGGGAATATCTCTTTATATAAGGAAGTTATTAAATCGTCAATCAAGAGAATGTTTGACAAATGTAAATGCAATGGAAACGCCGCGCGTGCTTTACTAGCGCCCCTGCCGATCGTTTGAAGTTATTAGTGTATAAAGACTGTGTTGATACATGCGCTGACTATTCAAAATGAGATTGGAATGATAATTAGTATTTAGAATTGACTTGGAAAAATTGAATTATTTCCTTCTAGATCGGTGTTTTGACACACTGTGCCACGGTTGGATAAAACACAAGAAGACAAAGGTTTAGCTGATAGGAATTAGAAAGTAGATGCACGGTGGAAAAATACTCAGACGGCAAAAACTTACCAATCGCAAAAACGTGCAATCGAATGCGAGTATATGGCACTATTGGGTTTACTTGATATTAAAAATTAATAATATTTAATGAACACTTTTGTGAACAGCATTGCAATTCTAGTATAATAAGTACACATGTACAACACATTAAATGCCGAAATTACAACTTAATTGAATAACAACGAACCACTAAATTTAAAGAAAAACTGGAGACCACACACTCACGTGTTGATTAATTATATACAACATTCATCAATTGTATATGTAAAATTTAAAGCAGTATTACTCTTGGTAAATGAAATTGAAACACATTTTTTAAAATTTAAAGATAAATAATTATCTTGACTGCATTTCTGTACTTCTTAATGTAATTGATAAAACTCTCTCGTGCATTGCATGTGTGACGTGTGTTATTATTAATATTTTAAAGTATTAAAAGTTGACCCAACGATGGGTATATGTAAGTAATTTGTAGTGTGAAGTGTGTAATCCCTGTGTAAATTGTATCTGAATAAATACCCTGGTCAATTGTAATATATGTAATACCTATATTTCTCCTAATATTTTTTCCGTCGCAATAAAATGTAATTAAATGTGTAAGAAGTGGTTTCACTTACAATGTATAAATTGAGTACTGCAGAATATAATTTTTACTAAGAGCAGGATAATAAACAAACCGGAACGAAATGGTATTGCTCTACAACCTGCAGAAATGCTAATAGTAATAAAAAGTCTGATAATACATCAACTAAGGAGACTGAAAATGTATCATTACCCATGGATTACCTCACAATAGAAAACAACATCTGGGCCCGATGAAGAAAAATATTGAAAATAGTATGACGTTAATAACTGAAAAATTTGTGATTTATAACACAAGGTTACAACATTTGGAGCAAGAAAATGAAGCTTTAAAACAACAAGTGAATAATATCAAATCAGTTTTAACACCAGATAATATTGTAAGTGAAATAAATGATCGAAATAGTAGATCAAGGAATATTATTATTTATAATGCTGTCGAATCAAACGCAGTAGAGGCCGTAGAATAAAAGCCAATACTAAAAAATATGAGGACTTATTTAGTGAGATAATCAATATTCCAAAACCTAAAAATATAATAAGGATTGGAAATAAGGATAATGGTCCTCACCCATTGAAGATAGTATTTGGCAGTAGTGAAATTCCTGTACAAATATTTAAACAGAAAAATATTATACAGAGTAAGAACCCTAATATTAGAATAAAGGCAGACTTAACCAAAATGCAGATTGCTCATCTTCGTGAATTAGAAGAAGAAGTGAAAAATCGTTTACATCAAATACGTCAACGGACTTCCACTTTACGGAATAATGGTAATAATAAAAAAAACTAAAATGTTTCTATCAAAATATGGGTAGTAAAATCGCTGATCTTTCAATTAAAATTAATACTTTTATATATGATATCATCATTATTACGATACAATTTTAAGCAATGAATTAAATATATCCAATTTTGATATATACAGAAAAGATAGATGGTGGTGGCGGTGTTTAAATAGCAGTAAGAAAACAGATACACTCGTTTCTGTTACCATCATCTGAAAATGTAGAGGAATTATTTATTCTAGTTAATGATAGTTTAATAGTTGGTGCTTTATATATTCCACCATCATCACAAATTAATAAATATCAAGAACATTGTAATACGGTTGAGTGTTTATGTGATCGATATCCTGAAGCATTTT
The DNA here is from genome assembly GCA_963969525.1 of Ontholestes murinus. Taxonomy (NCBI): domain Eukaryota; kingdom Metazoa; phylum Arthropoda; class Insecta; order Coleoptera; family Staphylinidae; genus Ontholestes; species Ontholestes murinus. Next base: position 47,852,912 of record OZ018387.1, read on the forward strand.
TTTTAAATTTGTGGTGATTACAATTTGCCTAAAGCGTCTTGGTCAGCAATCACATTGATATATTGGATAATAATAATAATGATAGGACTGCACAGTTGTTAGCTGGATATTTTGAGTTCTATCAAATATTTCAATAATCTTCCTAATTCTCGAGGAATATTCTTAGATTTATTTTATTCCAATGTAAATGATTGCTTCATAGCATTAGCGTCTGAACAATTAAATGACTGTACTACACATCATTCTGCATATGAATATTAGATTAACTAGGTGCCGCAACATTTTTTCAGAAAGATTACAAAAATAGTGATTATTTGGGTTTGAATAACTTTTTAGCTTCAATTGATTGGAAAAGTATGTTCAAAGATACACATGTAAATGTCTATGTACAGTGATTTTATGATATTCTGAACTATAACATTAGTTTGTTTATCCCACAGCGAATTTGTTTCCAGAGCACCTTTCCTAAATGGTTCAATTGTCAATTATTTATTTTAATTAAACGTAAACGTCGCATTCGGAATGGAAGCTTTCAGGAAATTATGAGACCTATGTACAATTTAGTCAGTTAAGATTACAATGTAAGAACCTGAATTTACAATTATATCGCAGATTTATATTACGAGTCGAATATAGTGAAAATGATAATCATATCTTACAAGACGAATTGTCCACTCTTAAAATTAGTCTAACCCAATTAGAAGACAAGATAAATGGACCTGAGGTGGACGTAAATCTAAATATTATTGGCGATATTGATGACCGCAGAAGGAGGGAAAATAACGTCATTCTATTTAATTTACCTGAACATCCCTCTAATGACAACCTAAACGACATTGATATAGTAACATCACTACTTCTTTCGCTTGATAGTTCAGTATCTGTCAGGAAGGTATTCAGATTGGGAAAAGTCGGTGACAGGCCACGTCCTATTAAAATCATCCTGGACCAACGCTGTAAAGCAACAATGTTACTTATGGAAAAAAAGTAAGCTTGATAATAACCTTAAACTGAAACATGATTTAACGCCGATGCAGCGTGAGGATTTTAAAGTTGCGTTGGCGGAACTTAAACGACGTGAATCATGTGGTGAAAAACTCTTCATTAAATACATTAATAACACCCCGAAAATATTCAAAAAAATTGTCCAAGAAAAAAACTAGATTCTACCCAACACTCACCTAGCATTCATGTACTTTATCAAAATGTTCGAGGACTAAACACTAAATTTGTAGACGTACAGAACAGCTTGCTTAACAATGATTTCGACATTTACTTTTTAACTGAAACGTGGTTGCACAGTGGTGTTACAGTTATGAATTCTTCTCGCATGAATTTGATGTCTATCGGCATGATCGTGCTAGCTCCATTGGTGGCGGCGCATTAATTGCTGTTCATTCGCGGTTCTCTTATGAGCTCATCAACCATAATTTTCCATACTCTGATTACACGCAACTTACTGCTGTTAAGCTTAATCTACAATATAAACAGCTAGTTTTAATCTGTGTCTATCTCAAACCTAATGTTCCAGTTAATGAATGCTCTCGTGTATTCCGCGGTAAGCAAATACTCATAATGGGTGACTTAAACATTCCCGAATATCATGCTGGTAACAACACAACTTCTTTGACGACTTTGCATGCTTTTATTAATTGCAACGACTTATCCCAGCATAACAACATCATAAATAATAATGGAATAATCCTGGATCTAGTTATCTCTTCAACAAATTTAGTTAAGAGTGTTGAGCGCTGGAACTTTCCCTTAGTTAAGGAAGACCCTCACCACCCTACGCTTAGCATCTCTGTTGATACTGCATGTGCTGGTAATCTCAAAAATTTTACTCAAACTGCCCATAAGTATAATTTTAGGAAAGCAAATTTTATAGGCCTTTATAATGACCTCTCTAATTGCTGCTGGAATGAACTCTATACGTGTCCTGATGTAAACATTGCCTGTGATGTATTATATAAGAAGCTTTACCAACAGTTTGTTAAGCATGTACCTACATACCCTGCAAGTTGTAAATCGTATGACAAACCTCCTTGATTTAGCCGCTCAATTAAAATTAAACTTGCAAAGAAGGACAGAGCTCGTAAAAAATATTTGCAATCTCGGAAGGAGAGTGATAAATGTGTTTTTCAAGACTTACGAAGATCCTGCAATAATGACATAGCTCTTGCTCACTGCTCAGGTTGAGAAGAACCTCTGTACCACTTAACAACTTCTCTGGCAATATGTTAACCATAAAAAGGACTCGCATTCCAGGTGTCATGACACTAGATGACACTGAGTTATCCAACTGTAATGATGTAGTTGATGGTTTTGCTAATTATTTTAATAAATCGTTTGCTCCGAGCTCATTATCTGCCAATGTGAATGTGAACAAACTCAGTCATCTAGCCAATGTCAAGTTTTGTGTATCAGATGTGAAGAAACAACTTAGTGGCCTCAAATCTAATTTAACTATGGGCATCGACTTAGTTCCCAGCCTGATCTTGAAGGATGCTGCAAACGTGTTATGTGATCCTTTGTGTTTTATTTTTAATCTTATATTAAGTAGCGGTATTTTTCCCGATGCATGGAGGAGTCGCGTATCTGGCCGGTCTTCAGAAAGGGAGTTAAAACTGCAATCGAGAATTATCGACCAATTTCAATCTTGAGTAACTTGTCGAAAGTATTTGAATCACTTCTCAGCAACTTTATTTATAACAACGTCAGTGCGTCTCTCCATAAAGATCAACATGGTTTTATGAGGTAGCGCTCTACGACTACCAACTTAACCAATTTTACAAATATTATTTCTAAAGCCATGGATGCTGGGAAGCAAGTTAATATCTCGGCTCATGGACTACGACTTCAGTGCCAGTGTTGTGAATGTGATTCGCTCATACTTACATAATCGGCGGCAAGTGGTAGAAGTTAATGGTGTTCCCCAGGGGTCTAACCTGGGGCCATTATTATTCCTATTATTCTTTAATAATGTTTGCTCTGTACTTAACTGTAGTACCTTCTTATTTGCGGATGATTTGAAGATTTTAAATGTTATTGACTCTACTGAAGACTGTTTATACTTGCAGCATAGCCTGGATGCTATGGTTATTTGGTGTCTAGATAATAAATTAGAATTAATCATTGGCAAATGTTCAGTGACATCCTAAACCCGCAAACAGAACGGTATTAAATTTGATTACTCCATAGGAGACATACGGCTGGATAGATCTAATGTAACATCTGATTTGGGTATTACCTTTGACAGTAAACTTACATTCAACTTGCACGTAGCTAAACTTTGTGCTGATTGTTACAGACTCTTAGGTTTTATAGTTCATAACTGTAAACCTTTTAAGAACATTAATGTGCTCATTAAATTATTTAATTCATTTGTACTAAGTAAGCTGTGTTACTGTTCAGTGGTCTGGTCGCCTTGCTATTCTAAATACATTAATATGCTTGAAAATATGCAAAAGAGATTCTTGAGATAAATTTATTTTGTTAAACATGATACTTATCGTTTCGATGTTCCATATCAAGATTTACTAAGTGAATTTAACTTTCTATCTCTGCAAAATAGACACATCTTGTATGACTTATGTTTCTTATACAAGTTTATTCATAACAAAATCGATAACCCTACTTTCTTATCACAGCTAAATTTTAATGTACCCAGATCCTCATCCCGACATGCTAACATTTTTACTTATCACGTACCTAGCACCAATCATTGCCTTAACTCTCCCGTCTACCGTCTACCTCGTCTGTATAATCAGTTTCAGCACCTCATTGATGTGTATTCCCCATCTATAACGGCCTTCAAAACATCTGTTATTGCTTGTCTTGATAATAGGCATTTTTAAGTATTCTTTTGTAATTGTATTTTGTATTTTAAGTATGTTTTTGTCTTATTTTGCAAATGTGTACCGCTGATCAATGTGTCTTTTGTTTTTGTTACTGTAATTATTTTATTTTATATAATTAAATTTTAATTGTTAATATCACTCTGTAATTGGCCCCAGAGGTGTCAAATAATGGTAAAAGTTGTGCCAATTTATTTGCGAAATATTTTGCATCTGTTTATAATAATCAAGATTTAAATAATACGCCTACGTATAAAACATGTGATATATTAAATTTTCAAAAATTTAGGATGAAATAAAAGACGTCTATAACTCTATAGAAAAGCTTTTTGATACCTCTGCCTCTGGACCGGATGGCATTCCACCTTTTGTATTGAAAATATGCATTTTTACGATTACAATACCATTATTTCGTTTATTTACATTATCTCTTAAGAATGGATGCTTTCTTGATTTACGGAAAGTTAGTTATATAAGTCCTTTGTAACAGGTTGGGCAAAAGTCCCGCTACCATTTTAATTGTGCGCGCCATCTTGGTTTTGTGACGTTTAGCTCAGTTTCGCTACAATCATTGTGTTGTGTAGACGTCCAAATTTTATTATGGATAGATATACACCACACGAACGAGCAGAAATAGTGACAATATTTATTGAAAATAATTTTGTAATAAAACTATATTTTCAAACATTGGGGTCTGTAGAAACTGACTTGCAAAATATTATATGCAGAGGAACAGCTAGAGTATATTGATAATTCTGCAAAAATAATGAGGAATGCCATCTGGTCCACAAATATAAGACGCTTTGAATGATGAAATACTCTCCAGAATATCCTTTAAATCGAATGAAAATAATGAACAATCAACTTGTCTATTATACCAATATGATTTTTTAGTTGCATTTTTGTCATTGCAGACAGAAGAAAAGAAGTCAGCAAAAAGATTAACGCATTATTATCCGCTAGAGTTTGGGTCATTAAAAGATATTTCATAAGGGTATTTATTGCAATTATTTTTGATATTTGTATAATTCCAAAACCTTTAGAATTAATAACAAGTACATGATCAACCTTCACAATATACTCTGAATATAATTGTTTGTTTAAATTAATACTTTGTACACGCAGCTGTTGAAAATTTTGACAGTCAGAAGGTAAACCAGTAGATTTATATAAAAAGTGAGCATTTCTTTTACATTTTACAAGTTGAATTGGTTCACTGTTAAACCATATCGGGTAATTGATTGATTAGACAAATTGCAAGGGCACATACATAGAAACAGTATCATTAAATTATAAAAAGCATCACTAGCAACATTTATATCACTTGCGCATAAAAAATTATTCCAGTCAACACTTAAAAAAACTCATTTAAAAAAAAATATTTTTTTAAATCGAAAATCCAGTCTCCGGATTGAAGATGATTGATCTTAGTATAAATTGAAATAGGGACATCATATGCTGAATGATCTGGTATTCATATTATCACTCGGTTATTTCATCTATCGCGTAGTGGAAATCGATTTCTTGAATATGCCTGAAGCATAAATCCAGAAATATATCTCTCGAGTTGGATAACGAGTTTACTTGAAATAGGTGCTGCATACCGAAATAATCGCAGATTATTTCTTAATATGGTGTAGGATTGCCATAATATAACAGTTGTCATTACTCCAAGAGACATGTGACACATTGTAATCACCAAAAATTATAAATTTCAATCATTTCAAAATTATCTAATCATAATTTTTCAACTGTTTTGCAGTGATTAATATATGAATTTGGATAAGTGAGAAAGTGGTGGTAATCAAATTAATTTAGAGTTTTATTTTCGAGAATCCACTTTACGTTTTGTAACGAATGGATGATTATTATGGTATTTAGCGATTAGATCGTTTTTACCTTTATCTTTCCTGAATTATAGTCTTAAAACTTCCGTTCCAGATCTACTGGAACAGCTAGAAATTAACAAATTTAACAAACGCCATATTTTATTAAGTGGGCAAACTGATGTGTTTATTTCGCCACTGCTGAGTCTTTAGTCTATTGAACTGTAACTCTCCAAACCATATACCTAGTTAATAATAATTAGAAAAAAACACGAAAATATTTCGTAAGTAGTTAGTATATAATTCGCAATTGTAATACGTCAAAATCATTACTGATCTGCCCAATGAAGCCATGGTGTGGTGAAACAATAGTAGCGGTGTCTTTATTAATAAGGCAAAACTCTTAAAACATCCGTGTTTTGTTCCGTTTCCTTGGCTTCAGCTGCGTTACGCTGATGAAATCCAAAATAGATCGAAAATCATATGAATATTACTTGTTCAACCATAGAATACATTAAATCAGTATTGAAACATTGATAGTGCAGGACTTTTTCAAACAGATATTTTTCATCAGATATTTTTCTTTTTCTATTGGTTGTGGTCTCAACATAAATAAATAGCTCAGAAAAATTATATATATCTTCTAGAATTTTTGCAAATGGTAAGTACTGCTGGTATAATTTTAGAAAAAAAAAACACTATCAAACGTAATTTCCAGCTTATTAATGTAATAATTTTGAACTCTTTTTATATAAGTTATAAGCTTTAAATCTACATGTAAATGTAATTTTATAGTACTTATATTGATCTCGAAAATAACAGAAATGATTTCAAGTTGAACACATTAAAAAAAAGATAACAAAAAACCCACAAGACAAGTTCAGAGACAAGGTAATGAGTATTACATAAATACTGGTTGTATTTACTCCAAAGCGTTCTCTGATGTCATTAAGTCGAAATAAATACAAAATACGAAACCAATCTAAATCTAATATGACTAACATAACAGCTTAATTTAATGACTATACTCGATAGTGCTCAAAATATGTTTCAAATATTATATATAAAATAAAAAAAAATTGCTGGTAACAATGGTTATAATGAACAGCTAGTAGATTATATGAAGAAACGAAAATACTTTTATAGTGCAAATAAAACAGAGAAAACAAATTGGAATACATAAAAAATTCTCACAAAAAATTAAAAACACATTAAAAAGTAAAGAATACAATATATTATTATAGCCAATTTAATTAATTTAGGAAAACTGCTAATAAATAACAAAATTAAAACTAAAACAATAAGAAGAAAAGGAGTGGAATATACGAGATAACATGTGAAAAATATGACGCTGTATACATAGGACAAACGGGTAGATCTTTTGAAACACGATTAACCCGCTCGCTGCCGGGTCTGTTTTTCAATATTTGCTCTCACGGGTCACCTATACCGAAGATAGTGTGCCTGCGAGGGCCGTCATATGAAACAAGTGTTGGTCCCATCGGACCAACGCGGCTCAATTAGGCTACCTGTTGCTATTGTCCGCTGTTGGTCCCTTGTAAACATAACGTGTTCTTAACCTTACTTTTCACTGTGGTTAAAAGAAAAATTCTGTGGTGATTCAGTGTGATCTTGATTTTCATACATATCGATCACTAGAGCAGCAACTATAAGTATTGCGTTATTCCATATGATACGCATTTATCAATGATATTTTCAGATGCCGAAACGTAAATGTACCATACCTTTCACACAAAAAAAATTGGAAAAAGTTACTGAAAATATTGATTTTACATCATCTGACGATGATGAACCTAACGAAATTAGTGATTCTGGGAGTGATTTTGTATGTTCCGAATCCGAAACGGAATCAAACTTTTCAATCTACTCCAACGTAAAGAGAAAGGAGCAAACAATGCAAAATAATAAATAACAGAGTAGAAACATTCTGCTACTGTTACACATCCAATGATTCAGAGCCAGAGCCCAAAATCCCACAACTTCTGCCTAGGGCCAAGTAAAGGGTAACCATAAAAAATTGCTCATTTCAATGCGGCACCGGGAGTGATTCCAGATGTGACAGCTATGCTAGCAGATGCTAAACCAGGAGATTTCTTTGACGCTATTGTCGATGAATTATTGCATTGATTTGCGATCAAACCAATATTTAGGGAACTCAGACGCTTACGGCAAGTGACGCTGAACCAATTTTTCGGTTACATAACTGGATAGACAGAAATAAGACAGTTCTTAGAGTTAAACATGTAAATGGGACTAGTAAAAATGCCAAAAGTTGCAGATTATTGAAGCAATGACGACTTATTTATAAACTCATTTGACAGAAATTTAAACTAAATCCACTAACACATATGCTTATATCAAATTTCCATGTTATTAATTTCCAGAGGAATATGTGTGCATTGATGAAACTCTGTTGCCAAAAGAAGTGATAAATATAAAGCTAAATAAAAGTGAAATTGCTACCTTGGGGAACGAAAATGGAATCACAATTTGTAACTGGAGAGATAAAAGAAATATTTTCATGCTCTCAAATAAACATGAAGAAAGCATGGTAACAACTACTTGTAATAGGGCAACGAAACTTAAACCAGAAGTAGTAATTGATTATAACAAAGGCAAAACATTAGTCGACTGTCGGATCAATTAGGCGCCTACTCCAACCCTTTGAGAAATAGTTCGAAATGTTTTAGAAAAATTGCTTTCGAACTTTTACTAACGACATTGATTTTGTATAGGAATGTTACATAAAATAATGTGCCAATTATTGACTACAAAAAAGTGAAATAATTAGTAAAGAATCGCAACGATGCAGGTACACACTTCAAGACCATAAAGTACTCATCATGCCCGATAGTCGAAGAAATACGGAAGTAAGCATCAGAGAAGGAAGATGTGTAAGAACTGTTACAAGGAATACAGCGAGCAACATGGGCTTAAGTATGCCATGAATAAATCGAAGAAGGTATATACATACTGCAGTGCTTGTGAGATGGAGCTACCCATGTGCATCGATTGTAACAACGAACAGCATTAAAATTCAAATTTTTGTTTCTTTATTGTAAAAATATTTAATTTTGCCCTAATGGTGAATATTTTAATAATTTAGCTTCATATTGTCTACATTGTTTTGATAAGATTGTTCATTATTTTTCATTCAAAAGGGTGGGACCACACTTTTTATAATTATCAAGACTGAGCTGATTGAAACTAAGACTAGTCACTGGGCACTGTGACACGGCCTATAGAAGCAAAACTTAAGTTGATCCCATGAGACCAACGTGGCCACAGAGGGCAGTGTCAATATTGGTCCCATGGGATCCGCGTGGCAGTCAACGTGTTAAAAGAACATCACACGGATAATTCTCAACTACCCTAAAGGTCTAGAGATTACTTAAGCCCGAGCATCAGGCAAAAACTTGGTCAACGATAATGAAGACTTCTCGGTTTCTTCGATTTCAAACACGCTTATTACCTAAACCCCTTCCAATATATAATCCTGTTAAAATTGTATTAGTACACTATTCTTGATAATATTGATATATTGAGTTTACTAACAAATTCCACCGTGTGCAAATGACTTTCCACGGTCGTTTTTAATAATTCAGTGACCTCTCGAGTTGTGTAATGGCGGTTTCTTCGATTAGAGTCTTTAAAATTTCTGCTTCAACTAGCCTTCATGAACGTGGCGCATCTTTGACATTGAAATTACCGGAATGGAATTTGGCAAACCAGTTCTAACACTGGCGTTCGGTTAAGCAATCTTTACCGTAGATAGCAAATAACTTTTTATGGGCTTGCGTTGCGTTTTTCTCTTTTCTGAGAAAGATTAAACATGTAAATGTAGACATGTATTTGTTTATTTTTGAGTTTATTTTTGTTTCATAATTTTTATTTTTACTTTTCTTGTCTTATTGAAATAATGGCGATAAAAAATTTCTGAATATATTTTATTATCTAAAACTTTGTCATAGTAACCGTGATATATTGATTTGGAAGCATTGATACTTTTTACTTTTTCAAAATATCTTGTCTTTTTTGAAAAGTTTGAAAGTAAAATTTTATTCGTCTCGTAAAACTACACTTCTTTCCACATTTAACTATTTTTATATCTTATACTGAAAGTATAAGATATACACATATAAGTCACTGTATAAATAAATTATAATTTCAGTAAATTATAATATGATAGTAAATTTAAAAAAAAAAACATCATTAATATGATTAATTGAGTTTGTTAAATAAGATGTTTTTTTCTTAATTAAAGTTATATTAAATTTAAATTACAATTTTTGGGAGAGCCATACTAATATGCATTTTCATAAATTTCATTTTTAGAGAAGTAATACACTTGTTATTTTACCTTTCTCTGTTTTTAGATAACTGACACGCGTTTCGGTCCCTACGGATCATTATAAAAGTTAAAAGTCAGTTTATAAATACAGTGCTACAATGAAGAAAAAGGTTAGTAAAGAATATTAAGATATTTAAAACAATAAACAAACAGCGATGCAGCAAGAAAAACATTAATAATAAGAAATAAAATACACTTTAAAAAAGAATGAAAACATAGAATTATACTAGCAAACAACAGAGGATAAGAATAAACAAAAGATTAATGAAAAACTGTGATCATAAACTGTAAAATTAGAAAAAAGCAATGAAACAAAATAAAAGAAAACACTTGTCAGTTATATATCAATAAAGAAAAATGTACCTAATACAAGCTTAAGTTTAAAATATTCAAATATATTTTAGTTTTGATATTCAAACCCGTAGGATTATAAAAACAATCACCAGTAAGACATTGGAGGGCTCTGCAATGCTTAGAACTGTCGGTGTACCTTACTGCAGACAAGCAATTCATAAGTTAAAAGAAAATTCCATAATATAAATAAACTTTCAACGAAATAACAGTTTATGCTATGCGAGCATTAAATGGATGTCTTTAATCTAGTTAATAAAACATTTTAAACGTGTATATTGAAATCCTTAAAATTTATATATTAAAATCTGACTTATTCTATTAATTAAGCAAAAAATCATTATTATCATTGATACAAGTAAACTAATATGAAACTGTTTTCGTGAAAAAAAAATTAAATGCACTCTTTACTTACCAATGCTGTGCGCTTTGAATTTTGCCTTAAGGAATCAAAGATTATATGCGCCAATGGACATTTATTGACGTTGGCGAAACCACGAGGGCCACTTAACACGTATTCGGAGTTCATCTTTTCGGATCGAAAGTCGAAGTGTGAATACGTTAAATCACGAATGTAGAGCCTGACCTTCCCTCTAGTAGCGAACTGTCTCAATTGTAGTTCAATATACATTAATGTTGTTTGTAGTTTATTATATAGCCAGTAAGAAATAAAAAATCCATTTGCATATGTTATTATTTATGTAAAATTGAAGGTTTATTTTTTTTTCTTTAAAATTAAGTGGAACGTTTTTTTAATCATCTTAGACTTTTATCAATTAAACTTGCATTTGCTTATATTTTGTTGATAGAACACAAAAACAAAATTTTTCGCTTTAATTTGTTAATAATATCGTTATTTAACACTTTACTGATAAAAAGTCAAGTAATAATATTACAAACAGTTGCAATAAAGACAGAAAAGTCGTCTTTATTTACTGCGTGCAATCGTATTTTATATTCATACTAGTAGTAGTGGTGTTTGGTTATCGACCACGTGGTCCTTCCGCCGTGTGATTTGTGTATTTGTGTGTGTGTAAATGAGCTTGTTACTTTAAAGGATCGTCCCCGTCACTCTAAAGCACCATTAATTGTATCCCAATGGTAAATGGTACCGGTCACCCATCCAACTTCTGACCCGAACCAACGATGCTGTCCGATAGTTCGGTGCCGCAATCGAATGTCTGTTTATATTTAAATTTGTCTGCATAATTATTAATCATTAGATATATTAACAGGATTAAATGTATTTATAAATTTTGTTGAATTTATAATTTGGATACATGATGAAACTCCATAACAATAAAAATAACTCCTAACTGTGTTGCTTGTTGCATCGACTAAACTAAAGTGATAATCGGATGGGGTAATGTCTTGTGAATATGCCGGGTACTGCTAGAAGTCCCAGGCAAGACTCATTATGATTATGATTGTGTCTTTTGTTTTGGAAACAATGTGTGGCCTGGTCATGCAACAATTTCACTGGATGTTCTTCTTTACCAGGAAACAGCCGATATTGTTCCATTTTTTGACTCAAGCGGATTAATTGATATTGGTAGCAGTACACAGTAACAGTTTCATCCGCTTGCAACAACTCATAATAAAGCCAGCCCTTCATATCATCTAATGCAGAGAAGAGCCTTCTTTCTGAAGTGATCATCGGAATTTACCCAATGACTTTCTGTGTTTCGCATTGTCATAGAGTATCCATTTCTTATCACCCATAACGATTCTACATAAGAAAGACTCTTGAGCAGAGAAAGACACGCTGTCATTCATTGATGGTTTCAATGAGTTTATGCATAACCCATGTTCTTTTCTCTGGATCGTTTTTATCTCTTGTAGGTGCGTGAAACTCAATTGCTGGCTTACTCTCAGTTGCTCTGCTCTAAGATTTTTTTTAGCGAGCATCTTCTCTAACACATTGTTGTCGCACTTTCTAGGGCTTCCAGGGCGTTGTTTGTCGTTCAGACATAAATCACTGCTTATAAACCGTTTAAACGAAAATGCGCACACAACGTGTCATACAACACCTTCGCTCTTGCAGCATTATTTCCCAATTGGAATTCGCAAAGAATGCAGTGTCGGATATCTGTTACAATTTTGGACTTTATTTAACTGAACACTTTTAAAGGTTTTATCATTTTAATCACTATACGTTAACATTATATAACTAACAAAGAACGGAAAATCAATTGATTTTTAAATTAATTTCTTGATTACTGAAAACAGTTTAAATTATTCATTTCTACAAATAATATTTTACTTATACTATACCAATAATATGAGTTTTTAAATCAAACGCAATAATAAAATTATATCTAAGAATAAATTAAAACTAATTTTTTATGGCAAAACTGGTTTGGTCAATAAAACAAAAATAATATAAAATTAAATATCACGGCTATTTAAATTGATGCCTAATAAAATTTCTCTAAATTGGTGAAAATTCTTAGTTAGAACACTTAAAATAGTTTTTATTATAAGTAATTTTAATTCGCCGAGTATTCTAGAAATTACTTAATTGGTTAAATTAAAACATCAACGTTGAAATGTACATGAAGTATTTAACGACACTAATATTATATAATTACGTAGATAAATAGTAATATTTACATATCTGAGAAAACAACTTTAATTTATTGAAATTATCTAATAAAAAACATATATCACGTTGGGATGTTTTAATGTGATATTTTATCGAGAATACTAATCTATTGCAATAATTACATAATTACCAGACCCATTGTTAATACACCATAATAGATTAAATAAATTAAAAATAAAATTAAAATTGTATATGTATGTATACGTATTTTAATGAATATTCTATAGAAGAAAAGTCTAGTTGAAAACAGTCAAAATCGTATGAATATTTAATTTAAAATAAACATGTGCCGCATGCAATGAGTATACTTCAAAATCCCACATGTTTACAGTCATAACATTACGTTAGTTCTAATTTCCCAACTGTCATTATTCAAATTTCCTTTTTCATTATAGATATTGTTTTTAAAAACAATTGAATGATGCTTAAAAGTGAACATTCTTTGCTTGCGATTGAACCACTTTGTCCAGGCAGAAGATGGTAGCTCCAAAACATGCGTTTTGAAGGCACGTTTGAGGTGATAAAAATCGTGGTCAACGCAGTTTATCTTTTATTACTGTGAACAAGAAAAGTCATAAGGTTCCGGGTGTCGGGGCTGTAACACCACCAATTCGATCTTTTGTGTGACCAATTACTCGTTTGTTGCATGTGATATATGTGAGCTCGCATTGTCGTAATGCAAAATGATTCGTCATTTTGGATTGGTTTCTCTCAATTTTCAGGCAAAAAAATGGTCGTATACTATGCTGAATTAACGGTCTTTTGATTTTTGAGAGCCACAGTTGCCACATGACAGGTTTTTTATTTTATTTTTTAAATGGCTAAATGCCTGGCCTTAGTTTATTAACCATTGGCCAGCATTAATTAATAATTGAGTCAACTATTCCATTCCCTGTAATACCGGAATGTCCCTTGACCCAGACGAGAGCATTTTTTAAAATTAAATGTATGAACAAGCTGGAGACTATCAGCTGAAATTGCATTCAGATTGGAGGAAAATTTGAAATTTTTGTAATAATCAACAGCACTTTTAGAGTCTGTTACTATTAATATGTTAGTAAATATTGAAACATCGACTTTATTTAAAAACTTAAGTGCTTCTGAAATTGCCATTAGTTCAGTGGTATATACTGAAGTGGCAATATTTAGTATTTAAGAGTTTGGGACACCTTTTTGGGGATAATAGAATGCGTAACCAAATAAACCTTTAGAATGAGATCCATCGGGATAAATTTTATATGTGTTAGGCCATTTATTCTTAACATAATCAAGGAATTTAGCATTCATTGTTTCTTTGCAGATAGATAAAGGTGCATTCCGATAATAACAATGAATAGGTTTTATCAACGTCTCGTACGGTAATTTATACATTGGGTTCTTGTCAGTTTTGTTTAGATCAGGTTCAACATCTATCAGGATTCTATAATATGATACCAATACTGGGGAGTTTTTGATGATCTAATAACGCGATGTCAGATCTAAAATATTGCAAATATCGTCCGCATATTGAATGAATTTATCATGGAATCAAATATTGAGTCTAAGATAAATAGGTATAGAGCATACAGTATAGGGCTTAAAATGCTACCTTGCGGCAGCCCTACGCTAGTTGAACGCGGGCCTAATACTTTACCATTTACATGTAGGTATAAATATCTATCACTGAATATATTGAAAATTAACTCTATGAATGGAGGAGGGAACCCAAATTTATATAATTTCTGTATTAACAGATGTAAATTCACACTATCGTACGCACTTGTTATATCCACAAACAGAACAGTAACTGAATGGTTTATTGGAGAAGCTTGTTTGAATATCTGAAATAAAGGAACCTAGGACATCTTGTGTCGAATGAAATCTTCGAAACCCATATTGATTTTCTGGAAATTTTCCCTTTCTAACCACCAAACCATTATATTTTTAATGATACTTTCGAATATCTTTAGTAAACATGAAGACAGCGAGATTGATCTGTAAGATGACATCAACTCAACATTATATATCAAAAATTGAATGCGCAAACAATCCAACTAAATGCGTCTGACAAGTAATAAATGAAGTTAAAGGTAAACATGTGAAATTAAACCAGACAATAGAAATTCCAGGCAACGCAGAAGAAGTAGCAACAGAATTTAATAAGCACTTTCAAAGCATTGTTAGAAAACTAGCGTCAAATCAAAATCATAGAACATACACTGATGACATTCAACAAAATAGTCATAGTATTTTTATTAAACCGCTAACAGAATGTGAATGTTATAATATAATAAATAAATTGAAAAACACCCTCTTGTGGAAACTACAACATACCATCTATAGTAATAAAACATTGTGTTATGGAATTAATCACTCCACTAACATATATAATTAATAACTCCTTAGTTCATGGTATATTTGCAGATAAATTAAAAGAGGCAGTTAAAAAACCAATATTTAAAAAAGGCTTGAAAACGGACATAGGAAATGACAGGCCTATTAGTCTTTTGTCGGTGTTTTTAAAAATCATTGAAAACGCAATGATTATCCGGATAAATGATTTTTTGGGGAAATTCAAAATAATCAACAATACCCAGCATGGATATCGTAAAGGCAAATCTACATATACAGCAATAAATAATTTTATAGAGACGGTAATAAAGAACATCGAAAAAAAAGAATTAACGCTTGGAATTTTTATTGATCTGTCGAAGGCCTACGACTGCATTGATCACAACATCTTGCTAACAAAATTGGAAAGACTCGGTATTCGGGGGAACGCCTTAAAATGGTTTGAATCGTATTTAAGCAACCGAACCCAGCGTGTGGTCGTAAACACTAACAATGGCAATGGTAAATCCGACACAGCAATAATCACCACTGGACTGCCCCAAGGGAGTTTGATGGCACTTACACTCTTTTTATTATTCATTAATGACGTAATAAGTTCAGTTAGTAATAACAAACACAATATTGTAAATTATACGGATGATACAAATATATTAATATCTGCCAAAAATATTGAAATGGCAATAGAAGCACGAAGCCTAGAAAATCAAATTGAGTCAATAGTTATAGATGGAAAATCCATAAATATCAGTCAAAATGTTAGATTCCTTAGTGTGTATATCGATAATAAAATTACTTGGAATGAACATATTAACTCAACAAGAAATAAATTAAACTCGGTCATATTCATGTTAAGGGAATTATCGAAATACCTACAGAAAACGGTTGTAAAGACCGCATATATAGCAAATTTCGATAGCGTCATGCGCTATAGAATAATCTTTTGGGGAAATAAATCGATTGCCCAAAAAATATTTATTCTTCAAAAAAGAGCTATAAGGGTTATTTCAAATCTTAATTACAAACAATCATGTCGAGGGGGTTTTAAAAGCAAGAATATGTTAACGATGTATGGAATATACATACAACTTAGTTGAATGTGAGCCCTACTCAATTGAAGAATTTATTAATAAATGTAGATATAAGTAGACTTAAGTCAACACTTTTATTACGTTTATGTATATTTCTTCTTTAAGTTTAAATTAAGTAATATTAGATTTAGGCTAGTTATGATTTTATATTCTTTCTACTCTCGTGGAATACTATTACCACGCAGAACTACGTTGAAAATATGTGTGAGTTGGATTTTAGAGTTAACATTAATAAATAATTAATTGATCATATTGTATACAACTCTGGAACTCCCCCTGGGAACAGGAAGAGGGCAAAGACGAACCCAGGGAAATCGACGAAAATCCCCACTAAAAACCGGTGAAATGTTATAAGCAGGCGGCAAGTACATATGGGGGGGGAAATCCTTAGGGTCACCCGCGACGATGAGGCAACTCTAGAGTGGCTGAATGCCATGGTGAGTGCCTCGTCAGAAGGGTGGTGTGGAAAGACCCTCGCGATAGTTAGTGTTGACCAGCTGCC
The DNA here is from genome assembly GCA_963969525.1 of Ontholestes murinus. NCBI lineage: Eukaryota > Metazoa > Arthropoda > Insecta > Coleoptera > Staphylinidae > Ontholestes > Ontholestes murinus. The sequence continues at coordinate 47,869,844 of OZ018387.1, forward strand.
GACACTAACCAAGACCACAATCTGGATTCTCAGCAAACCTGAGGAACCGGAAACTGTTCTGAGGAGGCTGGGCTTCCTAAATAAAGACATTAATGTGGCAAGATGGTGCACCTTTCTAACAAAACCACAGGAGAAACCGGAAGGAGTTCTCCTGGTGATGGGTGTAGACAAGGCGGACGCTGAGGCCATCGAAACATGGGGATGAAGCTGAAATATATGTTCAGCGACATCCCTGTAAAAGAAAGGACTCACAGACACGTGTGAGCCCGAGACTTCAATAGAGGTCGAGGTAGCCCAGGGATCGGCGTCGGGACCGCTACGTAAATGTAGCGGATATTACCCCAAAAGCTGAGACAAACAGCCTTCACCATCTGATCCGACAATAAAAGAAAAAGGTAAAGAGAATGTAAGGAAAAATGTAATACCCACAGAGGTAATTCAATACAATCTGATTCATTGCAAAGCTGCGACGGCCACCTTAGGCCGAGAGCTTGATATGGTGCAGGATTGCATTGCTTTGATCCAAGAACCCTGGGCTTTTAAAAACAGGGTTCATGGACTAAATAAACGAGGCAATGATCTGTTTTATATATCCGCAGGTAAAACACCAATGGCCGCCATATGCTGCCCTAACAAATACAACCCCATCTTCATGCAGCACCTATCTACCGAGGACCTTGTGGTTGTTCGGGTAAGGATTTGCTTGAAAGACAAGGTAAACTATCTGACACTAGCATCAGCATACCTTCCACAAGAAGCTTCCAACCCACCCCCATCTCCGGAGCTGGAAGCGCTGGTGGTGCACTGTGAGAAGGCAGGCATACCCCTCTTAGTGGGGTGTGACTCCAACTCACACCACCAGGTATGGGGATGCCAAGAAAACAATAGCAGGGGTAAGTTGTTGCATGACTTTATACTAAGTAGGAACTGATATATAGTAAATAGAGGTGACGAACCGACCTTTGTAAGCTCCTGTTACCAAAGTTGTATTGACCTCACGCTTGCTAGTACTTACATTACAAAGTATGTAGAGAACTGGCACGTATCTCAAAAAGTCACAATGTCAGACCATAGATGGATAAAATTCCAAATTACATTAAGAGGCTCAAACACTACCCAATACAGGGATCCAAAACTGACCAAGAGAGACATTTTCAAAACGACCCTCACTAAGATCTCCAAAACTAGGGATCTAGGTAAAGAGCCAATAAAAGATATACCCGAACTGGAGAATATAACTAACGCTCTTCAGAAGGGAATCATATCAGCGTACAAAAAAGCGTGCCCTCTAAAAACTAGAACAGATGAGGGACCCCCAAATGCGTGGTGGTGAGCAGGACTTGATGCGCCAAAAAAACAAGCAAGAAGGGCACACAACAGAGCCATGAATATGCAAAACGAGTCCGAATGGAACAAATATAAAATAGTATAACATGACTATAAAAAACTGGTAAGACAAAGGAAGAGAGAGGCCTGGAGGCTTTTCTGCTCCAAAGTAGAAAATGCCTCGGCAACATCACGTCTAAAACAGGCCCTCTCCAGAAACTCGTTACCAAAACTCACTAGCCTTAAAAAAGAGGACGGCTCTTATATGGACTCACCTGAAAACACAGGCAAACTCTAATTGAGGACCCATTTCCCGGGCTGTACCTTTAACCATGAGTGGAGCCCCACGGATACCTCCACAGAGTCCCAAACCAAACCGGATTGGGACCTGGCGGGCTCCATCGTTACCAGGGAAAAGGTAGACTGGGCAATGAGGAGTTTCTCACCATACAAATCCCCAGGGTTGGACGGGATTTATCTGGCTCTAATATAGTGGGGCAAGGATGTTATCCTGGACACCCTCGTAGGCGTGTACAGGGGGTGAATTGCCTTCAGCTATACACCCTATGCCTGGAGGGAAACTAAAGTAATCTTCATACCAAAACCAGGACGCTTGAACTACACCACAGCGAAAGCATACCGACCAATAAGCCTCACATCTTTGATATTAAAGATACTTGAGAGGTTCTGCGATCGATACATTAGGGAAATAGTCTTAGTGAAATACCCTTTACATCCCAATCAACACGCATACTGTCGGCAAGTCGACGGATTCGGCCCTGCACACCGTGGTGAGCAGAATTGGTCGATCCTTCGAGCAAAAAAACTTCAGTCTGGCGACTTTTATGGACATTGAAGGAGCCTTTGATAAGACCTCCTTCCTAAAGATAACAGCGGCACTTCGACGCAGGAGAGTTCCGGTGGCTCTAAGCCAGTGGATCTCCAACATGTTGCAATAGAGGACAGCCAAGATTTCAAAAGGCGACACAAAACTTGTATGCCGGGTCGCAAAAGGTTGCCCACAGGGAGGAGTACTGTCTCCCCTATTATGGAACCTAGTCATAGACGAGCTACTGGAGGCACTGAATAAACAGGGCTTCTACACAGTAGGATACGCCGACGATATAACGATCCTACTTTCCGGCAACTCGGAAAGTATGCTAGCGAAACGTATGTCAGAGGCTCTTGATAAAGTAAACAAATGGTGCACATACCAGGGTTTATCCAACCACCAAGCTTTCGGGGCGAAGAACTCACCCTGCAAGATGAAGTCAAATATTTGGGCATTCTTCTAGACATTCTTCTAAACTGGTATGCCCACCTGACGGAGAGATCTAAGAAAGCATGCATAGCCCTCTGGTAATGCAGACGAGCTGTGGGGAAAACATGGGGACTATCTCCAAAAGTAACCCTATGGATCTACACAGCCATAGTGCGGCCAATGTTGGCATATGCATCATTAATATGGTGGCCAAAAACGACCAATCAGCCGCAAGGCTCCTAGACCACGTTCAACGTAGCGCCCTTTTGAGCGCGACAGGAGCCATGAGAACAACACCAACAGCGGCTTTAGAAGCCCTGCTGCACCTGTCACCCTTGGACATATTTATCAGAGAACAGGCAGCAGCGGTGGCAATAAGGCTTCGAGCAACAAAGACATGGCTTGTAAGCAACGGAGGAGGTGAACACCACATAATCTTAGAGGATCTAAGGAAAAGTAATCACGAGATTATGATGCCGGTGGACAGCATCCCTCGAAAATACATTTTCAACAGGAAGCTTCAAAACAGAACTAAGATTCGAAAACTCAGGAATAGGAAAGACATTCACATATACACTGATGGGTCGTCAACGAAAACAGGGGCTGGTATAGGAATTTTCTGCAAAAACCTATCCATAAAAAACAGTACTGCTATAGGTAAGATAATGAGCACACCAACAATGGTGGAACTCGTGGGTATACTATATGCAGCAAAAGCAATCTCTGACAAGAAGATTAAGGGTAAAAATATACACATTATAACGGATAGCAGAGCGGCAATCTTGTCCATTGCCAACTGCAAAATAACCTCAGCACTAACGTTCTAATGCTGCGAAGCCCTGAAAAAAGTGGCTCGTGACAACGAGATAACTCTATGCTGGGTAAAAGGACACAACAATAGCAGAGGGAACAGAATAGCAGATGGTTTGGCGAGGAAGGCATCCGGACAAACGGTAAGCGGACCGAACCCCTCCCTGCTGCCCTCTCTGCTAGATCTGAGTACCCTACTGAAAACTGCATCAATCAGATGCCATAAGGAGCGATGGGACAACATACCTTGCTGTTGAGTCTCAAAAAATTTCATCGCAATGAACAGCAAAACGGCCAGATACTGTATGCAACTGTCCATAGAAAACCTACGGAAGGTGGTAGGGCTTCTTACAGGACACTCCAATTTACGATCACGCCTGTACAAACTGGGACTACAATCTAGTCCTATCTACAGAGGGTGTGAAGCAGAAGAGGAAACCGCGGAGCATGTACTGCTAGACTGCCCCGTGTTATCCAATCTACGTAAATCCACAATGGGAGAGGGATATCTAAATCCATCAGACATCCTCAGAGTCCCTCTTGCTGCAGTTCTGGCATTTGCCAATGCCTTGGGTTGGCTTGACCGTGCAAGGAATGAGGACTCAGATGGGAGGACGCACAAAGGGCCCATTGCGACGGAACTCTCTGTCCTCCCATCGATTTAAACCAGAACCAGAACCAGATTGTATACAACTCCATCCATCCCAGGGGCAATGTAATTCTTCTTTTTTAAATTTATAAGTTCATTTGGTTCAATTTTTTCCATAAGGAAATTGTTGTTACCCTGAGCATGGTCAAACCATATTTTGTTATTGACTGAAGGAGGAGCTAATTTATTTAAGAGATCACACCACAGTCCATCGACCAGAGGGTAAATTTTGTCATAAGTTATATTTTTAATTTTCCTAATTTCCTTTAAGATGGTATTTATATAAGTACTGCGGTTAAGTTTGAGACAAAACTAGATAAATGTTTTTTTTTACTTGCAGCAATTACTTTTTTGACTAACGCCACACTCTTATTATATTCTATCATATTTGTCAAAGTAGGGTTCTGCTTAAATTTATTTAGAGATGTAGATTGATTTTGGACTGCTGTGCGACATTCACTATTCCACCATGGTTTAGAGAATTTAGCGGGTATAGAGCGATTCTAATACATTGGGACAGCGATGTGACGTGCCCTATTCATATTATTGACGAAATCGGAATAGGTTATGTTATTATTTGTTATTAAGCTTGACCAATTTGCTTTATTAAAATTCCATTTTTTATTCTTAGAGAAGGATTTGGAATTGCATCCAATTTTTAGAGAACAAGTGATTACATAATGGTCCGAGCCTAGTGTGCTATCAATTGTTTCCCAGGACGCTAATAACGCAATATCGTCAAGTCTATTGCCGAAATATCAAACTGGGGCCGTTTTAACAGAGTGGGTGACCAATCATTTAAAAAGTGTATGTTACAATCCTCGATAGAGTTTAAAACATTTTTACCTTTAGAGTCAACTTTTGCATCTCCCTATGCTAAATGGTGGCAATTAAAATCACCTCGTACTTAGAATGGTCCTTGTATGCTATTAAAAAATAGGTCCCAAGAGTTTTCACTTATCTCAATATCTCTGTGGACTACAATACAGACTTATGAATTTTATGTTCTTGTTATGTTCGGAATTGATCGAGATACCAATACAATTAACGCGGGAAACCCAGCCGGTGGATCCATCGGAGCTGACTGCACCTGTATGTGTTTTTTTCCTTCCGCAGCACTATATATTGCAACTACACTGTACTGAATAACCAAATGTACGATATCTAATTATTTATAATTTGACACTCTTTAAGAATAACGCGCTGCTCGCATTAAACGATGCTCACTCGATGAAGAACCGAATTGAGATCATGACAGGTTTTCATGAAGAAAAACGCCTTCATTTGCTTCTTAACGCTTCGAGAACGAACAACTTTTGTTGCCTTTGCTTCACATTGAAACACCCAAATTGTGTATGCTTTTTTTTCTGGCTCATACTCATATTTACAAGTCATTTGTGGCGATGCTGTATACGGCTGTGGGTGCACCACAGTTGTATTTTGAAATCATTTTACGGCACCAATCGACACGACCCATACTGGCCATACTAATGCTTAAACATCTCTCGATTTCGTAATATATCGAATGACGACCTTTTTCGATTATTTTTCGTACAGCTTCGATATTTTTCGGCACAACATATGATTTTTGACGACCTTTATTAACTTCACTGAAGTCAGTGTACCTGCGATATACAGTGGCTGTGGAAGGCATTTCATCAAGTTGAATTCACTTGAATGTTTTTTAGTTAAACCACTCCGAAAGTTATAATAAATCATTGCTCAAAAATGTTCGCGAACTAATTTTATCTTTTGACGGACATGAAACTTTCAACTTACTATAAACAACATAAATAGTGCTCGAACGTTAAAATACCAGTGTTGCCAGTTCTCAATACACAAATAATATGAGAAATTCTTATTCCATAAACTTTAATAAAAATGCCAAAATTGGCAAGAATAAATTTAGCAAGAACAGATAAAACGTACTATAAATACGTGTAATTATTTAAGTCTAATTAATTATCTGGTAATATGCTATAGCATAAGAGATACCTCAAATTTAGTATATCTGTATCGCCCAGTTTTTTTCAATGAAAAACAGTTAAATATATTTTGGATATCATTTCCAAATTTGACGGAGAACCAATGAAGTATCAACATTTCATGTGAATTGGTTATTAAATTGATATCACCGAATAACAACGTAGAAAAAATAAGTTTCACAGTATTACATATACGATTAAAATTAGTAGGAAAAAGAACAATTCTATTAGCAGCAAGACCGTTTAATACAAATCTAAATAATATTTTAATTTTCTTTTTTGAAAATAAAGAATCATTATTAAGAGCATTAAGCATCAACCAAAAACTAAATAGAACACCAGTACAATTAATTAAGTGCATTAGATGCTTTTTATTGAATAAATTAAATTGCCAAAATATTTATGTTGATATTAAAGTGGCGAAAAGTAGTTTGTATAATTCCACGTGAGTGCAAAAAGCAGCTATAATAGAAGATGCTGTGAGAATGACAGCTCACGAAGAAATCATGAATTACCACAAAGTTAAAATCATTCTAATCAATAACAAAACAACCAAAACTAAACCCATCGTCTCTGAGAAATTTTAATACACATATACATACCAACCACAAGATTAGAATAAACTTCAATCTAGAATTACATTATTATATTATTATATATTATCTATATTATTAAATATTTAAGTAAGATGGACACAAAATCCTATGCGGAATACAAGGAAGAAAGACAAAAAATGAAATAACTGGTAAAAGAAAGCAAAAGAAGGAAATGGGAAGATCTAGCAAAGGCACGCAAAGCCAAAAAAATCTATTCTATGCAGTAATAAAGCAAATGAGAAAACCTGAAGGCAAAACATTGAAGAATATAAAAGATAAAAAAGGAAACATACTAATTAAAGAAAAGGATATAATGAGAAGATGGAGAGAACATTTTGAGGAGATGTTACAAAGAGATAAGAAAGAGGAAGAGAAAGGAAATTAGCAGAAGGTAGTGATAAGAGAAACAAGCGTAAAAGATATAACACAGAAGGAACTTAAGGAAGCTTGTAAACATATAAGAAATGAAAAAGCATGCGGACACGACTATATAGCCGGAGAAATGATAAAATACCTATACGAAAAAGGAAGACACGAACTACTAGAGCTCATGAATTACATAATAAGAAAAAATAAGACACCTAGAGATTGGAGAATAGGGATTATTATACCGATACATAAAAAGGGAGACAGCAAAGAATGCAAAAACTATAGAGGCATTATAAGCACAGTTGGAAACATATATGCATAGATCCTATTAATAAGACTCACAGCACAAATAGAGGGAAAGTGGTTTTAGAAAAAATAGAGGTACATAAGACCATATATTTACTATGAGACAAATATGCGGAAATGCATTAAGAACTAAAAGAAAAATTCACTTATGTTACATAGAGATGGAAAAAGTTTTCGATAGGATAAGACGGCAAGATGTATGAGACATGCTAGAAAAAAAGGAATACAGACAGAAATGATAGAAAGCATAAAAAGCCTGTATGACGACACGGGATGCTACATATGTACAAACAATGAACAGTTAGAAAAATTCTAATATAATGCAAGACTGAAACAAGGATGCATAATAAGTGCTATACTATTTAATGGTGTACGAGACGGCGCAGGTCAGTGATGCAAGAAGAAATTGAAGTACTATAAAGTAGGGATGTTTAACATAGAGGAAATTCAACTTACAGAGCACGTAGCGACAACAAACGAACAGTTAGAAAAAGCGAATGAACATAAACATACAGGAAACAAAGACAATGATAATACGAGGAGTAAACGGAGAAAAACACGACATCAAAATAAATGGGATACAATTAGAACAAGTGAAGAAATACAAATACCTAGGAACCATAATAAACAGCAAGGGAAGCCTGGAAAACAAAATAAGTGAATGAATAAAAAATCAGGTAAGCTATTTAACACAATAAAGCATGATGTACTAGGAAAAAAGAAATAACGGAGAGCACTAAAATAGAAGTAATTAAGAGAATAATGAAACCCATATTGACATATGGAAGCGAATCATGGACAACAACGAAGGCTTAAATGAGCAGAATAACAGCCATGGAAATGAGATTCCTGAGAAAAATAAATTAAAAAAAAAATATTAAAGAAAGTTTATGAAGCGAGGGAACAAGGAAAGAGAAAAAGAGGGAGATCCAGAAAATCTTGGAGCGAAGAAGTAAGAAAAGCCGCCGAATTACGAGGTATTCGATGGGATGAGATAAAAAACTAACCAGGAACAAAAATGAATTGAAAGAAAAATGGAAAAACTAATTAAAAGAAAAGTAACAATTATAATCTTATAAATATACATGTGATGTCAAATTTAATGTAATTTAAAACCGATGCCAAAAGGTAAAAGATATTTAGAATTAAGAAAAATATTATTTTATCTATACTATTGAACGTAACATTTGGAAAAATAGCTATAATCAATGCAATCATGCAACCTTGATAATCGAAATAAATAATAGAAGAAAAAGTTCTTCTAAATATCATCAGAAAGATACGCAGAACCCAGAATTAATATATAAAGGAGGATACAAAGCTGATATTCAAGAAGAATTTATATATAAATAAACCTAGCAAAATTTTATAAATTACGTTATTTTGAAATCCCTAAAATTATGATTGACCCGGGATCAACGAGAATACTAATTAATGATAACAAATGACAAATAAATATTTTCTATTACAAACCAAAACTTCTCATCAAACTACAAATTATAATTTAATAAATAACGGGTTATCTAAACTTTTAAAATTATATATTTAATTTTCACCAAAATTATCAAGGATTCATTCAAACAGGCTTACTTGAAAAATTGCAAGTAGTAATTGACTTAAATAAATTAATAGTTACAATATATGCTTAAATTTCATTCATATTATCTAAAATAAACTAAATTATATTAAGAATAAAAAATAGTTCTAGAATAACAATGAAAGGTTAGCAAACTATAGATCGACAGTTGATATGGTACTGGCGAATAGGTCTCTTGTTGCCACAATTCAAAGATGATGTTCTTGAACCTTATTTGATCTTCTTAGTCCCCCGATTCATCTTCTGCGACATTACTGACCCTTTCTAGTTTATGCCTGATAGCATAACCGTAGATTGGTTAAGGCGATTAGCAATATCTCTAATCGAAAACCATATTTGCGAAAACCAAAGATATTACCTCTGTTGAATTCGTTTAATATGCGGTAATTTACACGTTGGCGCACTTCAGGCATAATCACACTTACAAAAGAAACGATAAAAAGCGAAAACAAACACTTGACAAAATTGTAGTAATATTGACTGACCTCTCAAACAAGTCATTAACACTTGATTCATATGAATAAGATGTTAATCAATTGCTTTTTTTTTAAATGTTTGTGCCAAGTCAAAAATTTCCTATCCCTTCTTGGTGTCACTGAGTATACATTTTCTGTCGTCTATATTAGGCAAATTACAGTTATCCATGTAATTAAGCATGGTTCTATTGCTTCTGGTTTCTTGTGCACTAAGAGTATTTGTAGGTTTATTTGCTTTTATTTGATTGTACATTATAATGTCAAAATCATACCTTATATGATTATTTTTAATATATTTTGATAGATATATAAACTATAAAACGGGGAAACCCATGTCAACTAACATCTATAATAATACAAATTCCCTTTATCGATATTCTTCATTACTTAATGTATGTGTAATTGTAGTATTGCTTTTAAGTACTAACTAGTATTTAAATCTAAGCCATATTAATTCAATTACGTTAATAAATCTGAAGAAGTTAACAAGGAGGCTATTAGAAATAAAATGGGAAAGAAGATGAAAATAATTGCAATTATCGATGAAATAAATAAACATGAGTACTCTGCAGAAAAAAGTCGCAAACAAAATTAAAATAATTAAAAATAATTAAATCTAAGAATTACCAAAACAAATTAATAATTACATGTAAATAACAAAAACGACGATGATGAGTATTTAAAGAAAAACAACTGCTCATATTATTTTCAATGCGACGAATGTGTTTTAAATAATAATAAAACTTCTATATTACGAGAAAGAGAGTTTTACAATTGAACCTCAAAGAAAAAATGTCTACGATGCCTCAATATGGTATGGGAGAGTCGGAGAAAATAGATACAATTACCCCCTTAAAAACAACCATCATCCCATTTTATTAAACATAGATTAGACCCTAATAATTTTAATGTTGACCGAACTAAAAATAGTGTGTTACATTTTAATTATCTATAGCCAATAAAATTAACAACATTGACACGCTGACTGGTAAATAGACATTTACTGAACATTGGTGATAATGGAATTTCTAGTCTGCCAAATGAATTATTAAATGATTGGGAGCCATTATGATAAGAAGTGCAAGTGCTAACGCACTTGATAATGTAATTACAAATATTCAAACCGTTATGAATGTTATTAGAATTAGAAAACCAGGCCCCGAACTGACGTGCAGCAACGTTGGTTCGGGTCAGTAGTTGGTTGGGTGACCGGTACCGTTCACCATTAGGATACAATTAATGGTGCTGTAGAGTGACGGGGGCGATCCTTTAAAGTAACAAGCTCATTTACACACGCACACACAAATACACAAATCACACGGCGGAAGGACCACGTGGTCGATAACTAAACACTACTACTACTAGATAATTATATAATATATTACCTCTCGGTATTCTTTCTGAGGTATTCGAAAAAGCCATAAACAACTGGTTAAATCGTTTTCTTTGCCACAATAAATTATTGTCATAATCCCAACATGGATTTCGGATGAGAGAGATGAAAGATATATATCCGAGCATATAATATTGATTTAGGCTGATCTCAAGGAACTAAACTTGGCTTCTAATTATTCCTCTTGTACGTAAACGACTTATCAAATACCGTTATGGTGTTGTATTTATGTATGCCGATGATATAACAAATTGTCATTCGAAAGATAAAGACGACCTATTAAATAAAGCTAATAGAGGTTTTTTGAATTACTGCAGTGCTGCTTTCCATGACACAAAAGATTCCGCGAAGGCCTGTTCCGGGATGGCTGCAAGGGCTGCTTTGACATTTTGTTGACTCGGACCAGGTACCTGGTGTGGCTGGGCGCTTTATAGTGATGAAGCTTCTATCTCTCTTTGATGTCCCTTCGCTTGCGCGCGACGCCTCTTTTTAGCCTTGTCAGGACTTCCTGGTAGTAGTGGACGATCCCTTTCACTCCGAAAAGTCCAGTTGAAGCTTTACGAACGTTTCAGAATGAGACTTGTCCAACCGAAAGCACCGCACTGCCGTACAGGGGCTCTCGTTAAGACCGATTCAACCGTTCCGAAAGCTCAGAGGCAAGTAACCCTACATGGAAAAACTGCAGAAGCGTTAGTCGCTGGCAGGTGCCCGCAACGAGGTGTTCTCTCGCCGCTCCTTTGGTGCCTCCTCATGGACGACCTTCCTCTACTACTCGAATGCCAGGGCATATATACACTAGGGTATGCAGATGACCTGACCATTCTACTAAGCGAGAAGTTTGGGACCACTGTATCAAACGTGATGCAGAAGGCGCTAAATATCGTTGATAGATGGTGCAGGAATAAAGGGTTAACTAGAAATCCGGTCCCTTCACTAGGAGATGAAAAAACGATGATCTAAAATCACTGCGTATGTATGAAATGGAATTCCCAATCAAAAATGAAGTAAAATATTTAGAGGTCATACTTGATATCAGATTTGCATCAGCAAAAAGGCCACGAGTGGACTTTTTGCGACCAGAAAAATGGTAGGTCGCACATGGGGACTGAGACCCAGTATGACCAAATGGCTATACACTGTGGTCATAAGACCTATAGTAACATACGCAGCAGCCATGTAACACTATTATCGCTACCACCACTACATCTATTTGTTATGATTGATCCTAGACAGGCAGTCTATAGGATGCACATAAATGGACACAATTTAAATGTGGGGTCATCGAGACCAGCAATATTTAAAGTACTACAAGAAGAAAAGACCGTAAAAATGTGGTTCGAATTCACTAAAATCTTACACCCATCCCGCAGATTCAAAACAATCATACCACAGGGTAGCGAGTGGACAAATGTAACATACCCGGGAACGAGTAAAGGAACTATTTGGTACACAGACAGTTCGCGATTTCTCTAGGGAAACATTCCTCTATCTTTCAGGCCGAAATAGCCGCCATTGACTGGTGTGCTCAACACGTACTGGAGTCGGAATATAACAAAGGTCCAATTACCATTCTACAACTAGGCAACCATAAAAGTGCTAGCCTCGCCGATAGTTCAGTCCAGGCCTGCCATGACCTACATAAACCGGCTGGAGGCACTGGAGGCAACACAGCTAGTATGGATACCAAAGGACCAACGAATTATTGGATACTTGAGGGCCGACTTGCTAGACAAACATGGGGCAGAAGGTGAATTCATAGGACCTGAACCCGCTTTCGGTGTACCCCATGAAATTATTTTCATGAAGGAAATAATTCGACGCAAGCTAGCAGAGGAGCACAAAAAGGCATGGCATAACCAAATCGGAATGAGGCATATAAGACTCTTCGGTACTTGACAGCATGCTGATGCTGTCAAGACTGAGCAGATTAAAAGGCAATAGTACTGTTATGGTGGATATTCTTTTTTTTATAATTAAAGACTTTATCTTCTTAAGAATGACGATAAAAGCTAGTCTGAATATATATATATATTATAATCTCGAATCAATTAATTTAATAACCTTTATTCGAATTATTTACTTCCTTCCAGTTAATGCGTTTTTTTTAAATAATAAAATCTAAATCATATACTTCTGTTATACATACCATTCACACTAGATTAATATATTAAAGAGATTTAAAATCACCATAAGATGGGTCCTCCATATTTGGCCAAGGTGTAGAAAGTAATTGGAGTAAAAGTACGTTTGACGGCATTTATGAAACCTTGAAAACCGTTAAAAATGAATTCGGAATGCATTATTTCAGGTCAGATTGGTGATTACAGTGAATATTTATCATTAAGCTTGACCTTCTGAATAACGTAATAACTTGTTTGCATATTAATATTAATATACAGGCACTAATGAAAATGAAAGTAATAATTAAAAAAATTAATTTCTCTGAGCGTTACTACACCACTGACTTACATTATATTTTATGTAAAAGCCACTAACTAACAGTTAAAACAACAATTCCTCGTACATTTGTGTATCGTCCGTATAGTGGTTTTCCGATAGAAGCTTGCATTTTCCGTTTTTCATAATTGCATTATGTAGGTCCAGTGGTGTGTAATTGTTATCTGCTAGATTGATTCATGGAGTTGCTGAGAAATAGCTTTGTAGATCCTTAATTTGCTTTTTATTTAATCTCTTAGCATAAATAAGGCTACTCCCTGCTATTTCGCGAAGCTAATTTATCCTTTCTATTGTCGCCTTTGAGTGGTGAGCGCGAAACGATTATTATTAGTATTACATAAACTCTTCAAGTGTCTGGACTAAATATTTAATGCTGATCTCTAAAATCTTAACAGAACCCCAAAAGATTAATTTTAAAAATAAAACCTGTATGATTATAAACACACACTATGATAATTTAAATAAGGATCTGCTGGAAATTCTATTTTTCTACAAACAAAGTTTTTTTAAAAGGTCAAATATTCTAAAGGTTTAAATTTATTGTTACAAAAAAATATTTAAAAACTTCTAATCAGAAAATAGTACGAATAAATGAATTTAATAAAATAATTGAAACTTTGAAGTTTGCTTAAAAACTGTTAAAGTTAACATACACTACTGTACTATAGTAAGATGTTGTCGGATTAAGAGGGTCGAAGATCCCATGCCCATGCACGAAGAGCTAGAGGGGCAGGGCCACGCCGAAGAACCACAGAGCGTGCAGATCGGCATTTGCGACTGTTGGCTTTAAGAGATCGATTCTCCACCACCAGGTCCATTACAAACTAGGGGTAAGAAGAGCATGGAAGAATGATTGGAATGCGAACAGTTTTGGCCTTTTTTCGTTCCGGCCGCACTGGGTGTTTACTTTAAACACTGAACATCGTCGAAATCGTTTCGAGTGGTGTAGAGAACGATTGATGTGGGACTAGGAATGGAATGATATGGTGTTTAGTGTCGAATCTAGATTATGTTTAGGAATGCATGATGGCCGGGCCTGAGTCAGAAGAAGACGCGTTGAGAGAAGAAATCCACAATTTTTTGTTGAAATGCACGTTCATCATACTGTTGGGGTTGGGACCATTGGGTACCATTGCTTATGGCTCTAGATTACCTCTGATCCTTGTTAGTGGCAACATGATCGCACAGCGTTACATCGAAGAAATTCTGGAACCTCATCTCCTATCCTATCTTCAGACATTGCCAAATCCAACTTTTCAGCAGGATAAACATGTGGGTTGCAAGAGTCACAATGAACTTCTTTCAGCACTCAATCAATCAATTAGTTGCCCTAGCCACCGAGGTCACCGAATTCATCTCCAATTGAACAAGTGTGGGATATCATAGGCCGAAGACAGTATCCCCCCTCAAACTCTAGAAGCACTTCTAAATACTTTGGTAATTGCTTGGAATAAATTACCACAGGAGGACCTCAATCACCTAATTAGACGCGAACCTAGGCGCCTTAGAGAGTGTATCGACACATTATCAATGTTTCTTTTTTCATAAAGTTCGTTGAATCGAAAAGAAATTTTTCATTTGTTTACTCTGTTTTCTCTTACAATTGTATAAAATGCAATGAAAATAAAATGATTTATACTGAGTGTGCGGATTTCTATGTAACTTAGTATATATTTAATTACTATACAAAATTATTTTGATAAACCTTCATTAGAATAACCTAGTGATTCCTAAATTAGGCTGTGTTCTAGTCCCACTAAATTATAAGACAGTAAATGCTATGTTAGAATAAATTTTCTAAAATTCTCAAGTACAAATAACCATTTATTTTAGACGACTTCTTATTTGGCACTTCAATTGGGACACCCAGTATAGTTTAAGAAAGAAAATCATTTTTTGAAAATTTTGATGGAAATAATGTTTCTTATAAGTAATTAATCACATTTAGGCAACTCTTCTTCACTCACGTGACTACCTTAGAAATAAATTTAGAGTGGTACATCACTATGATTTAAGTTCTATATTTGAGGAAATTTGTAAATTAAACATACAATATGAGTTTCTAAGAGATACTACCAGTAATATATCTAAATTCAAAAATGAACTTCAAAATTATCCAAATTATTCTCGAAATTTAATAGCTAAAAAAATTAAAACTACAATTGTGTGCCAAAATAAAAGGTACAAAAAGTGGTTTATTCGATGGCTTAGGTACACAATTAGTTCAACGTGGATGCTCGCAATGGAAACAGAATTAATAAAATTTTAAAACATTTGGCTACCAATAAACACAATCTTCAAACCAATTGAAATTCGATTATAGTACAAACATTATTTATTTGTTTATTTAGTTGTTACTTTATCAGACTTGCTTTATCGAAATACAAAAAATAGTAAGCAAAACCATACAAATAATTTCGTCAGCAAGCTGAAAGGCGGAGTTCACTCTTGAAGAATGTTCTTCCACTCTAACCTGTTGGTCCTCTCCTTCACTGCGTCATTATAGCTTCAGATACATATATATTAAAGCAATAAATGCTTGTTTCTTCTAATAAAAGGGTACATTTAGAAAATATTGTCACATTGACATTGACATAATATTAAGATTCAAATTAGTTAACTTTTAGTAAATTGAAAACTCTGCGCTTACATAATTAGCCCACAAAGCTTATTTGATGAATTATGACGAATTTCTATTAATTATAGTGCAGAATTTTCCTTTGAATTTAAATTAGAAAACATTTTGGATTTTTAATCTGTAAAAACTGTAAACTGCTAAATTAAAGAGTCTGAAATTTAATAATAATAATAATAAATTTATTTTTCCTCTTTGACAGAACTACATACATACTCGTAAATATAATATAAGCAGATATATAATATAAACAAATATATAACAAAAATTACGATCGTATACAGAGGAAAAATGAGATGTAATTCAGATATGTGCAAAAGCACACCCTGTTCTTCCATTACATCTCAGTAATTCAGTTTAATAACGATTAAATTAAACAATTATAAAATAGAGTAAATACACAATTAAATAAGAAACTTAGAATACATTTTAAATATGATAAGCATGTGAAAGGACCATACTAGGTATCAATTACCGGCTAGCGGAGACATAAGTGTTGATGGACATTGTTTATTATATAAAAATGTAGAAATATATTTTTTATTTTTATTTTTTACTACTTCCTATCCCAATCCCAGTAATTTCGAATGCCCTTTTGATATATACACAATATAAAATAGCCCACTAAAAAGGGCACTACTAAAATTTGAATCAAAATATGTTTCATTTTAAATTTGCTTAAGGAATTTGGCTCCTAAAAGATATGTGCTTAGAAGAAAATATAGATTGTGAGTGCAAAATACTCATAAATAGAAGCACCAGAAATGGTAAATTTACAAAACTAGAGATTGAAAGAAATCATTTAGAGAAGATAACACATAGCAAACAGTTGGTTGTTGTCTTCATTTCAAAAGAAACCACTTTCTCAGAGAAAAAAGAAAACCAGGACCTCCAAGGCGTCTTCATAATTCAGCTTCAAGAGTGTAACCTTTTTTTACAGACACTAGAGGGTTTCAAAATTTGAAAGATCTTACGAAACCCCAGTGTTAGTGAGTGCCGTAAACCCTAGATTAAACATTTATAAAGTAAATTAATTTCACAATAAATTTTAATTAGACGATGTTAGTGTTTTCACAAATGCTCCTTGGTGCAGCTATATCCTTTAGACCAACCAGGACCACCACCGCTAGACGAGCTTCAGCGACTGATACATAGCGGGAGTCACAAGGAAAAACCGCTGATCCTTGGATACGATGCCAACGCACAGCACATTATATGGGGGAGCACGAACAGCAATCCAAGAGGTAAGAAACTAGATTTTATCTTTGAGAATGACATTGAAATAGCAAATATTGGAAATGTACCCACGTTCGTAAACGCGGTGTGAAGCGAAGTAATTGACATTACACTTGCCTCTGAAGTGGTAAACATTGGCATGTATCTGACGAACCATCACTCACAGATCATCGTTATATACGATTCGATATCGAATCAGAAGATACATAAAAAAATACAAAGAGGTACTAGCTAGCCGAATCTGGAACTGTCCAAAAGTAGCAAGAACAACGCATAAGTTAGAGTTCATGCTGTCAAGACTGAGCAGATTGAAACTAAGAAAAATCACAGGACTAGTTACTGGGCACTGCGACCTGAATAAGCACAAACAAAGGATGGGAATTAAGAAAAGCTCCATATGCCGTTGATGTTTGGAAGAAGAGGAAACTCCCCAAAACCTACTGTGTATTTGCGAAGCATACAAACGAGATCGCACGGTGAAATTCTGGAAGCCTATTCTTCCTGTAGAACAGCTAAAGAGCATTCCCTGGCAGAAGCTCTTGGACTTCATAGAAGACACAGAGAGTAAAACATCCAGAGGCGCCCAAAAGGACCACGGAGACTGTAGTGCAGGGACGCTAAGCGCTACCACCTCATGAGGGAAAAAAATCCTTAATACCACAATAGACATTTATGAACACTGAATAAAACACTTACTATGTTTAACCACTATAATTTATTATAATAACGGGTGTCCAACAATTATTGCAGTCCCGGGTGGCGTTGGAATAAAAAACATTTTAATTGTCAAACATAACTTAAATGTGCATTAAAAATGTCAGTTCATTTATTTGCAACATGTAAGAATCTACCTACGTTTTTTATTCCAACGCCACCCGGGACTGCAATAATTGTTGGACACCCGTTATATAAATATATTACAATGTCTACGACTTAAGTTTCGACTTTTGGTCGAAATTTAAGTCACAAATGCGAAGGGGGTAAAAAGCTTTGTTGAAAAATTAAACGTATGATCTATTAGGAAGAGAGTCTTTCCTAGGTCTAATCTAATTAATATTCTCCTTGAAACAGGACATTATGAAAATTCTCCCATGACAAGTTGCCTTCAACCAAAACGGACAAAACCTTTAAAAATTCTGGAAAAAATAAGGAATTACTTATTACGTTCCTAATTGTCTCAGAAGAAAAATTGCACGAATACAACACACAGTTGAATGCAAAATTCTACATAAGAAAATTTCTCAAGAATATCATAATTAATTATAAGAAACCAAAATTTTATCAACAAACAAGAGGTATTTTTGAGGTATACTATGAACGACATTATTGAAAACTGTCAAATAGACAGCTAAGGTACAAACCAGCAGAGACTAATTAAACAAAATAATCACATCTAAACATATTATGTTATTTGAACTGTATGCTATCGCAAATACTGAACAACAAATCAAAATCTATTTTTATGGATCCTGGAGCTAAGTTTTCAAACTTAATGATATTAGTGAAAAATGGATCAAAACCCAACAATATTTAGATCCTCTTCATAAACATATTTAAACTATAAAAGCTATAGTATATAAAGACAGATTATTCAACCTTCCCTGAGATTGTCCAGCTCTTGCTCAGTTGCTCACCTAATTAGTAAGAGTACTCCCAGGATAAGTTGCTTTCAAAAGTGTTATAATAAGAAAATGATCCATGACATATATACAGTATAATTCATTAATATAAGGCCATAATAATTGATTAATTAATATAGCTTTCATACAAACTACAAAAATATATCAGCCTCCTCGCTATCACCTCTGATATCTGTGCACTTTTTTAAATGAAGATGTAAGTTCATAAAGGAACATAAACAAAATACAACAATGCTGATCTTAGAGGGATTCAATTAATACCGAAAGTGATGAACGAATTAGACATACAGCAAGAAAACTCTTACTGGTGAAAAATAAAAAAATTGAAAATGGACCTCTAGAGCCGCAGTTTTTGGCACATTCCAGTAGCTACGGAGAAATTTAGCAGCATTTACCGTAGGATTAGGATTAGGGCTCAGCATCAAGACATTGGCTTAAATAGTGTGTCTGTACCATTTGAGAGACTCGTATAAGCAATAATAAAAAAAATATCCTGTATACCTCGCGGATATAATCGCAGGGGTAAAAAGTTCTGAGGAAAATACAACGTTCATTAATTTAATTACTATTAATGAAGAAAGGCAGTGGCGGAAAAAAATACTTTAAAAGTATTCAGTTCAAGACTGGCTTGAACAGCTTTCATATTCTCTAGAATTCCGATGAACGACAAACTAGTAATATGAAGAAAGGTGACTCAAAATTCAAAGCTTTCCAATAGAACATTATAGTTGAGCCAAAACATTAGTTAACATTATAATTACTTAACCTTGAATTATCGACATAACATAGGCTTCGCCAAATTTACAATGCAGAGTTGAAAGTGAACTAGCTGGCGGGGAATAAATGACCCAAGGCTTATTTAATTTAATAAAACCAATGCCGCCTAGTTCTCCTAAGATCCGAGCCAACTCCGTACGCTCCTCGCTCCTTTGGTAGCAGTCGAAGAGAGTGTGGCGGGCTTCGTCGCGTTCCTCGGATACCAAAAATAGATGTCTTTGCTGGTCCGTTGCAGGTAACTTACGAAACCTAGGTGCTTAGTGGAAAATTGCGTGGGCTCGTAGGAAAGAACCCCATGTTTCTTACTAAGTCCCAGTTTCAGTCCAAGCTCCCTTGCAGCTGTCCGTCCACTTGGTCTGCCATCTAACAAGAGGCTTAGTGCGCGTCTGGGTCCTGGCTTCCCTTAATAAGAGGTGGCGATGTCGAAATATACATTTAAAACTTACTAAACTATAAAATGTTTATGTTTATGTTTATGTTTATTAATCTTTAGCTTTCATTCCAAAAAAAATAAATACATATGAATATACACAAATAATTCGCTTTCAAAATAATATTGAAGAACTTTGGATACATTTTAAATCTCTCTCTTTATCGTCCTCCGCAGCTAAACATCCCTCAATTTCTAACCGAATTAGAAAATTTAAAAGTGAATTGCTTATCATACACTGAAGATATTGTGAGTTGTTGTTATTTAAATATTGATCTATTGAAACCAAATAATAATTCATATACTCTCCTTTCTGATCTATTAGATAGTCTAGACTTGGTGCAAACTATAAAGGAACTATTTCTCATTACTGACCACTCTTCATCTATTCTTGATATTTTATGTATTTTGACCTTCTTAATTTCAACAACTAACGGTATTATTAATTATCCACTTTCGGATCATTAGGCAGTTTTCTGTACTCTTACTTTCAATCATACAGCTTGTATGAATGATATAAAAACGTTTAGCCAGTTTACTCGCATTGACATCACATAATTTGAAATGGACCTAAATAATATTCCCTTTTATAATATTCTTTCAATAAGAGACATAAATGATAAGGTTAATTTTAAACAATTGTATACTAAAACTGTTCGATAAACACGCTCCCCTAAAAACTCAAAAAGTATCAAAGTGCACTTACCCATGGTTAACGGATAATATACGCTTTCTAATGGACTTACAAAATAAAACGAAAGCTAAATTTCGTAATCCTCCTGACTAGGTTTACTATAAAACTCTCAGAAATTTTATATAGAATATACAGAAAACAAAAACATACAGACAGACATGAAACAACTTGATGAATAACAACCTACTGACATAAACATCAGAGCAATAAAAATAAGACAAATAAATAATAATAATCATCATACGTTTTTATTTGTGCAATTAACAGTAAAGTTTTACACATACCATTGAAAGTGGTTAAAAATGATGAGTGTATGACGATACCTAATTTATTTTTACTATAGAAATTACACATTGCTTCCTGGTAGAAGAAACACTATTAATGGCTTGATAAATATTACGGAACATCTGCCCGACCAAATTCAGCCATCAAATATTTCTCAAAAGAACGCATTGGTCACATGATTTATGAACATTTACACATGGGAAAGTTTTGCGCACGTTTCTTTGGCCAAAAAGAAAGCATAGCATAATATGGACCTGTTTAATCGCAATTAGAAGTATTTTCATAAAATTGTGACAATGGATGAAACATGGAGTTATCAATAGACACCGAAGTTCAATCGGCAGTAAGCGGGGAGGTTATTGCCTGCTAGTATATTTTGGGATGCTCATTAAGTAATATTAATTGATTATCATTAACATGCCAGAGGTCTTTCTGCCTTGCTTTGTCCAGCCATATGGCGTCAATCGTTAATGCGTAAAAGGATGAAAATATGAAATGAAATCGAATATGGTTGTATTGGGATTTTTAAATATAGGGTTTATGAGGTTTCAGCCATTTAATATAACAATTATAATGATTTTTCAATTTAGTCATTAATATTTAGTAAGTTTATATAGTCAAAAGTAAAAGTGAGTAATTGAATAAATAAATATAAGTGTACTTACAAATGCTGTTCGCTCTTCATATTCCCTCAAGCAGTCGTAAATGACCCGAGTAAAAGAACGTTTATCGAAATCCGTGAAACCACGAGGACCGCTTAAAACCAATTCGGAATTCATTCTCTTAGGTTAGATCGGCGATTAGATCGAAAATACGTCTATTTGTGAATATAGAGCTTGACCGTCTGATAAACGTAAACACCTCTTTTCGTACTTATAATGATTTATGAGGTTATAAACTTCATCATGGCACTTATTATCATTTTCCTTCCATTAAAAATATTTAATTATATAGAAAAACGCGGTATATGCTAATACTGTAAGTATTTATTCACTTCATAATTAGTTTCTATTTATAGATAATTAAGGCAGATAAATATGAAAAATACGTAATAATATTTGTGAACATTTAAATAAATTTGAATACACAATAATTACTTAAAATAATAATACACAAAGACAACTTAATTGTAGTTAATTTATTAATTAATTTTATACCTATTAATTCGTTGATATTATCTTTATTTATTGTTGTAAATTTAATTTTTTGTTTTGTAATTTTCTTGTGCGTGCTTTTAAATTGTATATTTATTTTTTGTATTGTTGTTTATTGGCCATCCGTAATAAATGACTATTACTATGACTATTATCAAGGATTAATTCCAACAGACTTACTTGAAAAATTGCAAGTAGTAATTGAAAAAAAAAACACGAAAACATTTCGGAAATCTACAACAAATGACTCTTATTAAGACTACAAAATAAATCACTTTTTGAAACAACTACTTCTTTGGCTAATACCTCGACAGACATTGAATGATACAAAAGTAATTTGCGTACTACAAATAGCAAGGCTAGCAAAGCAAAACTAGTTTGAACGTACTTATTTCTGTAAAATAAACTAAAAATGGTTGAATGTACGTTAAATAGTTTGTTAGTGACTATGGTATGATAAATTTGGAACAAGAAATGAATTTAGGTTGATGTAATTAAAAGTAAATTAGAAAAAGTAATTAAATAAATTAACACTTAAGTTTATAACAATCTGGAGACACGCGTTTCGATCTTTCGAGCTCTTCAGTACAGCTTTATTATAAAATTGATTTTAAGTACAAATAGAAACATTAAGTAAAATAAATATAATGACATGTAAATAACTAACTTCTGTATATATCAGAAACAAACACTTTACAAAATTGTAGTTATATTGACAGATTTACCAAACAAGTCATTAACATTTGATTTATATGAATAAAATTTTAATCAATTGCTTTCTATTTTAGTATTTTGTTAATTCATTATTGTACATTCTTAAGATTAATAATTATTAGATTTTATGTATATTTCATAGCATACATAGTTTTATTGTCCTGTAATATCAATCAAATCGGACGTTCCAATAGAAATAAAATACTGAGCTACTTCATAAAATTAATATTTTAAAGGAAAACATTTTTAAAAATTTTGTCCATTGTGTATCAATGAAATTAATAAATATGAAAACGTGCAACCTACTCACCAATCAGTAAAACATAAACCAGAGTATATTGAAATTAAAAGTTTGATTTTATTGGCTGTTAAGTTGATTTTAAATTCTTCGCCTGAAGAAACAATTGTAGCGATAAATAAAAGCAACAATACTCTTTGAAAGTTTGTGTTTGAATTACAAAACCTAACAGTGCATTTAAAATGAAGTACTAAATTAATTCACAGATAAATTATTTAGTTGTCTCAGGGAATTTGATTATAAATTCAGTTACATTCACATTTATTAAATGGTTGGAGGGTGGAATAGTGGCCACCCACCCAATCTACATATAGAATGATTCTTTAACTAATAATCGATGTTACGTTTGCAGAAACATAATTCCAAATAATTTGAATGTACCCAAAAACATGCGCAATGTATAGTTTAAGTTCGAAATATAGATTTAGGGTAGGTGGTTATATTTTAACACACTCTTAAATCAGTAAAATACAAGAGATACTGTTTTCAATTAAAAATACATAAAATCAATCATTAATAAGTATTTTTTTAGTCATTGTGTAAATTCCGTTGCATTCTTGCGCATTGTTAAATGAGTGGAAGTTGGGATATTCTATTCCTTCTTAAGAAAGACCAACGATAAAATCTAGTTGGAGAAAATTAAGACAATCCAAAAATAATAAAATTTGAAAGTTCTTTACGTCCTTGTAGAAAATTAATTAATAATATAAAAATACGAAAACATTTCGTAAAACTACAATTAGTCTTACTAAGACTACAAAACAAATCACTTATTGAAACAACTGGTTATTTTCCAAATTTATGGAACAAAACATTGATGTTATGAAATTATTGATTATATAATTAGGAGTGAACAATACATTCTCGAATAAATTAATTTAATAACCTTTATTCCAATTATTTAAATCCATCATCCAGTTAATGCGGTTTTTATTTAAAAAATAAGTAAAAACTAAATTATATAATTCTCACACTAGATTTACATATAAAAGAAATTTCAAACACTATACGATGGGTTCAACACATTTGGCCAAGGTGTGGAAAATAACTGGAGTAAATGTACGTCTGACGGCATTTATGAAACCTCGAAAACCGTTCAAAATGAATTCGGAATACATTCTTTCAGGTCAGATCGGTAATTACTGTGAATATAAATTATTGGGCTTGTCCTTCTGAATAACGTAATAACTTATTTGCATATTAATATTAATTTACCGGTTGATGAAAATGAACGTAATAATGAGAAAAAATAATTTATCTGAGCGTTAAAGTACTACTCTTTTATATTATATTTTATATAATTGTTTTAACTAACAGTTAAAACAACTTCTCGTACCAAAGCAACGCCAGGCGTTAGACTATATAACTGTTGGTTGTTATTACATAGCTGAAATTACTGTCGGATGGTAATCGGTACCATTGACCATTAGAACAGAATGAGCATCTTTTTGAATTGATATGGAAAATTCATAGTTAAACAATGACGTATTAGTTGAACAATATTCACAAATATCCCGTACACTTTGTACAAGGAAAGTAAATAAGTTCACGAGAATCAACAAATTTACATTAAAACAATTAGCGGCCATCTGTAATGAACTTATTTATTGAAAAAAAAGA
This sequence comes from Ontholestes murinus, assembly GCA_963969525.1. NCBI lineage: Eukaryota > Metazoa > Arthropoda > Insecta > Coleoptera > Staphylinidae > Ontholestes > Ontholestes murinus. The sequence continues at coordinate 47,894,552 of OZ018387.1, forward strand.
AGATTAAAAAAACAAAAAGATGAAAAATAAAACCAGAAGATATACATGATAATAAAAGTCGAACCCTTAAGATAAAAATGAAAGAAAGTTGCAAATAGTATTCGTATATGAAAATTATCGAATACTTATACCAATACTTAAGGTAGTTGTATTACTTTTCAAGTATTATTTTATCATTATTATTGTTATTCCAATTTAGCACCATTTACTTACCGGTCACGATTTTTAAAACAAGTGCCCATCATCACTATAGCTGAATTAAAATAAGTAAAGGCAGCGTAAATTTTAGTAGGCTGTCGTGTAGTTTCTTCGGTATTACTCCTGTTGATGTTATTACAATTAAAAGATATAACACTTTCTATTCCTTGAATGATTTTCTCATTTACCTCTTAGTGGAACATTGTGAAATAATAGGTCAAACTAAATTATTATTTTGTTTTACTGAATTCAGTGTTTTAAATTTAATTTTACCTATAACTTCTTTCTGTTTCCACATACTTACAATTTCGTAAGAGATTTGTACTTGTTCATATGTCCGTGCCTGGTAGCCTATATGTTATGAGTATTTGGGGTGGCGATATCTGTAAAGTATGTTGTATCTGTCTATTTATCTGTTAGAATGATGTCTGGTCTATTGCAAGATATGTTCGGTTTTAGAACAATATATGTGTGCCATTTTCAGGGACGTTGGTCGGGTGGTACTTATAATTTTGGCGAAGAAAAAAAGTTGTTATATTCCCTATTAGTACTGTTATTTTTAGTTTCCTGACAAGTGCTTCGATCATATCCGATTATTTTCAAAGGGTTAACTAATTTGATCAAATTAGTATGTAATGCGGCTATTAATTTGATCTAATTAGTTTAACCTTTGAAATTCATCGGATGTGATCGAAACACGTGTCAGGAAATTACAAATAGAAATAATTAAATTAAATAATAAGTAATAATATGGAACAAAACAAGTGTTTTTCTTCGCCAAAATTACATATCTGGTTCCACCAAGAGGGTAGCTCAACAAGTATCGACGGTACTCATAATATTAAGTTGTATCAAGTGTGTAATGCAGCTATTTTTTTTGACTTTGTCTTTGTAAGTAGCTTGTGGGTACCAATGCTGCACATTCAGCAATACGTTGGATGGTTTCTGATTCATTCTGACATTGCTTCTAGCTGTCTACAATATTACCCTCCTTTAATATAAATTTGCGGTGGTTCTTCGTAGCTATGCCTTGGTCTTGGACCGCGATCATAAGTCAACCATTTGTTATGGCTGAGATCATTTGTGTATCGCCCGTGTAGTGCTTTTCCAATCCAAGCTTGCATTTTACCTTTTTCATAATCTGCATTTAATTGCTTTAGTTATTCCTTCGCGTGTATTTGTATTTATTTATTTATCTACTGTGCTTACAATGATACAATAAAGGATGGTCAGCTTCATGGAGTTGAATTTGCTTCCTGAGAAAATAGCTTTGTAGATTCTTAACCTGTTTTTTTTATTTAATTTCTCAATATCCGCCCTCCTATTTCGTATTTTGGTCTGTATATTTTCTAAATCAGTTTTGGTCCAATTAACAGTTTATAAGGTATAAGTCAAGACTGGTACCGCATATGTGGTAATAGCATGATGGATGTTTTTCTCATTATAAATTTAACATAACAATTTTGGGTTGATGAAAATATAATCAATCTAGAGATCTCCAAATTAGGCTGTGGCCTCGACCAACTAAATTAAAAAACATTTTCCAAAATCACCAAGTGTAAATAACTATACTGAGTGAGATAGAAATCAACACCCAGTATAAATCATTTTATATTCATAATATTTTGTAAAATTTTGAGGAATAACATAGTACACAAAAGAAAAAAATTATCTTTGATTCAACGATCTTTATCTCTCTAAGGTGCTAGGTTCGCTTCTAATTAGATGATTGATGTCCTCCTGTGATATCTCATTCCAAACAATTACTAACGTATTTCCAAGTGCTTCTAGAGTTTGAGGAGGATCCTGCAAATTAAGAAGTCTTCAGCCCATGATATCCCTTCAGTTAGTCCATTGGAGATAAATCCGGTGGCCAGGGCAACAAATTGATTTCAGCCTGATCAAAGAAGTTCATTATTGCTCTTGCAATGTATGGGCGAGCATTATCCTACTGAAAAGTTGGATTTGAAAAAGGTAGGGTATGTAAGAAAACATTGATCACCAACATGTTTTGGTCTTGAAAGATTTATATGGTCAACTCGTTAATAATTAGAAAAAAACACGAAAATATTTCGTAAATCTACAACAAATGAATCTTATTAAGACTACAACAAAAATCACTGTTTGTAGTCTTAATAAGAATAATTTGTTGTAGATTTACGAAATATACATCTTTTATGGTCAACTAGTATTATTCTTAAGTATGATTGAAAACATTTTACAAGGATTTACTAATTTGTTAACTTTTTGTAAATTGAAAACCTTTCTTGATGGTGCAAAATGGCATTGATTTAATTCAGGAACCCTGGGCTTTTCAAACAGGGTTTATAGACTAATCCGGAGGTAAAGCACCTAGGCCCGACGTATGCTACTCTAAAAAATATAACCCCATCTTTATGCAGCACCTATCCACCGAGGACCTGCCGGTTATTTGGATAAGGCTATTATTGTAAGATGAGGAAAACTACTTGACACTAGCATCAGCATACTTTCAACAAGAAGCTTCCAACCCGCCCGCAACTCCGGTGCTAGAAGCACTGGTGGTACACTGTGAAGGTCTCTTAGTGTGACTCAAACTAACACCTCCAGATATGGGAATGTCAATAAAACATCAGTAGGGGTAAGTTGTTGCATCACTTTATAGTAAGTAAAAACGTAGATATAGTACATATAGGTAAACTCCCGTTACCAAAATTGCATTGACTTTACCCTTGCTAGTATTCATATTACAAGGTATGTAGAGAACTGACACATATCTCAAAAGGTCACAATATCAGGCTATAGATGGATAAAATTCCAAATTATACTAAAAGGCTCCAACACAACTCAATACTGAGATCCAAGGCTGATCAAGAAGGAACTTTTTAAAACGACCCTCATTAGGATCTCTAAAACTAGGGACCTGGAAAAAGGAGCCCTTTAAAGATATACCTTAACTGGAGAATATGACCGACGCTCTCCAGAAGGGCATCATATCAGCGTATAAGAAAGCATGCCCTCAAAAAACCAGAGATGATGAGAGATGCGTGGTGGTGCACTGAACTTGAGGCGCTGAGAAACCAAGCAACCAAGCAAGAAGAGCACACAGCAGAGCCATAGATACGCAAAATGATTCCGAATGGAACAAATACAAAATAGTACAACGTGAATATAAAAAAAAAACTTTTAAGATAAAGAAAGAGAGAAGCCTGAAGCTTTTCTGCTCAAAAGTAGAACACACCTCGGAAACATCACGTTTAAAATAGGCCCTCTTCAGAAATGCTTACCAATGCTCATTAGCTTTATAAGGAAGGGCGGCTCATACAAGCACAAAGATATTAACATATACACTGATGGGTCGTCAGCGAAAACAGGAGCTGATGTAGGAATTTTCTGCAAAAACCTGTCTCGAAAAAATAGTACTGCACTAGGTAAGAAAATGAGCACACCAACTATGGTGGAACTCGTGGGTATAGCCATTGCCAGATGCAAAATTACTTCAGCATTAACGCTGGAATGTTGCGAAGCCTTGGAAGAAGAGGCTTGTGAACGGTAAGCACTTTCGCGTATGAATAATCTTTTCGAATTTAATTTTCATTTAAAAGAACACAATAACAGCAGAGTTAACAATAGTAGATGGCTTGGCGAGGAAGGCATCCTCCTTGCCGCCCTCCCTGTTAGACCTGATTACCCTTCTGAAAAATGCATCAATCAGATACCACAAGAATGGGACAACACACCTGGCTGTAAAAAACTTTATCGCAATGAACACCAAAACGGCCAGATGATGTATGAAAGTGTCCAGAGAACATACGGAAGGTTGTAGGAATCCTTACAGGACACTACAATTTAAGATCTCATTTGAACAGACTGGGACTAAAATCTAGTCCCATCTGCAGAGGGTGTGAAAAAGAAGAGGAAACCACTGAGCATCTACTTCTAGACTGCCCGGTGTTATCCAACCTGCGTGAATCCACAATGGGACAGGGATGTCTAAAATCATCAGACATGCTAAGAATCCCTCTTGCGGCAATCATGGCGTTTGCCAATGCCTTGGGTTGGCTTGACCGTAGCAAGGAATGAAGACTCAGATGGGAGGACCCACTGGGGCCTATGTGCAGCGGATCTCTCCTTGCATTTATTCACAACCTTATTATAATAGACATTAATTCAGTTAAATCTTCGAATTTGTAAGTTTTGATGGTTCTCAAAAAACAGATTTGCAACGATTCGACTAAGTCGCATTGGTCTTCTTCAGATGGGGGTCGTTGGAAAACTGCAGTTTATTATTATTGATTATCAAAATTTAACAACACATTATTTTTGTTATTATGGTGATCATTCATTGACAAGAAGTATAAGAAACAGTAGTACCACAGCATAGAAACGAAAATATATTCTTATTGGCGCACCTTATAAAATTTTTAAAAACTTCCGAATGTTATTTCACTTGATACTGAGAAAGTAAAAAAAGATATAATAATGAGTATGTAATATATACATATAACCAAAGTTCTAGTTCAAAATAAAACGACGCAAATACGAAGGCGGTAAAAACCCTATAGAATATACAGAAAACAGCAAAAAAAACATACTGCCAGACATAAACACAGACATGAAACAACTTGATGCATAACAACCTACTGACCAAACAGAATAGAACTGATCAACATCAGAACAATAATAATTACACAAATACATAATAATAATCACTATACGTTTTTACTTGTGCAACTAAGTATAAAGTGTTACATATAGTGGCTAGAAATGATGGGTATATGACGATACCTAATTTATTTTTACTGCAGAAATTATGCATTGCTTCCTGGTAGAAGAAACACTATTAAAGCAGAGACATGGCTTGATAAATATTACGGAACATCTGCCCGACCAAATTCAGACATCAAATAATTCTCAAAAGAACGCATTGATGTATCATTTATAAATATTTACACATGAGAAAGTTTATCGCACGTTTTTTTTTAATTGACCAAAAAGCAAAACATGTTTGATTTTCAAAGCAAAATATGGACTTGTTTTACCGCAATTAGAAGAAGTTTTTGCATAGAATTGTGAAAATGGATAAAACATAGAGTTATCACTAGACACCAAAGTTCAATCTGCAGTAAGCGATGTGGTTATTGCCTGCTGAAAGCCGGCAGAAAACACAACAATCAAACGGCAGTAATAGTATATTTTGGGATATTCATACAGTAATATTAATTGATTATCCTGAACATGGTATAATTATCAATAAAGAATATTACTAGATACTACTCAAAAGATTAGACGATGAGGTTAAGGTTAAATGGCTGAATTAGGCAAAGAAAAAAAAACGTTTTAATAAGCCAATCACTCAACTTGCGATGGAATCAATAAATTACAGAAATTGCTCTAAACATTGGTTCCGATTCCCTCATATTCTCCAGACCATCAGCGATCACTTCCTTTTTTTCCCGAATCAAGCAGTGCTTCGCTGGTAATTATTTATTGTGTAACTTTAAATAGAGATTATGTCGAGGAATATAATACTTTTTTCATAAAAAACATTTTCATTTTTATATTTTATGTAAAAACTACTAACAGTTAAAAGATGTACTCCTCGTACTAAAAGCCTTGAATTATAACTGTTACCTGTCGTTACATACCTGAAATCACATTCAGCACAATGAAACATGTTTGTGATCTTATCGTTTTTTAACCACGCCATGAAAAGAGTTATGTAATGACTACTTGCAGACATGTGTTTCACTGCATCACAGCTCCTGAGTGTACCTATGTTCAAAAATTACTTGCGTCTTTCTTAGTGAAAGTCCGCCACGATAATAAATCAATTCTAAATTGAATTGAAATATTTCCAATGTTCGATTTTCAAGGCGCAATTAAAATTTAAAAATGATATCAGCACAGATAAAAAAATCCTGTTCTTGGTATTTATACGTGTAATTAAATATTAAGTAATTTACCACCAATTAATTAGGCTTATTAATTTATTGACCATTATTTTTAATAAATTGTGAAAAAAATTAAGAATACTGTTGAAGAATTACTTGTTAACCTAGTTTGAAAGACTGATCATGTGTTTGAAAACAAATGCTATAACCAATCAAGAATATTATTTTACCTTTGTAATTTATTTCTTATATAATTAATATAATAGTAAACATCTTTATTTACAGAAAAATATAAATTAGAATACACGTAACGAATAAATTGAATTCAGATGCAAGACAATGGTTTAATTTTCTGATCAATTCTGACCCACGGCGTTTCAGCCATTAATATAATAATTATAATTATTTTTTTAATTTAGTCATTTATTCTAGTAAGATTAAATAGTCAAAAATAAAATTGTGTAATTGAATAAATAAATATAAGTGTACTTACAAACGCTGTTCGCTCTTCATATTCCCTCAAGCAGTCGTAAACGACCCGAGTAAACGGACGTTTGTCGAAATCCGTGAAACCACGAGGACCGTTCAAAACCAATTCGGAATTCATTCTCTCAGGTCAGACAGGCGATTAGATCGAAAATACGTCTGCTTGTGAATATAGAATATAGAGCTTGACCTTCTGATAAACGTAAACACTTCTTTTCGTACTTATAATGATTTATGAGGTCATAAACTTCATCATGGCACTTATTATAATTTTCTTTCCATTAAAAATGTTTAATTATATAGAAAAACACTGTATATGCTAATACTATAAGTATTCATTCACTTCATGATTCGTTTCTATTTATAGATAATTAAGGCAGATAAATATGAAACATACGTAATAATTTGTGTACATTTAAATAAACTTTAATACACAATCATTACTTAAAACATTTTCCGTAGCATTATTAAAATTTAAACTTTACTTTTTAACTTAAACAATATCAATGTCCATCATAATACATTATTACCATTTTGACTGTTGCCTTACATATTTAAAGGATAAAGAATAGAAATATATAAATTAAAGAAATTAATAATTTCCATGGATTTATTGCCTTTTGAAATATTTTTTTATGAAGATGAATAAACTATTGCATGCCCTTGAACAATTTTCGAAACACCGATAGAGGTATTTTCAAAATATGCATTTTATCATAAACCGCTTCTCCAGGTGACTAAAAACGCCTACGTAGTAATTTATTTTCGATACATATTTCTAATAAAATATTAATGAGGTTATTTTAAATTTAAAACATACAAAATAAAAAACTATTATTGTTTAAATTATGATTTTAATTATAATAAGGATTGAATGTTAATTAGATTCTTCGTATTAAAACTATTTTCATTTCAGGGTTTTTATTTTGAGAGATAATTATAGTAATTATTAAACGGCCTTTTATTGGATTGATTATTATTATTTCTTGGTCTACCCAATTCTTGCTAATCGATAGCTGTTGCAGAAATTTTGACGGAAATTTAAGTGAAACCTGTTATAACGACAATTAATTACGGCGAAATAAAACAAAATTCACCTTTGTGATTAACATAATGAAGTAAGTGAATTTTTATTTATTTCATCATTACTTCTTCTAATTATCATATTAAAGATAAAATTTTATTAATATTTTGCTTGTAACTAAAAAAAATTTAGGCATGTTATTCATCTTTGATAATCACTTTTAAGCACTATCTAATAAACCTAAATGCAGTTTAGCCGTTGACCTGAACGAACGTACCTGAATCGGACTGAAAAGGCCATAAAACTCGAGTAATAAAATGGCCCCTGACCTGCGTTCGAAAAGTGACGACGTGATTTCTTTCATGAAAAGTGCAGACTTTAAAACGATTAAAAAAAAAAAGGTTGAAAAGTGTACAAAACAAATGTGTAGTGAAATTGTTAGACTAAAAAGTGAAATAAGTGAATTGAAAAATTATATTAACAACTTAACCTCTGGTGAAACAAAGGAAGAAAAAAATGAAAACTTAAATCAAGTGATTACGAAAAATAGCTCAATAAGTGATAATACCACATTCGAAAAAAATATAGAAAAGAAGAAAAAAGTACTCAGAAAATCACATTAAAACTTTCAGAAGAGAAACCTAATAATGAAGGATGGAAAACAAAAAAATATAACAATCGAATAGAGTGCAAGGGACAAATGAAAGTATACATGAAATAAAAGGAGTAACTAAATATGCACATTATCACGTATGTAAACTGGACCCTAAATTACATGAAGTGGCACTAATAACATATTTGAAGAGCAAAAATTTTGAAAATATAAAATGTGAAAAGATGACCTCCAAACGACCAGAAGAATTTCTGCTTTTAAAATATCAATCCCAGCGGAAAAATCCAAAGAATTATTGAATCCAAACTTATGGCCGAAAAATGTATATATCGATAATTTTTTATTCCGTCTAAAGAGCAGACAAAACCCGGACATCCCAATAAATCAAACAAAAATTCAAAGTTAATACTCTTTCATCAAAATGTACAATCAATTGGAAACTGTAAAGATATTCTGAGCGATTCATTAAACAAAATCAACAGCGATGTCGTATGCATAACAGAACACTGGAAAAACAAGGAACAGCTACAGACTATAACAATGGAAAATTTTGTACTATCAGCAAATTACTGCCGAAATTATAATCAGCATGGTGGCGTTGCGATCTACACACACAAGGAACTGGATACCAAGGAATTATGCCAAGTAACTAATATTAGTAAACCCAATATTTTCGAATGTACTGCCATTAATATCCAAAATAATTTAAATAGTTGTAATTTATAAACCTCCGAATGCCTGTATAGAAGACTTTTTTTGCAAAACTCGAACAACTCTTAATTTTAGTAGTCAATAAAAATAAATTAACTGTCATTGCGGGTGATTTAAATATAAACCACTTAAGTAATACACCACAAACACAAAGACTTATACAATTATTTAACAGTTATGGATTTAGCCCAATGTTTAACGAACCCACTAGAATCACTGATTCATCACAAACCTGCATTGATAATGTATTTACCAATAGAATAGACTTATGTACTGGCAATATTATAAATATGCACGTATCAGATCATTTAGGACAAAAAATAGACATATCTTTCGAAAAAGAAGCCCAAACCCAGAAAATGTGCAAAAGAATATTCAATAATGAAAATTTGCAAACATTCAGATATGCTATGCAGAATATTGATTGGAAATACCTTTATGACCTACCCAATTCAAGTGTAAATGCACAGTGGAATTGTTTTAGCGACATTTTTGGCATTGCTTTTAACAATTGCTTTCCTCAAAAATCAATTAACAAAAAATATAATTCAATAAAATTCACTCCTACAGAAGAAATATTAAAATGCAAACGTGAGTTAGATATACTTTTTCTAATATCTCGCGTTATTAATGAAATTAAAGGCAAAAGGACGAAAACAAACAACATAGATATACTTGGGTCACCGCAACAAGTCGCAGAAAAATTTAGTACTTATTTCCAAAACATTATATCAGAATTAATTCAAAATCAAATGCAAACACCTTATTCTGATTGTATACAACCTATAAATAATTCTATTTTCATTGAACCGCTAACTGAAACTGAGTGCTATAACATTATTAATAAATTGAAAAACACATTATCTTGCGGAGACGAAACATACCAAGCATAGTAATCAAATATTGCGCACCCGAAATAATTTCTCCACTAACTTGCATAATTAACAATTCAATAGAAAATGGTATATTTCCTGAGAAACTTAAAACAGCTGTAATAAAACCAATTTTTAAAAAAGGAAAATCAAGAAACGTACAAAACTATAGACCTATTAGTCTTCTGCCGGTTTTCTCTAAAGTATTTTAAAATTTCTTGATTAAGCGAATTGAAAATTTCTTTAATAATTTCAACATAATAAACACCTCACAACATGGGTACCGACAAGGAAAATCCACAGCTACAGCCATCAATAATTTTATTCAAACCATCATAAACAATACCGAAAATAGGGAAATAACACTGGGAATCTTTATAGACCTAACAAAGGCGTATGATTGCATTGATCATAACATTCTATTGTCAAAACTGGAAAAAGCCGGCATACGCGGAAATGCATTGCAATGGTTTGAGTCGTATTTAAGTAACGGGTGGTGGTTACAACCAAAGACGGCACTGAGCAATCCGAAACATCTGGTCTAATCATTGGACTACCCCAAGGCAGCTTAACAGCACCCATGCTGTTTCTGTTATTTATTAATGATATTATAAATGCAAAAACTAGTAATAAACAGGCCATAATAAACTATGCAGATGACACAAATATTTTGATTAGCTCAGATAATATGGATCAATTAACTGCAGAAACCAATTTATGATTTTCTTCAATCAAAAGTTGGTTTAACAGAAATAAACTTTTCATCAATAGTGAGAAAACTAATTTAATTTTATTTAATAAAACTAATACACAACCAAACAAATTAGATATCTCACTTACTGAAATAACAAATAATACAAAATTTCTTGGGGTTCAAATTGATCACAAACTCAACTGGATAAAACACATAGAAATAACGGAAAATAAATTAAATACAGTAATTTACACCTTAAGGGAGATATCAAGATACTTAACAAAATCAGTGGCAAAAACGATATACTTCACTAATTTTGAATCCACAATGCGGTATGCTATTATTTTTTGGGGCATCAAATCACATGCCAAGAAAATCTTTATCCTTCAAAAAAAGGCAATTAGGATTATATACGGGCTAAATTATAAACAGTCTTGTCGTGGAACATTAAAAAAAATAAAATATTAACATTTTATGGTTTGTATATATTAGAAACAATTTTATTTTACCATAAACAATTAAAAGGAAGTGACAACAAACTGTATATACACAATACGCGAACAAATAATTATATTGTTCCACAACATAAACTTAAAACAACTGAGCATGCAGTACATTACTCAGCAATCAAGCTATTTAACGCCCTTCCCAATGATATAAAAGTCTTGAAAAATAAGTACAAACAATTGAGGTGTCACCTATTAAATTATTTAATCACATGTGAACCTTATTCTCTCGAAGAATTTTTGAATTATAACCTAAATAATCATACCTGAAATATATAATATTTTATTCTACATATTTATGTATATATTTTGTAAATAGATTAAGAATTAGTATAATTAATATACAGGGTTATTCACGCTATACGGCACGGAATATTGTGGCCAAAATACGTGACTTTCAAAAAGTTTCACTTTGGGGATATATGGGGGTCTATTAGGGCTACTTTTTAAAATTACTTTCATAATATACAGGGTGTCCCAAAAACCCTAAAAGTATCAAAGTTGTGTTTTTTTAATGAAACACTCTGTATATTTTTGCATTTTTGGATCCTTCGATAAAAATAAGGTTTTTATTACATAAACCTTAAGGTTTTTGAAATAATTTGATTTTTGTAAAATGTAACCTAATTTTCATGTTTCAAATACTTAAAAAATAATTAAGTTATACATACCAAATTTACACTGAAATGTAACTATAGATCATATTTTATTTTCCAAGTATAATAAACTTGACATCTTATGCGGGGTGTAAAAAAATTAGAATTAAACAAATGAGAACTTTAAATGGCTATAACTTCATTTATTTAAATGGAACGCTATATTTATTAATTTATCAGCAAATGCACGTTTTAATTACCTTTCGAATGGTATTTAAATCTTAAGTGTTAAGTCTTCTCGTTTTTAGTACTTTTTAAAATTTGTTTGTATCTAGTTTTCTATGGTATTTAAAAACGTCAGATAATTAATTTAGTCTGTCATTTTAGTTTAAAAAGCCTGTCTTTTATTATAGTTGTCTTATTTTGCATTTTTGTGTTAGATCGTTAGTAATCGTTATTGTTTGAACATCGCTGTTGTATTTTTTGGTAAAAAATGAAGATTTACTCAAAAGAAGTGGTTATTGGCATTATTTTTATGATTTGAGAATGTCATCAAAATTGTTTATTGGCCTGTCGAGTTTATACTTAAAGGTTTACCGAAAGAAATCACCCTAAGCCAGCTATTTCTGAGAGACTATTAAACCAGTTTAAAGAAATTGGAAGTGTCAGTTAAAATAAAATAAAATAAAAAGCTCAGTATAAGAAAATTTGTGTAAATTTTCATTTTTTACAATGACATACAACAACCATGTCCAAACAATAAGGATTACTAACGATCTAACACAAAAACGCAAAATAACACAACTATAACAAAAGACATCCTTTTTAAACTCAAGTAACAGACTAAATTAATTATCTGACGTTTTTAAATACGATAAAAAACTAGATACATTAAAATTTTTACTTTAAAAGTACTTAAACGGTGCAATAAACAATATTTTGGCGTTTTCTATAAAAACGAGAAGACTTAACACTTAAGATTTAAATACCATTCGACAGGTAAATAAAACGTGCATTTGCTGATAAATTAATAAATATAGCGTTACATTTAAATAAATGAAGTTATAGTCATTTAAAGTTCTCATTTGTTGAATTCCAATTTTTTTACACCCGGCATAAGATGTCAAGTTTATTATACTTGGAAAATAAAATATGATCTATTGTTACACTTCAGTGTAAATTTGGTATGCATAACTTACTTAGTTTTTAAGTATTTGAAACATGAACATTAGGTTACATTTTTACAAAATTCAAATTAATTCAAAAACCTTAAGGTTTATGTAATAAAAACTTTATTAAAATATGTACTTATTTTTATAGACGGATCCAAAAATGCAATAAAATACAGGGTGTTTCATTAAAAAAAACACAACTTTGATACTTTTAGGGTTTTTGGGACACCCTGTATATTATGAAAATAATTTTAAAAAGTAGCCCTAATAGACCCCCTTATATCTCCAAAGTGAAACTTTTTGAAAGTCACGTATTTTGGCCACAATATTCCGTGCCGTATAGCGTGAATAACCCTGTATAGTTAGTAATCTGTAAATAACTTAAATAGTTTATTGTACCACTATTCTGACACAATTTTCACTTGTAACATGTAAATGACATTTTGAAAATAAAGATTATTATTATTATTATTATTATTATTAAAATCCAATATGACCACCGCAAGAAAAGAAAAGATAGCGTTTATAACCTGGAAACAATTGCGAATCGGGAGTTTCTGTTTACACCAAAAAATTTGTCTTAAAAAAGTGTCTGAATAATGTAAAGGTTTATAGCGGTCGCATTAGGCGTTATTGAGTTATTGGGAAAAAATTAAAATTGGCAAATTTTCGTTTTTTCAAAATATCTTAAAATTGAAAAAAGTTAAGGTGAATTTTTAATGGAATTTGTTATGAGCACTAATTTCTGCAAAACATTTCTCATTTAATAGTTGTTCTATCTCTTCTAATAAAGGAGATACCATTGGTGAGCATATAATATAATAACCATAGCAAAAATGTCTTCTGGACTTATGTAAGCGTTTTACACCGCTGAGTGCAAATACTACAAAAATATTTTTCAATTAACTGAAAGGTACACAAATAACTATTAACTGCGGTGAATAATGTTGATTAAAATTACTTCTTCTGGGTTACCTTCATAGAATTATTCCAATTTATTGCTTTCAGAAAATATATTTCTATAGTTAAAATTATATAGTATAATTATATTATATTTCTTACTCATAGATACCCGAGGGTTACCACCTTTACATGATGCAAGGGATAAGTACTCTCAATGATCGTAAGTGAGAAGGGAAACGAAGAGTAACCCAAACCCCAAGCTAAGGTGAAAGGCAAAGTGCTGAGAGCTGAATGGCCCCTGTGCAGTCTCGACCTTTCCCAGGGAGGGCGCACCAGGCGAAACCCCCTTCTATCTTGCCTTGCCTGGTCATGTGGGGCCCTGATCAGGCCGACCGAATATTTCACTAGCTTCTTGTGAGTACAAAATGGAACACACAAGAAGTATAAAAACAATAATTACAGGCCAGTAAAATCCCAAGGCTACTGGGCCAGGGACCTTCCACAAGGCCTGCGCAGAGGCCACCCAAGCCAAAGGGCAGGATACCTCTACACAAGAACCTCGTCAAGGCCAAGGGGCCAGAAAGGCACTGCGAATAAGTGCCCTAGTGGAGGTAGACCTCATGTCAGACGATGAAATTCGAAAGGCAAGGGTATCAGGCGTCACTAAAGCAAAAGTGGCGAAACTGGTGAAGGAAGGCTAAAATTACATCGAGGCCAAAAGGGCCGTAATCAAGACTAATTTCACCACCAGCCAGGGTCAAACAAGGCCCTGGGCACAAACAAAGAAGGCACCCCAAGGGCAAACAATGTCCGGGGGTGCTCAAAAATCCGAAAAAGGACCCACAAAGAGGCCCAGATCGGACAGCACGCCTAGGAAGACCAAAAAGGGACGGGCCAACCTTTACTGAGGCCGTAATGTCGGTCATGTACCATAGCGTGCCAGGGTTCCCCGAAACCCAGCTCGACAAGGACAAGCTGAAGGCAGTCCAAGAAGCCATCATGACGGCATACGAGCACATATCGGAGCAGAGGCCACAAGTCCGCTTCGTAAAGTGCACACAAAGACCGGGGTATCTAATGATAACCTGCGCCGAGGAAGCCAGCGCACAATGGCTAAGGGAGACAGTCCCAATTCTGACACCATGGGAGGGAGCATCTCTTAGGGTGTCGAAGGGGGACGAGATTCCCAAGTCATGGGTGTGTGATAGACTGGAGGATCCTGAAACGATTGAGAATCGGAAACCGTGGCTTAAACACACATCTGTGGACAGTATGGGCGGAAAATTCGGAGGCTAAAGGTGTCATATGGACATTCTCCATTGACAAAGAGTCCAAAGAGGAATTATCCAAATTGGACCATTGCCCATTCTTCGAATACGGGAGGATTCTGCTGCGTATTAAGGAAAATAGAGAACAACAAAGGCGATTAAACCAAGGCCGAATCCAGAGGCCGCTACCCTAAAGAAACCAGCGGAGACCCAAGGCACCAGCGAGGCCGGGAAGAACGTAGAGCTGGGACAAGACTCTCCCAAGGAAGGCCCCCGCCAGCGGGATCAGTCCCCTCTTAAGGCCATCGGCCAAGGGGTGGCGGTTCCCATGGAGGAAGACAAGACCATGGAGGTAGAGCCGGAAGATGTCCAGTCTCTTCAATAACGGAAGAAGAATAAAAATCCTGCAGGTGAACCTTCAACATGCAAAAGCCGCATCGGCAACGCTGTATAGGAGGTTCAACAAAGAAGGCATAGACATAGCCCTCCTGCAAGAACCTCGGTTACTCCGAGGGAAAGTAGCAGGCCTAGCGCCACAACACTCTCAGGTAATATACAGCCCAAAGGCCGAAAGGCCAAGGGCATCCATAATTCATGATAGAGTCAAGTGTACACTAATACCGCAATTATGCACTGAATATTCTATTACAGGCATCATATCGGCCAGGACGGAGGAAGGAGAGAGGAGCTGGGTCATCTGCTCGGACATCAACAAACGAGATGAGTCTTTATAGTGACCAATTTTGGCAATAAGCACACGTTCATCACGAAAAGCCCCAAAGACGATCTGTACCGGAAAAGTGAGTGATAGTATAGCGGATTGGCATATGTTAGAAGAACCATCGTGCTCCGACCACAACTGGGAAGGATATAAAAATTCCCTCAGAGAAGCTCTCAAGGGAGGTACAGCATCGACAAGAGAGTTGGATGGGCTGGAGCTGGCAGTGAAACAAAACAATGACGCCATCAGGACGGCATATCTGGAAAACTGCCCGGAAAAAACAGCCAAGCAGAGGGGCTGCGGAACAGTCTGGTGGAACAAGAACCTCGAAAAGATGAGGATTGAGGTTCTAAGGCTATTCAATAGGGCCAAAAACAACCAGGACTGGATCACCTACAGAGGAAAACTCACTCAATATAATAAAGAAATCCGAGAAGCCAAAAGTGACTCGTGGAGGAAGTTCTGCGAGGAGATAAACGACACTCCGGCATGTTCGAGAATTTACAAAGTCCTGGCTAAGGACGGCAGTGTTGCCAAAGAGGTAAGATTCCTCAAGAAACCGGAAGGAATTTACACAGAAACAATAGAGGAAAGTCTCAAGGAACCAGCCTTAACAATTCTGGGAGAACATAACAAGCCACAAAATCCCAGCCAAAGACCTAACAGGTCCGACCGAAAGGATTGGAGAGGCTGCACACAAGGAGGAGTGCTGTCTCCACTGGTATGGGCAACACTAGTAAATGACCCTCTAGGAAAACTGTCCAAAGAGGATATCCACTGCCAAGGGTACGCGGATGACCCTCTAGGAAAACTGTCCAAAGGGGATATTCACTGCCTAGGGTACGCGGATGACCTAGTCATTGTCATCAGGAGCCGGTTCGCGGGAGTTGTCTCGGAGCGAGCACAAAGAGTCCTAAACATAGTAGACAATTGGTGCAAACAGGAGGGACTGGCAATCAATCCACAAAAAACACAAATTGTCATCTTCACAAAAAGACGAGCACTGCAAGGCCTAAAGCCACTAAAGCTCGGGGCTACGGAAATCCCCTTCGTAGGGGAGGCAAAGTACCTGGGAGTAACCTTTGACGCCTAAATGACGCGGAGACCACACATCACAAAAGTCACCAAAAAAGCAACAATATCATTGGACAGGTGTCGCAGAATGTGCGGGAAAAAATGGGGACTAAACCCTAAAATGACTCTATGGCTTTACACCAGGGTGATAAGATCCCTGATAGCCTATGGAGCAGTGATGTGTTGGACTAGAACAAAGCAAAAGGGGGTGATAGGACTCCTTAACAGTACACAGTCTCGGTACAACAGGAGCCCTAAGCACTATCCCCAACAGCAGCCCTAGAAGCTATCTTGAAGATACCACCATTACACATCTTCATTCAAGGAGATGCAAGGATAGGCGCCCATAATCCGATCACACGGAAAAACACACCAACGGCTAGAAGACCAGCTGAAGGTTAACGCGATCACAGCGAATCCAAGTAATGCCATGGTGAAAATACAATTTCAAAAGGAAATACAAGGTACTAATCTCGCAAAGAGAAGACTGGGTCGAAGGCCAACCTACCAAAGCAGAATCATACTAGTTCACGGAAGGCTCAAAGACCGACAAAGGGGTAGGAGCAGGTATATACGGTACAAAACCCGAGACGAAGATTTCTGTCAGTCTCACCAAGGACACCACGGTGTTCCAAGCAGAGGCGATAGCTCTTCACCACTGCACAAGAGAAATAGCAAGACAAGACACCAAAAGTAGGTTAATTGCTAAATTCTCCGACAGTCAGGCGCTGCTAAGAGCACTAAGCTCCACACAGGTCGAATCTAAGCTAGTGTGGGACTGTATACGTGCTCTTAATGAACTTGGCTGTCACAAAAAAGTAACAATCACATGGGTCCCAGGACACGGAGGACATCCGGGGAATGACAAAGCAGACGAACTGGCCAAACAAGGCTCGTCAAAAGCAGTAATTGGCCTGGCACCCTCCTGCGGAATCTCCAAAACCGCAGTCAAACGATCCATAAGAAAATGGGTGGAGACGCAGGCCCATACCTGATGGACGAACTCACCATGACAGCGTCAGGCGAAACAGCTCCTTAAGAAACAATCGCCAAAATTCTGAACCAAGACAGAAAATGGTCAAAACTATAGTAGGTCTGATGAAAGGACACTGCAAGCTCAACAAACATATGAGCAAAATAGGCCTGGTGGAAGAAGGACTATGCAGATTCTGCCTAGAGGAAGAAGAGGACTCGTTCCACATCCTATGCCAGTGCGAGGGTCTAGCAAGGATTAGATATCAAAAGCTGGGCACTACAAACCCAAGCGCGGAGACCTATACCCAAGCCCCTCTGGCAGGGCTAATCAAAGAGGCAAAGCTAGAGCTGGTCATCTGAGATAAACAGGGATCCATAATAAATCTAAAAAGGTCGCGGTGGAACAGGCGCTGGTGCCACCCATATAACATTAATCTATCTTCTCTACTCATAGATAAAATTTATGGAATGTATTCTCTATATATTCTATTCATTAGAATGCCAGAAATCAATTAGTTTCAGCAATACAGGAGAACACGTAATTACATTAAACAAATACACGGGCAACATTGCAGATATTTTTATTTAAAATTATTCCCTTGTTGGGCCATAAAACAACGATCAGACAACAGATGATACTTAATGGTATTATCTTTACTTATGCCTAGAGGGTCCAAATTCCGAAGTAAAACTCCATTTTAATGTCATCAAGCGCTCCTAAGTCATCAGGTGTCAACTGGGCCAAAATTTGAAAATCTGTTGTTAAAAAGCAACAAATCAATTCGACTTGAATGACATTGGTGTGACACATGCAAAAATCTTGTCTAACTTGAAGTAATAATTTTTTAGGTTTCTTCGACTCTCACCAACTTGATTTTCAACCCGACTATGTCTACAACCGAACTAGATAACCGAATGGGCCCACTTGCCTGGAGTATTGTTTATTTCTAACATCGGGCTTTTAAAGATCATGACAGCTTAACATCAAGTAATCTAACCTCTAATTATTGTTTGTTGTGGTATACTCTTGACAAAAACAGATATTAATATTAACACTTATTTATTTTATAATGTTTTTATTTACAGTTACTTGGCACGTCTTTCAGTCTTTGCAGATCATTATCAAAGTTAAACTAATTAAAAATAAAAAATGTATAACCATATATAGTTGATTAGGTAATATTATTTGATGGACAACCGAGCGATTAAAATGGTGTCGGCCTAGATTAGCTCCTGCTAGCAGTACAAAATATGAATCCCCTTTTGTTCAACCACAACATGCTCACTAACATGGATGGTGAGCTTAACCCCAAGCTGTGACATCAGGGTAGGTAATAGGAACGGAAAGTGCTTCTTCGAATTCCTTAACAGCTTGAGACACGACATCAGAAGGGCGGGATCTATTAGTACTACGTTTTATTACTCGATTGCTCACCAGACACCTGACGTACTAAACACAGCCGTTATTTTAACGAATATTCTAACCACTACATCTGATCCACTAACGACCTATCCTTCGATTACAACACAGTTATTCTGGATCTTGCGTTCGGCGCTAAGGGAATGTTAAGAGACGTTCATTACTTGAATATCCAACACAAAAAAGCTTGATCTCTTCATCTTTCCTCGGATCTAAAGTAGATCTTGAAGCAGCCGTCGCCAAGCTATTTCATCTTTGCTTGAGGCTGTTAAAAAGTCCACGGCCAGAATCACATACGAAGTCGATCCCATGGCCACTATACCCAAGCTAAAGTCTTAAAGACAAAAAACAGCATGTCACAAACCAACAAAACTAATGTATTAACGGTCTCGTTAGTGTCAATTTACCGGTTACCCCACCGTTTCGTCTTCAACACCGAAGTTACAGATACCGTCGAGATTTATCTCAATAAAAATAATAATAATAACCATGGGTGGATCTATCATCCGGCTAACTCCAAAGAACTCTCCTGCTTATTAAGCAGTTCTAAATACGAACGGTATTTCCTCCGCGATAGTTAAATACTCTTGCAACATCTCAAATACCGAAATGCTTTTGAGATGTTTTCCTTCAGTTTGGAAGCTAGTCCCGGAGACTTATATCCTTAAGATAGCAGTTCATCCCTTCTTCCACAAAGCTACTGTACCATCAGCTTGCTTATCGTAATAGGCAAAATGATGGAGAAAATGTTGCTATTATTATCAAGGAGCTCGTTGTAATTTTTTTTACAGCAAACTAGATAAAACTCTTCTTCTAAAATAATATTTCTGAATAGCAGATATCGAAAGCCTTGTAAGATTCTAATTGGTATCAAATTAGTCCCCTCCAATCCTTGAGCCATAGTAATCCATTAGGTGCCCCTGCTCTTTTCCAAGAGAGCTCCACTTAAGAGCGCTCTTGTCGCAATTATGCAAGATTTTTAGATTATTTATATCCGGGAATTGGTGTTTGCATTCTAAACAATGATTTGAAAAAGAGCTAGTGTCTTGATTAAGACTTCGTCCTGTTTGACCTACATACACACTATTGCATTCTGAACAACGGATCTCATACACGCCAGATTTTTTAAGAGGATCGACTCGATAGCATGTTTGATAATTTTCCAGGAGGTTTAAACGCTACTTGATGATTCTCTTTTCGAAAAATATTAGCAATCTGTTCGCTGGTTTTTCCAAAGTATGTGAGCGGAATGAACGATGTATTTAAATTAGCTATTTTCGGATATATTAAAACCCTTGTGGTTTGATGACGTTTTTTGTTTATTAGGTTTTGAATGAGGTTAGTGGGGAAACCATTGTCACTGGCAATTGAAATTATTTTATTTAATTCTGTGGCTCTTCTGTCAGTAGTTAAGGGGATGGAGAAAGCTCTATGTATCATTGAGTGATATGCAGCTAGTTTGTGTGACAACGGGTGATTTGAGACAAATGGGATTGTTGAGTTGACGTTAGTAGGCTTCCTGTATTCAAATTCACTTTTATTATTTTGGTGAATTAACGTTAAATCCAAAAAGTTAATTTTGTTGTCATTTTCTATTTCGAGAGTAAATTTAATTTTAGGGTGAATGCTGTTAATTAGATTGAGAAACTGATGTAATTGACGTGTTGTGCCACTGAAACACGCTATTACATCATCAACATATCTATACCAGAAGGAAATGTGTTTTTTTGCAAAATCAAGCGAGAAAATCTTTTCTTCGATATTGGACATGAATATTGAAATATTCATCCGTCAGTAAATCTTCTTAATGAGCAGACCGAACTAATCTTTTCGCCACTTTTTAATCTGGAACTACCTTCCCGAGATAATCCGCAAACAATTAGCGGCAGGTATATTCCCTCACCCCAAAATAGTTAGTATAAAATCACCATTTCATCAATTTATAATTCACTTGATAATGACTAGAGAGCGGATTTCTAGCATTATGCTTATCCATAATATTAATAGCATCGAAAAAATTTCTTAATATCTATACGAATCTTGAAGAATGTGATTACTTAGCGCTAAGTTTTTTTGGGCTTTTTTGCTTATTTTGACTTTTTGTGCTTATTTTGACTTTTTATGCTTATTTTCATGCTTTTTTTAGATTTTGATGCTTATTTGGAGCATTTTCTTAAACATTTAAAAAACATTTAATAATAATTTCACGCTGATATTAAATTAATGTGCTAATATAGAGAATTTTCGTAAAAATCTGTATCCCATCATTTATAGATTATATTTCTATTACATATTTTCTTCGTGTCTTTTGACAACATAATTGTTAAAAATCTTCATAATATGATACTATAATTATAATGAATTTTATTATTAATAAATATTAGTATAAATTACCAATTTACAATGGATTCGTTTATAAATAAGTAGATAATAGACCGTCTCATTATTCAGATAATACAGACGAACGCTTCATAGGAATCACACCTATGATATTCCGGATGTAAACGTCGTTAAAAAATAAATAGGGGCCCCAGTAAGTATTAAATGTAAACAAATTTAAGTGATAGCTAATAATCAGGTGTTCTGCAACCGTATCAATTTCCTTCTCTCGGCAAAAATACCGATGGGACGACTGGCGCATATTTACCGTTTTCGTTAATTTTCATATTCAAACTCGCATTCATAAACTATTGAATTGACATTCCAAAAACTTTGCTTATTTATCAAAAATTACTATATGCGTGAATCGTATTAACCTGGGGAATCACAGATAAATTATATTATATAATTCACATGTATATTTAACCCATAATGCAAAAGGTGAAAACCACAATACAAGAATTAATTAGAGGCTATCCAGAATTAATAAGTGAAAATTATACATTATTTTGTAAGGCATGTTTAAAAATAGTAAGTTTTATTTTAGTTCCCAACTGCATCCTAACTAGTCAAGACTTGTATGTAAAACATGTTATAACAACACTACGTCAAGAACATTTGAAAAAGTTCAAAGCTGAACTAACAAAACAGCACAATTTCACAATCTTTAGCATCATCTTCAATTAAATTCACATTTGTGCAAAATACTTTTACATTCTAATATCCCTTTAAGAAAATTACAAAATAATGCATTTAAATCTTTCTTGGGAAAATATTGTAAAATACGCATTCCCGAGAAAAAATTATGTAGCTCTTAGGTACTATAAAACCATACAAAAAATTAAAGATATTATTAACAATAATTATATGTGGTTTGGTGTGGATGAAACCACAGACTTGTTTAATTTAATAATATGAGTTTAACATGAAGACATCCGACCAACAGTATTTTGATATATACAAAAGAATTGAAGAAAACTGATAATAACATTATAGCAAAATTCATAAATGATGGACTGACAAGCTTATTTTTGCCGTAGACAATACCAAGTTACAAAATTTTACTAATAATGCATTTTGTGCATTGTACAAGTTTAGTACATGAATAGAAACGAATTTCTGAAACTATAAGAATGAAATTTCCATTTGTAGATTTAATTAAATATGGAAAAATAGTTCTTATATTCTTCTGTGAGTACAATTATTCAAGAAGTCATTATCTGATATCTCACTGCCCCATAAACCAGTGCTAACAAAATGGGAAATTTGGCTATATGCTACAATGTACTATGCGAACAATTTTGAAGAATTTAATAAGGTTATATACAACTTTCCCGAAACGACAAGCAAATCAGTTAAAGACTGTTAAACAGTTCTTAAGAAACAAGAGCTTCCTTCAAAACAATTGAGTTACATAAAATCGCGTTTAAATTTTGTGAGCAACACAATCAAATCTTTATAAAAGCAGATTCATTTTAGAAAATACCTCCATGCATTGGCCAAGAAATCAAAATAATATCGAAAAAAGTATTCGTTGAAAATGAAGGATTTTTAATATTAAATAAATTAAACTTGATTTTGAATGGCAATTTTCAAATGGATCCAGCTATAATTTAAAATAAAGAGAAGCTTTTCTACTTTCAAAAATTTATTGAGCGTCAGAAGTAATAATTTTTACAATTAAACCCTTAGAACAACATTTAATGATCTACTGTTTTTATGAATAGATTTTAGTTATTTTGAAACGTATACAAAATTACAATTTAATTTTTAAATACTTACATGATATTATATATTGCGTAAAGAAAGTATGTTTATTTTAGTTTTAAGCCAAATTTCTTTGTAAAATATGTTGATAAACGTGTAACGTATCAAGAAAATATAGTTTTCTTTAGTGCTTTTTTCGTGTTTTTATGCTTTTTTCCTGCTTTTATGCTTTTTTAATGCTTTTTTTTCTAAATTTTGTGCCTTTTAATGCTTTTTTAGTGCTTTTTTCGTGTTTTTATGCTTTTTTCCTGTTTTTATGCTTTTTTAATGCTTTTTTTCTCTAAATTTTGTGCCTTTTTAAGTGCTTTTTTTCACATTTTTTAAGCTTTTTTATCCGCTCTCTAATAATGACGATAAAACGTCGAAACTCGAGTCGTGCTGTGTTGTTTAGATTTATATAATTGTGCCTACACGTTATATAATATTTTTACAATAATTATTTGTGGTTAAAACATAGTGAATTTTTCAATTCAGTACAATCATATTAGGTTATTTCAAATTAAAACACTTAATTTCATATTGTTATATTCAGTTTCCTGACACTTTCAATGACGACCATTCTCAAAGAAATTACAAAAATAACAAGTTATTATATTATAGTTTCGTTTCAACAATAATGCAGTAAAGAAAAAATATACCGCGTTGCAAAATCATTCAGATTATGTCTGATTTCTCAATATGCTTATACATATACCATATTTCTTTAAGCTATCGAAATTAACTAAGATTGAGTGGAATTAAAAGACCTGAACCATTCAAAACGAAAAAATTAATTCTTTCAGGAGAAATAGACGAGTAAATCAAAAATATGTATGTTAGTGAATATAGAGTAAACATAAATAATACGCAATATTTGTAATGATTATGGTAATAATTTTACACGAAAATAATAGTTTAATGTATTCTAAATGATAGCGCTTGACCTTCTAAATAAACGTAAACACTTTTTTATATAAGTTTTTGAATTTATAAACAATTTTAATGATAAGAAAATAATAGAATTTTCTTGCCACTTATATATTTAATTATCGAAAACATCATAATTGTTATTACTACTAGTATTTAATGCATATAATTTAATTAATGAAATAAATACTATTTTTTTATTTTTTATAATATCAATTTTTGAATTTTTAAACCAAGAAGAGAGAAAATAAGAATGGAATGTGATACTTTTAAAGTTTCAAAAAAAAAAATTGCGATCTTAAAATTATAATATGGACCTTAATGGCGTGTTTGACTACTATAAATTCAATTTAGTAAATTATTCAATAAGAAAAAAAAAGTGATTGATAAATTTATATTTGTTTATTAATCATTACATAAGAATGTGAACTAATTTACCCCTAAACTAGCACAAAAAATAAACAAGCCTTAAAAAGGAACAAACATGAAATTATACTTAAACTATAAATTCATCTTTCATTTAATGTAATATAATTTATCGTTAAAATAAATTAACAAGTATAAAACTTGGGTTTAGTCATTCAATTTATTTATACAACTTCATACTTTCTTAACTTGTTTTGATTCTTTGAAAATAAAAAGAACTTTACAAAATTAACCAATATCTTGACGTAATGTGTTGAAACAACTATTGATTAAAATTATTAAAATTTATGTAAACATATTTTGACACACTTATTAAAGTATCCAGATGGCCATGAACAGCATTTAGTTTAACAACCGATCTCAATAACGTGTAAAGTTGTTTCTACCTCTTCTTGAGAGTAAAATTATTGTTTTTATTTAATTCTAGAGTTTATATACAAAAAATATATTTATATTCATTATCACTTACGAGGGTTTCGTATTAAATTTCGGAATTAGAGAATTAAAATAAGAAATTCATTCTACGTGCATGCACTTTAAACAATTTTCGAACTTTTTCTACTCCGATTGAGGTACCTTAAAAAGAGTCATTTGGTGCTAAATCATACCATATCAAAATTTCGATAGTCACTATATCCTCCTCTGCGCTACTATTTTTCAATTTTACTAGAATCGCTAATCGCTAATCTTGGTCTTTGTCTTGAAGTCGAGAAGTGTTATAATACACTTTTACTGCTGCTTCTATCCATATCTTTTCGATAACTCTACACACGCAGATCCCTAGACAGTTTCACACACATATATTTAGTACAGTTTTTGCTGTATATGAAATATTACATAAATTTTTTAGTTATTTTAATTTTTTTAAATATTCTTAAACTAAAATACATAATTTATAAATACTGATTATTTACAGAATTAACTTTTAATTTATTGCAAAGTTATTAATTTCTCTCTATTTTACTGTCAAGTCCAAATAGTTTCTTTAGAACAGATTTAATAACTTTTCCGGAACTAGTTTTTGGGAGTGCATCCACAAAAACCACTCCTCCGTGAAGCCGTTTTGGTACACTGACATTATCTAAAATAAAAGTAAGAGTATTGATATTTATTTAGTGTAAAGTTTTTCCTACCAGCAACAAATTTTATGATATTTTGAGCTGTAATATCTGAATTGGACTTTTTTACTATAACAGCCATTGCCACTTCACCAACCGTCTCATCCGGCTTTCCAATGACAGCAACATCGTTTACGTCACTAAGAGATTTAATCAAATCTTCAATCTGGGCTGGTGCCACCTAAATAATATCACATATTAAGTTAATATCCGTTTTATAGTTAATAGACATATTAATATAAATATAATTCTGTCATTTTTGACAGTCATAATCCTATCTGTAAAATGATGGAAAATAAGGCCAACTTAAGGAAAATATATATAAATAATAATGGTAAATAGACAGAAGAGACTCTCACTGCCTGCCAGAAACAAGGGTTAGAGTGGAAGATCATCGCGGCTGCATGAACTCCGCCCAGCTTCATCCATCCAAAATGTTTGTATGTTTTTTTATAATATTTTTGTATGTCTGTATGTATTTTTTGGATAAGAAGCTAAAGTATAATAAATAAATAAAATAAATAGAACAATTAAATTAAATTCTTTTTTGCAAAGATTTTCAATCTGCTTACAAATCATTTTCGATTACTAGTAATAAATCGGAGCAATTAGAGGAGGTAGATAAAGTTGTTATTCTAATTGATGAAAATATATGGTGATTAAATCAAAATCAGCCTCTACAACTGCTATTACAAATCAATCTACTACATACAGCAATGCTCGTCTGCCTCAAATAAATATTTCCTTATTTGCAGGAGATATTAAGGCATTTCTTTTGTTTTTCGAAATCATTTCAAATTAATAAAAACACTTCTTTTTCAAAAATAAAATTGAATAGTTTTAGAATTGAAAAGTTTCATTTTCATAAGCATCACTGAAAGGAGAAGCCTTTGCTCTTGTGCAGGGTTTCTCCTTAATAGCTGCAAATTATAGTTTTGCCTTAGATGCCCTAACAAAGAAGTACATGAATGAAAGAAAAATTGCACATCACTTAACTGTTATCAATTCATTGAAATATCTTTCATAGAAAATTATAATGCATTTATCTCTTTGGGATTTACTTCTGAAGAAGGTTTAGCGTTTTTATGGTTTGATGTTTTGCTAAATAAAATAGTTTCAAAAATAAGAGAACGATTTGGGCCCACTCATGATAAGCAGCAGATTCCGAAATTGCACGATTTACTAAATTTTCTGGAAACCCAATGTCATGATATTGAAATTACGTTTCCTGAAATAACCTTGGCTACTCTTCCAGAGGCTAAATCCAAAGATAAGGTAAAAAATGGGTTCCAAAAATCGTTATTATTATATAATCGTATTCCTTGCTTGGTAATATTAACTCTACATCGTTATAGTGTTCATTGTGCAAGGGCTCTCATTGTTTGTCGCAATGTAAGTTATTTCATAGCAAGACCCCAGTGGAAATATTCCACCTTATCAAAGATCTCAAGCTTTGTATAAATTGTATTCGTTCTAAATATTTGTAGAAAAATTATCTGACGTCTAACACGAGCCAAATCGATCAAGTTAAACATCTCACTTTGCCACATTTTCTTAAATTGCCACGGAAAGCAGATTGACGCCCTTCAACTCACCGCTTCATCGGTGTCCTAACGAACACTCTCGTTATCAATGCAATCATATTATTGTCGACTGCGTTGTTACATGTCTTGGATATCAACGGCCACCCTCAGACTTTATGCGTGTTATTTGATTGTGGAAGTTAAACCAATTTCATTACTGCACTCTGCATCCAAAATTGGGTCTTAAATGCATAGCCTCGTCGTGTCCCATTGAAGGCTTAAGTCAGATGTCCTGTCTTACTCCTAGAGGAAACACATCTTGTGTTATTAAACCTAAGTAAGTAGCAAAATCTCAAATGCTTATTGAATCGTGCTAGATGAGATTTGTGGTCAAATGCCGTCGATACAGCTTCCCTCTGGAATGTGCGATCATACAGTCAATCTGAAGTTAGCTGATCCTAATTTTGGTAACCCAGGCCATATTTACATGTTTTTAGGTAAATAAATATTTCCTCCTGTGCATCTGAATGATCGTCTTAAGGGCTGAAATTAGTCACCTCTAGTCGCACTTAATACCTTGTTGGGATGGATTATAATGGCAAAGGTCAATCTTCCACACCCTCAAACAATTTATGCATTTTGTCTCACATCTGGTACTGAACCTTTGGATCAAACTCTCTCCAAATTTTTGGAGATAGAAAATGTTCCTCAAAGGGCAATAGTATTGTCACCAGATGATATTGTAGCCGAGAAGATCTTTGTTCAGAGCTATACACGTAACAACAAATGTCGGTTTTCGGTATAGCATCTTCATTTCTTGTAAATCCGTTGCAATAAAATGGTTTTTGTCACTCGATCGTCGTCTCGATCGATCCCTGTCCTTCATCAACTGTTTGTTGAATTCATGAGGGATTATTTAAACTTGAATCACATGCAAATGCTAGTTTCACTCGTTGAGCGCTCAGACTCATATTTGCATCTAGTCTAGATGCAAATATTAGAATAATAATATAGTAAAAAACGGCCCTCGTGTCGTTTTTGATGCTTCGGCAAAATCTGATGAAAGTGAAAGCCTCAATGATATGCTATTAACTGGTCCTTAGTTGCAGAATGGCATATTTTCTGTTTTATGAAGATTCAAAGCTCATGCTTTGGCATTTACCGCTGACATTAAACAAATGTTTCGGCAAATCTTTGATAATTCGGAACATCGAAAATATAAATTGATAGTGTGGCGTTTCTCGCCTAAACAAGAGTTAGAGGTGTTCCAGCTTAATACCGTTCCGTGCGGTCTCTCTTCGCTAAACGCTCTATTATAGTTAAACTGGAACATAACTAATATAAATTTCCTGCTGCATCGCAAGTGGTTCTAACAGATATTTTGTATGTTGATAACATCGTTACAGGCTGCGCTTCTCTTGCCCAAGTACAACTTCTAAAAAGGCAACTCGTATCGTTGTTTAAGTTAGTTGAATTTGAGCTTCAAAAATAGGCAAGTAATGTGAAAGATCTTCTGACTGATATACCGTATGTACTAGAATCGTCTCTTTGTCTGGATAATTCAGGTGGCTCATTCGTCAAAGTTCTGGGTCTACACCGGCAGACAGATATTGATTGTTTTACCTTTAAGGTTAATTCACAGGTTCTACTAAAAGAAACATCCTCTCAGAGATTTCCCGTATTTTCGATCCCCTTGGTTTTCTCGCTCCCCTGACCTTTTTCGCTAAATATCTGATTTAGTATTTGTGGACCCTAAAATTGAACTGGGACGACATCCGACCTTCGGTTATCTCGCTTCCATGGTCATAATATAAATCGGAATTATATTGTCTTGGATCTCTTTGCATCGCTCGTCGTTAATTCGGTCGACAATAGCACATCGTACCAATGTCACGGTTTGTCTCATGCCTTGGAAGCGGGTTCCGCGGCAATAATTTATTTTCGTATCGTCTCCAATAAACCTGTTATTACCTATTTCGTGTCTGAAAAGTCCATTGAAGCGTATATCTCTATATCTAGCCTATACCAGCGGCTAGAGTTTCAAAATTAACACCATTCCTTCATGTTGAAGTGGACTTGGCTGATCCCTTTTCTATTTCAACATCAAAATATCGGGGCCTCAAATTTGGAAAGGCCTATATGTATTTTCCTTTGTTTTTGTACAAAGACTCTTTATCTCGAGCTGATTTCCAGCTTATCATCCTATGTATTTGGGGACACACACCTGTGGACTGCCCCCCATACAGTCCCATACCCGGAGGCTAAAGGTGTGATATGGACATTCTCCATTGATAAAGAGTCCAAAGAGGAGCTGTCTAAATTGGACCACCCGTATCCGAAGAATGGGTACTTCGGATACGGGAGGCTTCGGCTGCGTATCACGGAGAATAGTAGGACAACGGAAGGGAGTAAACCAAGGCAGAGTCCAGAGGCCACTACCCTTGAGAAACCAGCGGAGACCGAAGGCACCAGCGAGGCCGGGGAGAACGTGGAACCAGGGCAAGACTCTCCCAAAGAAGGTCAACCCTCCGCCAGCGGGTTCCAATGGAGGAGGACAAGACCACGGAGGAAGAGCCTGAAGATGTCCCTCCTCTTCAATAGCG
The DNA here is from genome assembly GCA_963969525.1 of Ontholestes murinus. NCBI lineage: Eukaryota > Metazoa > Arthropoda > Insecta > Coleoptera > Staphylinidae > Ontholestes > Ontholestes murinus. The sequence goes on from OZ018387.1 coordinate 47,924,380, forward strand.
GAAGAGGAATAAAAATCCTGCAGGTGAACCTTCAACACGCAAAAGCCGCATCGGGAACGTTGTGTAGGAGGTTCAACAAAGAAGGCATAGACATAGCCCTCCTGCAAGAACCTTGGTTACTCCGAGGCAAAATAGCAGGCCTAGCGCCACAACACTCTCAGGTAATATACAGCCCAAACGCCAAAAGGCCAAGGGCATGCATAATTCACAGAAGATTCTGTTACAGGCATCATGTCTGCCAGGACGGAGGAAGGAGAGAGGAGCTGGGTCATCTGCTCAGCCTACTTAGGTAGCTCGGACATCAACAAACGAGGTGAGTCTTTACTTAACTTTATCTCCGCAGAGGGACATATAGCGACCAATATCGGCAATAAGCCCACGTTCATCACAAAAAACAGTAAAGAAGTACTAGACCTAACGATCTGTACCGGGAAAGTGAGTGATAGTATAGCGAATTGGCATGTGTCAGAAGAACCATCTTGCTCCGACCACATGCAAATCCGATTCGATCTAGTCACATCTCTCATGACGAACAAGTACAGAAACCCAAGAGAGACGAACTGGGTAGGATATAAAGAGTCCTTCAGAGAAGCTCTCAAGGGAGGTCCAACATCGACAAGAGAGATTGATGGGCTGGAGCTGGCAGTGGAACAAATCAATGACGCCATCAGGACGGCTTATTTGGAAAACTGCCCGGAAAAAAACAGCCAAGCAGAGGGGCTGTGGAACAGTCTGGTGGAACCAAAAACTCGAAAAGATGAGGATCGAGGTTCGAAGGCTATTCAATAGAGCCAAAAACAACCAGGACTGGGACACCTACAGAGGAAAGCTCACTCAATATAACAAAGAAATCCGAAAATCCAAAAGGGACTCGTGGAGGAAGTTCTGCGAGGAGATTAACGACACTCCGGCATGCTCTAGAATTCACAAAGTCCTGGCTAAGGACGGCAGGGCTGCCAAAGAGGTAGGCTTCCTCAAGAAACCGGAAGGAACCTACACAGAAACAATAGAGGAAAGTCTCAAGGAACTATTAAAAGTCCACTAAAATTAAATGGGCCATCAGCAGGTTCCAACGGGTTCCGCGGGACCGGATGGGATTTATCCCATTCTGTTACAAATGTGCATAGAGGAATTGGTGCCGCACTTGTCAAAAATCTTCAAAGCTTGCCTGGCATGGGGATATATACCAAAATCATGGCAAAGCGTAAGGGTAATATACCTGCCGAAGGTGGGCAGAATAGCTGACCTAACGCCAAAGTCATACAGACCTATCAACCTATCTTCATTCTTACTAAAAACAACGGAAAGACTTATTGATAGGTACATAAGGGACGAGATACTGTTAAAAGATCCCCTCAACAACAGGCAATATGCATATCAGCCGGGTAAGTCAACGGACTCGGCGCTGGACGACCTAAATAGGCTCATCACAAAGTCAATGGAAGACAAAGATATAGCCATGGCCACATTTCTTGATATAGAAGGGGCGTTTAACAACGTCACAACAAACTCTCTCGTGGAGGCACAAGCAAGGAAAGGAGTCCCGTCAAGCCTTTGCCAATGGATCAAGGCCAGCCTAGAGAAAAGGACAATCATATCCACTTTGGGGGGCCATACCATTAAGGCTAAGGCAGGGGGGCTGCCCACAAGGAGGAGTGCTATCTCCATTGTTATGGGCTACACTAGAAGATGACCTTCTAGGAAAACTGTCCAAAGAGGACATCAACTGCCTAGGGTACGCAGATGACTTAGCCATTGTCATCAGGGGCCAGTTCGCGGGAGTTGTCTCGGAGCGAGCACAAAGAGTCCTAAACATAGTAGACAATTAGTGCAAACAGGAGCGATTGAGAATCAAACCACAAAAAACACAAATTGTCGTATTCACAAAAAGACGAGCATTGCAAGGCCTAAAGCCACTGAAGCTCGGGGGTACGGAAATCCCCTTCGTAGGGGAGGCAAACTACCTGGGAGTAACCTTTGACGCCAAAATGACGTGGAGACCACACATCACAAAAGCCACCAAAAAAGCAACAATATCATTGGGCAGGTGTCGTAGAATGTGCGGGAAAAATTGGGGACTAAACCCTAAAATGACTCTATGGCTCTACACCAGGGTGATAAGACCAATGACCCACAAAGAGAAGTCTGGGTCGAAGGCCAACCTACCAAAGCAGAATCATGCTGGTTTACGAACGGCTCAAAGACCGACAAAGGGGTAGGAGCAGGTATATACGGCACAAAACCCGAGACAAAGATTTCTGTCAGTCTCACCAAGGACACCAAGGTGTTCCAAGCAGAGGCGATAGCTCTTCACCACTGTACAAGAGAAATAGCAAGACAAGACACCAAAAGTAGGTCAATTGCTATATTCTCCGACAGCCAGGCGCTACTAAGAGCACTAAGCTCCACACAGGTCGAATCTAAGCTAGTTTGGGACTGTATACGCGCTCTTAACCAACTTGGCTGTCACAAAAAGTAACAATCACATGGGTCCCAGGACACGTAGGACATCCGGGGAATGACATAGCAGACGAACTGGCCAAACAAGGCTCGTCAAAAGCAGTAATTGGCCCGGAACCCTCTTGCGGAATCTCCAAAACCGCAGTCAAACGATCCATAAAAAAATGGGTGGAGACACAGGCCCATACCTGGTGGATGAACTCACCCGGACAGAGACAGGCGAAACAGTTCCTTAAGAAACAATCGCCAAAATTCACGACTGAACTTCTGAACCAAGACAGGAGAATGGTCAAAACAATAGTAGGCCTGATAACAGGACACTGCAAGCTCAAAAAACAGATGAGCCAAATAGGCCTGGTGGAAGAAGCACCATGCAGATTCTGCCTAGAGGAAGAAGAGGACTCGTTCCACATCCTATGCCACTGCGAGGGTCTAGCAAGGATTAGATATCAAAAGCTAGGCACTACAAACCTAAGCGCGGAGACCTATACCCAAGCCCTTTTGGCAGGGCTAGTAGGACTAATCAAAGAGGCAAAGCTAGAGCTGGTCATCTGAGATAAAAAGAGATTCACAATAGACCTGAAAAGGTCGCGGTGGAATAGGCGCTGGTGCCACCCAACATCTATCTATCTATCTATGTATTTGTTGCGGCGCTTTGTTGCACGTCGTGGCCGCTGCACCGATATTTATAGCGATTGCGGTACCAATTTTGTAGGTGCGAATAAGTAATTGAGGTCCCTTGCCGGAAAATCATCTGGTGTAGTAGGTTTTAAATGGCATTTCAATCCACCATCGAGCCCTCATAACGAAGGTCTTTGGAAATCTGGGGTAAAATCGGTTAATACCCATCTAGTTCGCGTCGTTGGAGAACAAACTCTTAATTTCAAAGAATTTACCACAGTTCTGGCACAGATTGAAGCTGTTCTAAACTCGAGACCATATATCACAACAAAGCAACATGGATTTGTTAGGAGAAGATCAACAACTACAAATTTATTAAACATCACTGAATTTATTGCACATTATTTAGATAAGAGGATATAAATCGATGTTTTGTATATGGATTTTGCAAAGGTCTTTGATTATTTTATAAAAATATCTGCTAAAAAATAATATTGCTAATATCTTCTATCTATTTGAAAAAACACAAAACTGTGATCGAAACTATTATGATAATTTTCAAATACACACTGATAAAATATTTGTGGTTTCTTAAATTCTTACTTAAATATGAATCAGCGAGTAAGCGCTAACAACATTCAAGATTTTTTTTTAGATTTCTAGAAATATAGCTTAATCATTTCTATATGTACCTGCCATCCTTTATATTTGATAATATCCTTCAGTCTATCCACCAAATAAAGGTTACCATCATTATCGTAATAACCATAATCTCCACTATGTAAGTACCCATCGTCATCGATCATTGCCTTCGTGGCTTCCGGATTTCTGTAGTAACCTTTCATCACCATCGGCCCACTGAAACATAATTCTCCAAGTTCAAGTGGTGGCAACGGCATATTGGTTCTCAGATCCACTACTTTCGCCAAACATGTAGGTGTGATTCTACCAAGTGTTGACAGGGTTGTATCAGATTTAAGGCTTCCAGTGACACCTCCAGTCATTTCAGTTAAACCATATATCTGTCGAATTTTAAAACCGAACCTATAAACAAAACAAAAATAATATAAATTACATTCACTTTGCATTTTCCATGTTTCCTAACCTAGATATAAATAATTTCTCGACCTCTATTCCTAAAGAAGCAGCAGCACAAATCACGTCCTCAAGCGAACTGAAATTGTAGTCCTGCACTGTTTCGTCTTTCGTAAGATGGAGTATAATTGATGGGACTGCAAACAATTTCGTCACTTGGTACTTTTCAATGGATTTCAAAAGTTGCGTAAGGGAGAATTTTCGAAACAAAATGGCCATGCCGCCCGCTGCAATTGTTGATATGAAGATAAATAATCCAAGGATATGAAAGCATGGAAGGTAGTGAGGTACTACATCATTTGAGGTCATATTTACATAATCCTCATGCCTAGAAATAACAAAAATTAACTAAAACACAATGCACCGGTGGTAGTTTTACTAACAATGAAAGATTTAAGTTGTGTTTAATGTTCCAATGCGTCGCTACTACACCTTTCGGTAACCCTGTAGTTCCTGACGAATTTAATATCAAAGTATCTTGCGCAGCCTCATCAAATATCTCCAATTCAAATGTGCTAGTTTGATTCATATAAATCTGTATTAAGTTATTCATATCTAATACACCTTCCTGGCAACATGGGTCTACGTTGATAATTTTCTCTATGAAGGAATATTTGGATCGAATGTAAATGGCCTTATGTAGTGTATAGTTGCTTAAAATTATAACTTTTGGCCTGGCTAAGCATAACACATGATCAAGTTCATCTGAAAAATGAGAGTGATTATTAAATCTGTATATATTCTATATATACTATTATGAACAAGTTAATATTTAAGAGTATATTTACAGTCACTGTATTCTGGATTTAATGGATTAACAGTAATTCCTGAGAATACTGTGGAAATGTATGTAATGAAGTATTTTATGTGGTTTTCCATAAGTAAACAAATAACATCTCCTTTTTTAATGCCAAGTTCTCTAAAGGCTATACTTAGCGCGACTGATTGCTCGTAAAACTCTTCGTATGTAATTTTTTCTTCTGTAGTACAGTCAATCTATAAATGGAAAAATAATATTAATTTAAATCAACATTTAGAAATATATTTATGGTTCATTTAACACTATTGTAATTGTGTACTAAATATATTTTGTTATTACCTTCATTCATCAACACAGTTGATGAGATGATCCATTTACTTTGCAACTGAGAGTACATTAATTGTGAACATTTAAAAAATAACAGAACTATATTATAACAATATTGACCACCAACCATGATTACATTAGTTCAGACTGAGGCAATTGTGATGGTTTGATAGTAGGTGGTTATATATTCGGATCAACCAAGCTCATTTGCCCGTAAACAGGTAATGGGCTTGGTAATATCGTTGATTCGAATATACCACCACCTACTGACGATTTTGGTAGTTATTAGCAGGATAAAGTTGCTTTATTATTCAAGAACAATAACATAAAGTCTTTACAAAGGGCACCACTTGCCCGGGTCGATCGATGATGATGTTGATGATGATGGATATTAAATAATTATTCATAAATATTTGCTATATTTTCTGTAACATTTATTGTCAAATGATTTCGACTACATACTTAAAAAAGGTAAAGTAGTCTAATTTTGGAAATAAACCTTTTTAAAAAAGACAATCGCGAGTCCACGCAATTTAACTTGTATATAAATTATTTTCGAAAAATTTAAATATTTCTTCTATAACAAACAAAATAAAAAGTGGAATTCAAGAAGGATGTATTTTTTATTAGAACAGCTTTTTGTACCAGACAAAAAGCAATAAAAACATTTATATGATGAAATACTAGTTTTAAAACGTAGAAAATCGCTTTTTTGCCGTTAACTTGTTATTGATTATTATTCGTAGTATCATTGCGGGTAAAAAATCAAATATTTCTATTGTTCAACAATATCGATTTTATTGTCTTACTTTTTTTGGCAACTCGTTTTTTTTAAGATTCGTCGAGTTAGGCCAGGTATTTTATTATTTCTATATTTTTTATAATATAGACACTACAAAAATAAAGAAGAGTGAGCTATAGAGATAAACACAAACCGGAAAGAAGTTCTATAAAAAATAAGATTAGAAGATAAAGACTAGGAGAACATGGTTGAATAACAGGCACAATAGGAAATAAAAAAGAAATAATATAAATGGTTGCAATAAAGGTTTGCACATTAGTGGAAATGTGTATTTTCAGTGTTACTTCTTGCTTTTTATAATAAAGTGGTCCTAGTGCAGCAAATTCACGATCTCCTATTTAATTCTTTAGAAACTAATATTTTGATAGCCAAAAATAATGCCAACTGCAGCTATAAGTAAAAATTAAATAAATCATTTGGAGCTATTAGCGAAAACTATATTTTTGTACAGTCAATTTTTTTTTAAAAATGACAAAAGCAAGAGCTTGATTCTCGCCGATGAGCTACAATTATTCTACTCTAATACAAAATAGATATAAATAGGTCACAAATTTCCTGCCCCAGAAATTTGAAGCTGGGTAAATTTTAAATCGCAATGATATTTATCTTGACTCTCTCAAATCATCATAGCTACTTTTATGAAACTAAATTCAAATTTAACTACGAATAAAAACTATTTTAAAAAGAAGATAACATGGCCCATTCAAAATATTACTAAATACCTAATTTTGGCGACTTAGTACTCTACAAACTACAGTTGCTAATAAAGTCTTCAATAAATTATTATTATCATTATTGATTATAATCAAGCATTAATAAAGAATCAAAAAGCAATTTCAAACAAAACAAAAATATTCTTTTCAAAAACAAAACAAAAAGGTATTAAAAAAACTTCGGCGGGCAAAAACACAAATATTTGATATTATGAACAATGTAAGATGCAGTTTACATTGTTCATAATATCAAATATTTGTGATTTTGTCCCGCCGAAGTTTTTGTAATACCTTTTTAGTTTTTGAAAAGAATATGATAGTATAAATAAGTTAAATTAAATTAAGTTGATGTAATAATTGATAGCTTATATATTTCTTCTAGTTTAACAATTGTTACCTACGTAAAATACTATGAAAATATATTTAACTAATACTGAATGAAAATACATTATTCATAGGGAATTTAATTATCCTAATTTGTTATGGACACATAAAAACGGTATTTGCATTCCGGCTGGTCTTCTCAATGATAAATCTGAGTTTCTTGTTTGTCTATACAATCCCATTAATTTACATCAAATAAATTCTATACCAACCTAATTAAAAAACATTTATTTTACCGATTTCAAGTAAGATGTACGCTTATGCGATGACCTTGTTAGCAAGTAATCTGTCCATCATAATCCAACTGATATTCATATAATGGTTACTAACACTTTACCCACTCTTAATAGATATGAAGAAGTACCTGATTATTTAAAAGCAGATTATGAAGCTATTAACAACTTTTCCGCTTCAATTGAAATAAAAATATTAATGTAAAGGTTGCCTTATTCTACACATTTCTCGAGAAAGCTGTTCGTTTGTATATTCCCAAGAAAACAAAAATGCAGTAGCAATTGCTCAATTCCGCTCAACAACGATTTAAAACTAAAAGAAAAAATAAATTAAATAAATTAGCACATGTTAAAAGGTTTTAATTTCTTTTGATGTTATATTCACTTCCAAACAGTTTAAAGTACATTTTATCATTTATTAGTTTATTCAACAGTTATAATTTCATTAAAATTAGTGTTGCTTTGATAGTTGTACAATTACTTTTTCACACAAGTAAACTCCTGGTATAAATCCTTCAAAAATATCCCTATCATACACACTCCTGATGCTATAACAGAGGAAGAGTACTTCACTAACCTTCACAAAGGTGAAAACACATCATGCGGTTATGACAACATTCCTTTCTTGACAATATTCATAAATACAACATACAAATATTTAACCACATTTACAAGTCCCAATTTATTCCCCGGGAGTGGAAGCACGGTATAATAACTTGCATTCTAAAATCTGAACTATCGCCCCATCACGTTGCTTCCGGCCCTGGGGAAATTATTCGAATCGATACTAAGAACTAAAATTATGCTCCACCTCTTCCACCACATTTCTATATACCAATTTGGCTTCCTTGAACACCGCTCCACTTCCTTACCATTAACAGTTATGACTTCAAACTGTCAAACTGCACACCTCGAAAACCAAAAGTCCGCCATAGTCTTTATAAACATTCGCAAGGCGTTTGAATCATTAGAGTCCTTCAAGTAAAAGTCAAAATACCTTATCCAATTCTTTTGTTCTCCAACAAGGTGCCCCCCAAGGTTCTCCCTTATTTCCACTCCTCTATAAAATTTATGTTCACCACCTATATAATCCCCTTTATCGTAACCCACCCGCCTAACCACTGCTTTACGCAGATGATACAGCTCTCATTAACCCAAGTAATTCCTATTGATGAGCGTCTGAAATACATATCACAAAAATTTTCCAATAAATCCTCATAACCTCGAAATCCTTAACCAGTTTTGTATTCCTCGTAACCGTTTAATCACTTCAAAGCCAAAACACCCAGAATTCACCATTCGTCAATTCATCTCACCAGTTATTAATGACATTAGTGATCATAATATTTGAAAGACATTGGTAAACATGACGTTTTTAGACAATTAAATCCAGACGGATCGGTAGCCACTGATTAGAAGAAATTCTAAGTCTGCCACTTCACTGTACATACACACAGACATACTTTATAATTACTTCTAATAATAAAGATACACTTTACTTTTCAAAATATCTAGTTACCCTTGACTTTTTTTTGAAAACTTTGAAAGTGAAATTTTATTCGTCTCGAAAATCTACACTTCTTTTCCCATTTAACCATTTTTCTATCTCTTATATTTTCCGAGATCCCCATAGAGAACATCTAAAAAAACTCACCCTGTATATGTAACATAGAAAAAGCTACATGCTTGTTACAATTCATTATCTCCAATCCTAATATGGCAGGATTTATATAAGGGTTATAGATAATAAATCGTAACAAATCTGCAGCAATTTTTTCTATGCTACATCACCAAATTTGACGAGATCCTATACAAATTAATTAAACAAAACACTCCACAAACAAAAAAAAAACAATTCAATAAATTTCTTTTTCCAAAATATATCCTTGGCCTCATTAAATATAAAAGATAAATCAACAGATATATTCAACTGACGGATACTTCAGGCGACCAAAAATTTTTAAACTGAATGAAGACATTAAAAAACTAATTACCAAATATAAAACTATAAGACTGAGAATTTGATCATTACTTGCAGAAAAAATACGGTTTTAAGAGGTAAAAAATTGTAGACACAAATATAAAAGAGGGAAAATTACAAGAACTGCATAATCCTATAACTCACAATAATATAACTGACACAGACATTACTACACGTAAATTTACCAACCATTTTAACTCAAGGACATAGAACTGTAATTATGATTAATCAACTCTTCAATTTGTACAAGAAATATTTTCAATTTAACGACAGTTTAAAACCGACGAACATTTTTACACAAGAACACTATTTTAACACAATAAAAAGGGACATATATTAAAATTTTTACAGTCCTATATACATGATCACATCATTAATAATCTTCTCATCAAAAACAAAATACAGTCATGTATCCCTAACCACATTCCGAATTACCTATTCAGCTTCCTTACAAATCTATTCACTATCTGCCCACTTACCATCCTTAACTAAAACACCCACTCAACACACCTTGAAGAAGAGTTATCAGCAATTCTATTGATTGTTATTCAAAAAGCCTTCGACTCTGTCTTTGCTAAGTTCTGTTGCACAGATGCTGTTTCCTTAAAATATAAATTCATATAATTTTTAACCTTAAAGAATTTCTGATAAACAGATAACAAGTGAATATCGAGTACAGACAAGCTTTACTCCAAAGGTCCCCCCATTTTCTAATACTCACATTTTTTGCTTCCATCTACAATCATGATTCTCTTTAGTATAATCCCTCCAAATTTCTAAGATGACACGGCACTAATTTTCAATATACCCACCGTACCTAAAGCTGAAGGGATTCTACCTCTGTAATCACTATTAACGAATGCTTTATGTATCTAAATAAAAGTTTGTAAACATCCCTGCTTATTATTACGTACGCAAAAAATTCAAACCAACCAGGACCCAACATTTAAAACCACTTTACTCACAACATTTTAATTACATCATCTATTTCCATCGGACTCAAACTGACGAGACATTCTGGATTGATACGAAAACGTTTCGTAAATCTACAACAATGAGTCTAGTTACGACTACAAAACAAAACACGTATTGAAACAGTTACGTCTCCGGATAGTACCTTGACAGACATTGAATTATACAAATGTAATTTGCGTGTTACTAAATAGCAAAGCTACAAAATCAATACTAGTTTGAATGAATTTATTTCAAATAAAATTAAAGAATTAAATACACGTTAAACAATTTTTGGGTGAATATGGTGTAAAAGTAATTTAATAATGTAACAATCAAGTTTATGGACATCTGAAGAGAAACCAGAGAAGTAGTTGTTTCAATAAGTGTTTTGTTTAGTAGTCTTAATAACACTATTTATTGTAGATTTACGGAATTGTTTTCATATTTTAAAATTGTTAGTTAATTCTCTACAACTACCAAAGGGCTGTAATACATTTTATTAATACATTTTTTTTTATTAACAGTTATAAAAAATCACATAATTCAATAATGGTTGTATAATATAATTAATATTTATCTCGTAATAAATGACAAACATATTTAGTTATAAACAAAATTACTCACAAATGATGTACGTTTACCATTATTCCTTAAAGCATCGGATATAATTAACGTCAAAGGCCTCTTATCGGAATCTGTAAACCCCTTCGGGCCACGCAACACAAATTCTTCGGTGTTCGCCATTGCACGACCAACGTTTCTGTAGAAATGATCGTATTAAACAAATTTTTCGTCGAATATGGACGACATTGACGACCTTGCGCAACGCAGAAGGAGCCTGTGTAGGTTATGGCCGAAATTAAACAGTATTTGGGCTTATACCTGAATGAGATTTTTTATCGCAAAATTAAAAATTCTTACTTCAGGTTACTTCTGTCGCCTCTAGACATTAAAACTCGTTATTTATTCTAGACGTTAACATTAATTATTCATATGTTAACGATTAATAATAACCTCGTTTTCTAAAAATATGGTTTTCATAAATTACGCAATATATATATGTATATTTTTTTGGATTAAATATTCAATTAAATTATTAGGAAAATTATTATTAAAAATGCCTAGTGTTTTAGGTTGAATTGGACAAAAAATAATTATCACAATTTTGTGTATAATAGAATGAAAGGTTGCTAATTAATTTAATTAAGGGTAATTTACCTCAAAATTAAATTTAAAATTCACCTTGTAGCTTTTATTGGTTTTTTAAAAATATTTTTTTGGCTAATTTCTTATTTAACCGGTTTTAATAAATGAAACTTTTGTTGTTTTATTGAATAGCGGTGCCCTCCGATTCCTGGTGACCTCCGTTTACATTTTCGTTATTTAATTAAAACAACCAATTAGTATATTCAATGTAAGACAGCGTAGTACAAAATAAGATAAATATATTCTGTCGCGTACATGCATCTGATCGCATGCGGGTTAAAAGTTGCAAAATAGTTGTTAAATTAAGAGTTAAATTTCATTGAGTTTTCGCACACTTAAACCTTATAGTATTTATCAGTGTTGTAGCAACAACATATTACATGAGTATTATTCTTGGTTGTCCCGTAATTTAGAAATTAACATTATTAGTTTGATTTTTGTGAGTTACGTGAAGATAAATTTGATTAAATTAATAAGCACTAAAAACTGCGAAAAAAGGTTTTAGTGCTTTACTTTAATAACATTATTAGAATGTAAACGATCATTCATACTTCGACGTTTTTCTACGTTCGTGGCCGTGATTTCTTTTGCACACCGATTATTGGATTTCATTGACATATCGAGACGTCGTATAATACGTGAGTCATCTGATCGGAGATTCCAATATATCAAGAATATCAAATGGACATGCGTAGGGTGTTGTACGTCAGACCTTACGGATCATATCTGCACATTGAGAGAAATGATACTTACCATAAAGCGAGAGGTTGCACAATTAAACTTAAACTCTCTACCAGATACCAGTAACCCTATTATTGACGAAGTATTGAATGAAATATGCAAAGAAAAAAGATGAGAAAAGAAAATCATGAAAATGATCGGTTAGCAGTCTTAAATTTAAGTGCAATCAAACGCTTAAAGTCTAGTATGGCAGCGGGCCCCGATAATATATCTTCCTTTATATTATGCGATTGTTGTAATGTTCTAGCCGAACTTCTACTGTTTATTTACAACTTAATACTAAAATCAAATTTATTTCCCGATATCTGGAAAATATAAAAAATTATTCCTATTCACAAGGCAAAAGAAACTGACAAAATTACGAATTATAGACCCATATCAATAATATCAAACTAAAGCTATATATAATCACTGCTACCAATATGTATAAGAGAAACAAATCAACTGTTACAAATTTATGTCACTTAACTGACTTCACATCGTGTGCTCTGGATCAACGTTTTCAAGTAGATGTGATTTATACAGATTTTTCGAAGGCTTTCGATTAAGTTAATCATGACTTATTAATTGATAAATTACATAAATATTGGTTTGATAATGATTTAATTGTTCTTATATGCAGCTATTCGCATAACAGGCATACCTACGTTGACTACAGATCGGTTAAATATCAAGTGTTTTACTGTTCTAGTGGTGTTCCGCAGGGATCCAACCTAAGACCTCTTCTATTCATACTATTATCCAATGATATTCTGGATCTGGATTGAGTTTTCCAAGGGTTATCAAATCATTGACCAGAGCACTTAGGCCTCACTGGGCCCGTTGTGCCCCCTTGACAGGGACAGCCCTGCGTTGTTCTATCACTCATTTAGCCACCCAAGGTGACGAGCAAAGGACAGCACAACGCTTGGAGGGTTATCTCTAATGTTGGCCATGTTCGCTCAGAGCTCCCCCAGCTAAGCCTGAGGTGTTGTCCCAACGTTGTTTTAGCATCTTGAGAGTGTTCTGTTTGAGGATGTCAGTGAGGCATTTCGGTATTGGCGCGATTGGGGTCCCGTCCGTGGTATCACTGAGAACCGATCCAGCCCGCGCCAACACGTCTGCCTAGCTGTTGCCTTCTTCATTATTGTGTTCCTTGACCTAGCGCAGCTCAATACTGTTTGATTGTGCTGCTTGTTTCAGAGTGTTGTAACATTCTTTTACTAGTCTTGAGGTGATCTTGTGACCACTCACTGCTAGTATTACTGCCCTTCTGTCTGTAAGGATTTGGATGTTCCTATCACGGATGTCACGGTGTAGGATTTCTTTCGCCCCATGGATGATGCCAATGATCTCTGCTTGCAGAGTAGTTGTATGCTTCTCTAGGGGTATAGCTAATGAGAGGTCCATTTGTTGCGAGTAAATTCCCGCCCCGGATCCTCTTTTGGTTTTAGAACCATCGGTGTAAATTCGGAGGGTTTCCCCAGCCTCTACACTCCCCGTTCCTCTTTTTATCGATACACTATAGGGTCTATTGAAGACGTAGCAGGGGGGCAAATTGTCTGTCTTCCTTCCAAGAAGGGGTGTCTTCTTGACAGCCTCCTCTAAAAGGTGACAGTGTCTGCCAGCCCTGCCTCCTTTGTACCAGAGTCCAACTGAGTTTAGGCGCAGTGCTGCTGGCGTGGCCATCTCCTCTACGTATAAGTCGAGAGGTGGAAGGCAGAGCATTGCTTCCATTGCTGCAGTGGGTGTTGTTCGCATTGATCCGGTCGTGCTGTCGCATGCTATCCTTTCCAACTGAGTAAGCTGCTTTTCTGAGGCTCTGGGCCACCAAACCAGTGCTACATAGATTAGCATTGGTCTTACTACCGCTGTGTACAGCCAAAGTGCTATCTTGGGAGATATCCCCCATGTCTGCCCCACAGCCCTCCGGCATTGCCAGATGCATGCTTTTTTACATTTCATTTTGAGATGTGGTTCCCAGGTATTTGACTTCCGACGACAATGTCAACTGGGTGTTGAGGAGCTTAGGAAGCTTTAGCTTACCTAGTTTCCTTTTCTTTGTGAAGAGGACCATTTCAGTCGGGTTTATGGTCAGAAACTGGTCGTTACACCAGTGTTCAATTATTTTGAGGGCTTCCTGCATCAAGCTGCATAACACCGTCTCAAATCTGCCTGTTAGCAGGATGGTTATGTCATCTGCATATCCTATGATGTGGAAGCCATTGTCGTTAAGTCGCCGCAGTAGGCTGTCAACAACTATGTTCCACAGGAGTGGTGAGAGTACTCCACCCACCCTGTGGGCAGCCTTTAGCAACGATCTTTCTGACAGTGGTGTTTCCTACATTTACTGTGACTGCCCTATTCTCCAGCATCCTTTTGATCCATCCACTAACTGTGGGGTTCACACCATGCGTGGAGAGAGCAGTTTTCATTTTTCTGAAGGTCGTATGATTGGCTAGTGTATAATCTACACGACCAGGTTTCGCTATGAAGATAACTTTTACTTCTCTCCATGCTGGAGGGATGTATCTGAACCCAATACATGCCCTGAAGATTTTGGCTAGGTGGGCTGATAATATTTCCAGCCCCCCATTGAAGGAGGGCCGGGAATATACCGTCCAAACCTGGCGCTTTAAATGGTGGAAGCTTTTGATTGCCCAGGTTATACGTGTCCTTTCCGTGAGGTGATCTGCCGCCTCCCAATCCTCCTTGGAGGGGTTTGAGGGTATGGGTTCTGACCAACCTTCATCAGAGGTGTTCGTACATCCTGGGAAATGGGTATTAATGAGAATCTCAGCTGCTTCCCAGAGGTTAGAAGAGCAACTTTCATCCTCTCGTTTTAGGCAACCTGGTTGTCGTGAGGGATCCTTGGAGAGGATCTTTTTGAGCCTTGCAGCTGCCGAGGTTTTTTCAACATCCTCACAAAAATACCTCCAGGCTGCCCTTTGCTTTGTCTTATTAGTTTTTTATAGTTTTGTTGGATGTTTTTATAGACCATCCAGTCCGACTGTTGTTTTGATTTCTTTGCTTTGTTAAAGGATTTTCTCGCAGCTCTTCTGACATGGTCGAGTTCTCCGCACCACCTGAGTGTGGCATTCCCGGAGTCTTCCACCTTTCTCGCAGGGTAGGAGTCCTTTATAGTGGAGTATTGAAACGTATTTACATAGGCTTCAATGTATTCCACTGTATTAAATTGACCGGTAGCTTCGCAGGTTCTCCAATGATATTGTAAATGCTATTGAATTCGATTGTCTATACCGATGATCTAAAAATATTTAGGATAATTGAAACAATGAATGATTCAGCGTGACATAAATAAATTACATGGAGCATAAACAACGGCTTGCATTTAAATATCTCTAAATGCAAGACTTTGACTTTGAGTAGAAAACTCTTTAACATTAAATTCATCTATAATATAAATTAAGAAAATCTAGAGTCAGTTGAATCCTTTCGTGATCTTGGGGTACACTTTGATAAAAAAACTAAAATACTCACATATCTAGCCTCACTAAGTCATGCTACATACTACTCGGATTCCTACTTCTAAATACTAAACCATTTAAACCATTTAACTCTTCGACATCTAATTAACTTCTACTTTGCTTTTATTCGAAGTAAATTAGAATATAATAAATCTGTGATATGGAATCCATATTACAATGGTCATATTCTTGAAGTTGAGAAAATTCAGAGAAAATTCCTCAAGGCTCTGTATTACAGAAAATACAATAAATATCCTATCCAAGGTTATTCTTTTAGCCAATTAGAAAAAGAGTTTGAAATACCTTTCCTTCAATACAGACGCCAACAAACTCAAATATTTATTTATAAAATAATACATTACGATATCCGAGATTCATATATCCTTTCAAATTAAAGTTTGTTACCGGCGTTCAGTTGTGCAAAAACCGTAAAAGATATCAAATATTATTAAGATACAAAAAAGTTTTTAAATTAATTGTTCTTTCAAGAAATATTTTTTTAGCTTTTATTGGATGCACCAATAAAAAATATTTTAGTTTTTAAGTGGTGGTACTACTGTTTTTCATACTTCCTGTCAATCACTAATGACCATAATAATTGAAATGATGTATTATATTATGGTAGTTATTAATAATAAATTTCATTCAAATCGAATAAAGCGTTCAATTGTTATAAACAAAAGAAATAAATATTTTTTAAACTTTGAAGACAAATTCCGGCTTAACCATAAGTTTTTAATAACTACCATAATATAATACATAATTTCAGTTATTATGACTATTATTGGTTAACAAGAAGTACAAGAAACAGTAGTACCACCACTTAAAAACTAAAATATGTTTTTATTGGTGGATCTAATAAAAACTAAAAAAATACTACTTGAAAGAACATTTCATTTAAAAACTTTTTCATCTCTTAATAATATTTGATATCTTTTACGGTTTTTCCACAAAAAAATAAAATATATATTTTTTATCTAGTAAAAACAAAATCTAGTTTTTCATCGAATCGAAAATAAATGTTTTTCGTAGCCGGCTTTGTTTAAAAATTGTAAATTATGCATAATAATAATTATTTAGTGTCTTTTAACAATTAATTTTTAACTTTATTATAGTTCATAAATATTCATATTTGGAACAAACAGATATCTTGTTTGTATTAGGATTTTGCAAAGAAAATTGTTTGAAAAGTGTTAGATGTTGTTTTGATTTATTTTATTAATTGATATTATTTAATTTTTATTCAATTGAGTAAGTTTATTTACTTATTAATGAGTGCATAATGAGTATACTATATTCATATTTTATTTTTTGTGCAAAAACCGTACAAGATATCAAAAACTAGTAAGAGTTAAAAAAGTTTTTAAATCTAATGCCCTTTCAAGTAGATTTTTTTTGATTTTATTGAATGCACCAATAAAAAAGTATTTTAGTTTTTAAGTGGTGGTACTACTGTTTTTTATACTTCCTGTCAATCACTAATGGCCACAATAACTGAAATGATGTATGATATTATGGTACTTATTAATAATAAATTTCATTCAAATCAAATAAAGCGTTCAATTGTTATAAACAAAAGAAATAAAAAATTTTGAAACTTTGAAGCCAAATTCCGGCTTAACCGTAAATTTTTGGATATAGATAAGTTGCGTTAAATCGTCATATTTTGACCCTAGGAATCTATTGTCCAGCCATTTCCCCGCATTAACGGGACACCCTGTATATCTTTGAAGGTAGTGCTGCTTTCTAATCTTTTACAGAACAACATTTCTTCGGCAAAATGCCCTTTATCAATATATCTTACGTAAGTTATCAATATCATCTCTCAAAGTGTGTTCGTTCATTTGCACTGAGAATTTGGTTGTTTTCAGCTTTTCAACAAATTGTTTTTCAATATCTTCACTCATTTTATCTAGTCTTGTGCTAACAGTATTGTTACTGAGTGCATAGTTTTTACATATTTATGATAATTTTCAAGAACTGTTTTAAAAAATGCTGATATTGACGGTTTTATTAAATTTTCTCCTATAATATGAATTTTTAAGATTTTTCCCGATGAATAAAGAAATTTGATAACTAGCCTTAAGAATACGTTTATAAGTTGAAGTATGAGCAGTAAATAGAGAAATTTAGAATTGCATTTAAATAGCCCGGAGCAAAAGGTTAAACTCGTGTCGAGTCCATTTTCGAATTGCCCCCCGTAAAAATCGTTTGCCTCCTTGTGGGGCGTGGGCCCCACGTTGGAAATCACCGCCCTAAACAGAATAAGACTTTTTATTTTTTCTCATATATAGATAATTAATAATAATGCTTATGTAAAAAATAAACATAAAGGATAATTTGAAGAAATTAAAACAAATTAATATTTTCCATATTGAAATCCATACCTGATATGTCACTATATTTACTTTCAGCTACTATATTTTGTTATTTATAAGTTTCCACATTGTCTTATTTGAGTGATGATGAACGAACAAAATTTTCATTTGTACATGTTTGTTTTATAGCGATTTTATATTTCTTTTTGATCTCTTTTCTAAGAATTAAAAGGTTAGGATTATTGCATATTCTGCAATACAAAACGGTTCAAAGTTTTTGTTGTTAATATATTTCTGACAAAACTCAATAAGGGTAATTAAACCAAATATCTTCGCTTTTGCACCAACAAGAGTTTTATTAATTCCTTGAAGTTGCTTATTTAATACATTTAGTTTTTCATAGATATCGGCTAAATAACTCTCAAATGCTTTGGAATCGAAGATTAACTTCGTTTCAGGTTTGACAATCACTAAGAGTACCAAACTTTCCATAAATCATTTCAAGCAGTTCCCTTTATAGAGCCATTTTACTTCAGTAAACGTCTCGCATGTTCTGCATTTTGTTCTCTCCGAATCGCCTACTAATAGATTAAACGAACCAGACCCATTCTTATTTCCTAACTACATGCTATCCTTTTACCTGGTTGACCTTTTAAAACAACCTGGTGAATGTACCTATTTATTATCGATTTTGTCGAGCCTCTTGCAAAACACTACCTCGTTATTATTGTAGCTTCACTAAATGGTATAAAAAAATCACGATAGTCGCCTCAGTAGTCGAAGATTAGCCCTGGCTAGGTTACCTTATCTTCTCCGCCCTCATGACCAACATTCGTGCCATTGGTATATCCAACAAAAGGTGATCCTGTTTCTGCCTAACATTCCTGATCTATGAACCAGAAAAAGTTAGGTTATCCTTTGTTCCTGGTTAATAAAAATAGAATATAGAAATGTCTACTTGGTTTGATAGGAGATGTGAAAAGTATGAAGGAAACTAAAGTCAGTCTGCTTTTTGAAACAATAGTACAAAACAAGCAAGACGAGGCAACAGTATCACAAAAGTCGGAGATATTAATGGCATGTAAGGTAAATACAATAACAAGCAGCATAGTATTTTTAATGACCTACTAAATTGTAATGAAGGAGAAGTAAGAAGAGCTGAAAGAATACTTTAACGTCTAAAAAGTGAATATGAATTTTGAACTAATAACAGCCTCATCAATTAATATATTCAAAGGAATGGTATTGGACTATTAAAAAAATCCAACAACGAATACACTGGAACCCTAGAAGAAAATCTAAGAATACTCTTAGAAGCTCACTTTCCTATCTCCCACGAAATTAACAGACACCTGCCGTCGGCTTTGAGGTATAAGAACGCCCTACCAGAGAAAGCAAAAATCTGGCGAAAAGAATATTCACTTTAAACACAATAACATGTGCGATCAATAACTTTTAGCCGTTCAAATCCGCTGGTACAGATGGTATCTTTCCGGTCTTCCTACAAAAGGGAGGGGAGGATTTAGTATCACGTCTTAGGCATATCCCCAAGCAATGGAGGGAAGTGGTAATGGTGTTTATACCAAAAGGGGTGCCCACAAAGCGGGGTCCTATCGCTTCTGCTGTGCTCACTAGTTGTTGATGAACTAATGTCAGCCCTTCGAAAAATATGTACTTGGCGCCTACAAAAGGGGCTCACCATCAACCCCTACAAGACCGTAATGTTTCCATTTACAAGGCGAAGAAATTTAAGCCTTCAGGCATCAACAATGAATGGGACACTCATTGGGTTTTCCAACACAGTTAAATATCTTGGCCTCACTTTTGATCAGAGCCTTAACTGAAAACTAAGGGCAATATGGTCCTGCCGCAACACTATTTGGCAGTTCACACCCCAAGATGATATATTGGCTTTTCATAATGGTGATAATACCAATAATCACCTATGGTTGCGTGGTCTGGTGAACAAAGACTGTGAGCACGTGTCCTACTGGATCAATGGAGGCCATGCTAAACCTCACACCTCTGCACCTGCACGTAAAAAGGGAAGCTACATTAGATGCCTTAAGAATAAACCAGACGGATACTCTAAAATATAGACGCTTCAACAGGAACCTTAAAATCCTAAACACTGTGCGAAAGAGTGATATACATGCCCAATGAAAAAATGATAACTAACGACTAACGACATCGAGTGAACGATTGAAGTGGCCATCCATGGCCACCATGAGGTTGAAGGAAAAGTTAGGCAGTTACAATGCTCCTCAATAGTTGTAGGCTGCATTAAAAGCAATAAAATCACTTAAATGCAAGTCTAAATCTGTCTGGGAGTGCAAAAGCCGTTGGCCAGAAATAACAGAGTTAAATTGCCCTGGGTTCCAGGTCACGTCCTAAAACTCCATTTGTTGGACCAGAACCGTACAGTGGAATAACTAAAGTCTGCATTAAGAGGATGATCCAGGAATGGGAAAATACTGCCAAAAGCAAGGGCAACCTAAGTCATAACCGGCCAGCTAACCGGGCACCGCTTTATGAAATATCACCTTACTAAGATCGTAGACTACGTTAAAAGTCTAGATATTGAGAGACTCAAATAGGTCAGGGATAATTATAAAATATCTCTTAGGTCGAGGTAATTTCGGAAGGCTTAAAAGCTGTACGACCCACAGAACCCATAACATACATACATTAGATATGTCTAATAGAGAAGGTGAGGTCAAATAATCTCCCATCCTACTATATACTTTAATTTTAACTCTATTACCTAAATGTATAATGGCGGTATTTTACTTTCTGTCAAAAGAGAACATATACCTGCTCCAATGAGATGTTTACACAACCGAACAATATATATCTGACCATGTGTTTGTATGTGATAAATCCATGCATGAAAGCCATGTAAAATATCAATCATATGTATTAATTGCTCATGCCTTCATTCTTCTAGATCAAAATAATACTCTATGTACAAAGAACGACAAGCTACTCTAAAGTAATGTGAAATACTATAAGTCTAGTAGACATAGATACACTATGTATTAGAACAATTAATACATGTTATTGTGTAATCCCGGAAATTAAACATCCAAATTGGCGTGAGATTTGGGGAGGCTTAAACTCTAAAACAAACCTGTAGTGATCATCTAAAAACGAGCTGCTGCCCATATAGAACATGTCGCCTCTCAAGGTACCTTTACCAATTCAAGTAATTAATTATTTATTATTATTTTACAAATCTGTACCGATTTTTATGTATTTAAAATGGTATTATTCAATGAAAATAGAACGGGTAAACTGACAAATTGCCATATTTGCAGCTCCTGCAGAAAGAAATCTCTTTCTTTTGCGTTGCCCTTCAGAAGATCCATATCCATTTTTCAATACGTGGCTACATGCGTACAAAATGTGATGATCCCTATAATCAGAGAGCCACAGGTGGTTTTGCACTCTTGGTGCGAAATGACTGGGTTCCTAAGTCTATTACATTAAAAATTACTTCAAGCTGTTGAGATTATAGTATCTTTCCCAATTTATTTCACTACTCGTCTCCTAAAGAAACATTCAAACCAAGCGATCTTGAATCTCTCACTTACCAGCTTTCATGTCAATAAATACTACTGGATGATTTTAACACTATTTCAATGACCACTACGCCATCTTCAATAATATTGATATTCTAATAGTAAGACGAAGTAGTGAAATCTTAAAAAGGCGGCCGGGAAGAAAAACCTCGATATTAGTAGTGACGTGGGCAGAAAGACCTCTGGTCGATAGCCTTGTGACAAATTAATACATTAACACCTCATTCATTCTTCATTATTCCAATGTGTTCCAAATATGTACAAAATTTGTCAATAAATATATGTTACTACTAGTAGTGACGATTTTGTTTTTCTCTCTACTAAGGAGATATAGAAAGCAGTCAAACATAATATATCTTCTAGTTTAGCATTCTCCAGGTATTACAAGACAAAGAACTTAAGAAGACCATTAACTGCAAAAAGCATGCACATAGCATCTTTAAAATTCGTTTCTCGATAAATGACCTCATATCATTCGAAAAATCTATAGGGGCTAACAAGAAAGTGTATTTTTAATAAGAAGCGGATCCTTTGGTAAGAATATGCGTTATCAAAAACCAAGGCTTCATCCTGCTCACATGGGTGATCTGTTGGTAACTATATAACTGCAGCCTGTAGCGAAAAGGAGAAACTCTTGGTAACTATATAACATTAGCCTCAAAACATATCTGAGCGAACGGCCAGGAATACAGATTCAAATAATATAAGTACAACGTTTGCTGGCAATTTCAAGGGTAACAGTTACTCCAAAAACTATAACGATGAGTTTCAAGCAATTAAAATGCGAGAAGAAATACCAACCTTAACTTTAGTGGTGGCAACGAACCATATGATACTACTTTTGCAAGGAGTGTGTTATATAACGTCCGCTTATCTCTAAAATATCCAGTATCACGAATCAATTTAGTCGAAAACAACTTTCTAAAAAAAGGAAACATGATGGAATAAATACTTCTTAAAGATCTATACCGCCAATTGGAGCTCCAGCATTCTTAGGGATGAATTAATCAATTAAACCTGGCAAAGACCCTACAAAACCTAAAAGCTATTGAATTATCTTTCTTACAATTTATATCAGTAAAATCCTAGAGAAAATGATTGCGAGACGTCCTTTTGGATGCTAGAACAGTAAAATTCAAACTAGTTTTCGATGACTTTGCAGAATTGAGGACGCTCTTATATACTTTAAAAGGACATGACAGATTGCGTTTTTAAATAGAAATTATATTACTGCATATCTCATTTTCATATGTTTCACTAAGTTAGCATAGTTTATATAACATTGGAATACCTTTTCTGTAACATCTCTTCTATTTTTTGAAATAGCAATCTTAAATTGCGTGATAAAATTAGTTTAGGAAGCTTTACTTATCTAAATGAGGTGGTTGAATTGATATTTCGTTTAATTTAATTCTTCAAATCTTCCTCTGAATTTCTTCATCTTTTGCTTCATTGTATCAGAATATTTCCAAAGTTGTTATTAAATTTCTAGTAATATTGCTTTACATATATTTAGTTTCCACTATTTCTTGCTTTATCTTATTGAAATTTTTCTCTTAGCATGGAGAACTTAATGATAGAGTAAAAATATTTCTACTTCCTAAATGAAAATCTTCAAAGCTTGTTTTATATAAACACTTAGAGAAAACAGTTTCGAAACGTTATACACACGAAAATGATGGTAGCGACCATTACTATGTGGTAGTTCATTTAAAAAAAAACGGGTAATTGAAAATAATTTTTAAGTTTTTATACCACTATTTATTGTATAATATACACAAACAAAGTTTACAATATATTATCAATTTTGACACAACTATAGTTTCGACCTTTGCAGGTCATTATCAAGTGTTGAATGCAAAGGTCGAAACTATAGTTGTGTCAAAATTGATAATATATTGTAGACTTTGTTTGTGTATATTATACAATAAATAGTGGTATAAAAACTTAAACATTATTTTCATTTAACCGTTTTTCTCTATACACACGTTTAAAAAGAAAATATGCTAGAAGACTATCTTTTTGATAATATCATCAGATATCAAATTAGATTTCAATCCTTATAAAAGTAACAAAATAAAGAGGTACCCAAGGCCACCCAACCAACGAAATACATAAGTATAGTTAATTGGCGTCTTTTATTTTATTAATATTAAGGAATAATAGATACGAGTTACTATCTAATAATTCGTTATTTATTTAACGGTAATTTAAAAAAAAAACACTACATTCACAATTATATTTTAGAGACTCTTAGTTGTAGTTAAATTAATACAACTGATACACAATTCAAAAAGGTTTACTTTTATATCTTAATTTCTTTATCAATATTTCTGAATCTTTTCACCTAACCCAAGTTGCTTCCTTAAGATAGACTTTAATATCTTGCCGGAAGCAGTTTTAGGGAGTGTGTCCACAAAGATCACTCCGCCGTGAAGCCTTTTTGGTACAATGACATTATCTAAAAATAATTAATCACTTAATTCTATATTTAATTATTGTGCACTAACCTACTGGAAACAAATTTCATTATATCTCGATCAGTAATATTTGAATTGGGTTTTTTAACGGCGATGGCCATTGCTACTTCACCTGCGGTCTCGTCAGGGATTCCAATGACCGCGACATCGCTCACCTCGCTAATTGATTTAATTAAATCTTCAACTTCGGCTGGAGCTACCTAAAAATTTAACAAACATAATGCTAATAATATAAGTATTGCCTTTAATATTTCGGAAATAGACAACAAGAAAAAAGGAAATTAATCGTCGCAAATAAGTATTGTTTTCAAAATAATCAAAGATCAATATTCTTTTACATGCGCCTTAAATAATGTTTTTAAAGAGTTGTTGTACTCCGATTGAGAAACCTCCAAAACACGCACTTCATATAATAAGGTTGATATGATGAATCAGCTTGGCTTTATCAGTTAATAATAATAATAATAATCAAATATGTTTTAGATATGTTAAAAATATCAATGTTTGTGCAATATTTGCTAATTTGTATGCACATTGAAATAATTGGTAAACTTAAACGATGATTCGTATTACTTTTTTGGATGTAAAAAGTATTGCTCAGTGTACAATTCAATCGTTCGTCAAATAAGTTTAATTTACCCAGCAGATCAGTATCATGAATTTCACCGAACATTAATTTAAAAACAAAAATAATCTGTTCAATTTTACGACGCTTCGATAGAGAAAGGATTTTGAATTCAGTTAATAAATGTTTATATAGATAACCACATGCAGGATAAGTAGCATATTTACGAAAATACATTGCTCTTAAAAATTTATTTTGTACTCTTTCTACTTCTTCACAATAACGGTGATAATAAGGGTTCCAAATAATATATGCATATTCTAATTTATAGAAAGTCATAAGATGATCGTTATTAATAAATGGTTTAGTATTTCGAAGAATATATCCCAATCTTTTGTAACACTCCTTAGTTATTGTGGTTACATGATCATTAAATATTAGTTTTTTGTCAAACATAATTCCCAAATTTCGATACGAGATTACTTTTTCAAGTGAAACATTGTTAATAATATATTGAAACTTGACATTGTTATACAACCTCGTAAAAGTGATGACTTTGCATTTAGCAAGTGCAAATGCAATTGATTAGGTTACACCAATGTCAAGACAATTTTGAAGAGCGATGCTATCTTGTTCAGATGCAATAACTTTATACATTTTTATTAAACATAATGAAAAATAATGGTCCCAGAACAGATCCCTGTGGTACACCGCTCAAGGAAATGTACTTCTTAGAACTTACTCCCTGATAATACACATAATTGTCCCTTCTATGTAAATACGAGGCAATTAGCGCGGTCAGCTTAGAGTCTAAACCAAGCGCAAACAACTATTTGCATGAGAACCTACATCTGTAAAGTTGCACAGGTTTGTTATAGTTGACCGCTTAGATATAAATGTTCCCAGTATGATCTTTGCTGAGCGTCTTGAGTAGACGGGAGCTTGTGGGTTCACTTTCTATGTCCCCACAGAATTTTTGCCAAGATTCCCTCTTGGCGTTTTTAATGGCATTTTTATATGCCGTGGGGGCCGTTTTGTACTGCGCCCATTCACCGTTTCTCTTGGCTATATTAAACAGTCTTCTGGTGCGTGCCTTAGCCCTATCAAGATCCTTATTCCACCAAGTGACCCTGGTTGAGGTAGGTTTGGTAGTTCTTGAGCAGCTTGCTTCAAACGCAGTATTGATAGAGTCTGTGATGCTTTGCACTATGAGCTCTAACTTATGCGTTGTTCTCGGAACTGTTGGACAGCCCCCGATTCGGCTGGCTAGTACCTCTTTGTATAGGTCCCAGTCAGTTGTCCTCGGGTTTCTGTTTTGGATTTCCGATGCTTCTTCTGATTCGATATCGATTCGTATATATCGATGATCTGAGAGTGATGGTTCATCAGATGCATGCCAGTGTTTTACCATTTCACTTGCCTTGCGATTACATTAGTAATACGTGATTGTTTCCAACAGTTAACTACTACAATCTTTAACTATAAATACTGGAAAATTATCAGGTCCCATAGCAAGGTTACATTTTAATGACTTGACCGCTGCTACATCCTTAGCTTCTCCAAAAAAATGACATGAAAATTACATACGGATTAAACATTTCATAGGCATGCGTTTGTTTAGAAAAAAAATACTAGAAACGTGAGGTGTTGTTTCTAACAGAAAATCATTAAATTTCAAGACACCTGGTATTCTAGTTGTGTTTTTCTTATTTTGACCATAGTTGTTTTAGGTCACTTTTTTATATTGTGTTTAATATTCATAATATAACTCCTGAAATCATTATTAATAGACTGCCTAACAATATTTCTATAAGTACTAAAACGTAATTTATAGAACAGGGCTTTCTAGATTTAAACAAAGTGATTCTTCTATTGGTATTATTTATTGTTTCCCACGTAAATCATATTGAAAAATGGTGATGTGGCCATCATAGTACTTTCCCTATATATTTCTCGAAAACTATGAGGTTTACGCAAAAATGTTATTTCTAATAATATGTGCAATTTTGAATTCTCTACAATTATTTGTTATATAAATTTTATGTAACTTCAATAGTTTATTAGCAATTGGCAAAAAATATTAAAATTTTCAATGTTTAATATTTTTCTCGAAAGTTAAGAATTTTATGAAAAACATGTTTTAATAAAAGTTGTTCAGTTTTTTACGCCCTTTAACTTTTGTTTGAGAAGTTTCATAATATTTTGTATATTTAGAAAAATATCGGTAAAAAACAAAAAAACGCCTCGAGTAAACATCCACTTCCGGTTTATGAATTTCTACCAAAAGCTTTTCAGCTCTAGTTTTTAACGATAAAACCTTAAGTTTAAAGTTTCATCTCAATTGGATCATTCGTTTTTGAGATACAGCGCCCACCGACAGACAGACAGACACACACACACACACACACACACACACACAGACACAGATTTTTTTTTTCCAGAAATTAGTTTTTCGGGTTCAGGGGACCCCAAAACGGATATTTCCGCAAAAAAAAAATTTCAAAAAAAAATCACGAAAACAATACTCCCCCTATATACTACGTGTATAGGGAAAGTAATAATGTAACGATTTTCTTCTACTTCT
Source organism: Ontholestes murinus (assembly GCA_963969525.1). Classification (NCBI taxonomy): domain Eukaryota; kingdom Metazoa; phylum Arthropoda; class Insecta; order Coleoptera; family Staphylinidae; genus Ontholestes; species Ontholestes murinus. Next base: position 47,951,652 of record OZ018387.1, read on the forward strand.
TCGAACTGTTGTATTGGAATAAGCGGTTCGTGTTGAAGTTAGAATGTCATAAGCAGTATTTGGGTCATCCGTAGAGAGAACTTTACTCCAGTCTGTTTTAAGAATAAGATCGTACAATTGATTAAGGTTTGCTTTCCTGAAATCAAATGTATAAGTAGGCGGAACAAAGTGCTTTGATTCGTCGGTACCCATGGAACAAGTAATTGATAATGTGGGATGGTAAGTATCTTCTGCTACTAGTGGCATATCATGGCATTCAACTTTGCCAATAAGATTGCTTGAGCAGATAACTGAATCCAGAAGTGATGCTGTCTCATTTTTTGTATCATTTATTTTCACAGTGAAATTGTATTCAATAAAATTTAGAAAAGCACTGGATTTGTTACAAGAATGCAGTGGAAACGTAGGAACATTACAGTCTCCCACGAGACAAAAAGAATTCCCTTTAGGGGTTCATGATGTTGTATACTTTTTTTTGTTCTATTATATGAGGTAATCCTTGAAAATTCTTAAGATACATGTTATCTCCTTTTTCTCGTCTTATTTTAAATTCATTTAGTATTTTTGACTACTTTTACGAACAGTTAAGTCTTTCTGAATGTAAACATTTTTATACTCATTCATTCTGTGCAAATGTTTAGTTATTTTTAATAACATTTTCGTAATATCCGGAAATATAATAATATATTTACATGGCGAGGTTTATTGTCGGTGTTCCTGAAACATTTAACGACCATTAATCTCGTAGATAATATCATCAATAAGATTGTCTTGAACCTGATCAATTTTAAAATTATCCTTTAGGATCGATATTTAATTTTTGCAAAGAAATGATTAGATTGTTTAGGGCAGATAAATGCTCCGTGACGTCAGAAGTAAGTTCTCAAATAGCTACATGTTTGAGCCAATACGTCAGAATGTTGTATCTTCGGCGGTTGTTTTCCTTACTTTTAATTGACCGTCCAACATTGTACTAATGGTATAGTTGCCACATCCTTTTTTTCGGAAAAACAAGAGACGCCCATAGATTCCTCACATGTTGCGATATCAGCGTATATCTTTCGGCCAATCGGCACAAACTTTTTGTGAGCGAATAATTTTGTTGACAGCCAAACGTTGATTCAATATTGGAATGTATGCTGGTCCCACTAATGCCCAAGGATGCCTCAATCTCACGATAAATCACTCGATGATCAGTTTACGCACAGTATCAATGTTGTCTAGAAAAACTTATTTTGAACGACAAAATTATTCACTAAGCGAAATACGGCCAAGATTGAATACCGTATACCATTGATTTATAATAAATTTTGGTAGTGCTTCATTACCAAAAATAGAATTAAGTCTATAAATGTTCTATTATTGAGATAATCTACGTCAAAGTTGTAAAAACCAATCGCACTAAAATTTTCACGATTAAATTCTATGTTTTAGTTGACATCATGTCTCTGTACCAATACAAATGGCATATGAACATCAAAAAGTTCTAAGTAACTCTACTGACCAAAAGTAGAACTATATTTTTCCTATTGAAATGAAAATATGAATCCTCTTATTACAGAACCAATTTTAAGATGAAATTGATACTTGAAGCGAGATGGATAGCTAATAATGTGGAAATTGTTTTAGATAATTAGTACCAAGAGATTAATATGCTAAAATTTTATTGATTTTAAAATCGAAACATGGTATATGGTAGTCGTCATATATATGTGAACGTTTAGCGTTTAATTATATATCCCCTTCCTTTAATATATTTTGTCCCAGTTGAAACACATGTGCTGTCGATAATAGGTGCATAAATACAGAAAAATTCAAATCTGATGTAACTACTTTAGAAACGAACATTCTGTTAAAATTTTAATCTTCTTCTCTCAAGACAAGAATGCGTTCTAGATAGGGCGTACAGTATAGGAGACATTTTTTTGCTAATTTTAGTTCGGATGCACTTAAACCGAAACCCCATTTGGAAGTTATTCTTGTGGTCTTTTAAAAATTTTCTCATCAAATGCATTTTATCAAAAAGTGATAATCTCTTAAATTTTGAAACAACTCTTGTAGATTTGTCATGTGAATTTCAAATGCCATGATATTAAATCGTCATAATCGTGTTTCTATTACAAATGATGTCTTTTCTTGTTCTTTGAATAACCAATATATAATAGATCCAGCTAATGTATCTAAAATTACGTTAATTTTTGGTAGTTGATAATTATTCCTTAAATCACATGCTCAATAATGTAATAACTTCCATATTTAGTTTTTGCTGTCGTTTTTCTTACAATTAACATGATATCAGATTACACTTTTCTATCATATTCCAGAAGATTTTTTATAATTACCGGGGTGATACTGTTTTATCGTTAATATCAAATGTAAATGTATTTAGATATTGGCATTTCAACGCTGTATTAAATCTCTGTTATAATACGATTTTCGATATTTTTTATTTTACATCTCGCAGAAAGATAACTTCATAAGCTCACTTGGAGTATATACGAAATATCACACTGTACTTTTAAATACAGCACCCAATTTAATTATTTCAATGTTTTGAGGCTAAACTATTTGACAAACAGAACCTTTAAGGAAACTATTATAGACAAGAGCTATCTCGAGGGTGGCGAGTTGTATTTGTCTGTTAGTCGGAGAAAACGGGTTAAACGAGTTTTTGCCAGAGAACGAAGTTTGGCAGGTTGACGATGAAAAGCGGCATTTAAGTATCTGATTCTATGAGTATAATTCTACACAAGGTCTGGCCGAGAGTTTCGTCACAGTTTTCGTTGATTAGTATGTCGAGGAATGGTAATCGGTTGCGCTGTTATAATCCTTTCTTTATTTTAGGATGGATATTATTTAAGTGCTCGAGGAAATTACAGATCTTGTCTTTACTATGGAGACAAATGACGAAGGTGTCATTAATATAACTTAGCTCTAGGGACGGAGCAAAAGGGGCTAATTGTGGTGCGATATTCACGAAATACTCCATAAACAGATTGCTCTTTAATTTTTTTATAGCGGATTCCATTTAACATGTAGTGTTTGTCAAACAATGTTTAATAAGTTCTATAGTTGTAATAGGCTGTTGATATTTTGTTCTTAAAAGTTCTATTGTTTCGTTAATGGGTACTTGGGTGAAAAAGAATTTAACGTCAAAACTAAGTCGAATATCAGTCTTAGATAATTTTATCGGTTTAATGAGATCCAGAAAGTATGACTAATTTTTGACATAGGATTTGGCTTGTTCGGCAGTGTATTTAAGTTGACTGGCTAAAAATTTAGCTAATTATCGAGTCGAAAGAACGGCCGTTGAATCGGAGTGGTCTTTCGGGTTTAAGTGGAATTAGATATTGTTTAGTTTTGCTGTCGAAAGCCACATGTATAAGTGACCTGGTAGCCACAATTCAATTATTCAATTATTTTTATAATAATTAAATTTGGATGACATCATCCAACCTGTTTAAAAATTCAATCGTGGATCCACGTAATTTAACTTATATATAAATAAATCTACCAATAATTACCTGCCATCCTTTATATTTTATCATATCCTTCAATCGATCCACCAAATATAAATTTCCCTTCTCGTCGTAATACCCGTAGTCACCAGTATGAATGTATCCATCATCGTCAATCATATTTTTTGTAGTTTCCGAATTTCTATAGTAACCTTTCATCACCATTCCACTACGAAAACACAATTCTCCAGCTTTGAATGGAGGCAGTGGCTCATTGGTATTGATGTCTAAAACTTTACCCACACATCCAGGTGCGAGCCTTCCCATAGTTGACAATGTGCTATCTGACTTTATGCATCCGGCGGTTGCTCCAGTCATTTCAGTTAATCCGTATATCTGTCGAATTTTAAAACCGAATCTAAAAATTTAAAATTAATAACTAAAAAACAAGCAAAACAATACCAAGTGTTTGATTCAACAATTTAATTAATCACTTTGGTAAATTTTCGTAAATGAATTATTAATAATAATTTAATATTTTGGAATTAAAAAGCAATAATTACCTGGCTACAAATAGTTTTTCAACTTCTTTACCTAAAAACCCAGCTCCACAAAACACGTCCTGAAGTGAAGATAAGTTATATTCTTGCGTCAGTTCATTTTTCGTAAGCAAAAGTATAATTGATGGAACTGCAAACATTTTCGAAACGTGGTACTTTTCCACGGATTTCAAAAGCTGCGTAAGGGAAAATTTTTGGAAAATAATCGCCATACTGCCAGCAGTAATTGTTGATATAAAGATAAAGAAGCCGAAAGCATGAAAGCACGGAAGATAAAACGGTACTACATCTTTATTAGTCATGTCTAAGTATTCTTTGTGCCTGAAAATAACAACAAATGTTACCCGTTTAAGTGATGTTGAAATTTATTTACGTTGAAAAATTCAAGATATATTTTAGGTTCAGGTGTGTCCCGACAACACCTTTTGGTAGTCCTGTAGTTCCTGATGAGTTTAGAATAAGTGTTTCTTGTATTGATTCGTCAAATTCTTTGAATTTAAACGTAGACACTTGATTCCTATATACATGTATTAAGTTCTTCATATCTAATACATGTTCTTGTTTGGATTCATCTACGTTAATGATGGTCTTAACAAAGCAATATCTGGAGCGAATACCAATGGCCTTTTGAATTGTATAGTTACTTGAGATGATTACTTTTGGTTTTGTTAAGCAGATAACATGATTTAGTTCATCTAAGAAATATATGGATTAAAATAAAATCTGCTGAGAATTATATGTGCTTTGTGCTTACAATCACTATAGTCTGGATTTAATGGGTGCACTATAATACCACAAAATAGCGTAGATATGTACGTAATAAAGTATTTTATGTGATTTTCCAATAAAAAGCATATAATATCACCTCTTCTAATGTCAAGTGCTTCAAATGCTACACATAGTGAAAGTGATTGCTCCAAAAATTCTTCATATGTAATTTTCTCTTCAGTAGCATAGTCAATCTGAAAAAATTATAAATTTTAGTTACATTTACATAATTATATTAATGGAACAGGCGTGGTCAAAATACATGATATTGCGGACCACTTGTAAACGCAAATGGATAACCAAAATAAAATAATAAAATTAAAATAATCATGTTTGATGTTTACTGATGATTTTGTTAAAATGTACAAAGTTGTCAAATTGTAGTTTTTGAGACATATTATCAATAGAAATTTAACGATATGTTATTAAATAGATTTGTGATAAACTAATCTTAATTACAACACCAGTGTATAATAATAATTGAGTTGGTATTCTTGGTTTTTGTCACATACGATTTTTATTATGATATTTAAATGTAGTTCGAAAATGTGTGTGAAGAATATTTTATTAATTTACCGGATGGTGATTTAATTTAGTACAATATTATACCATCTCCTCAAAGTATTTAATATCAGGTACATCAATGAAGGCGTGATAAAAACATCCTTATGGATGACTTATGGTATTGTTTACGAAATCCTATAAAAATTAATACGAAATACACCAGTCTGCAAAACTCTATGCATAACTATATATAGGAATAAAAAAATCTAAGATTGATCACAAAAACAAATTGAAATAAATATTGCCGGTTATTTTGTCGAATTCCCAACCAGTGACTCATCTTAAATTGAGCATTAACAACAATATTACAAAGTAATCGCGAATTTGTATAATGGTGCAAACTTGTTTTGAATATTGAACCTTGGAATATCTGCAGCATAAAAATATGTATATGATATTGATGTGCCCCATAGAGGGTATGTTCAATGACAAAACCTTCATGTCATTTAAAAGTAAAATAACTGGATGCGTCTTTGATTATATAGGATCAGTTTTTTTGATGTTCTCTATGGGGATCCCGGAAACTATAAGAGATAGAAAAAACGGTTAAATGGGGAAAGAAGTGTAGTTTTACAAGACGGATAAAATTCCACTTTCAAGAATATAAGGGTAACCAGATATTTTGAAAAAAGTAAATAGTGTCATTCTTTCTTTTCTTTCCCCATTTAACTGTTTTTCTATCTTACACTCGTATTTTCCGAAATCCCTTTAGAGAACATCTAAAAAAACTGACCCTACATATATATTTCCTTTACACAATATTATTATATGACACTAGAGAAATTTACTTTATATTAATTTTTTAAATTTTAAATCAAATCAAAATTACGTTCTTTGTAATATCAAATTTATTTTTGTGACTAACCCTGTATGTGCCTAGACTGAACAGCAACAGCCTATAGGTTATAGGTTAACATAGGGTACTAGTGAGTTGTGTTAGCCTCTCTTGAACTGCGACCTAAAAGATCTATTGTTCTACCCTTAACCAATCACTTCCCAGTCAGTCTCACGTTTTCCATGAACCTGGTAACTTTCTTGGGGGTGAAATTGCTCACTTCTTCGTGGGATAATCGGTCCCTACCGTAGTGTGAAAGACGCTTGTAAACAATCGCGACAAAGGTCCATAGTATGTGCTCGGTCGTTTAGCAAGAGCCTAAGTAATGTCAAACGAATTTGAAGTCTCCTTCAAGCACAATTTGAAGCAATTTAATGATTAATAATTTGTAAAAATTGATTGATGAAAATCGAATCGGATAGGTTAAATCTAAAAAATGCCATTGTTTACTAATTGTCACATAAAGTCGACGTGAAATATATATTTTTTGTTCAAAAGTTCCGTATTTGCACATTATGTAACTAATTTGGCGTCTCCACAAACCTACTTTGAATAATTTAATGATTCCAGTAAACAAGCAGCCTTTTAATAATAAAATGTAGTCCTTTATGTTGTAGAAAATTAACTAATAATTAGAAAAATACGATAACGTTTTGTAAATCTAAACAATGAGTCTTATTAAGACTACAAAACAAATTACTTATTGAAGTAACTAATTCTCTTGCTAATACCTCGATAAATATTGAATTGTACAAAAGTAATTCGCGTGTTACAAATAGCAAGGCTATCAAAGAAAGACGCGTTTGAATGCATTTATTTCTGTAAACTTTTAACAATCAAGAATGAATTTAGACTCATATTTAAACGCAATGAGAAACACTTAAGTTTCTTAACCAAAATTCTCTTATTATATTCTCAATGACTCAAGGATTTTTTTTCTAGATTCCTCAATCTTAATTTCAGTAGACTTGATATTCTTTTAGTGTCGACTTCTTGATCATTGTCAAAGTTCATTTATTTATTATTTTTAATTAACTTTTATTTAAATTTACCAAATTTAAAATATTCTAAAGATTAAGTTATTTTCTGTCAATAAAATATGTTTAAAGTACCTAAAATAAGTTATGTATTCGTGACTTAATGATAACAACATTGAATATTTTATCAAATATTAGGTTATCAAGTATGTAATAGAGCAAATTTCATGTTATTTATTTCAATCGTACACAACTACATTTAGACGCCGCATTTTGACATGATTTGTTTTTCATGTGAAAGTTACATGATTTCCTGTTTTTAACGCATATTTTAGTTTTTTCGTATAGGCAATTAAGTGAGACCATAGAAATCAGCGAAATTCAGGTGTTGGTGAAGTATGAGTTCCACAACTCGGCAGGCAGTCGCCAATATCAATTGTGTGTTTGGCATTCAAACAAACGTAGCCACTCTCTAGCTCTTTGGTTTAAATAAAATTATTCGGGAGATTTCGACCTGTCTAATGAAACACGTGATCGACCCATTAACCCAAAAAATGTTGATATTATTAATTTCTTTTTTTTAATTTGTACCTTAATGTTATATCTTTAAAGGAAATATATGTTACAGGAGCGGTTCCATATGTACCCGTATCCAACTATTATGATACTGAATATATTCAAGATACCACGATTTATTCACGCTAATAAAATCACTGTTATTTCTAGTCTTATCGGTACATCTTACTAGTATCAGCTGTAATTGCGTTTGTTTTAATTCCCATACATAAAGAACCAACATTTTATACTTAGGCTATCCACCTTAATTACGCAGTGTATGCATACAGTACTTCACATTGAGGAGGACAACGGGAAACCACCTCATTTATTTTCTTTAGTTTGTCATAATAGATATGTTCTTATCAAATAAGTCCGGAGTTCAAACTCGCCGTTCGGACCACCGGAAGGAGCGAATGAGAATAGAAACATGAGCAATCGTTAAGAGGAAACAAGACAAACTAAGTTGGAAATGAAAAGACTGGGTTTAGAAATCACGGGGGCGAGTGAAATGAGATGGCCAGGCTCCAGCTATTGCGACATAGACAATTACAGAGTATACTATTCTGGAACAACTAATAGAAGGAAGGAGGAACTGAATGCGTCACTACTAAGCATAATCCCGGTATATGCACCTGTCAGTGATCACAGTGTTCCTGTTCAGTGTTTTAGAAGAATTTTATTCTCAGATTAAAAACCTTATAAGAAACTACCTAAACAAGAACTCCTCATATTGATGGAGGATTTTAATGCCAAGGTAGACAAAAGAACAACTCATTGGACCTCACTGACTTGGTGTTAGAAATTTTCACGCTTGACGCGCTTTTTAATCCTGCTCGATAAAAAAATTGATAGTCGCTGGCCAAGTTGCTCACCAGAGTTAGAAGGAGGGTATTTATTTTTAGATGTATTTAGGGCGCCACGTGATTTTTATATAACGGCGACCACCACAGGACTCAAATTCCAAAAAAAAATCACGAAAACTAGTTTAAAAAAATAATAATAACATTTATACAACTACACGACGGATAACAATAAAACTCTCTCTTTCAGAAATAATTCAATTATAAAGCAAAATATAAAGTATATTTCCCCAAAATATAACCAAATGAATTGATGGTAATACTTGATTGGATTAAAGATATCGGGTTAAATATTCACCTAAAAGAATTAAAATAAAATAAACACTCTGTATATATAGAGTATGCTGAAATCAACCAGAGGGTAACCAATTTTCCAGCAATTAACCCAAAAGAAAGAAAATCATTCCTGGTCACGGGTAACGTGAGGTAATTCCGTAATATAAAATTACAAAAATAAAATACATGAATAAAGAACCTGTGTTGTAAGGCGATTCTTTTAGTATATTTGGGATGGATCCGATTAGAACGTTGGCGACTTAAAGTCGACCGTGAATTTATTCGTACTTTGAACAAATCTTACCACTGAAAATGATCTTAGGGCAAAGTATCCGACCACTTTGTCGTACAAATAGTAAATATAGTTCTCTCAATTGTATTAGATTTTCTCACCACCATCAATCCAACAACACGAGGAATAAAACTGACTCTAGCCGAACAACAATAAAAAACCGTCTTCTCTGCGCGGACAACACAGTGCGCGCGTTTTCGCTAAAATTCGAAAGAATGCACGAAGAAATCGGTGCACCCATGCATCCACAGTTGCATATAATAAATTGTATTACTAAATTAAAAGGATAATCTAAACTACATTTCTAACCGTTACAAATTCCCCCTTTGCTTCCACGAGAGAAATTTTCTAAAAAGTTTACTCGAGAAGAGTATTGGTAGTTGGTTAAATTAAATAAAGATGGTCATGTCAACAAACAAGGCACTTATACTAATACTTAACGAAAATTCAAAACAGATACTAATTATTAATACTACAAGGTTTGAGGTCATGCACATGCCAAAACCCTTTTCCATTGCCATAATTATCTCCTAATTCATAAGTCCATGCACCTAACTTTCGTAGAATAACAAAAGGTCCTATGAACTTAGGCGGAAGTTTGGCGGCAAAACCTTTAAACGCATCCGATTGTGCTTTATTTCGATGCCACACCGTTTCTCCTTCCCTAAATACTATCGGTCGTCTATGCAAGTTATACACTTTCTCATTTTTAATATGAGCTAAACGCAAACGATCCTATATCTTCTGATATAAGGCTTTAAGACCTTCCCGTCTCTTAAAAACATCATGGCTCTTCCCGTCAACGACTACGGCAATCTGTTTATTAAAGAGAGTTCCCTGAGGCACGTACTCGTGTCCTAAATTTATAAAATAGGGACTGAAACCAACCACTTCACGTTTGGCGGTCCGAATTGCAGAACCAACAGACGTTAAATACTATTCCCAAGTTTGATTACTGTCTTTCACATAGGAAGACAACATCGTTTTTACTACCCAATTTACCCGTTTTGTGGGGTCTACTCTAGGGTAATAAAGAGGAGTGAATAAAAGTTTAGTTTTTTATTTCTCACACAAATCGCGAAATTAATTGCTATGCATCTGAACACCATTATCATACACTAGATATTAAGGATCACTATAAACAAGAAATACATCCTGCTCAACATGTTTCGCTACACTTTCAGCGGATGCTACACGTAAGGGAAAAAGCAACACGTACTAAAATGGTCAGTAATGACTAATATCTGAATAAAGCCACGCCGGGTTCTAAGCAAAGAACCTATCAAATCCAAATTAATCACGAAAATGATATTTCAGGTTTCTTTCCCATTAAACTAGCAGGAGATTTTTGTTCAGGTTTGTATTGAGCACAAACAACACATTTATTAACATAGCGTTTTACATCTATTCGCATCTTAGGCCAATAGTATCGCTGACATAATTTCCAATAGGTTTTGTAAATATCGACCAGACGTCGGTTTATTAGGACATTCCTCAAGTTATTGAGGACGATAATCCTTTGGCCCAACCCGTTTCCAATTATCAACTTCTATCGAAAGTTCTGGTAAATTACATTTCACATGCTTTTACATAACATCCTTTTCTACGCGCCACTTAGCAACATTTTGAGGATTTTCTGCGACCTTGTTTTTCATCCTGATATACCATGTATCCTTGACAGGGGTATTATTGACAACAAGCTCTGCATGACTATAATCAAAGTCGGGTACAACAGGTTCTTTGCCTTTTCTGTGAACGATTTCATAATCAAATGCTTGCAAGCGCAAAGCCCATCGAGCTAACCGACCTGTAGGACCCTTTAAATTATTTAATCACAGCAACGAGTAGTGGTCGGTTATTACCGTAAATTTTATACATTCAAGATAATGTTTCAACTTTTCAACAGACCAAATTACGGGGAAGCATTCTCGTGCAGTCGTCGAATACTTCTTTTCTTGACGAGTTAATGTTCTAGACAGAAAACAAATATCTCTCTCCTTCGTCAAATGTTTCAGTTAAAGCACATCCAATTACATAGACGGAAGCATTGCAAAATAAAGGGTGTATTAAAATCAGGACAGATCAGAATTGGGGAAGTTACGAGAGCTCCTTTAATCATTTGGAACGCATCATCACAATCTGGCGTCCAATTCCACTTCACTTTCTTTTTGTAAGATTTATAAGGGGGGTCACTATGGTAGCAAAATTCGGTACGAATTTACGATACCACAACGTCATGCCGACAAAACGACGAACCTCAGTCGCATTACAGGGAGGTACAATTTTCACAAACGCTTTAACTTTTTCCAAATTGACACGCATCCCAATAGAATCAATTACATATTCCAAGTATTTCACTTCTCCTGACTGGCTGCGATTAAACGATTAATCACAGTTCCTAAAATTTCGAAATCAGGAAGAATCAGAATTATATCATCTAAGTACACAAAGACGAAGAGCTCCAAGTCAGCACCAATAACCGTGTCAACGAATCTTTGAAATGTCACAAGTGCATTAGTAAGACCAAAGGGCATTTTCTTAAAATGATACAATCCTCTACCGGGTATAGTGAATGCTGTTAATTCTTTTGACTATTCCTTGACAATAAGCAGAGCGAATATCTAAGGATGACAGATATTTTGCGCCACGTAAATTATCAAGAATGGCCGATATATAAAGAATATGATAAGCATCCTTTTTGGTGACCTTATTTAACTGCCTATAATCAACGCTGAACCTGTAAGTACCATCCTTTTTAGGGACTAACAGTACATTGGAGGACCAAGCGCTCTTCGATGGTTCAATGATATCTTGATGTAACATCTTACCCAATTCTTCATCAATTAGTTTCTGTTTTTGTGGAGATTCAGAGTAATACCTTGGTTAGACCCATTAATTATTTCATGTTCAACCATAGAAGTAGAACCTAAGTGAGATCCCATAAGTCTAAATTTCTCCTCAACCAATTATTTCAACCGAGTACTCTGAGAAGAATCTAAATCAGACTATGTTCGAACACCACTAACTGAACAACCTTCTAATGGAGTTGTAGAATGCTATACATCTAATAAACCAATATCAGGAAACTTAATAATAACGAACTAAAGAACCAAATAAATAAAAACATCAATGAACAATCAAGTGCAGACAGATTGATGAGGAAATTGTTAACAGGCTCTCCAACTACACCAGTGGAAGAAAACACTGCCGGGGGACTGGACAGGACCCTGCAGCAAATCGACCCGGTCCTCCAGTCCAAATCGACGGACCTTCAGGAGATTCGAATTCGAATTACCGTTTAAGGTAGCGATTGAGGACCCCAAAAAGGCTTTGATGAGAGTCAACAACAACGAATGGTCCCAAGAATAACAGAGGTTCTGGAATAGGCATTTATGGCCCTAACCAAAACCACAGAAGCTTCATGGCTCTGGGTACGACACTCACGATTCTGCAAGCGGAAGCAATTGCAATTGATATGGGCGCCAGAGAATGCCTGGGTAGGCACCTAAATGGTGCATATATCTGCTCAGATAGCCAAGCTGCATTAAAGGCCGTTCGAGTCTATAGTCACGGCTCACGGACTGTCTGGGAATGTCGAAGATCCATCTCGCAACTGGTGAAGAACAACGGGGATATTAAAGGCAACGAAGTGGCAGAAGAACACGCAAAAAGAGGTGTAAATGCCACTCTTATAGAACCAGAGCCGTTTTGCGGACTCCCCATGGGGCACAGAAGAGAGGTGGTGTAAAAACGGAAAGAGTACAGAAGACGTGAGCACTGGAACAATGTACCAGGTCTACATCAATCAAAACGACCCATCAAACTTGATAATAACCACAAGGTTTCACTGGACTCATGACAGGGCATTGTGCCCTCCGATATGATTTGTGCATTTTCCACAAAGTGGAAACTGCAGATTATGTGATTTGGCAGATGAAACGACCGAGCGCATACTATGATTGTTCACGAGCGTTTTTCACACGAAGTAAGCAGTATCACCCCCAAGAAAGTTTCCAGGTTTATGGAGGACATGGGATTGCTTGGAAAGTGATTGGTTAAGGATTGAACAATAGATCTGTTAGGTTGCAGTTAACGAGAGGCTAACACACCTCACTAGAACCCTATTTAACCTATAACCTATACCAAAGCAACAATGAATAAGGACAAGTACCTTAAGGATGGTGTAATGAAACATTATTCTTGGATAAATGAAGAATTTTGTTACTCATAAAAGAACTAAATAGCAATCCCGCAATGTACAGAAGTATAGAGAAGGTCATACAGAGATAAATTTGAGAAGCCAAAAAAAAAGAATTAATCGAAAAATGACACGAAATCAAAGTTTTATAAAGCAGATTTGATGGGTTCGATGTACATAAGATGGTGAGGGAAGGTTCAAAAAGAAACTATGAAAAATCTATAAATGATGCAGGAGAGCTGGTTGTAGATAGATAAGGCATTAAAGAAACTTGAAAACGTACCCAGAACAGTTATTTTTCGACGAAAGAGGAGAAAGAGTATCATGACATTCAAAGCCGCCATTAACATCCTAAAGGAAGGAAGAGCTTCAGGACCAGATGGGATACATTCAAAATTCATCAGACTTTTTAACGATGAATCAGTCAAATTCTTAACAGGGATATTCAATAACATCTACAATACTGGGAACACCTCAAATGAATGGTTCATCTTAGAATTTATAATATTATCGAAGAAACAGGGAGCAGGAAAGCATGTGGTCACTATAGAACGATTAGCCTCATGAGTTATTTCTGAAAATTATTTATAGAAGAATCTACAAGCTATGCGAGTTAAGAATGTTATTGAGGCATTAAAAATTAATGTAACCTCATTAAACGGTATTATTAAGGGCCTCCAGACGGAAAATCAAGAACTAAAAATCGAATTAGTCATCTCGAGAGGCAACATCATACAAATAATTTAGCACTGTTTGGCTTACCTGACGGTGATAATAAATCATTATGGGAAATATTTTAACATCCCTAAACAATCTATTAAATATAGATCTTAAAGCGGATGATATCTCCAATATATATCGACTAGGAAAAATCGTTGGAAAGCGACCTGTCTTAATAGAGTTTATAAAAAGTTGAACATCGGAGAATCTACAAGTTATGCGAAGAAAGAGTAACAGACACATAGTTTGGATTTATGAAGGGTATGAGTGCAATGCATGCGCTATTATTTCTGCAAGAATTGTTCCAGCGCTGCAAGATATGAATTGTGATATCTTCGCATGTTTCATCGACTATGAGAATGCGTTTGGTAAAATACAGCATGAAAAGATGATGGAGGTCTTAGGATCATCCAGAACCTATACTGAAATCAGTCAGCTACTATGGATATGTTCTTATCAAACTCCCCGATCAGACCTCCGAAAGGAGTGAACAGGAACAGAAACATGAGAAATCATAAAGTTAAAATAAGATGAACTAAGAAAATATGCACACCAATGGCTCAGCCTTGGAAAACTCAGATTGCTTTTTTGAACATTGAACAAAGAATGGGTATAGAAATCATGGGGGGAGTGAGGTAAAACATGGGGCAGGACCGATTGCCCCACTTTCAAACAAAACTACGCGCCCAATTAGTACAACATTTACTATATATAGTAGCCATGTGAAGAAAACGTTACACAGAAAATTTGAGCTGTCACCGCCGCCATTTGCAGACGCCACAATATTAAATGAATTTTTGTATCAGTCGCTTACTCGTTGTGCTATGTGTTAATCGTGCTATAACTTGGTTAATAATTGAGATAAATTGATCCGGTAAATGTATTCCGAAGTGAAATTTCGTGCTGAATGCGAGTATTGTGTTCATTTTGCAAAATTCCATTATTCCAAAACACACAAGTTTTTTTTGTGAAAAGTCGTCATTGGTTTCTAGATGAAAATGGTGCGCGATTATAAACGTAAACGCCGGCAATCCACAAGGACAATTGGAAAATGCAAAAAAAAACGGTTACAAATGGTCAATAGTTACAATGTGCACCTCGTGAGTTTGGTTTGAAGTATTTAACATTGCGGACTCATTGTGGCGATGCATCGAAGCGCGTTGTTAATAAACCATAAGTTGTGAATCAAAAATTGTTGACAGCGGCAATAACAGGCAAAATAAATATGACGAACGCTTCAATTTTTATTGTTGATACTCGATGAGCTACTCTCTTGATGGAATCAGATAGTGGCAGCCGCAACCAAACACGTGGCGTTTGATGTGGTCGCAGTAGGGGTCGTGGACGCGTATTTGCTGTGGATGACACACCAACTACCTCGGGTGTCTTACCATCCACTTGTGGTGGTGGGCGTGGACGTTGTGATCGTGGACGTGTATATCTGAAGGTGTTTTCGTCGTCGGATAGTGATTAATTTCCTCAATTCCATATTCATTTATTAGTTTTGAGCACGAAATCATTTTTTTTTTCATTTTTCTACTCAAAATAAACATTTCGATCGATTCGAACATTAAACATACCATTTATGAGATTTAATTTCTCAAAACATCCTTTCCAAATGAGTAATCGGTTCTGCCCCATATTTTTTAAACGTCGAAAAATTTAAGGGTTTGGTAGAAATGTTATAACTCGGCACAGGAACGAGCTACAGAGAATGTAGCCGAACGAACAAGCTCTCCAATGATAATAAACACTTTGAGCTATATTATCAAATGTGGTTTTTAGAGGCCAAAGTGCTTAACCAATCGGTTCTGCCCCCTACAGAGTATACTATTCTAAAACAACTAATGGAAGGTACGAGCATTGAATGGGATTGAGGGAGAAGAAGAGTTTTATTCTCAGATTAAGAACCTAAACAAGAACTCTTTATCTTGATGGGTGATTTCATTGCCAAGGTAGGTAAAGGAAGAGAAGGGGAATACCTCACGGACTCTCACCTGGACGTCTCCCAGAGATGACGGAGCAGAGACCATATCATCCGAAACCAGATCAATTTTATCTTAGTGAATCAAAGAAATAGAAACAGCTTTAGATGCGTGAAGACGTACCCGTATGCTCAAATTCACTCAGGCACAATCCACTTGTGGGAGAGTATACGACGAAACTCAAGATCATACAAAGAACCAAAATATAATATCAAGAAACTTAAGAATAACATACTAAAGAACCAAATAAAGAAGGACTTCCATGACAAGTATATTGTTAACACAGATGAACAAATACAGCTTCTTACCGAAGCAATAATGAATAAGGACAAGTACCTTAAGGATGATTGAACAAAACAGAAACAATATAGCAATGTATACAAAAAGACACGAAATTGAAGTTTTACCAAACAGATTTGATGAGTTCAATGTACATAATCACCCTCTTATGTAAGTTACGGGAAAGTTAAAAAAGAAAACTATGGGAAATCTTATAAATGATACAGGATAGCTGATTGTAGATAGAAAAGACATTAAAGAAACTTGGAAAAACATAGAACAGTTATTTTTTAACGAAAGAGGAGATCCACCCCACATCCAAGCCGAGTCTGGATCTAGTATCATGACAGATGAAGCCAAAGCCACCATTAACAACCTAAGGAAAGGACAGGCTTCAGGATCAAATACATTCAGTATTCTTCAGACTTCTTGATGATGATTCAGTCAAATTCTTAACAGGTATATTCAATAACATCCGTCATTAATACTCTAAAGAAAGGAAAGGAAAGGCTTCAGGGCCAGATGAGATACTTTTAGAATTCTTCAGACTTCTTGATGATGAATCCGTTAAATTCTTAACAGGCATATTTAATAACACTGGAAACATTTAAAAAATGGCTCATTTCAGAATTTATAATGTTACTGAACTGAAAATCATTTATCGGAGAATCTACAAGCTATGCGAAGAAAGAGTAACAGACACACAGTTTGAATTCATGGAGGGTATGGGTACAAGGGATACCCTGTTCTATCTGCAGGTATTATTCCAGTACTGGTATGAACTGTGATCTACTGATCTACTGATAGAAAAATATCTCAAATCCTAAATTTTCTTAACTCTCTTCATCCTTCAATTAATTTCACGGTAGAAGCAGAAACTAACAATACAATTAATTCTTAGATCTATCCATCTCTAAACACAATAACACTTTAACATTCGACATCTTTCGAAAACCTACCTTTACAGACACTATTATTCCTAACAATTCCCGATATCCTTTTAAACATAAAATGGCATCATTTAATTTTCTAATAAATAGAGCTCTGAAGTTACCGTTAAGCCCCGCAGCATTTAACTTCTTAACCAGATTCATTGATAAATTATTACAAAAACACAAATTAAAACAATTACAAATATATATATATATATATATATATATATATATATATATATATATATATATATATATATATATAAGTAAATCCAACTTCGGAAGACATTAAGCGGTTTCAAACTTTCTTCGGAATGATTATCCTGAAAATCAAAAATATTATAGAAAAATGTAACGTTAAAGTGACTTTTAGAGGTAACAACAAAATTTCCAACTTACAAAATTAGACAAATTAAAGAAATCAGGAATTTATAAATTAACTTGTGAATCACGTCTTAAGGAACACGAACGAGCTTTTAGATTAAAACATAATAATTCTACTTTTGCTAATGATTTATTGGACAGTAATCATATTTTCGGTAAGGATGTACTTTCAGTAATCCACTTGCGGACAAAGGTCGTAAAATGGATTTACTGGCAACGCTGGAGATTCACAAAGCAAAAATCCCGGTTTTTCCCTTCTTAATAACCAGACTGACATAATGTTTTCTCCTCTTTTCGAAGGTATATAAATAACACCTGTTAAAATGTTTAAGTATTCTATGTTTGATAATGATCAGTTTATGATTGAAATTATAGTTACAGACAATAAATAACTATTATGGTAAAACAGAGTCAAAAGTGTTTTATTTAATTTTAATCAAAATGTACCACCATGAATACGCCGACAACATTCAATAATGTGATATCTACGCCTGAAAGATAATAGAGATCTTGAAAAACACAGGGATTGATGATAAAGATCTTAGGATCATTCAGAACCTATACTAGAATCAGTCAGCCACCATCAAGATGATTGCGGAGGAGTTGACCAATGCAGTCAGTATTCTTCTAGGTGTTGCATTCTTTCACCCCACATATTTAATCTTTATTCTAAAGAAATCTTCAGAGAAGCCATTGAGAATACCTACATAGAAATCCTGCTGAATGGAGAACAATTAAACAACATTCGATACGCATATAACACCGTGATATTCATCGATAGTATGAACAGCTTAAAAGAACTAATGAACAGAATAAAAGATGCCAGCACTTGCTATGTTTTAAAAATTAACTTTAGTAAAACCAATTTCATGGTAATTAGTAAAGAGGCAAATGAAACTAGGAAACCATGATCAAGAGATTAGGTGCAGAATCGATAAAGCCAGAACTGCCTTTAACAAAATGGATAAAGTGTTCAAAAGTCACAGGATCAGCATCGATTTCTTCGATGCTATATTTCCTTGATACTTTTCTATGGATTAGAGTCATGAGCAACACAAAGAATACTCGAGGCTTTTGAATGTCGCTCTACAGGAGAATTTTGAGGATCTCTTGGGTAGAAAGAGTGACCAACAAAATAGTGATGAAAGAATGAAGAATGACTTGGAAGAAGTTATCCTCTAAGGATAAAAGAGGACCAAAAAGAAGAAAAATATCTTGGCTTAAAAACTTAAGAACAGTGTCTTTAGAAACTACCACCGAATTAATAAAAATGTATTAAAGTCCTTTACGTTGTAGAAAATTAACAAAAGTTATTGTTATTACCACCGAATTATTCAAAGCAGGCATGAACAAAGTAATCATATCTAGGATGGTCGCCAATATTCGGAACGAATAGGCACCCGAAGAAAAATCATCATTTAAGGATACGAAATCCTAATTTATAGAATTACAATGTATTTTAAAGAAATCATAGTTTGTCAAACGAAATATACACTTCTTCTCAGAACTTTCTAATGTGTAATCTAAATATTTAGTGTAATTGATACTTATTGAAATACCAGATATGTAAATTTAGCGAAGAAAAACACTTGTTATGTTGCAAAATAATAATTTTAATTTCACTAGTCTGACACGAGTTTTTGATCATTACTAAACATTTTCGAAATACAAACTATAATTATAAAAAAAATACGGAATAAATATACAAATTAACACGCCGGTGGTGGCGCATCGGTTACGGCCCCGAACTGACGTGCAGCAACGTTGATTCGGGTCAGTAGTCGGATGGGTGACCGGTACCATTCACCATTGGGATACAATTAATGGTGCTCTAGAGTGACGGGGACGATCCTTTAAAGTAACAAGCTCATTTACACACACACAAATACACAAATGACACATGGCGGAAGGACCACGTGGTCGATAGCCTAACACTACTACTACTACTACTACTACTACTATACAAATTAATAACGTGAAGATGAGATGATAAAGGCCGTGTATAATTTAATGTAAACTTTTTGCACATTCCTCCGAACATTTAACTTAAGGTATGTCGGAAGAGACGACTTGATTGTAATTGAAAGGAATTGGTAATTGGTTCATAAGAATAGAAAAAAAAATAACTATATTATGCAGAAAGCGTCAACATTCATGTTATTACTAAAAACAAATTTTATAGTATGCTTAAACACTGGATAATACTCTACCAACGTTTGTACTGTATACTAGTATATAGCCCAATTAACTATAAGTAGTAATTATTATTTTTCAGTTATGTATTGATTTTCAAAATATTCTCTATGAAGATAAATAACTTTTGCATGCGCTTGAACTAACTTTCTAAGCACTTTTTTATACCGATTGAGGTACCTCCAAAACAAGAATTTTGAACACAACTCATTCATTCGCCGAAAAACATTAACCTAATAGTTTATTCATTTATGAAAATAAAAAACAGTTAATGGATGCTAATTCAGGATTATGTGGCGAATAACTCATAAATTTGACTTTTTTAATTCTTAAATGTCTCTTGTTTGAGCCGATGTCTTGGTGGAGAATGATGAGTCTGTAGCGATGGGTTTTCTTTATTTTTCCACATATATTTGTGTATAATTTAAAATTGACGTTCGGCATTGTAATAATGGTAATGTTGTTGTTTAATTGTTGTCGACTGCTGTTTACTTTCGAATTCATACGCTTATAACCTTAATTCGTCATCTATTTTAATATCGTAGACGTATTTTAAAGCACTGCAATCATATTTCTTGAGCATTTCCTTCGTCCAATCGGCACGAGATTTTTTTGTGCGATTGTTAAATTATGTGGGATCAAAACAGAACAATTTTTTTAACAGCCATATTTTGATGCAACATTAAATGTACGTTGATCTCACAAACGCCCAAGGATGCTTCAATATCAATGAGTCAATGCTTTCTCGAACAACAACCGGTTTTGGACGACCTTAAAGAAATTCATCTCCAAGAGAACTACGGTCACAATTAATTGCTTTACCGTGATACAAACAGTAATTACTTGTTGTTTACAATGGCACGAAAATCATATATCGACCAAGAAATGGAATTAATTTTTTACGACGAAGTACCATTAAAAACAAGTATAATTCGGACCATTTCGACTAACATCTAAATACCGCTGTTCGGTTTACATGACGTACAATTACTATCGAAAATCCGATCTCTCTCATTCCAATAATACGACCACATTCAAAATCAGTTAAATGAAAAATATTGACCTACTCTTGGCATTGTTCTGAAGTTCAGAAGGTAATCATAAACCTACAATTTGCAAAATATTTTCAACACACTGATTGGTTTATTTCTTTAAATTTATTACTACTAAGTGCAAAGGAAAAAGCAAAGAAAATACAAACTACTGGCTAGATTTTTCACTTCGTTTTATGAAAGATGTTTTATCAATATTTCCAAAAAAATGTTCAACAAATTCTAGGTGTTATACCGCTGTTTTATACAGGGTGAGTTTTTTTCGATGTTTTCTATGAGGATCTCGGAAACTATAAGAGATAGAGAAACGGTTAAATGGGGAAAGAAGTGTAGATTTACGAGACGAATAAAATTCTACTTTCAAAATTTTCAAAAAAGTCAAGGGTAACTAGATATTTTGAAAAAGGTAAAAAGTGTCAATTTTTTCAAATCAATATATCTCAGTTATTATAACAGATAGAAAAAAACTGTAAAGGACAAGGTTTTAGATAATTTTATGCAGATTAATAAAAAATAATCAGAAAATTTATATCGCCATTATTTTCTGAGATATGACTCAAACTTACATTTTTCTAAATGGAAACCATATGTGATATTGGATTAAAGAGAAAAAAATTACCTTTTGAATGAGGCCATAGCCAACTATGGTTTCCATTAAAAAAAATTTAAGTTTGCATCATATCTCGGAAAATAATGGCGATAAAAATTTTCTGACTATTTTTTATTAATCTACATAAAATTATCTAAAACTTTGTCCTTTACAGTTTTTTTCTATCTGTTATAATAACCGAGATATATTGATTTGAAAAAATTGACACTTTTTACTTTTTTCAAAATATCTAGTTACCCTTGACTTTTTTGAAAACTTTGAAAGTGGAATTTTATTCGTCTCGTAAATCTACACTTCTTTCCCCATTTAACCGTTTCTCTATCTCTTATAGTTTCCGAGAACATCGAAAAAAGCTCACCCTGTATATTCAATGTACTATTAGAATGTAATTACATATTCAATAATCATTTTTTTAAACCTCAGGGTTTTATTGAGACGGCATAAACAATTCACTTATTACAACGACTAAAACTTATATATACTCATTTATTTCATACCAATTAAATAAAAATATAACTTAATTTCAAGTAATACATTTAGAGCAATTAAATTAATTCTAGTCGCTGAACCTAAAATGTTTATATTTAGATCTCTTCTCGATGTTTTTTTTCTTAACTAGATTATTAATTAACATCAAAAACTAATATTAGAAGAGTGTACTGTAATTTTCAATATTATTTTAGGCTACATTGAAACGCATAATACAAACAATAGGTTTAATTTTTAAAAGTTTTAAATTCGGCGAACGAAATACTTTCCGAGCAAAATTAATAATAATTTTTTTTAACTTTTAAATATTGCATCAACGATGTTATTCAACTAATACAAAATGTACAATTCATTCGGTACGTTTCACGTATATATTTCTTTATTTTCTACTAGTTTCGGATTAATGCCATTATTAAAAATGAGTTACAAAACGACAATGTATATCATTATTTATAATGCCAACAAACTTGTTGAAAATAAAGCAATATATAAGTGAAAGAATTAATTTGCTCTTGTAAATGCAAATAGTACTTACAAAAGCCGTGCGTTTTCCATTTTTCTTCAAAGAGTCGACGATAATTTGTATGAAAGATCGCTTGTCAAAATCTGTGAATCCCTTCGGACCACTTAATACAAACTCAGAGTGGGCCATTGCACACGCAAAACTGCAATGAAAGTGGTTTCTAAAAATATCCGAACGGTGCACCTGACCTTGCCAAATGCAACAAAGAAAAAAAAACCCTTAGATTTGGTTTAATCCAGCAACAAATATGCACGTTTTATTCACCTTGGAAAGAAAAAGAAAAGTAGTAGTAGTAGTAGTATGTTTGGCTATTGACCGTGTGTTTATTCCTATTCCGCCTTGTTATTTGTAATTTTTACACTTATCCGAAAAATAAAGCAAATTTAATAATGTTAATAACCAGTAACATGTTCTACTCTGATCCTTTCTGATCTCTTCAGTATATTGAAAAACCTTGCTAAAATGCCTAGAATTAGTGCACCCCGTTGATTTCATCAATTAAGTGATTTTCGAAAAGGTCTCTTTGTAGATATAAAAGAGGAGGGCTTAAGTTTGGGGGAAATACGAACATGGTCATATCCTCTGGATATTGCAGGCGAAAATACCCCGATACAATAACATCCATCCATTATCTTTGACACCTATATAGTAGAGTAGTATCGGGCTAATTATGTTGATCGATCTTGGTATCGGGTTATTAAAAAGATTTTTTTAAAGTACGACGATTATTTTCCTTACAAATCTTGATAAAATGCGGATTCCGTAAGTGTTGATGAATCTAGTCAGCGATCTATGATGGTGCATTTTTCGAGAACAGGCAGGCTATGTACACAAATTAAAGTTATCTGCGCAAGCACCGTTAGAGAAGTGATGACTTTCTTCCTTTGCACGAGGGATTTCTTTTTATAATAATACTCGACATATATTTATACTATTCGCCTCTTTGGTATCGTTAATCGTTACATTGTTTTATATTAAGAGAGCGCGAATCATATTTCTTAGTTCAATTTATAATATTTTTTGTCTTACTTGGTTTAAATGTAAAAGATAAAATTCAATAATAAGGTATTTTTTGATTCGTGTTGGATTCATTTGTTCAGAATATTTAAAAAATGACGATTCTTCAACAGTTATTCCCAGCAAGAGAAAAGGGAGCATACAACATGTACATCTAATAACGTTGAAATTTACATTGATATAGTTAAATTAAGTAATGATAATGTTGATGAAATTGAGAAATTTCGAATTTTAAATTGTAAATGGAAACCAAATGATACTTTTGTGTTACAATATTGTGTACATAAAATAGGGGAAATAATGTTAAATATTACTTGTGTGAAACACATTTTAAACCATTTAATTGGTTAATGTTTTCTAATCATTTAAACGGAATCTTATGCAAATATTTCTTCTTTTTTACAAAATTTGATGGGTTGCACCAACAAGTGCCATGTGTACCATTAAAGAAGTCCTTTAATTTTTTAATGTCTCGTCCAAAAGATACCATGTGATAAACATGCCTTTTAAACACTGTGGAGTTATTGGAATTAATCTCGCAATGGATAATCTTCTAATATAGCTAAATTGCTAAGGAATTCAATTTTTTACCCCTATTTACACAATTACGCTATGTTCTTTGTCCGATAATTTTAGAAATATGTACGGCGAAACTTGAAAACATTGAATAAATAGATAAATGTTACGCTAATAACTTTATCTTTATATAATAAAAGGAAAAATACTGCAACATCATTTAAACAATTTATAATAATGCAGTAAATATTTTAAACGAATTACAAATTGACAGGACGAAACATCGAATTACCAAATACCAGAGAAATAGGCCACACGTGGATCAACCTATTATAGAGGATTATTTTTATTTATCTTTCCTTTTTTATCCATTACGGGTGTCGGACTTATTCTCTACAGTATGTCTCAGTTATTTTCTTTTTCACTTTTTTACCACTGACACAAGATAGGCAGTGCCATTTTTCTTATTTCTTTCCAGTCTATCCTTCTTTTTGCTTCATGACGTACTTGTTCGTTCCAGCCCTTCCTTGGCCTTTCTTATTCATGTTAGCCTTGTGTTTTTACCTCGTCTATTCTTTTCGTTAATCTATTATCTTCTAATCTGTATATATGACTAAACCATCCTAAATGTCTCTTACTCATTTTATTGGTGTAATATTGAGCTGTTGGGCAGTTTTTTACTTCTATATTTCGTACTTTGTCTCTTCTTGTAATTCCCTCTTTCTTTCTTAGGTATCTCATTTCCATTGCTTTGGTTTTTCTGTTATTACTCTCTGTGGTTACTCATGATTTACTACTATATATATAAGTTATAGTTTTGGTGTTGGCAAACACGTTTTTAAAAAGGTTAATTTTTATTATTATACAACGTTACTACACGAATGGATACAGATTTAACGGATGCGACTAACTCTAAGTAACTACTATTATGAATGCTGGATTACGAATGCTGCCTTATGATCTAATTACTCTTATTTATAACATAATTCTACATACTAAGCATAATAAAATGTGTGGGCGTAATAAGTGCGCATTAAGATACAATATAGATATTATAAGAACAAATCTATTGTTAATTAATAATAAAAGTCCTTGTGTAGCCGCCAGGTTACTCCTATCCCCCTAGATTCGACATACCCCTGGGGATGGATCGATGTCTGAAGCAATTTTCACTTTATTTTTATTAAATCGTCTGTAAATGTAAACTGCTACACAAATTATTATTGTTATATATAGTATGATTGTTCCTACACTAGGTTTAACCGAAATGTACTCTTCAGGTGCAATTGGTATTTGTGAATAAATCGGAATGTCTTCTAATTTTAGTCTATTTAGTTGTATAGTGAAGTTTTTAACATTAGCACTGTTCATTTTAAGTTTTGCAGCACTCACTATTAGGGGGCTTCCCGAAAATGTTTCAAATTTAGGGATTTCATAGTTTTTGTAGATCAAGCTGCACTGGTCCACTTGGATGAGGTAGATCCCACGTAGTTGCCGGGCTTCTTCGTGATCTGGACATTTTATCCTTAGTTCTTCGTTGTTGGTAAACACGGCCAAAAATTTATTACTATCCGGTACTTTTTCTAAGTGATTCTTCTGAATTTCCAATTTTGTGTATTTACAGTCCTTTAAGTCTCCGTTTAATAGTAAATTTGTTTCGCAGTTTCCTTGATAATTTAGAATAAGATTGCTACTGCACTGATAATGTTTCTTGCCGTTAAGACACAAGTCATTTAGAGGCCATATAGTTTTATCAATTTTTGAATGAAGTATAAATTTAACGTTTGGAATTATTGTAGCGAAATCTGATTCATACTTAGTAGGAATGGGATGCATCATGTATAGATTAAATGAATTTTCATAATTTATCGGAAGGGAAAGGAAATAGTGAATTTTTGATTTTTCGATTTTGCAATTGACGGTGATTACCGATTCAAAATCTAAAATATTTTCAGGTTTCAATTCGAAAGGCATTTCTTCATTATAGTGTGTAGAGATTTTAAGCAATTCATCATAGAGATCTTGTGGTTTAATTATATCTGAACTTAATATTTTTAGTTTACAAAATGTCAATGAATTTAGAACATCTTGTAGAATTTTTCCGATAGTTCCGTAAAGTAATATTAATTGGTTATAAAGGTCCTTCGCAAACAGGACGTGCTGATGGTCAATGTCTTCTCTTAGTATAGTATATAATTGCATGATTCTAGATTCCAATAAGTTTTGGTTATGTGATATATCTTTTATTGTATTATTAAAGTTTTCAATAATTTTGGTGTTTACACTATATCCGAATTTTATTTGATTCTGGAGACTGTTTTGATTTTTCTTTAGATGTTTCAAAACTTCATTAATTCTTTTATCGTCGTAAGCGTCCATATTCCCACTAATTCTTTTAATTATCGAGCCTAATCCGTTTATTAATCCTCTTTTTGTTCTTTTTGTTATAACATTTATCTGTATGGTTTCAATTTTTGAAATGATATCTTTTCTAATATGCTTCAGGAGATTATCGTAGTTTTGGAAATCTCGTTTATATTTTGTTATATTGTTTACGGTGTCCGTAAGGAATTCATATTGAGAATTTAGTTTATTAAATTCATCATATATTGGCTTTAAATCATAAATATGTACGAATACGTGTTTACTTTTCTCTAGTTTAGCTGGTCCTAATTTTATGGGTAATAACCCTACATTTTCCGTGATATTTCTGATTTGAAAGGAAGTCACAGAAGTGACGAAGAGTAGCCTGCAATTGATAGAATAGAATTATATTAGTATTTTTGAAGTTCCTGGTTCCGAATCATCTAATTTCTTTTCACCGAGATAAATATTTATTTTTATATTGGAATTTTGAAAAATGTACTTTATCATTGTTTTTACGGTTTCATAGTTCAATTTATCAAGACCGCAGCCTAATTTTGGAATTGCTAGCTTAGTTATTTGTTTATCTAAACAGAACCGTTTTAAATTAATTAAAGTTTGAAAAAGGCATTTTATAGTTGGTTTGTCGAAATAATTTGGTTTTGTTATTAAGTAAAGAATATGTCTATCATCTTCTTTTAAGTAAACTAACGAATATAATTGTGGGTTTTGTTTGTAGAGTTCTCGAACACGTCCAAATCTTAATTTGAAATCTTGTGCTATGCCTGCATTCATTTTAAGATCTTGGCTTACACAATGCGCAAGTGAAAAGTCTAATGGGGCTTGAAATAGGTTATCATTTACTTCTATGACGTTTTCGTTTTTAATGATTACTTTATTTTTTAATTGGTCAATGAAATTATCGAAATTTAGAATATTTAGAGAATTCGATTTTTTGATCCTAGGTCTCTTAACGTTTGACAAGTGGACTTTGCTTACTTGATTGTGATGTGTGGTTTCTATTTCTGCCGTTCTATAATTAGGATTTACAATTTTAATCTTTTCTTTTTTATATTTATTTTTGGTCTTTGCTTGTTTTTGTTTGTTCTTAATGAAGATATCTTCGGGAATTTGGGGAACCTCTTCACGGGTTACATTACGTTTTTCAATAGCTTGACTTTTATTTAAATTAATAGTTTCGTTAATCTTTTCATATAATAATTTTACTTTATTTCTATGTACTTGAACATAATTATTTATAAGGATAGTTTCTAAATTAACGTCTAACATTGATTTATTGTCTATGTGTCCAGAAATAATTTCGGAGGGTTTCAGTTTAGTGGTGGAGTGTATAGAGTTGTTATAAGCGAGGATGGCATAAAGGACTTTAATTTCGATGGATTCATTTTTGAATAAGGTTTGATTATTTAACAGTCTTATATGTTCGATTATTGTTGAATGTACACGCTCAACAATTCCATTGGATTCGGGGTGTTGTGAGCTGATAAAGTGCAATTTAATTTTGTGTACTTCCAGGAGTTCCCTAATTACGGTATTTTTAAACTCAAGATGATTATCTGAAACGATTAGGTCCGGGATGCCATGATGGCAGAAGAATTTAATTAAATTTGTTGCTATTTCAATGGCCTGGTATGAATTTAGTTTATATAATTGAGTATATTTTGAGAATGAATCGATGATGGTAAGGAATTTTATATTTTCTAGTGCGATACAATCTATATGGACTATTTCAAATGGTCTCATGGCCGTAGGAGTATTACTGAATTTTAATTTTAGGGGTTTTCGATCATATTTTGAGACTAGGCATACTTCACAGTTATTTATGTAATCTTGAATAGACTTTCTCATGCTAGGCCAATAATATATTCTTTTTAGTTTTAATTCAGTTTCATCGATTCCACGGTGGTTGGTTTTACCCTCGTGATAATTTTGGATTATTTCTGATATATCGTTAGGATCTTCGATATCCGTAAGAAATTTATTGCATTTTGTCATTTTTATCTCAGAATTTTTGAAATATTTTTGGAGGACACTACTAAACGTTTCATATATTGGGCTTTTGAAATATAAGTAGTAATTTACTTTGGGTACAATATATTCTTTTATGAAGTCAATTATTTCATTGGCAAAATTGTTTTTCGAAAATTGAACATTGATTCTCATTTTTTTATTATTGAATAGATTCGTGATTTTTGGTCGAGATGGTGAATGCTCTACTTCTGTGATTATTATTTGATTGTCGCCTACGTTGACCGGTTTATCCGAAATGGGTATATTTACTATTGGGTGTTCTAAGCTGGAATGTATGGTCGCGCCATCATTTTCGTCAATATGTACGTGCGTGTTTTCTGCGGGTTCTACTATTAGGGATGATGGATTATCATCAACAATTTGGTTTAACGGTTCGTTTTTTAAATCTTCAAAATTTTTTAAATAGTTTTCAAGGTTGGGTGCATATTCTTCATTAATATTTAATTCAATTCGGGACAAAGCATCTGCATTTCTATTTAATGTTCCTTTTTTATAAACGATAGTATAGTCAAATTCGGAGAGTTTAAGCCTCCACCTAACTAATTTCGAATTAGGTTCCTTAATGGACATCAACCATTGGAGTGGCCTGTGGTCTGTTACAATTTGAAATTTTCGTCCGAATAAATAAGGGCGGAAGTACTTTACGGCCCAAACTATCGCGAGTAACTCTTTTTCTATGGTTGAATAGCGGGTTTCCGAATCGTTAAGCGTCCTGCTAGCGTACGCGATGGGTAGGTCTGACCCAATGTTGCCTTGAGACAGTACGGCACCAAGAGCTTGGTTGCTAGCGTCTGTCGTTAAAATAAACGGTCGAGAAAAGTCGGGGTACTGTAGTAAGGGTTGGTTGGTTAAAATGTTTTTACACAAGTTAAAGCAATTTTGATAATCGGAATTATTTACGTCAATGGTTGCATTCTTTTTGAGACATTTTGTCATGGGTTTGGTCAGTTCGGCAAAGTTTTTTATAAATTTCCTGTAGTACCCTAGAAGTCCAAGGAAGCCTTTGATCTGTTTTGGAGTCTTCGGAATAGGATAATTTTGAATAGCCACTATCTTGTCCGGATTGGGCTTGACACCTTCTGGTGTAATTATATGTCCTAAGTATGCGACTTCCTTTTTTAAAAATTCTGACTTGTCTAATTGAATTTTGAGATTCGCGTCTCTTAATCGATTAAAAACTTCTGTCAATTGATCTATGTGTTCTTGTAAGCTAGTTGAAAATACTATAATGTCGTCCATGTAGACGAGACAATGTTTGTTCTGGATACCCCTCAAAATATCGTCCATAACCCGTTGGAAAGTTGCAGGGGCATTTTTAAGCCCGAAAGGCATTCTTAAGAATTCGTAATGGCCATTTTCTGTATTAAATGCTGTTTTAGGAACGTCCCGTTCATCGATTTCAATTTGATGAAACCCTGAGGCCAAATCCAGGGTGGTAAAATATTGACATTTACCTAACTTGTCTAATAAGTCACTAATGTTAGGAAGAGGATAACGGTCACCTACTGTTTTTTCGTTTAACTTTCTGTAATCGAAAACGACACGCCATTTCCGTTGGCCTGATGCGTCCATTTTTTTTGGAACAATCCAAATCGGGGAAGACCATGGGCTATGTGATGGTCTTATAATATTTTGTTCTAACATATCATTTATTTGTCTGCTCACCTCGGCTTTGTGAATTTCCGGGTAGCGGTAAGTTTTTGTAAAGACCGGAACCTCATCAGTTGTAATAATTCTATGTTTGATTCTATTTGTGAAGGTTAGATCATTTTCTTTAGCATGAAAAATATCTGCGTATTTAAAAACTAATTTCTTAATTGCGGCTTTCTCTTCATCATTCATATGCCCTGATCTGATTAGAGAAAAGTCGAATTTAATTTTTTCAGCGTTATACATATTAAAGTTACTATATTTATCACGTCTTGTGTTTAATTTACTATTTGTACCTTGTGGGTGTGACACCACATCATATTCGCTGACGGGTGACACCACGAAAGGTCTTTTGAGGGTTACTTCCCTATCTAAATCGGTTTTATTTACAACCGTACAAAATGCTTTACCATTTTTAACCGAAGTCACACATTCGGGGATTAAGAAATTCGTAACATTCATCCTAGGAATAACGGCTTCGCCGTTCTTAATATTTTCTATATCTACTTCCAAAACTTGCTGGCTTTGGGCAGGCACTAATATTCGCTTAGGTACCGCCGGGACAGCTAAGTCAATGTTATAAGATTTATTATTGTTAATATTTTTATCATTAATTTTATCATTTTCATTAAAACGTGGTTCATTAAAATAAAGAAGTGGAATTTCATTGCACGGGGTTACTACTGTTTGATTTTTAAAATTTATACAAGCGTTAATTTTGGTCATGTTATCAACTCCTAACAAAATATCGAAGGCAGAATGAAAATCGAAAATGTAACATTTTAATTTTGATGCTTGTTTATTCTTAAATAATTTTTCAAGTGAGATGGTAACACTGTGTGTTCCTTGAGAAGTACCATGGGCACTAGAAACTTCGAAAGGGTCAATTTTAAATAAATTTTTGTTTAATTTTTTTGCTAACCGGGGATTAATAAAAGAGCGCGTAATACCGGAATCCATAATGATTTTCAGTTTATTTTCGGGATCTAAAATAAAGGGTAATGCGCTTGCGTTATTAACTATTCCTAAAAAATTAACTGGTGTTCTCCCGAGGCTGCCTATTCTAAAAAATTGTCCGTGCGTTTATCATTATTTTCATTATTAATAATATTATTGTCTACTGCGCGAGAATGTCCGGGCTCATCAAGGTTGTAGAGCCTCGGTGTGTTGGTGTAGGTCGTGGAGACCGACATTGGCGTTGGCTCTGGTAGCCTTTGTGAGATTTGCTGAGGCGGTTGATTGAAATTTGAATTTTGATTTGTGTTTGTATTAAAATTGCGATTTTGCGAGTTGTAAGGAGGAGAGTGAGAATTGTAGCGCGGTCTTTTAATTGGCATACGATGATTATTATAATAATTATTAGATGATTGATTAGCGTTAGAATAATTTGGGGATTGTCCAAATACTTGTCTATTTGTGGGGAGATTTTGAGGAGGCTGTTGCCTAAATTGTAAGTTAATAGGTTGTCTCGGAAAATTAAAATTTGGTTGTTGATGTTGTCTATTATTATAATTAAATTTATTTTGTGGGTAGTTATAACGATATTGGTTTTGGAAGTTAGTTTGATTTGATTGTGGAGCATTATATAATGTGCTCTGAAAATTTTCCTCTTCAATAACATAATTAATTGCCTCTTCTAACGAGTCTGGGTTTCTTAATCGAACAATGCTCTGAATATTACCGCGAAGTCCGCGAATAAATGTTTTTAAAGCAAGCTCGTCATAATTATGTAGGTGTATGCGTTTTGTGGCGTCTGGCATTTCTAACGCCGATAAAGAATTAATTTTGCTAGCGAGTTTACTTCTCAATATTTGCAAACGTTCTCCAAAATCAATAATTTTTTCGTTTTTGTTAGGTCTTAAATTTATTAGTTCTTGAACCAGGCAATCATAATTCCTTAGGTCGCCGAATCTCTGTCGGAGATGATTTTTAATTTGTTGCCACGAGTTTAATTCTGTTCGCGACCCAATCGCGATTAATGCACGATCTCTGAGTTTGCTTATAATAGCATTTATTAAATAATTATTTAATTGTTGATTGTTAAAAGGTCTGAATTGCTCTAAAACCGCTTCACATCTAGAGATAAATATTTCTGTTAATTCGTTTCGCCCGTCGAATAATGGAATAGTTTCTATGTTTAACTTAACTAGTTGGTAATCAATATTTGCGTTATTTTCCATTTTTAAGTTTTTTAATTTTAAAACTAATTCACTATAATTACAAAAATGTGGAGAATGTAAATGAATTGGGGATTGATAACTAGGAGGAGTTAAGTTTGAATCCGATTCTGAATCCGATTCGCGATTCAACATGTAACAATAATAAAGCCTCGAAAAAACTTGTGCTTACCAAACGTAGATCACACGGTCCATCCGCCTCTGGTATTCGTCCGGGGGTAAGGATCTGGTGATGAGATGTTCCGTCTCGCCGCCCTCAGAGCTGTATCTTCGATTTTTGGAAGACTCCTCGGTGCTGTCCGATGTGGAACTGTTGCGACTCCCGATTAATTGTTGAGACAAAGGGAAAATTGGTGTCGACTCTGATGTCCATTCAGGGTTGATACGTTTTCCTCGGGAATCCTACCGACTGCGCCAGTTATAGTTTTGGTGTTGGCAAACACGTTTTTAAAAAGGTTAATTTTTATTATTATACAACGTTACTACACGAATGGATACAGATTTAACGGATGCGACTAACTCTAAGTAACTACTATTATGAATGCTGGATTACGAATGCTGCCTTATGATCTAATTACTCTTATTTATAACATAATTCTACATACTAAGCATAATAAAATGTGTGGGCGTAATAAGTGCGCATTAAGATACAATATAGATATTATAAGAACAAATCTATTGTTAATTAATAATAAAAGTCCTTGTGTAGCCGCCAGGTTACTTATATACTTCTGCTTTTTCTAATCTCTTTTTTCTCTAATAATGTTTTCTTTGTTGATCCCAGGTATTTGAACTGCTTAACCTGCTCTATCTGTTTTCCGATTAACTCTATTTTGTGATTGCTCCCTTTTGGTGATATTATCATTGTTTTGGTTTGTTTTATATTTATCTTTTCCAGCTCCTTTTTGTATAATTCCAGGTTTTTCTTCGGAATCTGCTATTAGTGTTATATCGCCGGCAAACATTAACATTTACATTTTTAATAGTTCCATATTTTTATATCCTATCTTTGTGTTCTCGGCTCTTTGTTTGCTATTTCTTATTGCTTCATCTTGAACTCCTCCGATTCTTTATTTCCTAATCTGACTTTATTTTGTTTTTTTTCAGTATAACTCCTTTACTATATTTATTATGCTTCTTTTTATCCCAGTTTCTTCAAGTATATGCCATATGTCCTCTCTTCCTACACTGTAATATATTTTAGGTCGATGAAGCATATTCTTTTTCTTTTTTAATCATCTTTTCTGTTAGTTGTCTGATTAGGTATATTAAGTCTTTTTTGCTTCTATTTTTTATTATTTCATTTTATTCTTGTCTCTATTATCCTAGTAAAAATTTTCTCTGGTATGCTTGTGAGTGTAATATCCCTGTAGTTATCACATATTTTAGTGTCTCCCTTTTTGTGTATGGATATTATAATTCCCTTGTTCCATTCCTCGGGATTCTTGATAGTGCCACTTTTCTTTTCTTCTTTCCCCTTTTACCCATATGTTTCATCATTTTGGCTATGATGTCATCAGATTTTCCTGGTTTTATTTTCTTGGTTTTATTTTCTTGGTTTTATTTTCTTGGTGACTGCCAGTTCTTCAATTGTTATTTCGTTGTTTCCTCCATTTGTCTCACCTTCTTCATTTCCATTATGGTCTGTTTCGGTTATTTCGTTAAAGTATTTTTGCCATCTTTTTAATATCGTCATTTCTTCTGTTATTATATTTCTGTTTTTGTCTTTTATACTTGGTTGGCTTAGTTTTCTTTTATTCATCATTTGTTTAATTCTGTAAAATATCTTTTGGTTTTCTGTGAACTACTCCCAGGATTGCTTTTTTGCTATCTTGATTTTGTGTTCCACTATTTTATTTGCTATTTTATATATTTTGTAATCTTACTCTTTTCTTGTTTTTATGACAGTTTTCCAATTTTTTTTTTGTGTTTTTACAAATTGTTTTACCTCTTCTGACCACCACCTGTTTTTGTTCCTCTGTTTGTTTGATATAGTTATTGTTCATTGTTTTTGGGCTGCTTCATATATGATTTCTTTGAACTTTTTCTATTTTCTTTCTGCTCCTTCTATTTTGTTTGTCTTTTTCTCTATTTTTGATTGGTATTCATTCCTAGTTTCTTTCTGTTCAATTTTTGGCTTTTTGTTTATTATTGCTTTTGTACTCTTTAAGTTTTCTGCACCAATGTTTCTATTTTTACCAAGTGGTCGCTCCCTATTTCAGCTTGTCTTGTTTTTTTTTTATCCTCACGAGGTGGTGTCGCTTAGCGTCCCTGCACTTCGGTCTCCGTGGTCCTTTTGTGCGCCTCTGGCTGTTTTACTCCTTTTGAACTCCTGTATCTTCTAAGAAGTCCAGGAGTTTCTGCCAGGGGATATTCTTTAGCTGTTCTACAGGAAGCATGGGCTTCCCGAGTTTCGCCTTGCGTTCTTGTTTGTATGCTTCGCAAGTGCACAGTAGGTGTTCGGGAGTTTCCTCTTCTTCCAGACACGCACGGCATAGGGGGCTTTTCTCAATGCCCATCCTATGTTTGTGCTTGTTCAGGTCACAGTGTCCAGTGACTAGTCCTGTGATTTTTCTTAGTTTCAGTCTGCTCAGTCTAGACAGTTTCAACATGCTGTCAGGTACCGGACCATCTAGGAAGAGTCTTGTATGCCTCATTCCATTTTGGTTTTGCCATGCCTTTTTGTGCTCCTCTGCTAACTTGCGTCGGATTATTTCCTTTCCGGTTTCATGGGGTATACCGAAAGCGGGTTCGGCCCCCAAGTGTCCAATAATTTTTTGGTCCTTGGGTACCCATACTAGCTGTGTTTCTCTTGTTGTCGCCAGTGCGTCCAGTCTGTTTATGCAAGTCATGACCAGCCTGGACTGCACTATCGGTGAGGCTAGCGCTTTTATGGCTGCCTGGCTATCTGTCATAATGGTAATTGGTCCTTTTTTAAGTCCCGATTCCATTAAGTGATGAGCACACCAGTCAATGGCGGCTATTTCGGCCTGGAAGATAGAGGCATGCTTCCCCAAAGCAATCGCGAATTGTTTGCTCCGGTTGCAGCCTCCATAGATACCAGCCCCGGTTCCTTTAGTATTTTTGGCCCCGTCTGTGTACCAGATGGTTCCTTTACTAGTTCCCGGGTATGTTACATTTGTCCATTCACTCCGCTGTGGTATGATCGTTTTAAATCTGCGGGATGGGTGTACGATTTTGGTGAAATCGGACCTCATTTTTAGTGTCTCTTCTTCTTGTAGTACTTTAAATGTTGCTGGTCTTGAAGGCCCCATATGTCCATTTATGTGCATCCTATAGGCTGCCTGTCTAGCTTCCATCATTACAAATAAATGTAGTGGTGGTAGCGATAATATGTGTTCCATGGCTGCCGTGGGCGTTGTCCTCATTGCCCCAGTGATTAGCAGACACGCCTGTCTTTGCACTCTTTCGAGTTTTACTGCTGCACTTTTGGTTTGGGTCTTTTCTCCCCAAACGAGCGCCGCGTATGTCACTATAGGTCTTATGACCACAGTGTATAGCCATTTGGTCATACTGGGTCTCAGTCCCCATGTGCGTCCTACCATTTTTCGGGTCGCAAAAAGTCCTCTCATGGCCTTTTTGCTGATGCTCTCTAGGTGGAAGTTGAAGTTCAATCTGGTATCAAGTATGACCCCTAAATATTTTACTTCATTTTTGATTGGAACTTCCATTTCATACATACGTAGTGATTTTATGTCATTGGTTTTTCGTCGCCTAGTAAAAGGAACGATCGCCGTTTTGACCGGGTTTACAGTTAACCCTTCATTCCTGCACCATCTTTCTACGGTATTTAGTGCCTTCGGCATCAAGTTTGATACAGTGGTCCCAAACTTCCCGCTTACTAGAATGGTCAGATCATCTGCATACCCCAGTGCATATATGCCCTGGCTTTCGAGTAGCAGCAGAAGGTCGTCCATGACGAGGCACCATAAGAGCGGCGAGAGAACACCTCCCTGCGGGCACCCGCCAGCGACTAACGCTTCTGCTGTTTTTCCATATAGGGTAGACGTCACAGTCCGACTTCTGAGCATCTTGTTTACCCATTGTCGGACTTGCGGGTTAATTCCTCTTTTCTCCATTGCTGTTGCTATGGAGTTGAAGGTTGTGTTGTCAAACGCCCCTTCAATATCCAGAAAGGCCCCTAACGCAACGTCTTTGCATTGTAGGGTCCGTTCGCATCTGCTCACTAGCTGGTGGATTACTAGCTCGCATGACTTTCCCGCTTGGTAGGCATATTGTTGACGGTGTAGTGGCGAGTCCTTTAAAACTCCTTCCCGTATGTGCCTGTCTACTAGTTTTTCTAGTAGTTTTAACATAAATGATGACAAGCTGATCGGTCTGTAAGATTTAGCCTGGGCATATGAATCACGCCCTGGCTTAGGTATGAATACCACCTTTACAGTCCGCCAGCTGCTTGGGATGTATGAAAGGGCAAGGCTTGCTCTGAGAATATCACATAGTGGTTTCCTCAGCGTTGCTATCCCCTTTTGTAGCATGATAGGATATATCCTGTCAGGACCTGGTGATTTGAATGGTTTGAACGTGTTAATTCCCCACTCAACGTCACCTGGTCTAATTATCATTTTCGCTGTTTCCCAGTCCCGTTTTGGAGCCCCTTCGTTGGGCTCGCTTAGGTCCTCGGAAACAGGATTGTCAAGTATTGCAGAACCCGGGAAGTGCGTCTGCAGTAATACCTGCAGGGTCTCTTCTACCGAGTCTGTGTACTTTCCATTTTTGGTCTGCAGTGAGCCGATG
This sequence comes from Ontholestes murinus, assembly GCA_963969525.1. NCBI lineage: Eukaryota > Metazoa > Arthropoda > Insecta > Coleoptera > Staphylinidae > Ontholestes > Ontholestes murinus. The sequence continues at coordinate 47,988,717 of OZ018387.1, forward strand.
TTCCCAGCATGATCTTTGCTGAGCGTCTTGAGTAGACGGGAGCTTGTGGGTTCACTTTCTATGTCCCCACAGAATTTTTGCTAAGATTCCCACTTGGCTTTTTTAATGGCATTGTTATATGCCGTGAGGGCCGTTTTGTATTGCGCCCATTCACCGTTTCTCTTGGCTGTATTAAACAGTCTTCTGGTGCGTGCCTTAGCCCTATCAAGATCCTTGTTCCACCAGGTGACCCTGGCTGAGGTAGGTTTGGTAGTTCTTGGGCAGTTTGCTTCAAACGCAGTATTGATAGAGTCTGTGATGCTTTGCACCATGAGCTCTAACTCATGCGTTGTTCTCGCTACTGTTGGACAGTCCCCGATTCGGCTGGCTAGTACCTCTTTGTATAGGTCCCAGTCAGTTCTCCTCAGGTTTCTGTTTTGGATTTCAGATGCTTCTTCTGATTCGATATCAATCGTATATATCGATGATCTGAGAGTGATGGTTCATTTCATTTCACTTGCCTCTCGCAAGGCAAGTGAAATGGCAAAACACTGGCATGTATCTGATGAACCATCACTCTCAGATCATCGATATATACGATTCGTTATGTCAATTACTTCGCTTCGCACCGCGTTTACGAACGTGGGTACATTTCCAATATTTACTATTTCAATGTCATTCTCTAAGATAAAATCTAATAGTTTCTCACCTCTTGGATTGATGTCCGTGCTCCCCCATATAATGTGGTGCGCGTTGGCATTGCATCCAAGGATCAGCGGTATTCCCTTGTGGCTCAAGCTGTGTATCAGCCGCTGAATCTCGTCTGGCGGCGGTGGTCCTGGTTGGTCGTAGGGAAGGTAACCGGATCCGAGTATAAACTCCCTCCGCGTTCCCCTTTCCACTACTTCCAGCCGTGCTGCCACTAGGTCCCTGCAACATAAGTCCCATAATGGCATTAAATTCAGTCCATGTTTTGCTATTATACATGTGCGTGGGTTACACATTGGTTCGGCGACAATCAGTCGCCTGCCCTGTATGTTTAACCCCTTTACTATTCCCTTGTGAAGCCATGGCTCTTGTACAAGTGCAATGTCAATATTTTTTTTTAGGATATATGCACTGAGGGCAGCAGATGCCGCCTTACAGTGATGTATATTAATCTGTAGTAATTTGAACATTACTTACCCTTCGGCGATTCGGGAAACGGACTGTCGTCCATTGCTCCCTCTCCGGGCACTGGAATTCCTTCCATTGCTACCTCTTCGGTCTCCTCAGGTCTGCCGACGGTTTTTGCCGCCAGCGCCCTGAGGGTGATGGTTGAAAGGCCGAAGTGCAACTTCTTCCCTTCCCTCACCTTCCCCCAAGAGACTTTGTCCATCAGTATGATGTATTGAGTTCCCTTGGGGTCCGGTTTTTGGTTGACTACTCTCCAGGTATCGGTGCTTACGTTGTTCTGCACCGATATTCTTTTGAGGAAGGTGGTGGCCTCTATTGGTGGTCCTGGAGCCCACGTTAGTACTCTCCTGGGTTCCGGTAGGTCCTTCAAATCAATGATCTGAAGTTCCTTTTCGTTCCCCAGGAAATTCTTCTCCTTGGCTATGCTCTCGAGCCATGTCCTGGTTGGAAGGTCGGAGCATACTATTCTCAGGAATCCCCCTTTATGGGTACATTCCTGAAATTTCGGTGAGGCTTGTCCTTTCACCGTAGCATCAATGCTTTGGATTATCGAGACTTTGATAGCCTCGGCTTCCTCTGCATTTATGCTCGTCTCTGGGTATCCTTTCGGTATTATAGCGAGCGCTATTCCCGTCAGTATGTCACTGAAGGTTCTCTTTGCCGGAGGCCCTTCGCCCCCTCTCGGGGTTTTTGTCGGTCTCTTTTGGAGTCCCGGAGGTGTGCTGTCGCTCGACAGGTTTCGCTTCTGCGTCCCTGACGAGCCGGGTGCTGACGCTGGTGCAGGGCGTCGCGGGTGCGACCCCTCCCCTAACGCTTGCTCTCCCTGAGGTAGGTTACGCTTAGGCGTCCCTGCCCTCTGGTCGAGTTTCTCTCTCCTCTGGCGTCGTCTGGCCGCCCCTGAACGCTGCTTAGGTCGTTCAGGTTCAGCCGTGGCGGCACCAGGGGAGGTAGGGTTCTCCGAAGAGCCCCCTATGGTAGTTTTTGTTTTTTATATTTTTTTGGTGGTCCATTATTGTTCCCACGAGTACGGAGGAAATAAGTGGTCGCTGTGCGCAGTGCCCCGATACGCACAGAAGGCTCAACTACGTTGGGAGGTCGCCCGGTGTCCCAACGGAATCGTTCGCGACACTCAACCCTGTGCCATGCAGCCCTAGGCACGATGTCTGTACGCCGTAGCTTGGGGGAGTTGGTTCGCGGCAGCTGGTTTAGGCCGGTCATGCGGGGGTGGCCCACCTGCCCGACCCTATGCCAGCTACTGGCCGATTTCTCGGTCACGCTCCTATCCACCACCCGGAGACGCGCTCGGCAGCCTCTGCCTGCAGCTGTTGTGATTTCTTTGCTATGGTCTATTTATTTTTACAGTCTCTCGTAAAATTTCTCTTTTTCTTCATTTTTGTCGTTTTTGTTTCGGAATTATATTCCTTCAAGTTTCTTCTATTTTGATTTCCATGCTCATTGTTCTGTCGTCCCCATATTTTTCGTATATTATGTTTTTTCCGTTTTTTTCATTTCTTCTATTAATTCCTTTTCTTGTCCTTTAATACTTTTTATATTCCATATTCCCATTTTTATTATATTTAACTTTTTTCTTGTGCCATTTTCTTGCTGTGATGTCTTGTTTTTATTTGCTTTTCTATTATTTCCTCTCTGTTAATTGTTATCTTTCGGTATCATATTCTTATTTTCTTTCCTTTTGCATTTTCTTCTCTTGCTATTTCTCTATTTTTGTACGAATCTTTCTATATGTGCTAGTTCATTATTTATTGTTTTGTTTCCCATTTCCCAACTTCGACTCGTATTATTTGTTTTTCTCTATGTGAAATTCTCGACTTCCTTCTGTCCTTAGCTTGACTCTGCTGCTAAGCCTGTTATTATGATATTATTTCTTATTCATTTTCTGTTCTTACTTTTCCACTTTGTTTCCAGGTTGTCGATTCTTTTTAACATCTCTTGCTTTTCTATCACCCACTTCTTTTCTTTATTACTAATTCTTTCTTTAGTTTTCTGATCTCTTATTTTATTTCTTCTCAGTTTTTTTGAAATTTCTCTCTATATTTAGATTTATCTTCTCCGTGAGTTTTGTCCTTGTTTTCATCTTTATTTGTTTTATTTTTGTATCCTGTTGTTGTTACAACGTTTTCTTTTGCTGTTTCCGTTCTGACTGTCAATATCTCTTTCTCTTTTTGTACTCATTTATTTTTTCTTTTCCCACTTCCTTTTAGTTTTTAACACTACTTATTTATTTTTTATGGCAATGGCAAAAGAAATAAACTAAAAAAACAATTACCAGAAAATGCTTTAAATGCATACAGAAAATTTGGCCCTAACATTTACTGAGCATAAAAATAATTTTACAAATATAGAGTACATAATATTTGTAAAATTATTGTCCGTTAGCATTGCTTTTGCAGAAATGAGTTTTTCTGCACTGAAAAGATTCAAATCGTAGCTGCGAGCCACTATGTTTCAAGAAAGAGTAACCGAGTTAACTCTGTTAAATTAATAGATATATGAATATTAATATTGACAATATTAGTAACAAGCAAAGAAAAGTAGATTTCATTATTTAAGAAATAAATCATTTTTTCAATAAATTTAGTTACAAAAATCTGTTTTAGATTTTGCAGAATATTAAATTATGTTTTTATATGTCTTATATTTACTTCCGGTGTGATATTATTTTGTTTTTATTTAAAAATAATAGAATTATATTTTATTATTATATAATAGTCCTTTTTATATAAATTATATTTTTTGATGTTGATTGCTTTGTATTTATGGAATAAAAAAAATAGTTAAGTTTTTTCTTTTTTAAAATTATCACCTTTATAATTTTATATAATACAATATCAATTCTACGTTTTCGATTACAGGAAAATCAATAATAATTAACATTTTATCAAGATCAAAATTAATTTTAATCTGCGACACTGAATAGTAATAGTGATTATTTTTGAAAGGGATAATTCAATTTTTGTAAATTTTGTTTACTATTTCTATGGTGTTAATCAGGTCTGAATACAGTTGTGGGTTGCATTTTGCATGTTATTAAATAATGTTTGAACCTCGTGAATATTAATTTCTAGTAAAGTTATTAATTCTAATAAAGTAACATACTTATTTAGGAAAGTTTCAATTCTAATTTTTCCTAGATTAATTTCATATTAGTATTAATTAAGCAACAATTTGACATTCTATTTTAAAAGAGAGGTTTTTAGGTTTGCTTGATGCAATTTTATTTTGATTCTCATTTAATATTTTTATAAATTTCATCTTTTTCGTCTTTATATACTATGCCAAATGACCAATTTGCGGCTTTGCCTACAAAATCAAAAGGTGATCGTTTAGTTCTATTGATTGGTATTGTATTAAATAAGACGAGTTTTAGATTTTCAATTTGATATTTTGCTTGTTTCGAAATTTTGTTTAAATCTGGATTAGTAAAGTCATTCTCTTTTACAATCCTAAATATACCATCATATTGAAAGGTAATATTATTAATCAATTAACCAAAATTAATAAAATCGTAAGAGTAACTAACTTATTAGTAGCCTTAATATTACTATATTTTAAACAATTATAGTGACTATAGTTTCGACTATAACCTAGTCATTATCAAACTAAAAGTAACTTAAATTACGAACTATTTTGTATTTATATAACAGCGTTGAAGAGGGGCATATACATTAGGTCAGCCTGGTCGTTTAATAGGGAAATTCCGGGATTAGTTTTAGCTTTGAAAATCTCGACCGCTTCCAGTAAATCCATTTTTCGGCCTTTATCCGCTAAGTGGATTACTGAAAGTACATCTTTTCCAAAATGATGGTGAGTATCTAATAAATGGTTTGAAAATGTTTAATTTTTTTTTTAATTGTATGATTGTTCATGTTCTTTTAATCTAATTTTGAAGTTACGACCAGACTGCCCTATGTATACACTTTGACATTCAGGACAAGTTAACTTGTAAACCTCAGATTTGTTTATGTTTTCAATCTGGGGCTTACAGTTAAAAATTAAATTGCAAAGTTTGGTGTATGGTTTAAAACTGATATTAATGTTACATCTTTTGATGACATTTTTAATTTTGAGACTCACATTGCCAAAGAAGGTAATTGATTTGAAACTCTGTGTTTCGGTTGATACCTGTTTTGCATAAAAATATTTTTGTAGTCGTTTTATTTCAAATTTGTGTATAAATTCATTGATTAGTTCTTTCTTATTTACATTATTTACTGCTCTTTGTTTAATTGTGTTGATTTCAGTGTGTAGGGATTGCGGGCTTAATGGTAAGTTAAATACTCTATGGATTATTGAATTAAAACTTGCTACTATATGTTTTTTAGGATGGCGGGAATGATTAAGAATAACGGAATATGTATATGTGGGTTTTCTGTAAATATTAAAATTAAGTTTGTAAATTAGTTTGTTAATTGAGAGATCGAGGAAATTGATAGAGTTGTTAGTTTCTGTTTCTACTGTAAATGTAATTGATGGGTGGATGGTATTAAGGAATTGTAGAAATTGGGTTATTTGCCTCTCGGTGCCTTTAAAACATGCAAGGATATTATCTACATATCTAAACTGCCATTTGATATGTTTTTTGCCTAAAGGAGAGTCTAGTATTTGTTTAGTTATATTTTCCATGTAAATTTCGGTTAGGAATGGGCTCACCTCTCAGCCCTTCGTTCTGAATATAAAATTTATTATTATATGTGAAATAGTTTTGTTTTAGTAAGGTGTCAAGTAGTGTTTGAAAGTCTGATTTTACTATGGGGGTTAACATTGTTAGTATTTAGATGTTCAATTATTAATTTCATGCAATATTCAGGTGGAATTTTGGCAAATATGTTAGTGACATCAAAGGAGACTAGATTACAGTTGTAATCTATGGTTAAGTTGAATAATTTTTGTGTTAGTTCTATAGAATTTTTGATGGAGTAGGTATCTTTGAAATTGGTTAGTGATCTAAAAATTTAATTGAGTTCAACCATCAAATATAATATAAACATTTTAATGAATTATCTACGTTAATACCTCGATGTTTTGTTTTTTCTGTATGATAATACTTGATGAATTGTTGATTTTCTTCTTCTACATCTTCTAATATTTTATTGCTTATTTCTAATCGTATAGTGTCATTGAAATTGTGTCTAATAATAGTTGTTTTAATTTTTGGTTCTATAATTTCTTTTAAAGTTTTCAAAATTTCATCTGCATTGTAACTTATTGAAATATTACAGTAAATTCTTTATTTAGTGTTTTCAAACAAATTTATGTTTTATAATAGCATTATTTGTAGAATTATGAGAGTCGAATATAATTTGATGTTTTGCTAAGTTGATTATTTTTTCATTATATGGTATTTCTATTTGTAATTCTCCGAGTGAGGTATTTTGCTTTCCTTCTTCTTGTAATCTTGCTAAAATTTCATCTAAACTTGATGAGTCTTCTTCGGTGGGACTTTCTTCTATTTCAATCTGACATAAAATCTATTTCATTTACGTAATTTTCTGCAATTTTGAATCTCGACAATGCATCTGCTACTTTGTTATCTTTTTCTTTTTTATAAATAATTTCATATTCGTATTCCAGAAGTTTTAATTTCCAACGAGTTAATTTTGCATTTGGTTCTTTCAAAGAAAATAACCAAGTGTAGGGTTTGTGAACGGTTTCTATCATAAACTTTACTCCGTATAAATAGGGTCGAAAGTTTTTAACCGTCCCAATTAACTAGTAATTCTTTTTCTATCGTGCTGTATTTTGTTTCTGCTTCATTAGGGTGCGAGATCCATATGCAACTGGGTGGTTTTCTTGGAATAGAACTGCGCTAGTCGATAACCATTCTGGTTTTCTTTTTCCGGATGCATCTACTTTCTTATCTACTAAATGTATTGGAAAAAACCATGTCGAAAAATTGGATTTTATTATTCCGTTTTCTAACAAATTAATAACATGTTTAAAAATATCAATATACTTTTTGCAAATATTTATAATTGTTCTTCGTTCTTCTTGATTCATGTGATCCATTCTAATTAAATTATCTTATTTCTTTATTCCTTCCTGTTGTTGAAATGATTTCATTTCATTTAAATTATCCATTTCTATTTTGCGTTCATTTTCCGATTGATTTTCTATTAGTAAATTTATATTTCCATTGAAATTTTTTTTAAGTGGTTTTTATTGTGTGGTTATATTTAAATTCTGGTACATAAATTTCGCGGTTCGATTTAGTTACGTTCATTGTTTGAATTGTTAACGAATTCGGTGGTAAATTAATTTTGCTTGGTTTATCAAAGTATAGTTTAATATTATTGTTATCCGTGTTAATTGGTTTCGCGTTAAATCAATATTATATTTTATTTTTTTTCAAATCTTTAATTCCGATTAAACCGTCAAAGAAATCATGAAAATTTATGACTATCATTTTAAAATTGCCTGTGCATTTAAATTCATGAAAACTCAACTTACTCAGTGTGGCTCTGGCTGTTTGAATTTGATATGCAATCGTTTTTGACCGGGAAATGCGCTGGTTGAAGATTATACCGAGATATTTTATCTCGTCTTTTATCAGAATTAGTTCCCCACCAAGAGTATTGGTTGGAACCGATCCTTTGTTTTTTTTTTAAATTCGGTCGGCTGAAATGCATTCAAACACTCTTATCACCTCAAGTAGCCATTTGTTCGCCCACTTCTCGTTAGTATCAAGAGCAGCTAGCAGAGTTCTCTCGAGGTGAACTGTAGTACCTCCTCTACAAAGTAGGGCTGTTTCGTCTGCTTATTGGGCGATCATTACCGGAGCCAATTTCGAAATGTGACCTATATAGAAGTTTTACACTCTGGTCGAACATGGCAAATATTAGGGAAATCCCTCCAAGCGTTGTGCTGTCCTTTGCTCGTCACCTTGGGTGGCTAAATGAGTGATAGAACAACGGAGGGCTGTCCCAGCCAGGAGGGTACAACGGGCCTAGTGAGGCCTAGGTGCTCTGGTCAATGATTTGAACACCCTTGGAAAACTCAATCCAGATCCAGATAGAAGTTTTACAGTGTTAAAGACAGAGCAGTTGATGAAAAAAGAAAGTTCGTCTCCTCACAGTTAACCTATTTTTTTATATGTTGATATGACCAATTTGGTAATGAAAAATCGATTTATGATTGAAGAATATTTACGTTTTGTACCTGACCGAACAGCAATGAAATGCGATGAACATAGTTCAGTAGTTAAGAAGCAAAAACAATTATGGTCGATATAAGAACATAAATATAAATACTCACATTCATATTTTTAACTTTATTATTAGGTCATCTGATTGCTTCATAGTATTGATCGATGTACCTCACCTTTAGTGTCTGAAGATAGCCACTATCTTGAATTTTTTGTTAAGCTTAAAACTAATACCTATAATATTATTATATTTTGGGTGTAGTATACTTCGTGTTAACTATTACCTGAATTCACAAGAATGTTCTGGATATATTTACTACGCCAATTTTCAAATTTAAAGAGAGACCTCTTGAACCATTTAAAGTCATTATATTAGCGTAAATTTAAGATAAAACAGATTAAGTTTTTTGTAGTATATATTAATATGTTTAGTTTAAGTTTTCCTACACCAGTTATACTTGTTTTTATATTGTAAAACCTCTAATTGGATATGATGTCTGTTGGGTTCGTGTAATATAAATAAATAAATAATTTGCTTAAAAATACTTTAGCAATAAAAAAAGTATTAAATACACATTTAACACATCTATATAATAATGGTTTTTACGTAGTTGAGAAAGATAATTATTTTAAAAGTACACACCGTTTTCTAAACATACAAAAGACTTATTGTATTAACAAGACTTATTCTAGATTTAAAAAGCGAAATAGAATTTAGCGTTAATAAAGCCCGAAAATAAAATGTATTTCTTAAACATTTTATTCACCTATTAAATAACAGCAGAAAATCTATTAAGAATGTCACTCAAGGAAAGAATCATAAATTACAATGGTAATGGTAATGGTTTAGTCAACTATAATTAGTGAATAAATTAAACACCAACCTCGAATACCAACCCGAATATGTAATGTAGAAATTTCCATTAATTATCATAAAATGTAATGTAGAAATTTATGACTGATATAATTCATTAGCAATCGTTGGAAGCAGTTATATTAGAGTATTTAATTCTTGAATTTTACATTAAGGTAGACTTGGCCTAGGCATCCAAAAAATTACGTTATTTAATTTTATTAAAGGTGTTATCTGCATCATTTAAATATTTGTCAATATTTTTATTGTACCAACCGCATGTATTCATTACCTTCGTTAGAATCTATACAATACTATATACTCACAAAATATGATAATTTAACCCAATATATCTATATACAAAAATTTACGGTTAAGCCGGAATTTGTATGCAAAGTTCTAGAAAACTTTGTTTCTTTTGTTTATAACAGTTCAACGCTTTATTTGATTTGAATGAAATTTATTATTAATATCTACAGGAAGTATAAAAAAACGGTAGTACCATTACTTAAAAACTATACTATTTTTTATTGGTGTACCCAATAAAAATAAAAAAATATTACTTGAAAGGTATTTTTATTTAAAAACTTATTTGTCTCTTAATAATATTTGATATCTTGTACGGTTTTCGTGCAAAAAAATAATTATTAAAAGACACTCGATAATAATTATTATACATAATTTATATATTTTAAACAAAGACGGCCACGAAAAACATGTACTACTATCTTCGATTCGATGGAAAACTAGATTTTGTTTTTATTAGATAAAAATATTTATATTGTTTTTTTTGTGGGAAAACCGTATAAAACATCCAATATTATTAAGAGACAAAAAAGTTTTTAAATTAAATGGTCTTTCAAGTAGTATTTTTTTTAGTATTTAATTGATACACCAACTTTTTTACAACTTTCTACATCGCGACCTCTGGAATTGGAGATTATTAGAGCAATACTTCTATAGATCATCACAACGGGAGCATGGAATTTAGAATAGTTAGTTTATAATATACACTGCCGAACATAAATTATTTTGAAATTTTTATTATAACAGTTAATTCAAGCAATCAGACGTAATGAATATGAACAATTTTAATTTGATATGCTAAGTAATGAAAATGAACAAGCTTACTTTGAACTTTACCTTTGAAGTTTGAGGACTTCAGTAGCGAATATTCCCGCCTCTGGCAGTGATAACAACTTGCAATCGACGATCAGATTTTGGATCGCATTCTGCGGAAGATTGTCCCATTCCTGTACCAGTATGTCGAAGCTCTCTAGAATTTCTGTGGGCCAATTAACTAATTTTGAACGCGGCCGTATTGAAGAGACAGGACTTTCACTAAGAGAAATTGCTCATAGTGTAAACCGAAATGTTACAACGATATTGAGATATTGGTCCAAGTGGTCCGAAGAAGAGGTTTAACAACGTCGCTCTAGGTCTGGACGTCCCCGGGAGACTACAGATCGCGAAGAGCGTAGCTTAAGACTTTGGGCCATAAGGGACAGATTTTTATCAACTCAATAAATTGCAAATGATTGGATGAGAGGTATAGGACCTAGAATGTCAATGTCATCTGTTTATCGCCGGATAAAATCTTATGGGCACATCGTCCATTTTTATGTCTAAAAAATTGGTCGCAAGAGAGATATCAAATGTTTTTAGTGACGAGTCCCGATTTTGCTTGTGGTCGGATGCGTGGAGAACGTAAAAATCCAATTTTTTTGCGGAACGTAACATAGCCCTCACACAAGCAGTGGTAATATGGAGTGCAATATGTTATGGTAGCAGACCACCTTTGGTCTTCATTAACGGCAACCTAAACGCTAGTTACATTTCCAATGTGCTAGAACCCGTTGTGCTTCCATATTTTAAGAGCCTGGAAAATTACAATTTTCCAACAGGATAATATGCGTCCTCATACGGAAAGGGGTATAACACGTTTTTAGAATCTCTTTTTTGAAAGAGGGAGAATGATTACGCACGTCTCTTCAAGCAGAAGTGTGTGGGACTCCTATTCCTTCTGAATAAGCCATACCCACTAAACCCTCTCCCAGGGCATTCTTCGTCCGGAACTTCCGTACCTACGCTTGCCAATATTAGGAGTGTCGCCCCGTTCCAACTATGACTTGAAGACCCATATCACCCAGCATTAAATATATCCATTGAATTTTTAACAAATACGGAACCAACTTTCAATGAAAATCTTGGTCATATGTCAACGACAAAAAGGGTCAATCTAGAATTCCCGGAATAATGCTCTTAGATACTGTAAAATACTCAACTCCTCCTGAAATAGTCAATGGATTTGTTAACTATTTCAAGTCAGTCTATAGGAGCCATACAAGTAAGATACAAAATTCAGAATCAAAAATAATGAGTAATATATTAATATTACGAAATATCTCCAAGGATGATATTCTTGGCGCTGTAAATAAACTAAGAAAAACGAAATTCACGTCTGGTCCTGATAACATTCCAGCATTCTTGGTTACTGGCTGTATAACTTGTTTTCTCACACCATTACTTCATATCTTTAATCTTTCTTTATTAAACGCAACATTCCCTGATCTATGGAAAGTGGCTAGAATTACACCAGTTCTAAAATCTGGAAATAAAAATGATATGGAAAATTATAGGCCTATATGTATTATAAACAATTTTCCAAAAATTTTTGAATCCATATTATTTACCAAGATATGCTCATGTTCAAAATGCAATAACTACTAGACAGCATGGTTTCATGAAGAAACGTTCCACGATATTCAATCTTTTGAACTTCACTGAGTATATATCAAGCGAATTGGATAATAGAAAACAAGTGGATGTCATCTATACGGATTTTCAAAAGGCATTTGATTCTATGGATCAACGTTTATTAATACATAAGCTGAGTAATTTTGGCATTAGAATTAATACGATACAATTAATTAATTCATATCTAACAGCTAGACGTGAATATGTTGAACACAAAGGCTATTTTTCTGATATTATTTGTCCATCTAGTGTCGTGCCGCAAGGTTCGAATCTTGGGCCTCTTTTGTTCTTACTATTCATCAATAACATTGTAGACAATATAGAATCACACATTCTCATTTATGCTGATGATGTTAAGTTATTTAGGTCTATTCAAACAGATGGTGATTGCTGAACACTTCAGCGTGATCTCGAACGTATAAGTACTTGGTGTAAAACTAAGAATATTTCGCTTAACATCAAAAAATGCAAATGCAAATGCATCACTTTTGGTAGAATATCTAATATTATTCATTACAAATACAACATTGATGACATACCTCTGGAACGTTGTGATGCAATTAATGATCTTGGCGTCTTATTTGACACTAAGCTTACTTTTATACCCCACATCACAAATATTTGCAATATTTTATTAAAAGAACTTGTCAGGTAATAACATTTACGTGATCAAGCAACTATACTTTGCATATGTTAGATCAAAGCTTGAATATGCTGCGGTGGTTTGGTCTCCTGCATATGCTACGCATGCTAAAAATATTGAGAAACAACAAAAGAGATTTGTTACATATCTGTACTACAAGACTGTATATGTGCATCCGGATCACACAATTAGCTATCACGATCTTTTGTCTTTTTTTGATATGCCTTCCCTAACAACACGGCGTGATATTTCGAAGATGGTTTGCCTATATAAAATTTTGAATTTTCAAATTGATTGTCCGAAACTGCTATCTCTTCTACACCCCACGTAGTACTTCTAGGAATGCGCCTTTATTTCGTTATAATAAAAGTAATACTAATTCGCATTTAAATTCGCCACTTAACTCTATGATGCGCTTGTATAATTCCATACATCATTTATTCAACTGCTCTTATCTTTGTATGTAACTCATCTCCGTCGTCTTTGTTAATACTTTATTTAATAATTCTGCTTTATGTTTTATGTAAATTAATTGTAAACTTATATTAGGTTATCATCATAATAATAATAATAATAATAATAATATCTCTTTATTTCAAAGTGTCATGTACATGTACAAGATGAAATTTGCGTCAAAACTTATGAACTAGCCTAAATCTAGTAGTAGTATACTAGAGTGACCGCTTTAAGTTAGGGTATTCTCAATTATTTTTTATATGTTTTAAATTATATTGTTATTTTTTTAGGGACCTAGCTAATATATACCTATATACATTCTCTTGCACGTAGCTGCGACCGCGTCCTACTTCCGTGATTCCGGCACTCCCAGCTCGTGTTCCAGATACTCTCTCTCACTGCTCCACCGAACACATTCTAAATGTGTGCATTGTCGGTAGCATCCGCGCACCACACACACTTTGCACTGTCAGCCTTCACGGTGCGGTGGAGGTACGCCCAAAAGCATCCATGCTCGATAAGAAACTGTGTTAGGTGGTTAGACAGCTCTCCATGTGCCCTTCTAATCCACTGCCCCACCAAAGAAATTAATTTTCTTGTCCAGCTCCCGTAGGCGCCTCTTACTTTTTGTCGCCTTACTGGTCCGGCGGTGACATTGAGGCCAGTATTTCGGCCGCTGGCGTAGACACTTTTCTATACCCGTTTGGCCACTACGCGCAGATCTATTTTCCTCTTGCTAACCACTACCAGCAGGTCGTCTGCAAAGCCTACTTCTTCCGCCCCTTCTAGGAGCCTTAGTCTGAAGATATCGTCCTAGACAACGTTCCACAACAAGGGGCTCAGGACCGATCCTTGGTTCGTCGAGTTTTCTGGCTTTTCCTTCTTAGGAGCAGTACACTTATAGCGTCTGTAGAAGATTCCTTCTGCCAGACATTGTATACCTTCGTAAGATCCCGGCGACTTACGAGCTTGTTGACAGCCGCTCTTACGCCCCCGGAGACGGGCGAGCCCATGTTGGGCATCGACGCACCAAGATTTTTTGTGAAAATCCTATATGGGTGGCCTTACATGTCACCCTCCACCTCGTAACAGAGCTGCCTCACACTTGTCTGCCTTGCTGCGATGTATGGCCCGACGCAGCTGAGTCCCTGCTCAGCAGTTTTCTGGCCGCATTAGCTGTCTATCGCCGGTCCGCGTTTTTTGGAATGGCGGCACTGAGCCTTTTCAAAAAAGCGTCGGAAGCCGCTTCCGCCTTCTTCGGCATCCTGAAGCCCCCGTGCATCCTCTGAACCAAAATGTCAGGCCTCAAATAGATCAAATATTTATTAGTGTTTAACAATACATGTTTTACACAGGTCATAATTCTAAATTATTATTAATGAATATTAACATTATTACTTTACTGTATGCAATATAAGTTAAAAACAGCAAAAGAGTATACAAGTATATAAATATATTGGTGGACATGAGACTGCTGGTCATTAAAGAAATGTTTTAGCTGCTTCTAAAGTACCGTAAATAAATAACTTAAAAATAAAATATAATAAATTAAACAATAAATTATTAAAAACTACAAGGATAATAAATATGTAATATGTAAAGAGGGTAAAAAAATCACATTAATACACCCATACATTTACAATGTCCAGGTATTAAAATGATAAAAATTAAAATATTATTAAATTAAAAACATAAAATATAAGTAAAAACGTCAGGCAGTTAAAATGCTAAAATAGTTAAACATTTAAATGTTTCTAGTTACAGGATAAAATTCAAGACATTCAAATATTAAAATTAAAAACCCCTAATTGAGACGTGTAAAAAAAACTTAAAACCAACAGAATTAAGCGCTAAAGCAATTAATAATTATGAGTTAAATAAAAATAATAATAAATAAATAATAAATAACAAAATAAATAAGACAAACAATACAGGTTAAAATACTATAGACTAGATTTAAAATTAAATTTGAGATACTCCTCCCAACTGTAAAATGCTTTCCTTAGTAAAAATTCTTTAATTGTCGTTTGAAATTTTATCAGAGATAGGTATTTAATATTGTCTGGAAGTACATTGTAAAATTTAATGGCATAAAATCGAACACCCATTTGTGATTTTGTTAATCTGATCGATGGTGTGTAGATCTTCGACTCTTACCTTGTGTGATGGTCATGTACATTAGAACAGCTTTGATAAAATGTAATATGTTTTTTTCATATAGATGAGGCAATCAAGGATATATAGACAGGGCAACGTGAGTATTTGCTTGTCAATAAATGCTTGACGACAATCTTCTGTATACCCGTAGCCAGAAATAATGCGAATCGCTTTCCGCTATAGTCCGAAAATACGATGCCTTATCGCCGAATGACCCCACACGATCAATCCATAAGATATGTGGCTTTGGCATAAAGAGAAATAAGCCACTCGTAATATGTCTGTTAATACTGTTGTTGATAGATTGCGTAGAAGGAAAATATTAGAGCATAGTTAGCTCGACAGAGCATCGCCTTGAGTTTCCCATGTTAGTCGACTATCTATATGCACACCTAAGAATTTAGATGATTTGTTTTCATGCACATTCTTTGCCAGTGTAAAAGTTAGTGTGGTTGATTTGCTGCTGTTGAGTTTAAGCCTATTATTAAGGAACCAATCTGAGGCCATTGTAAATGTTTGATTGTGTGACTCGGTAACCATATTAAGCTGTTTCGATTTATTAATTAGTGTGGTATCATCCGCATATAAAATAATATCCGCGCTACCTGCCGATTCTGGCAAGTCATTGATATATATCAAAAATAGCAGAGGTCCCAGAATGGAACCCTGCGATACACCATGTTTTGCTGGGAGGGCAGAAGAAATATTATTATTTAGTATTACACTTTGCGTTCTATCGGAAATATATGAATTAATTAAGCGACAGCTGTCTGGGTGTAAGTTATAAAAGTAAAGCTTTCTTAATAAAATTTGGTGAGAGACACAATCAAATGCTTTCGAGAGATCTAAAAAGCTTGCTTTCATTATTGAACCTTGTTCGAAGGAGTCTACTATCATTTCTGTTAAATTTAATATTGCGTCAGTTGTCGATCGCCCTTTTCTGAAACCAAACTGGACGTTTCGAAGAAGCTGTGAGTTTTCAAAATATTCGATCAGTTGCAATTGAAGAATTTTTTCGAATATTTTTCCAAATATAGGCAGCAGCGAGATTGGTCTGAAATTATCAGGATTATTAAGTTCACCTTTCTTATATACTGGAATGACTAACGCTCTTTTAAAAGATTCTGGAAATATTTTGTTTCGAATACACATATTACACAGCTTTGTTAATGGTAATATAATTGTATTCAGTACAGCCTTAACAACATCACAACGGAGACCATAAATATCCTTATTTTTACTATTATTTAAACCACATATAACATTCCTGACAGTATTTACAGAAATCTCAGAAAACTTAAAATATTCATCACAGTTGGGAGGGTTTCTACACATTAAAATTACAGGGTCAGTGTCAGAATCTGGTAATGCATTCAAAATTCTATTAGAAATTTCGGAAAAAAATGTATTAAATTCAGATGCAGTAATGTTCGGCGTCTTTTTATTTGCGTGTAGTGATCTTAAATAAGTATTATTAGCCTTGATTTTGATTATATAACTCGGAAATTAAGTGTAATACATCTCTCATATTACTTAACTCCGAGTTAAACCATTTAATGTGTTTAGTATCACAAGGTGTTTTTACATATTTTTGGGGAAAAGATACGTTGAAATGATTTATAAAGATTGAGAGAAATTTATTAACGCCGTCATTTGTATTTAAGGATTCATCAATAAAACTCCATGATTCAAATTCTAACAATTGAAAGAGAGAAAATTTACCATTTGCTATAATGGGTCGCATCAGTTCATGTTTAAAGTTACGCACAAATAGATTCTCAGGTACAATGTCAAATAAGATTCCTCTATAGTCCGATGTGCCTGTTTCTAGAGGTTGTGCTACTGAGTAAGTACAATTTGTACCAACATTATCAATACAGTTATTGAGGCGTGTGGGAAAAGTTACCATGAACTTCAGACCATAACTTCGTACGAAATCAGTAAGCATATTTTTTTTTTAATATCATCATTACTATTGAATCTAACGTTAAAATCGGCAGCCAAAAACACATTCTTATTATTAATACTTATATTATCCAACACCTTGGAAAGCGTAAATAAAAATTTATTAAAATCACCAGTAGGTGATCGGTAAACTGCTAGTATAATATTGTTGTGTACTTTAATGCCAGAAATCTCACAGTCCTTTTCAGAGGCGTAGGTATAACAAGTTAAAACATTATACTTAATATTATTTTTTACCCCACCGCCAGAGGATAATCTCCTGGAGTACTGGGTAGCTACATGGAAATTTGTTAAAATGACGGACATAGCTTCTTCATCAGCCAGCCAATGCTCACAAATGCTAAATATTGAGATATTTAGTGTTTTGTTATTTATTATTATATCAATCTGGCTTAATTTATTAGTAAGTGACTGTATGTTTATGAATAGACAATTTAAACTTAGGACGCTACTCGATTCGTTGTTCAAATTCAGTTTTTTGGTGATGATGATGAAGCTATCTCGGTAATATTCAAATTATGGGACTCCTTTCCCTGCAGATATTTTAAAATTTGTTTGATCATTCTATATTTATACTTATTGCCGACGTAAACATTGTTGTTAGAGATTGTCTCATTCTTTATGTATACACAGTTAAGGTTAGTGGCGCAAGTATGAAGCTGATTATTGATTGAAATAATTAATTTGTTTAAAATTTGTCTATCTTTCCTGGTTCTAGTTTAGACCTAATTTTGGTCGACTTGACCGAGGAGGAGATTAGACGGTGGCCACTGTGGCTCTCTCCCTTCGCCTCCACCTTCCAGCCTATTATTCTGGTCAACATAGCTGCCGATCCTAAAGTGAGATCTATGACCTAACCACTCCTCGATTTCTGCGCATTCGGTGAAGCGTAGCAGGCTATGTAGGTACCACCCGATGTGGCTGCCAGGTGCCTGACTTCCCTCTTACCAGATGCTTCCCTCCTTGATGTCCCTATACCAGCCTTGAGCCATCCTAGAAACTTCGATTCTCTCACTGCCAACAGCTGTATGTCCTCCTCCCTCGCTATCGGTAATTTACCACACCCTTACTTACATGATCTCCACTTATTTATTTAAGAAGCTTGGGTTGATATGCCATAGCCTGCGATAGATCACTTGATTGACATCAAGCCATGCCATCTGAATGAGTGTATTACAAATCGTGGCAGAGCAACTCATTATTGAAAAAACTTTTTACTTTCTTGAAAATATATGTTATATGACAGTTTCAGTAAAAACGATCAACAAATTTCATTTTTATGGAAGTTAGTATATATAGGTCTTAAGAAATCTTTATCGTGAGCCAAATAAAACCATTATTTTATTCATGTGCAAAGTTATTAAATAAGGAAGATCCTGATTATATGTATAAATCTAAAGAAATCACCACCTATAACTAATTATATTCATTATAGCTTTCCATATCAGCTACATTTCTGAATACTGGTTGCAGATTTCAAATAGTCAGAAAAAATAGTATATTTTTAATTCATTTTTGGAAAATCACACATCTCTAATGACAGAAACATATTGTTACCGAATATTTATTATTATTATGGCCTGCTGTATGTTTGAAGAATATTAGACTCTGATTTTCTAGTTTCTGTTTCGAGGAATCGTTTCTTCTGCAGCAATTGCTGTCGATCAAGTGCTTCTTCGTTATTATTGTGAAAATTAATAATAAGTACGTGCGTCTTTCCTGTTGGCTGTTCAGAGAAAGGTGGCGGCCCTTCCGAATTGCCACCTCTCGCTGAACAGTTAACAGGAAAGGCGCATGTACTTATGACATAACTGCACTGAGGAGCTGTTATACAGCAAAACACGTGTCTGCATATAATCATTGCAGCCGTCGGGTCCCGGGGGATCCCTAACGAAGCCCTCAAGCTGGTCGCCAAGGACAGTGCCTCGGATCTTACGTAGGTATAATATAAATTTAACTACACAATTAAAATTTGATTAATGTCGTTTGGTTTTAGACTACACGGTATTTTTTTAGTCTTGGCTTGATTTAAAAGCATACTGTTATTTAATTACCAATTGAGTTATTGACTGTTCGTCTCAGATTTTTGTTTTGTCTGTGTTTAATACTGTGTTTAATAAAGTTGTATCTTCAAAGTATTTTTTGTTCTTTTAGTATGGTTTCAATGATTTTCGAAATTATAGGTAATAAGGACATTGGTCCACAGTTATTCGGATCATCGGTGTATCATTTTTTGTATATAGGTATAACTTTTAAAAATAAATTTAAGGAATTAATTATTTCATTTATTGAGTCATGATTGGAGAAACCAGTATATAAATAATGCTTTTGATTAACTCAACGGTACATTCATATTTAATAGGTGTTACTTCCTTAAAGCTAAATCGTTTAATTTGCATGTTATTTAAAATATCAATGAACTGGCTACATTTGGTAAGGAGTTCGTCTGTGATACTCACTAAAAAAAACATTCAACTGGTCACAAAGTATTTTACAAGTAGTAACATTTTGTTTTTTAACCAGCGTATTTAAGATTTTCCATCACGAGAAATGAGGGAAAGAATGTAATTTCTAGATGATTATAGTTCACAGTAAACATTGTCAATATATATGCTTGTTTTTTTACTTTAAATAACATACAAAATAAATAATTTAGCTTTAAGGAAGTAACACCTATTAAATATGAAATTACCGTTGAGATCCTGAAAAGCATTAAATATATACTGGTTTTGCCAATAATGGCTCATTAAATGAAATAATTAATTCCTTAAAATTTGCAAAAATTATACCTATATACAAAAAAGGGGACACAGATTATACGAATAACTATGGGCTAATATCCTTATTACCTACTATATCGAAAATTATTGAAACCATACTAAAAGAATAAATAATACTGAGAAGATAAAAACTTCTTAGAACCAAATTAATTTGGTCGTGTATTTTCAACAGAAACAATCCGGAATAAGCAAATTAAAAAGTGAGGTTCTTCAAATGTGAGTAAGCCACTCTTATTTATTATATTCATAAATGATTTACCCAAACAAATTCCATCAATGAAATCATCCTATTTGCTGATGATACGACTTTATTAAACACAGCACAAAACATAGAAAAAGAAAAAATCCAAGACGAACAGTCAATAACTCAAGTGACCAATTGGTCATTAAATAACAATCTGCTTATAAATGAAGCCAAAACTAAAAAAAATAACGTGTAGTCTAAAAACAAACGACATTAATCAAATTTCAGTGCCAATATTACATCAATATATTAACTCTTTAATATTAGTTCAAGAATTTAATTTTGTTAAACTATATCCAGTGTATTTTATGTCAAGTTTTCATTCTTTTAGTAAAGAACGACTTCTATCAAAGTCAATATGTTTATTGGGTGTATTTTAAACTATTTATTGGAGATTCTGGATTGCTCTTATTTACAGATTTTAATATAATTATTGCTAACCTTCATTAGCGTTGTCCCAGTTTCTTTCCTGATTAATTTTATCTTGTCACCGAAAATTAAATTACTAAATTATACTTCTCTAATTCATAATTTTCTTATATTTTATAATTTCAAAGATATAAAGAGAAAAACTTGGTTAGATTATAAATCGAATGTTTAACAGCATAGTACCTAGTAAAAATATAATAATAACCTCCGCAACAGAAAATATCAGATGTTTTATATCATTAAGAAATTGTTTAAATAGATGTTCAACAAATATAACACCTCCGTGGAGTTGCTTTGGAACTGAAAGATGTTCTGGAAATATAAACAATATAATTAGTAAGTAATATACCTACATTTCTATATAAATTAAAATTATAAAATTAAAATCATACTGATAAAAATTGTCAATTTTCAAAGTATTCAAATATAAATTTTTGAGTAAAATTAGTTTTAGGTTAACAACAATAAAGTCATACATATCTATAAATAATTCGTCACTTGTTACCATATCAAAAACCTATTTTGAATCACATCAATCGCATTTCTTGCGAATTTATTTCGACTAATTTAAAGGCGATTTTATGTAACTAAATTGTTTTGAAGGAAACGCTGGTTTCTTAAGAACTGTTTGACAGTTATTAACTGATTTGCTTGTCGTTTTCGGAAAGTTGTATATAACCTTATTTAATTCTTTAAAATTGTTCGCATAGTACATCGTAGCATATGGCCAAGTTCCCCATTTTGTTAGCACTGGTTTATGGGGCAGTGAGGTATCAGGTAATGACTTCTTGAATAATTGCACTCACAGAAGAATATAAGGACTATTTTTCCATATTTAATTAAATCTATAAATGGAATTTCATTCTTATAGTTTCAGAAATTCGTTTCTATCCATGTGCTAAACTTGTACAATGCACAAAATGCATTATTAGTAAAATTTTGTAACTTGGTATTGTCTACGGCAAAAATAAGCTTGCCAGTCCATCATTTATGAATTTTACTATAATGTTATTATAAGTTTTCTTCAATTCTTTTGTATATATCAAAATACTATTGGTCGGATGTCTTTGTGTTAAACTCCAATTATTAAATTAAACAAGCGTCTAGGGTTTCATCCACACCAAACCAGATATAATTATTGTTAATAATATCTTTAATTTTTGTATGGTTTCATAGTACGCAAGAGCTACATAATTTTTTTTTCAGGAATGCGAATTTTGCAATATTTTCCCAAGAAAGATTGAAATGCATTATTTTGTAATTTTCTTAAAGGGATATTCGAATGTAAAAGCATTTTGCACAAATGCGAATTTAATTTAAATTGTCCATCGTTTGTTGAAGGTGATGCTAAAGATTGTGAAATTATGCTGTTTTTTTAGTTCAGCTTTGAAATTTTTCAAACGTTCTTGATGTAGTGTTGTAATAACATGTTTTACATACAAGTATTGACTAGTTAGGATGCAGTTGGGAACTAAAATAAAACTTACTATTTTTAAACATGCCTTACAAAATAATGTATAATTTTCACTTATTAATTCTGGATAGCCTCTAATTAATTCTTGTATTGTGGTTTTCACCTTTTGCATTATGGGTTAAATATACATGTGAATTATATAATATAATTTATCTGTGATTCCCCAGGTTAATATGATTCACGCATATAGTAATTTTTGGTAAATAAGCAAAGTTTTTGGAATGTCAATTCAATAGTACGGTTTATAAATGCGAGTTTGAATATGAAAATTAACGAAAACGATAAATATTCGCCAGTCATCCCATCCGTATTTTTTGCCGAGAGTAGAAAATTGATACGGTTGTAGAACACCTGATTATTAGCTATCACTTAATTTTGTTTACATTTAATACTTACTGGGGCCCCTGTTTGGGCCTAGTTTAACGACGTTTATATCCGGAATATCATAGGTGTGATTCCTATGAAGCGTTCGTCTGTATTATCTGAATAATGAGACGGTCTATTATATCTACTTATTTATAAACTAATCCATTGTAAAATGGTAATTTATACTAATATTTATTAATAATAAAATTAATTATAATTATTGTATCATATTATGAAGATTTTAAACAATTATGTTGTCAAAAGACACGAAGAAAATATGTAATACAAATATAAATTATAAATGATGGTATACAGATTTTTACAAAAATTCTCTATGTTAGCACATTAATTTAATATCAGAGTGAAATTTTTATTAAATGTTTCTTAAATGTTTAAGAAAATGCTATAAATAAGCATCAAAATCTAAAAAAAGCATAAAAAATAAGCACAAAAAGTCAAAATAAGCAAAAAAGCAAAAAAAAAAACTTAGCGCTAAGTAATCACATTCTTCAAGATTCGTATAGATATGTAGAAATTTTTTCGATGCTATTAATATTATGGATAAGCATAGTGCCAGAAATCCGCTCTCTAGTAATTATTCAATATCAAGGAGTTATTTTCCTTTTATGTATTGTAAACTATGAACGCAAATCACTATAAAAATGTAAATATAATAAAAATACTTTATTTCTTTTATTAATTCTAAATGTAGCAGATTTGGCATATTACATGTAGATTAGAATAACAAGAAGCGTTATTTTTTTAAATGTCAAGTATGTTAAGGCCAAATAAAGAAGATTTTGTTCACCCTAATGGACAGATATTGCTACTTTTATAGATATTTACAAATAGAAAAATCTTAAAACTAGTGATTGTGGAGGATTTTATTTTGTGATATATTTTTATACTTTAAAAACGCAAGTAAACGTTCAAACGACAAACTTTGCTCTTTCTTTGTGACTATAATTTCGAGACAATTTAGATAGAAGTCATTTCTAATTTGATATTGACCATCTTAAAACTAGATCTGTAATCCGAAGATTAGATTTAAAAACCTAAAGTGAGTTGTTTATCACCAACAACAACTTCAAGGAAGATTATTAATTACAATCAATATTGAAAGCATAAAAAGTTGAAAAGAAATATAAAAACATTATTAATAAGGTATAGTATTATGGAATAATAGAAAAAGTAATATATTTTGTAATTTACTTGTAACTATATTAGCATTTTATATTTTTACAGATTGTATTAGCTAACTGTAAATTATCATACTTTACCCTTTTTAATGTCCTCTTCACTGACTTCATAGCCTTGCTTCTTAAAGACGAAAGACAAAGGTAATTCTCCACATATCTCATCTGGAATACCGATAACGTCTGCTTCTTTGATAGCTGAGTGTGATATCAGAATATCTTCTATTTCTGCTGGTTGAACCTAGAAATTTACATTTTTATAAATTTACGAAAACATTACTTATAACAGCCAGATACTAATATACGATACATAACTACCATAAAAAGAATTTAATGGTTTTACCATAATTACATTACTTTTAAATTGTTTAATAAATTAGTAGTCTCCTTAAACTAGAAAACCCTGCCAAAGGCTTTACTGACTTTTGATATTGAATACCTCTTTTCCACCAAATAAGCTATTTACTTTATCAGTACAAAAATTATACCATACATAACTACCATAAAAAAACTTTAATGGTTTTAGCATAATAGCATGACTCCTAAATTGATTAATATATTACCAGTCTCCTTATACTAAAAAAAAACCTGTCAAAGGTTATTTTATGAGGGATGTTATAGCCGCACGCGGGTAACAGTGGCTTCCTTGAAGTCCGAGGACGCCACTTGCCATATTCCTCTTAATTACCATCACATAATACATAACATCCCATATTACATATTGCTATTATATATCACATATACATCACATTCATATATCACAACATCTATATCAAAAAATCATTACTATTATTTCCACTGCCACATCCAGGGATCTCAAATTTTCCTTTTCCCATTCTGTGCCTGTTCTTATAAAGGTCACCAGGCAAGCTTCTTTGGTCTTAATTATAGCTTCAGCCCTTAATACGGAAACTTGCACAATCTCCGGACAGTCTAGAGTTTATTCGACTAGCCTCTCTTTCCTCTCGAGCAGCTTGGATCCGAGAAGTATGTATATCGCGCGTCGTCCAATTGCCCCGGGCGCCATGTACATTGCTCGACTGCGATCTTTTGTATATGATGGAATTTTTTGCCGAAATTCCTGTGGCCGGATAACACGTAAGTCAAGAAATAACTCAGTTCCGCGTGTTGCCTCTTGACCAAGGGCACCACCGAAGGAATAAGCTCTGCCATTGCTCCACCTCTCCTGCCACCGAGCCAGCAATCAATTATGTGCTTCAACCGTAGCCCGTGCGTTTAAAATACCGTCCCGTACCACCTCGTAGACCTTCTGCATGTTTATACACACGCGGGGTGGCGTATGTTAACTTCTACCTCGTTACCCCCAATAGCAGCCTTCTTCTTCCCTCCGCTGTGCCCCCGATATCATCTAGGTTGCACGGGTGGCACCTGCCGATGCCTTCACTACCTGAGCACTGCAAATGGAGTTGACTTCGAAACGCACGCCGAGGTACCTAATAAACCGTTCAATATTAATTTCGTACCCTAGCAGATGCAGCTTGCAGTCCTTATTTCGGCCTGCTCGCCACCTTGTGGGCCGTTGTATTTTCTCTGCCAATTCCAGCCCGACTCTCTTCATCCACACTCAAATGTGGTTTATTGCTGCCCCTGCAGGGCTATGACATCAATCATTCCCTACATCTCATGATTGTAGAATGTCCTCAGCAAAGCCCACTATATCTATGCCTTTAAGGAAGGGCAGTTCCAGAACGCCATCGTAGAGGATGTTCCATAGGGTGGGGCCTAGAACGCATCCTTGTGGTATTCCACCAGTAACTGGCTAGTTTTTGGTGCCCCTTCAGCGCTCGCGAAAATTACTTCCCTGTGTCGCAAGTAATCTGCAATTATGGCCTGAAGATATGGAGTAGCCCCTCTGTTTCACTCCTGTATCGCTTTGGAAAGATGCCGTTTCTCAGATAGCTGTTGACTAGCGACATGTTTAATCGGACAGTAAGTTATTCATCTGTTTTCTGATGAAACCACTGTGTGGTGAAAAAATTGTAGCAGTATCTACAAAATGAAACTAAACTCAAAACGATCGTGTTTTTTATTATAAGTTTATAGACAGTAAGTAACAGGTGAGTGACTTACCATCTTGAATAAGATCATGTGAAGATCACTCATCTTGTCGGTTTTGGTCTCTATCCTCCAGCCTCGGATTCCTCTAACGTGCCTGTGGTAGTTAGAGATATATTATGTACGTTCATTAGGAAGGACATTCTTTCAATGAAGAATTCAAAATATTACACCAAGAAAGAAAAAGCAAGAAACTAGACTTACTAGAAAACCAGAAATTAATCAAAGAAAAAACACAGGCCGTGTGCTAAACGATCAAATGGACATCAATCGGTCACCACTACTAAACATCAATCTCTTAAAGGATAATAACCCAACCCCCTTACCCCCACAGCAATTACTATATAAACCTGCCAAAAACTTTTATTTTTACCATTTCTTCGCCTGAAGAAGCCACAGAGTGGCGAAACAGTTGTAGCGTTAAAAAAAACAATAAGAAAGTGTTTTGAAAATTTAAGTGTTTTACTTCAACAACTAAACAAGACAATAATTACTGTTAGGTATTAGATATGTAAACGTTCTGCCATGCCATGATGTTACTCTAGGGACTTTAAAATTAAACAAATTCCAAAACTTAGAATTCTCAATTGTGTAATGTATGAGTTGTCTAGATGACAGTAGAGAAACATATGAATGTCTGTTTTTAAGTGATACATAATTGAATTCATTTAACAAATCGTTATACGATATGAGGTTGAGTAATGTGAAGTTATATATTATGATGAAACGAAAATATTATGACATAGTATAAGTATCTTAAGAATCGCTTTTGAATACTATCAAGTAGACTGATATATTTAACATACATTGGCAACTATACAATTGAACAATAAGTCAATTAAAACTTTAAATATATGTAGAGAATAAACCTCAACATTTTTAAATGACCCGGCAGATACCCATTATAAATCCCCACATTTTACGACAGCCTTTAATGAGTTTGTCGATGTTAAACATTAAGGCATTATCAAATATTACACCTAAATATTTCACTTCTGTGCATCGATTAATGGGCATATTACTAAGGGTATAATTATATAAAATAGTGTTTACTTTCCTGGTAAATGAGAGTACATTACGTTTGGCAATGTTCATCTATAATTGGATAACATTTTAAATTTTTAAGTCTTCTGCGTACATTAAAACTAAGTTATCGCAGATTGAATTAAAGTAAAGAAGAAATAACAAAGGCCCTAGGTTTGAACCCTGAGGGACCCCACTGGTTGCCGTATATTTTTGCATCGAAAACCATTCATTTCAACCAGTAACTGTCGATTAATTAAATATGATATAATAGTTAAAATTATATTATGATTAATTCTATAATCATAAAGCCGATTAATTAACAAATTATAATTAAGTCTATCAAAGGTTTTAGATAAGTCAGAATACACAACATCAACTTGTTTAATTGGTAGTTGTGGACCTTCTTTCAATAAAGCCGTGTTGTTAAATAGCCAATTTCTCACAGACATTGTAGTAGATATGGTCACTTAAAACCGATTCAAACACTTTTGAGAAACAACGACAACACAGGATGAATACACGCCTATGGTTCTATATAGTTTTAATTCAATTCAGTTTTATTATTAACCATATCTGAGATTCAAGTTTTCAATTCATTATTTTCTGTTGATAAATTATCACATTTTATTATCAAAACATTGACGGACTGTTGCAATTTTTAACACATTTGCAGAGGTCGTGTATAATAGATGAATTACCGGTATATACAACATCAGTGGCACAAGGCTGATTTTCATCCTGGATGACAGTACTGTTTGCATTTGACACAAGTTATTTGTCACAGAGACCAGCGTATTTAAGATCAGACATGATACTCTAAAAATATTTAGCTGAATTAAGGAAAAAACAAAGTTTCACGTTGCACGGTCGTTCTCAACGACTTATTTTACACATACAATGGAAAGTAGACCATGGTAAGAATTACACAAGAAAATAAAGCGTGAGATGGAAGAACTAAATAAAATAAAATAGTAAATTTATTTTAAATTAATCAGGTCAAAAAAATAATAATCTATTCAATTCACGGTGAGATAAATCCGAAATAATTCTAGTCACGGCCACACAAATCAGCAAAAAAGGACTATGCGATATAATATATGCAAGGAAATATAAAGTTATTAATTATAAAAATGCAAATTATAACACACGCACCAATGTGTATGGTGTAATTTACATATTCTACAGGTTATAATTATAGCTAACTGAATGCCAAAAATGAAAATGTTTGCTAATTATTCACCTTATTATTCAGTAAAAAATTATGCTCACTCACTCACTTAACTCGAATAATACCCCCAAGCAATATTTAATTGACTGCCTATTAACACGTGGTCTTAAGAGCTGTGTTTATGTAAATACGCGAAAGGATAATATTTTCACGAATATTAATGCTGGGTACATCAACATTAAAACTATAAATACATCAATATCTGTACATCTAGGCATTATTCTCGAAACTGTGATAAACGAATGTAAATCAGTAAATAACATATATGAAATAAGACCTATTATTTTTTTTAAACAATGACTGGCATAAATTGGTATTTTGTACGTGATAATACACTTGATGTCAATCTACAACAATGTGTGTTGTAAACATGTAAATTTGTGTCGCAAAACGAATGGGTACCCAAAACAAATGTATTTAGGAAATGTTAATAGGATTTATTAGAACATAGGGCTGACTTATTTGCATCATATTTTGCTGAAGAAAGAACAATACTATGTTTATTGGCTTGGATAGATTCAATGTCTCACTTACTGATGTTTTTAATGGTTGATCATCCCTACCTGATTCATGTAGTGCTGGACCTGATGGTATACCTGCATACTTTTTAAAGAGGTGCTTGTACACGCTGAATAAACCTATACATACGATGTTCTCCTGCTCACTAAAGTGAAGTATATTTCCACACTGCTGGAAGGATAGCTACATAATACTAATTTTTAATAATGGGTGTAGAGAAATTATCACGAACTATAGAGGTGTCGGTATCCAGTCCGTTTTGCCCAAATTATTAGATTGGTTTATCTCCCAGCAACTTAAATGGGCATGGGCCCAGACAGTTGTCGAACAGCAACATGTATTTATCCACGGCAGATCAACGGTAACGAATCTATTACTGTATCAATCGTTTCTGTCGTATGCATTGGAGAGTGGTTCACAAGTGGACTCTATATACATCGGCTTCTCCAAGGCATTCGATAGAGTATAACATTATGTTAAGTTGAAATTAATGGGCTTTGGTAGTGGAATAATAGAGTGGTTTCGAAGTTACTTGAGTAACAGAACTCAACGTGTACGTATTGGTAAATACCTCAAAATATATTCAAGTATTATCAGGGGTAGCGCAGGGTTCACACTGTGGTCCGATTTTATTTATTCTTTTTATTAATGACATTGGGTTAAGTAGCGACTTCCTTCTCTATGCTGATGATCTTAAGATTTTAGAACTATAAGATAAATGATCAAAAAGCATTACAAGATGAGCTCAATAGTATTTCTCTATGGTGCAAAAAATCAAATTGAATTAAACTTAAATAAATGTTTTTCGAGATTTTTACATCAAAGCTTAATATCATAAAACATATGTCGACTGTGTGCAACAAGGCATTGAAAGTCCTAGGTTTTGTAAGTCGATTTTCGCGGGACTTTAAAGTTACTATTGTGAAAGCCTTGTAAACTGAATTTATAAGACGTCACCTTGAATATGCATCCCCTGTATACTACCACGGCAATTAAACACTTTGAATCGGCACAGGGAAAGTTCCTCAAGTTGATCTTTTATAAGGTGGGTAGGGATAATAGCCACTTTAGCCATAGTGGAATGCTAGCCTTCTTAAATCTTAAATCATTAGCAGAGAGAAGAATCTTTCTCGATACGAAATTGAAATTTTTATATAATCTGGTAAACGGATGTATTAATAGTGGTAGGTTAATTGGTAGTTTCGATTTTTATATTCCACGTGGCCCTACTTCCAGGCATAAATCCAATCCAAAAAGTGTTTTATAAATATTTTCAAGCTGGATTAATATAGTTAAATGATTGGGGAAATATATTCATTATTGATTAATTCATTATTGTCTTGGTTAAATTTTTTCCTAATCATTTTAATAATTTAAATTGTTGCGTAGGATCTCGCAGACATGATATTTTTGTAGAGATATTGCAATAACTCAGACAATATTAAAAATATATGTATGTCTTCCAGATAAGTTAAACTGATTTGAATTGCGAAAGATAAGTTATGCGAAGGAATAAGTTCGACGATGTCTGATATGGTGAAAAATAACGATTAACACTTTTATGTAAACCGGAAATACAGTGTTTAAAAAACTAATACACTTATTTTAAATCGTGAACGATGAAGGCTTCTACTTCGTTATATAGCATTAATAACAATTAAAAATAAATTATACAAAGGTAAATTGTGTAATTTGACATTTATTTTAAATAACCATGTGTTTTTTCTAAAATGTATTTATTACCAATTACTAGATAAGAATTAGCCAATATAACTTCAATAAACTATTTAGTGTTAGTTAAAAAATGGTAGGTATTCTTATGAGGGACAATTTAATCGTTTAAAACTACATGCAGTGTATTTTGTTTCAGGTTTTGATTCTTCAGTAAAGAACCACTTCTTTCAAAATCGATATGTTTATTGGGTGTATTTTAAACTTTTTATTGGAGGTGCTGGATTGTCTCTTAATTACAGATTTCAATATAATTGTTGCTAAGCTTCATTAGCGTTCCTGCAGTTTCTTTCCTGATTAATTTTATCTTGTCACAGAAAATTTAATTATTAAATTATACTAATTCCTAATTCTTCTATAATTTGAAAGGTATAAAAAGAAATACTTGATTAGATTTCAAATCGAATGTTTAACAGCTTAGTATCTAGTAAAAATATAATAATAACAGAAAATATAAGATGTCTTTGATCATTAAGAAATTGTTTAAATAATTAGCTCCTTTAATTTTCTTCGCATCAGTTTGCCAGTTTCATTTTTTGGTAGTTGTTCAACAAATATAACACCTCCGTGGAGTTGCTTTGGAACTGAAAGATGTTCTGGAAATAAAAACAATATAATTAGTAAATAATATACCTACATTTCTAGATAAATAAAAATTATAAAATTAAAATCATGCTGATGAAAATTGTCAATTTTTTAAGTATTGAGGTGTGTTGAATACGAGTCCGAGATCCGAAATATAAATAAGTACAGTAGTATATGGAACGTGAATAAGGCAGATTATTGTTGGATATTGCAACCGAAGAAGAGTATAAAAGAAATTTAACTTTACAGTTCTGTCTTCTTTTCAAATATAATTTTGTTTAAAATACAATGTTTAAAATGTTTACTAATAAATATACTTAACACATAAATTTTGAAAATCAACATGATTTAATTCAGACTTAAAATAATTGGACAATTAGAAATAAGGATTTTTTTCAATATATTGTTTTCTTGTCTTGAACAATATAATTTTTAATTATTAAAATTCAATGAGTTATCTCCAGTTTATGTATTATAAACTATAAACACAAATCACTATAAAAAATGTAAGTGTAATAAAAATGCTTTATTTCTTTTATTAATTCTAAAATTAGCAGATTTGACATATTGCATGTAGGTTAAAATAACAAAAAGCGTTATTTTTTAAATGTCAAGTATATTAAAGCCAAACAAAGAAGATCTGGTATATATTCAATTAATTGTAATAATTTCAATAAATTATACATTGGTCCACTAGAAAACCCATTGTTAAGTCTCGTTCCGAAAAAGAATTGTAAACCTGCCGACACGTTTCCCAGTAATACTAATCCCATCCAATAGACCCGACATAATTAAACTTAGGTTTTTCCACTAATCCCTATAACGTATATAAACAGATGTAATTAGTTTTAAAGCATTCAGTTATTGAAAATGAACACATGGTGCTCGAAATGTACATTTAACGTATACAAATAAATTAGTGAAGAAAGGAAATCAAATCGTGTTTTATTAGTGATTATTACTTCACACAACTCAAAACAAATAGTGAAAGAAGATTTTGTTCACACTAATGGGCAGATATTGCTACTTTTATACGTATTTACAAATAGAAAAATCTTAAAACTAGTGATTGTGGAGGCTTTTATTTTGTGATATATTTTTATACTATATATATATAACCCAAGTAAACTTTGTTCATACATACCACACACTTTGTGACTATAGTTAATTTAGCTAGAAGTCATTTCTAGTTTAATATTGACCATCTTAAAACTAGATCTGTAATCCGAAGATTAGATTCAAAACCTAAAGTGACTTGTTTATCGCCAACAACAACTTCAAGGAAGATTATTAATTACAATCAATATTGAAAGCATAAAAAGTTCAAAATAAAAATTAAAACTTTATTAGCAAGGTATAGTATTAAAGAATAATAGAAAAAGTAATAGATTTAGTATTTTATGTATAACTATATTAGCTTATTATATTTTTATAGACTGTTTTAGCTAAATGTAAATTATCATATTTTACCCTCAATAAATTTTTTAATGACCTCTTCACTAACTTCATAGCCTTGCTGCTTAACGACGAAAGCTAAAGGTAATTCTCCACATTTCTCATCTGGAATACCGATAACGCCTGCTTCTTTGATAGCTGGGTGTGATATCAGTACATCTTCAATTTCTGCTGGTGGAACCTGGAAATTAACATTAAAAAATAAATTACTTATAAAAGCGATATACTAATATAACTTCAAAAAATCAATTTCAAAAAACACACTGCTGTAATAAAAAATAAAATAACTTCTAGGGCAAAATGCTTTAGAAGCTTAACCTACAAGAACAATGGGATTAATACCAGCACAGCTGTTAGAATTTATAAAATGATTTGCCGCCCACTAATTGACTGTGGTTGTGCCCTTTATACCAATCCCAGCAAACCAATCTCCCGTAATATAGTAGTTAGCGAGCGAGCATCCCTCCGTACCTTAACCAAACTCCGACATCCTATTAATCCTTTACACAATCCATCTAATCAACTCCTCTATGATACCACTTTAGTTATCCCTATCATAGAACGCCTTCGATTCCTATCAGAAAAATTCTCCAAAAATCCTTTCAACTTCCATATATTATCCCAATATTGTCTTCCTAGAAACCCTAGTATAAACCTTAAATTTAAAAATCCCAATTCAACCATATTTGATTTCATTTCATCCTTTTACGCATTAACGACTGACGTCATATGACTGGACAAAACTAGGCAGAAAGACCTCTGGTCGATAGACTTTTGACAAATTAATTCATTAACATTATTCATAATTCCAATGTAAATATGTACAAAATTTGTCAATAAATATATGTTACTACTACTAATATAACTACCATAAAAACTTTAAGGTTTTGGAATAATCATATGACTATTAAATTGTTTAATGTATTAGTAGTCTTCTTAAACTAGGAAACCTTGTCAAAGACCTTGCTGACTTTTGATATTAAATACCTCTATTCCATAAAATAAGCTATTAATTTTATCATTACAAAAATTATACCATACATATCTAACATAAAAAAAAATTTAATAGTTTCAGCATAATGGCATGACTTCTAAATTGATCAATACATTAGTAGTCTCCTTATACTATAAAACCCTATCAAAGGCTTTTTTTAATAAGGGAGATGATAACCGCAAACGACTAATAGTAACCTCACTAAATTCCGAGGAAACCAGCGAAACCATGACATACTTCGCCTAGTGCACCCTTTGTCACATTATTCCTCTTCATTACCATAACATAATACATTCATTACAAAAACATTATATTTCATATCACATAGCTGACCTTGATGCATCGCTTTATATTGGATGACCTAGAAATTTTCCTTTCCCCTTGTACATCTGTCCCTATAATCATTACGGGCATCCACAATAAGCTGTTAAATGCGTTACAAATGTCTAGGGCTATGACCAGGCAGTGCCTCTTTCTCTTTAGGGGTCCTTCGTTTTCCTTCATTTGCCAGATTTGCTCCCTCTCACAGAGCATCGACGGTGGACCTCCTCTTGCGAAACCCATACTGTCTCACAGAGAGGCCACCGTTGCTGTTAATCAATCTACCCAGCCTGTCCCTTATTAGGCACTCGAGCAACTTTGCCTTAGCGTCCAGAAGATACAGTGTCCTGTAGCCTTCAAGAGTCGTCAACAATTTTCCCCCTTTTTGCAGAGCCGTGCTCTCCTACATCGCTTTAAAAAGATGCCGCTTTTCAGACAGCTGTTGACTAGCGACGTGTTGAGTTGGACAGTATGTATCCTTTAAGCGCCCTCCCCCCTAAAATGGTACGCGCAGCTGCAGTAATTACCTCGTTCGTGAACGGGCAGGACGCCAAGTTCCAGTATGCGGGTGGCCCGATCGCAAACTGGTGGAAGAGTGCACTCACTACTGCCACAGTACCCCCGTCAACTAACATCTCTGGGTTTAGCAGGAACAGGTGAGTGACTTCCCACCTTGAATGAAATAAGATGATGGTCACTCATCGTGTCGGTTTTAGTCTCTATCTTCCAGCCTCTGATCCTCTCTAATGTGCCTAGTAGTAGTAGTTAATGTGAGGTCTATAATGTATGACGATTTGTGTCGTCAAAAAGTAGGAGTTGAACATATAAGAATTTCTTCCCTCCCGTCAGTCTTGGATTCCCCCCCATAGAGAGGCTTTGGAGTTAAAGGCCCCCGAGACTATGTCCGAACAATGCGAGTTACGGAAAACAATGGAATCCATCTCGGATCCAAAGAAAGATGTTCTTTGGACCTGGAGTGGTTTCGTTCGCTGATGATTGCTATATATATGTGGCGATCACGCAGCAGCATGCCCAAAGCATCATGCGCAGCATGGCAGCGGTTAAGGTTGTACTGGATGCATATCAATGGGGATGATGATGTCAAAGACCTTACTGAATTCTGATATTGACAAATATAGTTATAGATTTAAATGTCTCAAGGTCTTAAACAGAGTTTAAATCAAAATCATTTCTGGTGTTTTGCATTAATATCAAAGTAGTTCCTACCCGTATATATTCTGACCATCAAAAAATATAGAAAAAATAAAGGAAATAAATACACAAATGATAGAAAATCATTATTGAATCGGTTTTCCAACCACCATGCTTCTTATGCATAGACTTGCTTGCGCCATTATTTGCAAGCATAATGGTAGATGTACGCCGGTATATAAGCGACTATCAGGAAGCTTTAAGAAATTATCAATACATCTGGGAACATCTTGCAATTTATGAATCCCAACACGCTACTTTTTTTGATAATTAATGAAAAAACTCTGGTGAGTTACATTATTTGGTCTTAATGCTGAATATTTTAAGAAAATATCGATTGCCAGCCAGTCAGACATATTCAAAATAGTGAAAATCCGATCGCTCTTCGTGTCTCGAAGTGTCCCAATAATAACATCTTTATGAACTTCAAAATCGGAAACTAACAATCCATACCATTCATTTCCTCAGCACCCACTAGCAACAGCAACTACCACGACAACCTACGAAGGACAATATATAGTGAATATATAAACTTTAAACAATTTACAAGTTCCTCACGTTCAAAAACCTTTTCTTGTTTTGCTATATGATCTACATGATAATTTTTCAAAACATTGTAACTTTAAGAAATTTACTTATATCTATCTATTCCTTCATGAATTCGCAATGTTGTTTTTAACATAGAGTAAACACTCCAAAGAGATGAGCTCATATAGCTCTCAGCTTTCTCACCAAAGTAGCATAAAAGAACATCCTCAGTAACGCCCTTTACATTTTTGGAAAGCCGCCATTCGTTTACTTATTTATTAAATTAAATACAAACGAATTTCAAACATAATAAATTTGGTTAGAAAAACGAAATGAAATAAAATAATATATGCAATTCGGAGATCAGCTACATTTAAATCTTCGGAGAACTTTTTAGATATCTTCTCTGATTTAAAGTACCACTTGATCTCCTTATTACATAATATATATTAAAAACCGTATTGCAAATATTTCAAACTCCATCAATAGTTTATTATTAGCTATAATAACAAGAGATTCATATTACAGTGGTAGGAAAGTTAAAAGATGAACTAAAATGTAATTCACAAAAAACTAAAGTAATAGAGTATGTGAAATTATCTACACTAAATTATAAAATACATGAAGATCTGACAAAATAATTATAAAATAAAAATATTAACGAAATCCGAAAATTTTTGCCTCATTACACAAAGAGGATAAAAGAAACAGTGCAAATTGCAGACCGTGCTAACAATATATTAACAAAATAAAATAGAAAAATTAATAGAGAACTATCATAGGGTTTTATAAATATATATATAAAGGGTCCGCCAATAGGGACGCGCGAAGTTTGCCGGAAGGGTGCGGCCATGTTGTTCGAGGTAGAGCTGTCAAAGTTGCTGTCATTTGTTCAGTATATAACCCCAAATCACCATGGCAAGTTTGAGTGTCGAGCAGCACGTGCAAATTATTAAATTGTTTTACGAAAATGGGTCATCAGTTCGAGCAACGTTCCGCGCACTTCGCCTATTTTACGGTCGCGATAATCGGCCTGTAGAGTCGACTATCCGTCGATTGGTGGGCAAATTCGAGTCGACTGGTTCTTGGCCTTTCGGAGACATCAACTCGCAGAATTTTGCATCTGGATTTGGGTCTGCACCCGTACAAAATCCAATTGACCCAGGAGCTCAAGATAAACGACCACAGACAGCGTCGGGCGTTCGCTGACTGGGCTCTGGAGCAGTTGGAAGCAGACCCCAATTTTGGCCGAAAAATCATCTTCAGCGACGAGGCTAAGTTCTGGATGAACGGGTATGTGAACAAGCAAAATTGCCGCATTTGGAGTGAGAACAACCCACACGAGGTCCACCAAGTGGCAATGCATCCCCAGAAAGTCACTGTTTGGTGTGGATTTTGGGCCGGCGGCATCATCGGTCCGTACTTTTTCGAGAACGAAGCTGGGGCGGCCATAACCGTCAATGGGGAGCGCTACAGGTCGATGATAACCAACTTCTTTTGGCCTAAACTGGATGACATGTGGTTCCAGCAGGACGGCGCCACGTGCCACACAGCCCATGCCACAATGGACATTCTGCACGAGCGATTTCCGGACATGGTCATCTCGCGCGGAGGCGATATCAACTGGCCACCGAGATCGTGCGATTTAACGCCTTTAGACTTTTTTCTCTGGGGCTATCTCAAGTCGCTGGTCTACGCCAACAAGCCTCTAAACACCGATGACCTCAAAGTCAACATACGCAACGCCATCGCTCAAATTGAGGCCGATATGTGCTCCAGAGTCATCGAAAATTGGATCTCCCGGATCCGGGCTACCAAACGGAGCCGCGGTGGTCATTTGAACGATGTTATCTTCCATAGTTAATGGGGTCGAATACCCTTTCGAATGAAAAATAAATTTCGTTTCTACCTCACACACAACTTGTTTTATTAAATTTTAAAGTTCACGCGCCCTTATTGGCGGACCCTATATATATATATATATATATATATATATATATATATATATATATATATAACTTAAACAAGTATACTATAGAAAGGAGGCAAGCAAAAGAACATGTAGAGCCCGCTGCGACCAATATAAAATAGTCTTAGAGGAAACAATAAAAGAAGCAGAAATAAAGAAAAATTGAAGAGCTGAAAGTCCAAGGGTCAGAAGGAACGAGGTCTATAAAATATCTTTATTTACATATTAAATTCTGAATACGTTATCCTCGTTCAGAACATTGAAGATTTGATTTAGTAGATAAAGAATGAAATCATTCAAAGCAAATTAGCGTTATAAATTCCCGTGAATAACTATTATAAATAATGATGAGATAGCATAAACAGTAAAACAAATAAGAGTGTACAATAGACGCCCAAACGTACCTCTATGATTCATAGGAAATACTCAAAATGCACCATTTCATACAGATATCCTTTAACTTTATTATTTTTTATGTTCGCAATTCCTAAGCGACATTTACAAGGCAACATTAAAAATAAATTTGAGAGCAGTGACGACGAACTTTATATGAACTATTATGATTATAGTAATGAAGGCTGTAGCGAAGAAGCTGCAGAAAATGATACTAGTGGTAGTGACATTATAGCTACCAAAAGAAATCGGGCAATACCTTTCCCAGTACAAACAGCAGCGACGATGACGTAATTCACGATGCAAGAGAATACAATTATAGGCCATGGGTGAATGTTACAACGCAGGATAATGTGCCACACATGATAGATTTTACTTCTAGTGATGAAGCTGAAGGACCACAGATTCCTGACAACTCTGGATCTCGATCTAGATTTGTACAATGGGAGGGCAGAGACTTGTCGAGCCAACCCAAGGCATTGGCAAATGTCAGGATCGCAGCAAGAGGGAGACTCTTAGGATGTCTAATGACTGTAGACATCCCTTTCCCATTGTGGATTCACGTAAGTTGGATAGAACATACTCGGCGGTCTCCTCTTCCTCTTCACACTCTCTGCAGGCTGAACTAGAGTATAGTCTCAATCTATTTAGATGCGATCTTAGATTGCAGTGTCCTGTTAGGAGCCCTAGAACCTTCCGTAAGTTTTCCCTGGACAGTTGCATACAGTATCTGGCTCTAAGATTTGGTGGTGATCACCTCTTTCGTTGCTTACAAGCCATCTTTTTGTTGCTCGTAGCCTTATAACAGCCGCTGCTGCCTGTTCGCTGATATATACAGGGTGAGTTTTTTTCGATGTTCTCTATGGGGATCTCGGAAACTATAAGAGATAGAGAAACGGTTAAATGGGGAAAGAAGTGTAGATTTACGAGACGAATAAAATTCCACTTTCAAAGTTTTCAAAAAAGTCAAGGGTAACTAGATATTTTGAAAAAAGTAAAAAGTGTCAATTTTTTCAAATCAATATATCTCGGTTATTTTAACAGATAGATAACTGTAAAGGACAAAGTTTTAATTAATTTTACGTAGATTAATAAAAAATAATCAGAAAATTTTTATCACCATTATTTTCTTTTCAAACTTACACTTTTTTAAATGGAAACTATAGTTGGCTATGGCCTCATTCAAAAGGTAATTTTTTTCTCTTTAATCCAATATGACATACGACATAGTTATTTCTAAAAATAAATGAGTTATAGTTATTTTAGGTAAATTTTATTATAAATAAAAAATGGGTAGCCATGAAAAAGATTAAAGTAAAACAATTGCAGTTGTTTATAATAATAGCAATATTGTAATTATTAGTTCTACAACGTTAAATAGAAATGAAAAACCAGCATAAGAATAATAATTTTGTAATTATCAAATGACCTTCTGTATGTGGTATAAACCCATTTGTCAAGAGGATAATATGTTTCTTACAAAAATATTATGAACAGATGAATCGCCATTCACTAATTGTGGTATTTTTAATCGCCACAATGAACACAGATGAACTTGAGAGAATCCACGAGAAGTTTCACAGAGAAAACTACAAATTAAATTTGGGTTTAATCCATGGTGTGTTTGGATTAATAATTCTCGGTCCATATATTTTTGAAAGCTCACTAAGTGAAACTGATTACTTTCATTTTCTTCAGAAAACATTTGAAGATACGCTCGATTGTTTAAATTTATCATTACAAGCAAGATTGAAATGGTTCCAATATGACGGTGCTCCATCTCATAACATGTTGGCTTTACAAATTATTTAAATGATGCTTTTCCTAACTCATAAGTAGGAAGAAATAAACCAATCCCAGGGCCACCTAGATCTCCCGATATGCGCGTTTTAGAATTTTTTCTGTGGGGTTATGTAAAAAACAAAGTATATGAAAAATCATATCAATCTGTGGAGGATCATAAACTAGTTGTTATTGAAACATTTAATTCAATTTACATGAGAATAGTCAAAAAGCCATAAATTCAATTTTAAAATGATATAATTTATGTCATAAAAGTATTAATAGTGGACTCTTTGACCATATTTTTTTAATATTAAAATTTCTCTCCCATTGATATATTGATAATTACAGAATTACTTTATGCAGTTGTTTTATTTTCTTTTATCTCTGTAAAACTAATAATTACAATATTGCTAATATTATAAACAACTGCAATTGTTTTACTTTCAC
The DNA here is from genome assembly GCA_963969525.1 of Ontholestes murinus. Taxonomy (NCBI): domain Eukaryota; kingdom Metazoa; phylum Arthropoda; class Insecta; order Coleoptera; family Staphylinidae; genus Ontholestes; species Ontholestes murinus. Next base: position 48,028,623 of record OZ018387.1, read on the forward strand.
GTTTTTCATGGCTACCATTTTTTATTTATAATAAAATTTAAAATGACTATAACTCACTCATTTTTAGAAATAACTATGTCGTATGCCATATTGTAATAAAGAGAAAAAAATTACCTTTTGAATGAGATCACAGCCAACTATGGTTTCCATTTAAAAAAAATGTAAGTTTGCGTCATATCTCGGAAAATAATGGCGATAAAAATTTTCTGATTATTTTTTATTAATCTGCATAAAATTATCTAAAACTTTGTCCTTTACAGTTTTTTCTATCTGTTATAATAACCGAGATATATTGATTTGAAAAAATTGACACTTTTTACTTTTTTCAAAATATCTAGTTACCCTTGACTTTTTTGAAAACTTTGAAAGTGGAATTTTATACGTCTCGTAAATCTACACTTCTTTCCCCATTTAACCGTTTCTCTATCTCTTATAGTTTTCGAGATCCCCATAGAGCACATCGAAAAAAACTCACCCTGTATATGTTGCAGCTCAGGAAAGCGCTGCGTTAGACGTGGTCTAGAAGCCTTACGACTATTTTCATAGTCGTTCTTGGCCATCATATTACTGATGCAAATGTCGCTCGATGGCCCTCCGATAGTCCCTATGTTTTAACCGCAACTCGTTTGCATTGCCAGAGTGCTATGCATACTTTCTTAGATCTCTCCATCTGATGGGCATTCAAGTCCAGTTTATTATCTAGAAGAATGCCCAACATATGTCTTCTTCTTTCGGGGAGAGTTCCTTACCTCAAATGCTTGGTAGCATAACATCCTTGATTTTCCTCTTTCTTGTGAACAGTACCAGTTCCGTTTTTGCTGGATTTACAAATAGTCCTTGGTCTATGCACCATTTGTTTACTATGTCAGGAGCATCCGACATACGTTTTGTTAACATACTTTCCGAGTTGCCGGAAAGTAAGATCGTGATATCGTCGGCGTAACCTACTGTGTAGAAGCTCTGCCTATTCAGTGATTCCAGTAGTCTGTCAACGACTAGGTTCCATAGTAAACAGGAGAGCACTTCCCCATATAGACAACTTTTTGGTACCCTACATACAAGCCTCGTGACACCTATTATAGTATTGGCTGTTCTACATTGCACCATATTGGAGATCCACTGTCAACTGTACAAAACTCATTGACTTTGTTAAACTCTTTTTGCGGGTGAATTGATTGAAAAAAATGTAGAAGAGACGAATAATTAGGCTCGCAATAAAATTAAACAAAAAAGCTTATCAAAGCGATCCAGGTGGAATACATGGGTAGATCTTACAGTTATTCTAAATATGGATTCAGTAACGGTTAGCTAGCTGCAGGAATATTGGTCCCAAAACTTCAATGCCAAAATTCCTTTCTTTAGTGCCATATTAAGAAGGGACTGATTCATGCAAATCTTTTAGATGCTTCATTTGCATGAGACAGATCCAAATGATCAAAGTCTTTGGAGTCGGGTGCAAAGGGTCATTATTTAGATTTTTTGGAGAAAATGTTCAAGGAACATTTTGTTCCGTCAAGGGAAATATCAGTGGATGAGTCTGTAGTTGGATTCAAAGACAGAATAAGTTTTTTGACTTTTTTTTTTTTTTTTTTTTTGTGTGCCTGGGAGGTGGAAAATCTTTTAAAGACTGAGTGTGGGAGTCCCCAGAACTATACTGGTATACCCACTAAAAACCACCTCCCCAAGTCGACCCTGACACCCCGCGGAACCGCCGTCTGGCATTACTTCACGGGGTGTAGGGTGTCGTCTACGTCGATGATGTGTGCGTGTGTATGATGAGTGTGTGTGTGTGTGTGTGTGTGTGCCACCCCGCGGAACCGCCATCAGGCATACATCACGGGGTGTCAGTGTCGTTGTGTGTGTGTGTGTGTGTGTGTCACCCCGCGGAACCGCCATCAGGCATAACATCACGGGGTGTCAGTGTCGTTGTGTTTGTGTGTGTGTGTGTGTGTGTGTGTGTGTGTATGAGATGTGCGTGTGTGTGCAATGAACGGCTCGGGTACGTGGGGTCGCTACTCCCAAATGGCTGTGCACGTCAACCACCCCTGCGGGAAAGTTTTTTTTTTTTTTGACTTAGACCCAAATAAACCAACAAAGTATGGAACCGGGATATATTTGTTGGCAAATGCTAATACTGGATACATATATATTCTATTTTGCCTTAATACAAAAGCTTGGCATCAGAAAATTTAATAACTCCTGACCTTCCTATAAGTTTACGAGCTGTGCTGCATTTGTGCCAAAATTTACTGGAAGGTAATTCTGGCAGTAAAGGATACCATATATTTACTGACAGGTATTGTACAAGCCTACCACTTGCATGAGAACTTCGGAAAATAAACGTTTACTTAACCGGAACTATCCAAATTAATCCATAATTGTTATTGATAATGTTCACCTTTTGAACGAAATGTACATCTAACACTTAATAAACAAGTGAATAAACTATGTGTTATTTTCATTAAGGGTTCTCTGTAACTATTAAAGGGAAGTTTGTTATTTAGATTTTTCTTAATACAAAGGTAAAGGAAATTGATTGAGCTGTGTTATATAAGTTTATGAAAGGATAAATTCAGATAAAGAATTTTAGGAACTGATTAATTTTTCTGTTTAACCTTTAACCCTGAAATTGATTGAGCTGTGTTATATAAGTTTATGAAAGGATAAATTCAGTTAAAGAATTTTAGGAACTGATTAATTTTTCTGTTTGACCCGTAAAAGTCTGCTAGGTTATCGTTCATATATAAAAACAGTGATATTGTTTTTTGCCTAAAAGTGAATTTAATATTTGTTTCGTTATTTTATCAATGTAAATTTCTTCTGGCAACTGACTTAGAGGTGAGCCCACTGCTAAACCTTTGTTTTGAATATAAAATTTATTTTTAAATATCAAATAGTTTTGTTTAAATATGGTTTAGATGACTGTTAGAACGTCTAATTTTACCATAAAGTTGACGTCATTAGTATCTAGATTGCATGATAATAATTTAAATTACTTCTATTTTGATAATGGTTAGCTTCTAGTCAAAACTACAGTCACTGAAAAAGTTATAAAATAAAGTGATAAAACTATCTTCTATCCCAAGTTAATCGGATATGCCACAAAGTTAACGCTTCTATCATCGAGACATTAATCAACGTTTTTGTAGCAGAGAAGGCAAAGACGTAACTCGAATTACGAATTAAGAAACAACACGCAACATTAAATGGAAAATGTAACCAACTGGATTTTATCCCGAAACGTGTACAACTGACCACATATAAACAGCTCAAAAAATATAACTACGGGAAGATGCCAAGTTTTAGTTGAAACGGAGAAATATAAAGATGACATATATCAAAATTCTACATAACTAACCCTTCATCTTCATCCGGTCGAATTTGATTTCTTGAGAAAAGTTAACAAAGTTGAATATAATAAATTAATACGGCTAAAGAAGAAGTTGGAAAACTTTCAAGCCGGCAAAAGATAAGACCATTACATCCAACTTTACTTATATAAAAATGTCTTCATTAAATTCATGACCTAAATTCTATTCACATATTAATAGTTGAGTCAGAAATTGGTTTTTAAATTGTCAAAATTCAACTTTTGAAAGAACAAATAGTGCAAAAATCGTTAAAGAAACACAGTCAGTGTTTTTTTCGAAGTCAGTAAATAATATAAAAACTAAATAACTTTAATATTTGCAGAAACCCCACTTCAATTATTTCTAATCATAACACAATTAGAATAATAAAATGTATAATCAAAATAATCAAATTTATCATAATATAGTCACACAAATTATTTAACGTACATTCAATCATTTTTATTTCATTTTACAGAAAGAAATACGTTCAAACTAGTGTTGCCTTGATAGTTGTACTATTTGTAACACGCAAATTAATTTGTATTATTCAATGTCTGTCGAAGTATTAGCTAGAGAAGTAGTTGTTTCAAATTAATTTGTTTTGTAGTCTTAGTAAGACTCATTGTTGTAGATTCACGAAATGTTTTCGTATTTTTAAATTTATTACACAATTAGAACGCGAGGAAAGTAAGTACAGATCTTACCTGGAAACTTTTATATTTAATAAGTTCTTTAAGCCTATCTATGATAAAGAAATCGCCGTCTTCATCATAATACCCAATATCACCAGTTTTTATAAATCCATCCTCGTCAAAAGCATCTAGTGTGGATTGATCGTTATTCATATAACCTTTCATGTTCATCTCAGATTTAATACAAATTTCTCCCATTTCATTAGCTCCCAAAAGTTGGCGGGTTTCAACGTCGACCACTTTAATGCGCGAATTGCTTATAATGCTTCCAGAACATCCATGCTTCAAATGGCGATTAGTATATCGTTTGGTTATCGTGACTAAACCACCAGACTCTGTTAGGCCGTAACCTTGTCTAATTTGAACTTTCATCCTATAAAAAATATAAACACTATAATTTTTATGTCAGTTTTCTGATTGAAGTTAAACCGAACAAAATTTGAGGCAGCTATCAAATTTACCAATAATCTGCCTTTTTATGTTTATAGCGATTTTAGTTAAAAGTTTTGGAAATGTAAATTTGATACTAATTAAAATAATAAGTGAAGCAATTAGTTCATCATAATCAAGGATTACAATTTAAAATCTTGGAAAAGTTTTGCCTTATTATGTATAGACACTCAGCATACCATGGCGTCATCTGCCTGATTTGTAGTGAAACAATTATAGCAGTGTCTCTACATAACAAAGCAAAACTCTTAAAACAACCGTGTTTTAAAAATTTAAATGCATAATAAAGTTTCTCCAAGTGACAGCTTAAATAGATTTTACTGTACTAAATGCATTCAGTTATTCTATATTATTAAATACATATAATCCTTTTATATTATGAATATTTAGGACTGTGCCTTCTTTAATTTTTTAAATGAATGCATATATTTGGTAATATATTTTTTTTGGAAAAGTGCACATTGTAAATTAATAATAAATATTTTTCCATACTTATTTTCAACAATTTGTTGTATTTCAGGACCCAGAGACGCTCCGGCGCAGAATATATCATTGATACTGCTCAGATCGTAGTCATCGACCATCGGACTCTTCGCCAAGAATAGTGCCAGCGAGGGTACTAAATACAACTTGGTGACCTTGTGCTCCTGTATAGCCTTCAAAAAGAGGTCTGGCTTAAATTCAGAAAACACCACGTTCTTCATCCCGTTTATGAAACTTCCAAGTGTTGTTAAAAGACCGAACGCGTGGTAGAAGGGCAGCAAACCTATTGTAATATCAGCAGAGGTTATAGATAAATATTCTTTTACTCTGAAAAAAAGTAAACGATTTAATTAAAACAAGCTCAATTTTGTTTTAAGTTGATTAACTTACGTTGTATAATTCATTGTAAATCGTTTGCTATGGTGTGTGATCATAACGCCTTTGGGTAATCCAGTTGTTCCCGATGAACATAAAACTGTGCCAACTTGTTGTTTAGGGTCTACATCGATTGGCTTAAAGTTCTCGACGTTTTCATTTCCTAATTTTAGCATATCTTGAAACCCGTAGATATTATTCGCACCTTGCCCTAATGAAATTATGGTTTTGCTGCAGTCAAAATTATACGAAATTTTATTGACTTCTTCGATTAAAGCCTCTGAACAGAATATAAGTTTGGGCTTGGATATTTTTAATATACGGGTTAATTCCACTATAAATTAAAAGGTTTAAATTTTAGTTTCATATTTTGATAAAGCAAATAAATACTTACTTGTCTTGTATGTGTTATTGATAATATGTACAATGGCTCCAATGCAATAACATGCTAATACTGGAATGTAATAGTTTATGCAATTCTCACTGATTATTCCTACAACATCGTCCTTTTTAATCCCCAACTTTTGTAGTGCAATCGCTGTTTTGATACTCCAGTCGATAAATTGCTGATTTGTGATCTCTATACCAGTAACACCATCAACCTGAAAAAAGTATAAAGGTATGAAATTAAGAAAATATATATAAGTTACAATGATAGAATAAAAATATCATTATGTTAGTAATCTATTTATGCCTTATACCGATTGTTTGCTATAATATAATGGCTGAGGTATACAACACTCCATCGGTGCGAATCCACCGCAGTACGCTTGGTTTTCTGCAGGAGTCGTAAGGATAAGCTGCGCGAACAACCATACCAAGGGATGGCTAGCCGCGATGGTTGCGAGCCTTGGGGACATCTGGGAAGGGGCGAACCTGACACTTGTCGAATACAAGGACTTCCCCAGAAGACCTAAACTTGGCGGAGATAGCCAAGGCCCGGATCGGAGTCCAAAATCCTGGACTACGGGCGGAGGATTGGCACCTTCTAAGCCAAAAGAAAGAGAGGGAAGGAACAATCTGTCAGCGAGTGTGATTTACAACTCCTGGAAGGAACACAGATGAAGGCGCACTACGGACTTCGGACAATAACCTTCCGGAAAATTACAACAGGTAAGCGCTGCTAAAGTTATCCAGTTGAACCTGCATCTCTCTAAGGCAATGGAGGACTGCGATATTCCAGATCTCTGGGTATGCAGAAAAAAAAATCATGGAACTGGATGGAATCGGGGGAAAACTTATATACAGTAAGACCACCGAAAGACCCACTTCATGCATTTTGGCCAAAATTCACATAAAGGTACTGCCTCTAACCTCTTCCTGTCCACAGGACGTGGTGGCAGTTAGGCCCTCCAAAAGTATTGGTGGACTGAAGGAGCTTGTTCTCGGATGAGTCTACCTCCCCATTGGAAAACCATGCCCCATCGCGGGACTAAAGGGACTGAAACGCAGCCGGTCATCGGTTGTGACTCTAATGCCTACTCTGGCAAAGCTCCGACACCAACCGCAGAGGAGAGTCACATATTCAATTTTTAATGGCAACTAAGTTGGACATTTTAAATATTGACCTTTGTAACAAGTGTTAGGAAGGCGGTAATAGATGTAACGATAGGCACGCCATATATCACTAACTTTTTAAGAACTGGCGTGTATCAGATGAAGTGAGCTGCTCAGATCACAGACACATAATATCCGATGTTATGGGGCTACTCCAAGTAACTAAAAAATACCGCAGCTTCCGAAGAACAGACTAGAAAGCCTCCAAATCAAAGCTAGATCTGATGGATAACCCTGGAGCGGTAAGCAATAATCTAGAGCTGGAGATCACGGCAGAGCAAACTGCGGAAGCTATAATTTCGGCGTATAATAATAACTGCTCACTTGAGGGACGTATCATCAGGAAAGTATCAAGGTGGAACAGTGCGCTTGGTAATAGCAGAAAGCAGGTACGAAAGCTATTCAACGTAGCAAAAGCTACGGGCTCATAAGGAAGACTCAAAGATCAGCATAGAGGAGACACTGTGAGGACATCGAATTTGCCCCAGGCAGTATCAGACTCTATAAGATCCTTTTGAAGAACTCATGTATGCTGCTTTGGTGTGGTGGCCCAAAGCCACGCAAAACACAACCATGCAAATCCTCAGCAAGGTCCAAAGATTTGCCTGCATTAGCATAACAGGGGCTATAAGAACCATACCCACTGCAGCAATAGAGACGCTATTTGACTGACCTCACACCACTTCATATTCGAATAGTGGGGAAGGCAAGACTGGCACGCTATAGACTGCAGCTAGCAACGGTCAAAGTAACAGTTAACACCCTAAACAGAACTCTTGACAGACATAGGGTGACCTCTCCTGCAAATGAAGTCGGACTATATAATAGTCAGATACTTGAATGAATTCCTCGAGGTCACTATTCCAGACCGCAATTAATGGAATAGCCGTATCCACAAACAAAGCATGATCTGGTACACGATGTTTCCAAATCACACACAGGTACAGGATCAGGAATCTACAACGGGAATATGAAGACAGGTTAGGTCAAATCACTGGATAGCCTGGCATCAGTCTTTCAAGCTGAAATATTCGCGATCATTGAATGTGCGAGAACCAATATAGAGAAGAACTGTCGAGACAGGCGTATCTATATCGTGTCTGCCAGCCAGGCGGCACTGAAGGCTTCAAAAGACAAAAGACTCCATCCAAACTGGTATCAGAATACTTCGACACTCTAAATGACCTGGCTAGACAGAACAAGTTAACACTTGTCTGAACGCCGGGGCACTCGGATATCGAGGGAAATGAAAAAGGTGACAAATTAGCCACCATATTTATGGGACCTGAACCTGTCTTGGGCATAACAAAAAAGGCGAGCCGCTTTAAAGTCAGAAAGTGGACTCGCAACAAACACATGCAAGCAGACCATGCCTTAACCACAGTAAGGCCATCATAAGAGGGCCCGATTCCAACCAAGCTGCAGGACTACTGGCACTAAGTAGGGCAGAGGTGAAGACAACTATAGGACTGCTAACAGGCCACGTGACTGTTAAAGAACACCTAAGTAATTTGGTAACAGACAGATGGTACCAAATGATTTCCATGCGCAACCCCTGAAGGACCTGTACAAGTTAGTACAGGGGGTCGAGTTGGAGTTGGAATGGTTGTGTAAGTAAGACAATATGGGAAATACAGTAAGCCACCTAGACTACAGTGCATCCGGATCTGTAAAGAATGCGCGCCAGGAAAAAAATTAAAAAAACCTCTAGTCAAAGAAGTTGCGCGGTTTTCAATAAAACAACATAGTGTGTGATAAATTGATAAAACAAAAAGAATAAAATTGATGAAAAATCTAAAAACGACTAAATAATAATACTATTAATAAGTAACAATTACACAATGTTGAGGGAACTCAATAAAAAATATCCACAAGTAATAATGTAGCTACAGACAACACAACTAGAAAATGTTACAAGCTAAATCTGTCTTAACCACAAATACACTTTGTGATAAAAACTATAAGACAAAAGCAACAATGTGGATCTAACTATAATAGGTCTCATTTGAGAGGTTTAATACTTCAATATATTAGATATTCCCATTAGTCTAAAAAGTGTACGAAACTTACATTACAAATAAAACCGTCCATAAGTTAGAGATAACACATATCTTTAGAAAAAATCACGATGTGGGTATAACCGTTGATTGAAATATTTCAATCAACGGTATAACTATGAAATCGAAAAGTAAAAGATATTTTACAAATACAAGTGTGTAGTGCACGCCGAAAAACAAAAAAACACAAAGTAATACATATAAACCTGTGAAAACGACAAAAACATAGCAAAGTAGAACAGTACAGGAGAACGTCATTAGAAATAGATGATCCAAGTACTGCCATCATACAGCCGACGTCCAAAATGATACAAAATTTCTCGTAATAAACAATGATAATCGATAGATTGTTCCGGTTTGAAAATGACGTTATAACTTATTCGCATTATTAATTAAAAACTCATTACCTATTCACACGTGCATTCAGTTGCTTATATTATTACTCCGTGTGAGAATAATGCTATTCGCGCTCGTCTGCGAACGCAAAAAAATAGTTTTTTGGGCGTTCTTCGTCAGAAGTCTGTCGCACGAGGTGTACGCCGAAGGTTATTGAAATTCCTTCTTATTTGGAAAGTAATATTTCTTCGAATATTTTCGTATTTTTAAGAAGAATTACTACAGTGAAATTTGCTATATTGTTGTTTAGTGAATTTTGGAGTTTTGAAGTGAATTTCTATTACCCGCTGCCGCCACATTTATTTAACCTGCAAATTACTCTCCAGACAATCGCCTACCAACTCGAGGTGAGTCAATGAAATCAGTCTTTGTTAGAATATTTCTCTAAGCCTTTCTTTCTATTTTTTTCAATAGATCTAATTCGCAGCTAAGTCTCAGCTAATTAAGAGCTAAGTCGCAGCTACGTCACAACTAATTAGCTATTTTACACCACCACGTGGAGCTAATTAACAGCTAATACGTGAGCTAAACGTTAGTAAGAGCTAACACGTTAGCTAACTAATACTTTATCAGTGCTAAAATACTGGGACCACATTCCACAACCATATCGAGTTAGAATTTCGGATGTTCGTTTCCGTCGCTATAGTACGGAGAGAGTTCTCCCACGTATTTTTTAGTTGGTAAATGAATTTAAAGGACTAAAGTTAAATAAAGTCTGTTCGTTGGATCTTTCGTCGTACGTCACAAACTATCGCTTCAAAAAACGACGAAAGTTTTACAGTGCGTTCTTTTTCTAACGCATTTGGTTTACTTTATCAGACTAAATGTTTTTGCGTCTTTTCTCGAAGCGATAATTTGTGACGTACGACGAAAGATCCAATGAACAGACTATAACGATTTTGCAATTAAAAACTCAATACATCTAAGCGAAAAAGTACAAAAAATTAAAATTCTACCTAACGAAACGCTAGTTTCTTTCGATGCAGAGGCCCCTTTTCCGAGCATTCCATTACAAGAAACGATAAATATTCTTAAATACCTGATAATAATTAATTTAATTAGAAAAATAGGCGGCCTTTCACTCAAATATAAAATAGAAATAATCAACAAATTAATAAAAAAAACATATTTCACAACATAAATTAAAATCAATTACTACTTATCTAGGTAGAAAGAAACAAAATCAATAAAATATTTTAAATTAATCTATCATCCAACAATTTATCACAGAATTAACAAATTATTAAATAAGTTTAATATTGCTCCCGCCTTTTATAATAATAGTACTTGAAACAATTTCCCTAAAAGTGATAAAACTAGAAATTAAACATTTCGTTAACAACAATAACGGTTTCAAATCCACCTGTCGATTCAAAGTGTAGTAGGTGTAAGAAATCTGTGGTCGATAAGAAAAGTGTCTAAGTGCTATCATCCTTCGTGCTTGGACTATCACTTACCAATCTGCGGTTCTACTAGTACCAGCATTAGTGAGGGTAATGTAACAAACCAGACTGAAGGTAACAATATCTGTGCCGTAAATGAACCAAGAGCTTGTTTATTTATTTTTTTTTATTTTTTTTTTTTATTTCTGTCAGGTGTAGCACTATACATAGATATGTTAAAATCTATGCTAAAATGCGTTTCCCTTTTTAATTTTAAACCCATCTCCTTCAGAATCTGAATCTGAAGTTTCAGACCTGGTATTGGAGAATTCATTTTTGTTCTCTTCTTTTTTGTAATTAGTAGAGGTTATGGATGATTTAATATGATGAAGGTTAAGTTATTAATTATTAATGTGTCTATTGTAAATTCAGGATTAAATATACTGAAATGATGGAAAAAGGGTATACGATATTTATTAATGTTAATGTGATGATAACAAGTGTGTCTACAATATAATTATTGTGTTGTTAAGATATATTTTTTGCAATCAATTTTAAATTTAACCAGTTCTTTTTCAGACTTTATTCCTTTTGGTAAATTATTGTACTCTTTTGTTCCGGATACAAGAATGCTATTTTTTTAAGACGTCTGTTGTGTTGTGAACAATACTAATATTACTTTTTCGTCTGGTGTTATAATTATAGGTGTCCTTATTTTTGTTGAGTTTTATACTTGTTTTTTCGTGACCATTAATTATTTTGTATATAATTATACACCTTTCAGCTGTTAATTTTGTAGTCCCTCCATATATACTGCATAAATAGTTTATTTTAAAATTAAATAATGTGTTATATTATATAGGCTTTTTGTGATATGGCAGATAGATATTTACGGGAACGATAAATTGCTCCAAATGCAGAGCTCGTCTTTCGCATTATATTTTTAATGTGTTTATTCCATTTAAAATCATCTGTTATTGTTAGTCCTACATAAATTGTTTCCGTTGTTTTTTCCAATGATGAGTTATTTATTTTTATGTTTATGTTTTTTTATTTTTATTTTTTTGTGTTACTAGCATGTATGTTGTTTTCTTTGTATTTAAGGTAAGTAAATTACTTGTGTACTAATTGTATAAGATTTTCATTTTTACATTTATTAGTTCTTGGAGTTGATTTAGATCTGTACCACTGTATAGAATACAAGTGTCGTCCGCATATGTAAAAAATGATCTTTTTAGGCCCAATTCTGTTATATCATTAATATATGTAATGTAGAGTGTTAGTGGTAAAACACCACCTTGTGGTAATACATATTCTGGGGTAGCCTTGTCGCTGTATACATTACCTATTTTTGTCTGCTGTATTCGGTTTTGTAAATATGAATTTATTAGTTGATATGGTGCACTTCGTATACCCAATTTATCAAGTTTTTGTAGCAGTGAGTTTTTGGGATGGTATCAAAAGCCTTTTTTAAGTCAATAAATACAAGTACAACATATCTATGTTGATTTAATTCTTCCTGAACTTTGCATACCATATATAAACAGGCTGATGATGTTCCTGGACCCTTTTGATTGGTTTGATTTAATATTGTTGTTCCTTATATGTAGTTGAAGTCTATTTAAAATTACCTTTTCTACGATTTTTGTGAAAATTGATGATACTGCTATAGGGCGATAATTTTCTGGGTCCAGCTTGTTGCCTTTCTTGAATATGGGGGTAATAACAGTTTCCTTCAAAATCCCAGGGAATTGGCCAGTAGTGATAATTTAATTTATAAGTTCTTTAAGTAAAGGAATAATATCATTACCTAGAATCATAAGTATTCTTTTGGATATACAATCTCGGCCTGGTGCGGAATAGTTCTTCATGCCTTGTATAATAGTTCGGAATTCTTCTTCGGTTGTGTCATTAAAGCACACATTTTCCGAAATTATTTTTGTATAGTGATTCCTTGTGCCTTTGTTCGCTGTACCTCAGCTCATTTATTTCCTATTGAAGCAAAGTATTGGTTGAAATCATTCGATATATCAGTTTCGTTTGTAATTAATTCTCCCGCTGATGTTCTAATTTCTGAGATGTTATTGTCTGATTTTTCCCTGCTTTTATTAAGAATTCTATTAATTTCAAACCATGTTTGCTTTTCCTTGCCTTCTGCCGATTTTAATTAATTTTCATAGTATGTGAGTTTCCTTTGTTGTATTAATTGGTTGGTATGATTTTTTTGTTTGTAGTATGTTTCTTTTAGATATTCATTATGGGGATTCTTTTTATATCTCTTGTAGCATTTGTTTCTTTCTTCAATATTAAGTATTATCTCCTTATTGACCCAAGCATTATCTGTTTTCCTCTTGTATGTTGTGGTTTTGGTCTTGAAAGGTTTGTAATTTTGACTTATCAATTTATGAAAATTTTAGTTTTATATTATCATAGTTGATTTTATGTTTTTGTATTCTAGCATATTTGGCTTCATTTTGTTAACTTGCTTTGTATGTTATGATCTGATATATCACATAGCTCAATGTTTAAGCTTAATTTGTCCATATGATTATTTGTCAAGACGTGTTCTAATATTGCAGTACCTCTCGTGGTATCATTTAGTTTATTGATTATGTGGTAACCCTGTTCTTTTATTAAGTTTTTATACCTCTCTACGCATGTATTATCTTGTGTTATATCAATATTTAAGTCACCCATGAGAATATGATTCGATTTATCAACTAGTATTTTTTGTTCTAGGACACTAAATAAAATTGTACTTTCAATATAGATTACTGTCAGATGGCGATTATGTGAAATTAAGTGTAATTTAATTATCTTAATACCTGTGATTGGCGTATTTAGTATTACGTTAAATTTAATATCATTTTTAATATAAATCGCCAATCCTCCACCTCTAGATTTTCTACAGTTAAATACTGCCTTAAAATTATTTAGATGGAAATAGTCAGTTTCATCTATATGTAACCAAGATTCGGTTATGGCTATAATAATATATTATTTGAGAGATTAATTAATGTTAAAGATGCCTTAATTTGGAATTAAAAGACAAAGTAAACATCATGAAAATAATGATTTCACTGCTGGAGGATAAATATGCGAACTTTTACCTCCATCCAACGGCAGATAGTATGATAACAATATTTATTTGTGACAATAAAGAAATATTCAACCTACGTCGAAAATCTGTAAAAAAATAAGAGAACTGTAATGATTTGCAAACTCCTACAATTATAGTAGATAAAGCCAATAACTGCAACGTTACACTAGAAACTAATTTAAATTCTGTGAAGAATACAATGCCACTTCTCAATGAGAAAAAAACACAAGAAGGAAGGGGGAATTTTCACAACTCAATAATGATGAGTGTCGAAGTCTCTTATGAAGAAGCAAACAGCAACAAATGTAAGTTGGTTAAAAACCGCAGGAGAAAACAGCGTACATTTAAGAGCGCAACTATTAAAGGTGTTTGCTAATACAAATATTTGCGTGTATTTGTGCTTGATCCTAAAATAACTAAGAACGAGCTCTCATCGTACCTACATAATTTCGGCTTTACTGATCTAACCTGCGAAGCACTGAATTCTTACTTTTAATACTAGACTGAATAATTATTTGGATAATGTCTTTACTAACTTTAGCAACAATAGTATAAAAGTTTTTAATATCGAAACAGACTTATCAGAACATAGCGCCATTTATTTAAGTCTGGAAGCCACCTCGAATAAATATGATGCTGAACTTATACATGTAAGATCTGTTACGGAAATTGGATTTTTTTTTATTTAGCCTTGAATATGGCAAGCTTAAGAGGGTTGGACGAAACAGGGACACATTTCTTCACGTTAAGGGGTCTATTATAACGACGTTTTACAACAGTACATTACTAGACCACGGAAAAAAAAGGATAACAAATATGGTTTAAAACAAAAGGAACAATTACATTCAAATTTTGCAGTCTTTCAAAAAGGTAAGAAGGCAACCAAAAATGTTATTATTGTTCAAGGATAAGAGATTAACGATATTCAATGTAAGCAAAGCATTAAAATTTCCATGAATTATCTTCTTTTCACCAAATGAATATTACAAGAGAACAAAATGTGATTTAAATCTCCTTCGCTAGAACCACACTCACATTGACTACTGGGCAATATTCCAATTTTAAATAGGTGGGCAGGAAAGCACCCATAACCTAATTTAAGCCAAGTTATAGAAGATGAATAAAATCTACTGGTCTTTATTTGAAAAATATGCGCCTGATTTATTGGTAGAACAGGATGAATGAGACAATATTGTGTGTGGCTATTTCCAGCATATTCTGAGTATGCTCTCTTCTAGGCAACCTGTACACTCCATTTGAAGCTGATCAATAAATCTGAGTGTGGAATCTTAATATATTCTTTTTCACTAGCTGATTTACACAGTTGGTCAACAATCTCATTACCAGGAATAACACAATGTGCTTTAACCCAAATAAAAGTAACCTTCTTTGATAACTCCAATAGAGAATGGCATAATTTACTTATATACTCCAATTAATGACAGTTTAAAATTGCCATGATTTAATGCTTTTATGATTGAAAGCGAATCTGAGTATATCACGATATTGGAGTATGTAGAAATGTTATATACATTCGTTAAACACCGGGAAAGCGATTTTATGATATCTGTCGCTTCTAATGAAAATATAGATGCAAATTGACAAACTGTTAAAGAATGTGAAATATTAGGGTTGGGTATATAATAAGCAATAGTTGATTGGGACAAACTTTTTGATCCGTCTGTGTACATTGAGAGAGCCTTCTCAAACTCATGTTTTATATTATTAAATATAGCTCGATTCTCTTCTTTTATCTCCCCAAACGGAAGAATAATACATGAAAAGTGTTTGGTGTACACCTCATATACATACTCATAAGGGTTATCTGTTTTAATGAAAGATTAATAACGTGCAGTGAACCTAAAAGCCTCAGCAAGCAGAGGGCAATTCTTTTTGTCCCAATACCAGTTGAGAAGACTCTCGATGCTAACATGATATAGATTTATAGGGATTTTTGATCTTAGTTTACACATAAATTTCCGGGCTAGATATTCCCGTCTTAACTGCAGCGAAATTTCTTGGGCTTCCACCAATAGCAATGCTAGGTGAAGACTTCATTGTGCCGATACATATCTTAATAGCCTTGTATTGCATGCGATCCAAGATTTTTAAATTAGATTTATTAGACCGTAATCAAGGATTTGCCTAATATATGCTTCATAAAACATTAATGACACAAACGGATCAGCTCCCCACCAGGTTCGGTTCAAAGATTTGAGCAGATTAATCCCTTTATCGCATTTAGTGGCAGTATTCAAAATATGTTCTTTCCAGGTTAACGTTTTATCTATTATTATACCCAAATATTTGTAACTCATTCTGATAGGAATTATTCCATCGGCAGCGATTAATTGATTAACCGGAGGAATTAGATGCCTTCAAAAGATGTCTATAGCCGATTTACTAGGTGAGAGTTGGATATTGTGTTTTATCAGCCATGCGTGGATATTGCTAACCATCACATGTAATGCGTCCATTGATAGCGTATAGGTTTTCTGTTTAGAAAATAGACAGAAGTCATAAGCATACTGAATTATATCAAACAATCCCGAACAATTATCCATAACATCATAACAATAAATATTAAATAACATTGGGCTGAGGACAGCCCCATGAGGGAGCCTCAGATACAGTTTACATTTAATATTTGGGAATTATTTGTAGTGAATAACTCGACCATAATATAATTGAATAATATTATTCGCCACTATTGGAGGAAACCCAAACTTAAGGAACTTTTTATATAATATGTATTTATTTTATATCAACAAAAAGCGTGGGGAGATACACATTTCTAGCAAAGCAATCTTGTATCTCACATACCAAGTTTGATAGGGCATCTATAGTGCCAAGTCCCTCTCTAAAACCTTATACGTGCTTAGGAAGTAATGTATTATGTTCCAGATACCACACAAGCCGTTTTTTAATCATTCGTTCAAGAGTTTTGGTAATAAACGAGAGTATAGATATGAGCCTGTAAGAATCACTTAATGAAGGATCTTTGTCAGGTTTCAGGATTGGAATAATTATAATAATTATATATAGATATGTCAGTTTGACATCAGAGTAAAATAAAATATGCGCAATTCAGACGCGAAAAAAATGCTTTTTAAAGCAAAATATAGCCAACACGGCAATTAATAGTCTGCATGAAGGATCAACCGAAGAACTTCAAATGCAGCATTGGGCTGGAGTGGAAGAACATTCCGCCGAGTGAACTCCCCCCGGATCTCTTACGTCAAAATTATAAGTAATTACATATTTTTATTTATCCATTTGTACAAATTTATTTATTGTAAGAGAAACAAAGAATTAAATACAATACAATACAATACATCTCTTATGTTATCAATGAAGTCGCTATCTACTCACCAAGGGTTATATGTATGTAGGAGAAAGGATTTTGCAATTATAGGTAAATTGTTAAGCATAGGATAAGTAAAGGAGTCTTCGCCAAGTGCGGTATTCGTTGTTGACTTAAGAGCAGTTTCCAGTTCTTCTATAGTAAGTGGGTTTGATAAGGATTTACTCCATTTATTCGATGGACCATTAGGAACACTTATTGGCTGAGGTATTATTGTGGGCGGAGCATTTAAGTCCAATATTTTCTCCACGATATCTTCATCAAGTGGTGCTAATGTTCTATTATTATAGTTTTTATTGAAATATTTCACCTTATTCCGTATAGTTTTAATAGGTGTTGACTTGTTTAATGATTCCGTAAACTGAATCCAAGTTTGTTTTGCTTTATCCTTAAACATACGTTTTGAAAGTGCAGAAATCTTCTTGACTTCGATATAGTTTCATGTTTTGTTATACTTCTGAATAATGAGTTTCCTTTGTTTAACTAATTGACTACATTCTTCATCCCACCATTTCGTACGTAGATTGGAAGTTTATAGGAGAATTTAGTGTTAATGATAAATGGAAATACTTATTAAACATTCTAACACATAATATGCAACACTGTTTTTAAAACTTTATAAATTAACTACAGGCATTAAATGGTTCAATAACGAATTAAAGAGTATGCGTGAAAAACTTCATATTTTAAATGTTATGTATAAAAGAAGTCCTTCGCATGAACTGAAAGTAAAAATAAGCCAATTACGCACTACTTATAGATCAAAAATCAGGTATACTAAAAAAATTGAAACTGGTAAATATATTTCGCAAGCTCCAAATAAGCCTAAGGCTATCTGGAGATTAATAAACTTTGCCCGGAATAGTATTATGAAAATTAAAAAGAATACATTTTCTTGTGAAAATTGCAATCACTTTTTTAATAATATTGCTAAAACACTTGTTAGTAGTCCACCTGATGTTAATTTTAGACATAATATACAAACTGCTGATGCCTTAACATTTTCATTCATTAAAACAAATCCAACTCTTGTCCATGAAGCTATCAGAAAATTAAAAATAAGTAAATATAAGGACATATATTTGCTCTGTACAGCTCATATTAAATGTATACTTAATTTAATTATCTCACTAAACTGATAAAATTATTTCGATAAATAAATAAATTCAGTGATTTAGTTTCTATAAATTCATTTAATGAGGACATCAATTACTATCAGTTTTTATAATGTTAAATGGTATAATTAAAGCAATTGCACAAATAAAACAAGTTAAGCAAGAGATGTGTTTTTTTCGTATTACTTTAATTATACCATTCAACACTATAAAAACTGTTATTATTTTTAATTAAAAAATAATTAAACATACAATTTTAATAGTTCACCCTATGCAAGTACATAAATGAACATTGGAGATAAAGCTACATAAATGAAGATAAATATTTAGAATGCTTTTACAAATTCTCTGTAATTCTAATCACTTGGGCCATTAATTATATAATATCTACAAATATGATTAAAATGGAAAGTTCCTGTTAGTAAATAATAATAATGCAGTGATTGTTACATATTGAAAAATTATATAAGTTCAAGTTCCATGTAAACAAGTTTATCTATCTTCCTCTAATTCAGCTCAATTTTTTCTGATAAGCTGAGAATGTAGATCCTTTTCGTTAATAAAAAATAGGTAATGAACTGTTTAGAAATATATACAATTGTATTTTTAAAGTAAATATATTTCTCGGATTAAAGTACTACTTTAATAATTATATCAAACATGAAGAGGTAATTTATAATTTAACTGAATTGGGTATTTTATCAGACAATAATACTGATTGTATGTTTGGTTCAAACACTAATACTATCATCTTAAAAATTATTTTTTTTCACCAGATGTACATTTCGGGTACTATGCGACCATTATCAATAGCTTAAAACTAATACATTTTAAAACAGCAGCGGCGTATTTTTACCTAAAGGAATTATAGGGAAAAGACGTGAATTAAGGAATTACTAAGAGTAGTTTACATTTCGTGTTAGTCGAGACACATTGTAGATATTAAGTCTAATAAGGGATTATTTAATGGGGTTAAATCAAAATATATCAAAGTTTATTCATCTGTTTTTTTTTTCATTTCAATAGCTTGCAACATAATTAATTTAACGCCAGTGGAATATTTTGAAATTTTTTGTTATGTATGATTGGTGTGATTGACAACCGCTAATTTTTTGGGGTTTTGATTTGTAATATGGCTTATAAATTTCGTTGTATTTGTCCTATATAAACTTTTTGGCAAGTGTTGCAATTAATTGAGTATATTCCCGACTTTTTTATGTCTTCAGTTTTATTGAATGTGTAGTAATAATTTTAATTTTGTATTTGTAGAAAGAACAGGGCGAAGGTATATTTTTGTATAACATTATGTGGATAGTAATACTTGTTTTTTTCCATAATGTTTTTATTTTCAGTTGCCTGACACGTGTTTCGGTCTTCGCAGACCATTATCAAAGTTAAACTGATAAAACATTATGGAACAAAATATGTATTAGTCTCCACCTAATATTAATATCTATTTCCATCGAGAGTGTAGCACAACAAGCATTAACTGTTGAATAATATATTCAATTTATGTTCAAAATTGAGTGTATAAATAAGTTTGATATGTTTATTTTGTGTGATTTCTGTGTTGGGTTGTAAGCAGGTTATGGACTGTATTTTGAATTTATTTACGTCTTTATTTATTAATTTCTTAATGATGATATTTTAATTTACAGTTTCCGCAATTTGTAATATTAAATTTAGTTCTTTTTTCCAGTTCATATCGGACAATAGAAGATTAACTGCTCTGTAAATCATGGAGTTAAATGCTGCTAATTTTTGTTTCCATGGACTATGTATGTATGTGTGTATTTTCTGTAAATGTCAAAGTCTCAAATATTGTTGACTCTATGAATAATCAAGAAAAGGAAGTGTGTTATATTTCTCTAGTTAGATATGAAATTAATTGGCTGGTATTTTTTATTTAAATTTTATAATAGGCTGTCTAAATTCTCATTCTTTCTTATAATGGCACATACATCGTCTAGGAGAAATTCTTTATGGAATTTTTGGTATTGTTTTCTAAATTATTCGATAAAATATTGACTAGAAACAGGGATAATGGGTTACCCGTAGCTGTACCGAATGTTTCTTTGTAATGTTTATTATTAAATTCAAAAACATTTGAGTCCATGACTAGTTTAGTAAATTTTAAATATTGTTTATTTAAATGTTAAAGTATTCTGATAGTATAGTTGATGCTTGAAGCCATTACTTTGTGATACATTTTGAAAATTAGGACGATAAATAAAATTCACTTTGTTGTTATCACACACGGGACCGGTTTCGACCATTACATGGTCATTTTCAAACTACAATTAAATTACAAATTTTCTTTAGGCGGTATTTATAACAAGCAGGTAAAACATAGATTACATATATAATTAGGCGGTATACAAATTAACAAAAGAGGATTATATTATTATGGCGTTAAAAATAGATGAGTATATTGTCTCCGTCTGGTCGTTGATTAGCGGGTTTTCCAGATTACGGTGGGCTTTATGTATTTCCAGTGATTCCAGTAGATCCAGCTTAGGGCCTTTGTCGCAAAAGTGAAGGATTTCCAGGGGGTTAATGTCCGGTGTATGATTATTTTCTAAGAGGTGGTTTGCAAATGTTGAATTTGTTTCTTTATTAGTATATGAACTCATATGTTCCTTTAGCCGGATGTTGAAATTTCGGCCAGATTGGCCGATATATATGCATGGGCAAGAACCACATTTTAATTTATACACCCCAGATCCGTGTGTGATAACAACAAAGTGAATTTTATTTATCGTCCTATTCTGATAGTTTCTTCAACTGGTATGCTAGGAAACAGGGATTTTATATCAAACGCAGTTTTTCGTAGTCCATGGAAACTTAATATAGCAGCTTGATTAATGGTTGAGGCGTTAATTTCGTGATACACTTTGGAAAATTAAACAAAAACGTTTACTTTGTTATTATCACACTTTATTTTTAAGTGACTTGAGTTTCGATCATTAACTGATCATTATCAAACTTAAAGTAAATTAATCTACGACAAAACACTTATTTATACAGAGTGAAATAAGGAGGAAAATACTAGGTCTACTTGGTCATTAATTACTGGGATTTCTGGATTACTCTTCGCTTTATGAATTTCTAGGGACTCGAGTAAATCCATTTTAAACCCTTTTTCGGCAAAATTGATTATCTCGAGTACATCTTCATCAAAAGAATGTCGGTTTTCTATTAGGTGATTCGGGAATGTCGAATTTGTATGTTTTAATCTGAAGGATCTAAGATGTTCTTTTAATCTAATGTTGAAGTTACGACCAGTTTGACCTACGTAAATTTCTTTACAATTTTTACACGTTAGCTTGTAAATACCTGATCCGTCCAATTTATCTATCGGGGGTTTAGAATTAAAAATTGAATTACAAATTTTATTAGTTGGTTTAAATGCTACATTAATATCACCGTTTTATTTTCAACTTTTGGACATGCATATAAAAATTTCTTGAGGTTATTGTTTTAATGTTTTATAATTAAATTATCTATTATTTTGTTTGTATAGCCATTGTTGTTTGCTAATATGTAAATCATTTTGATTTCGTTCTTATATCCAATTTCTGATAAAGATAACGTGAGTGCTCTATGGATCATTTCAATTAAATGCAGCTAATTTGTGTTTAATGGGGTGTCTTGAGTGAGATGGAATTAATGAATCAGAGAACGTTGACTTTCTAAATATTTCAAAATTAAATTGGTTATCTATCTTGGGATTGAAAGGTCGAAGAATTTAATATTTTTGTTCTGTTTCTGTCTATACCGTAAAGTGAATCTGAGGATGAAACTCCATTCATGGCCAATAGTTGAAAATAAAACGTTCAAGTCATTAACATTCTTTGGTGAAGTCAGCCTTAAAATTCGAAATATATTGAAAAAAACATGATATTAATGTAGCATTTAAACCAACTAATAAATTTTGTAATTCAACAAGATTTTGTCTTGTGGATGTTGGGAGAGCATCTCCTTGAATGTAATTTATAGCCGCGCTCTAGAAATGATTGAATCTCCCTGCAGAGTGCACATAATTCCAACATGTTAATTGTGAACACTTGCAGCATGATGCGATTTTACTTGCAGCATGATGCAATCTGTTTTGTGCCTCCCAAGGAGACAATTAAAAGCTGCCAGGTACGGCCCAGTTTTAACCGAATCTGCGCATGCATAATATTTAATTTATTCATTATAATTAAGTCAGATTTCATCTTTTGTATATAGTATATAAAAATACTAAAATATTAGTGTTTTGATACGAATTTAAACGTAGAAATTTTGCAATTGTTAATGTTGGATGGAATAGAAAGGGACTTTTTGAAGAAAAAACCCGTGGGTTCACGCATAGTGCTATCCGCCATCATTTAACCTATTGATGATGTCTTCTTAAGGCATTTATCAAATATTTCAGTTCAGTTAGTTTAAAATTTGGGATATTATTAGCAGCAATTTTCATTACTAATCATTGTAATAAATATACAACTTTGGAGATTACTATTTAATCAAATCTATACACATCCATCTATTGTTAGATCGTAACTATTTCTATGAAATATTCTATTTTTAGTTAAATTATTTTTGTTTTGTTTTTTTTATGTTTTTCATTTTCGACAAGAATTGTTGATGCAGAAAAACTTCTTAAAATTAGTCAATCTTGATAAAACCTGAAGTTTCCTCCATATTTTAAAGGTGTATTCTATCTCAGTAGATTTGTTGATGTTGGCTAAAGTAGAGACACGAAAGTAAGACTTCGTGAATACACAACTTTAATTATTTATGGAGAGGAACTGTGCTCTAATGATCTTTTACAAAAATTTATAGATATCCATCTATTATAGTATATTAGATTTTAGTTTAATTTTTCAAGAAGTTTTTCATTCTAATATCTTTGGTAACGTTAAATAAAGTACTTACTTTTTAGTTTAAATAATAACTTCTGATGAACGAAGTTTTACAAATTACAAAAACAGACTAATACACATTTAAAAAATGGTCAATTTGTATTAAAATACTTACATGAAAAATAAAAATTAAAAATATCAATCATTCATTGTCAATAACAAACTAAATTCTTAAAATTATTAGCGCGGCATATATACAGCAAAGAGATTATCGGGAAAACTAGGTAATAATTAGTTAAACATAGAGTATATATTATTATTTTCAATCTTCCAAAATCCACGAAAACTAGTGCCTCAGAAAGCTATTTATTATTTCGAAGATCTTCATAATGTTGGTAAGAATCTTAACAAGATTAAAAATAATGTTGCAATCAATAAAGTATTTAGAATAGAAGACCAGTTCAGGTTATATTAACCTCATCAACAGATGCAAATTTATTTAAAAAAAAATTGTGCCAAGATTAACCCACATAAAATTAAATCGGATGATACTCCTACCATACAAGTAATATATACGAAACTTGCGACAGGAACTAACTTCAAGAATTACTAAAAAAATATATACATTCATCCCAGCCGGGAAACTAAATAATTTCCAAGCTAAACATTCCCTTCATTTCTATTATGAAAATGTCCGAGGTTTTAAATAAAAAACGAAACACTTTTATAATACAGTAGCAGTACAGAATAGTGATAATATATCTTTAACTGAAACGTGGCTCTCTCCCGACATTAATAACAACAAACTATTTTCAGAGAACTACCATGAAGTTCGAAATGATCGAGATACTCGTCGAGGAGGAGGTGTTTTAATAGTGGTTAAGTAAGGTTTAAAATGTCAACCTATTAACATTTGCTCCCCTGTAACGAACGTCGAAATCGCTGGATTTAAAATATTTAAGGATAATTTGTATTTCGAAATGTTTGCCTATATATCATACCAGCTACTCGAGGAGATAATTATTATACATAATTTGATTACGTCAGTAGAATCATAACCTCCGAATATTATAAAATATGTGGAGATTTTAATCTCTCACATTATAAAGAATATCTCGAAAGCAACAAAAATGAACATTCTAGTATGAATTTTTCGTTAAATTTTACTAATTTTAGTTCTGTTAACAATTCAACTCTAGCACAAATAGAAATATATTTTTTTAAGTTACGTGAAAATTATTATGTAGTAAATTGTAATTAAAGTATTATCACTTTCTTCACAAAATTGTTTTTATTGACTAGATGCACATTTCGAACACGAAGTGTTCCTTATCAATAGTTAAAATGACATTGAAAAAAATACAATAAAAACACAAGTCAAAAAAGTTAAGCGACTTAATTATTATGATTGATTAAATAAAAATAATTTAAAAGTTATGGTTTACAAAAAGAAAAAGGTTTACAATATGGTTAATTTGGACAAAATGCATGTATTAGTTCTAATAGTGGATTATTTAATTGACTTAAATCAAAATTAAGTAATTTGTTTTCATGCTTTTTCATTTCGATTGCTTCCTACATATTTAATTTGTAAGATGATAAAAATTTTAATAATTTTATATTGTTGGTTGAAAATCCATGACCTGTGATAAGTGAATGATAAGCGACAGGTGATTTCTCAGGGTTTTGATTTTAATGTTTTTACTGTGCTTAAATTTCTTTACGTTTGTCCTCTATAAGTTTTGTCGCATTGGTTGCAATTTATTGAGTATATACCTGATTTTTGAATGTCATCTATTTTGTTGAATGTATTGCCTAAAAATGTTTTTAATTGTGTGTTTGTGTAAAGGGCAGGGTAGAGGTTGATTTTTTATACAATTTCTTGAATTAATTTTCTAACGTTGGTACATAAATTAATCTACAATATTTCTGTTGTGTATATTCATTAATTTAGTTTAAACAAATTATGGATTTTATTCTGTGTTTGTAATAATTTTTAATGGTATTTTTGTTATAATATTCTGCTATTTGTAAAATTAGATTGATTTCTTTTTCTCTATTATATTTGGATAATGGTAAGTTAATTGTTTTGTAAATCATTGAATGAAAAGCTGCCATTTTATATTTCCATGGACTGTTAGAGCATGGACATAATTAAAAGTATAGGTGCCCTTTCTATATATATATCAAATTCTAAACTATTGTTAACTTTACTAATAATTAAATCGAGCAAAGGAAGTTTATTATTATTTTCTAACTCAACAGTAAAATTTATTGATTCGTATTGGTTATTTAGTGCTGATAATAAATTGTCTATATTATCACTTTTTTGACTATTTCAAAGACATAATCTACATAACGGTAGCATATGCCAGGGATGTTGGGTATCAGGGTTTTAGCTTGTTTTTCTAAATTATTGAGGAGAATATTGGCTAAGAAGGAGGATAAGGGATTACCCATAGCTGTACCAAAGGTTTGTTTATAGTATCTATTGTTGAATTCAATGGTATTACATTCCATGACCATTTTTGTTAGTTCGATGTATTGTTTTATGTCCTCGTTAGGGACTGAATTTTCTTTTAAAATATTGTGTAGAATTTTAATACTTTCATCAATTGGAACGTTAGGAAAACGAGATTCTACGTCAAACGATACTAAAAATTCATCAGGGTTAAGTTTTGTGTTATTTAGTAGTTGTATTTGATGAATCGAATTTTTTACAGATAATTCATTTTCAATTTTTAAATTATTAAATTTCTGTACGAGCCACTTTGCAATTTTATAAGTTGGTGAATTGATATTAGATATTACAGGTCTATATTTATTCGCTGGTTTATGGATTTTCGGTAAGCAATACAAACGTGGCAATGTTGAATTTTTCAAAGAACTTAAAAATATGATACTAATAACAATATTATATTTGCTATTGGCTCATATCTTACAGAACGTATTGAATGTGAAACATGGAAATCACGTCTCTAAGGAGTATCCAGCCACAAGCGATATTCCCCAAGGTTCCAATCTAGGTCCGTTTATGTTCTTTTTGTTTATGAATAACGTATATGATATCTTTAGCTATGATTTTTAAATGTATGCTGATGATCCAAAACTGCTTAAGTGTATAAAATCTGCCATTATATTTGTATTATATTTTGTAGGAAAATTTGTGTCGTTTTAATAACTGATGTTGTGTAATTGGCCTTGAACTAAATATTAAAAAATGTTACGACATCTAATTTACGAATAAATTAAATCATACTGTGTATAACTATAGTATAGATGGCTAATCAGAAGAAATAAAGTATGGATTTTCGGTAAGCAATACAAACTTGGCAATGTTGGATTTTTCGTTTTGAGTTTCCAAGAAGTTTTTTTGTCAATTATAGATGTTGGATTTATTAACAAATTATTGATATTTTTCACATAATTATTGAGGGGACTTTTATTAACTAAATTGTAAGGACCTGATTCTAATAATAAATTGACACTTTCTAAGTATCTGGGTTTATTTACAATCACTATAGAGTTACCTTTATCAGATTTGAGATAATAGCAATGTTTTTGTTTTAGTGACCTGAAAGTTTTCGGATCATATTCGACTTCGTCTTTAATAACATCTCCTTGGCCAAGGAATTATTTTTATTTAATTAATCATAATAATTAAGTCGCCCAACTTTTTTGACTTTTGTATTTATTGTATTTTTTCAATGTCATTTTAAATATTGATAAGGAACACTTTGTGTTCGAAATATGCATCTAGTCATTAAAAACAATTTTGTGAAGAAAGTGATAATACTTTAATTACAATTTACTATAACACAAATGTTCTTATTAGAATTCTTGACTTAGTCTTTATATCAAGTAATATGTATGCATATATGTAGATGAAAATGAGGACAACCATCATCCTGCATTAGAAGGAATATTACAATTTACAAAAGAAACTGTCGGCAAATTCTCCCTAAAATTCATCAGCATCTAGATATAATTTTAAATGTGCTAATTTAAATAATCTGTATCAAGATATTTCCAAAATAAATTGGTCTTTGCTGTAACAAAGTAAAAATGTTGAATTAAACAAAAACGTTTACTTTGTTGATATCACACTTTATAAAGTTGTTTAATTTTCCAAAATGTATCAGGAAGTTAACGCCTCAACCAATAATCAATTAAAAATGTTGAACTCGCCTGTGATATCTTTTATGAAAACCTATACACAAGCTGTGTTATGTGCCAAAAGTATCATTTAAAAATTCAACCAAATATCCAAAATGGTTTAATAAGGATCTGATTAAAGATATACGTTTAAAACGTCGATACAGAAGTCACTATTTTAATAATAAAACACTTTCAAATAAGGAACAGTTAAGGGAATTAGAAAAGAAGATCAAATTAAATATATACAAAATGTACATCAGCTTAAGAGGCCGAAAAAAACCTACAAAATACAAAAAACTGTGGTCCTTCATAAATAAGAAAAATAATGCAAGCAGAATTCTTGGAATAATGAAATCAGGGGCGAAAACCTTGAAATATTAGCAAGAAATTGTTAATGGATTTGCTACTCGTTGGCACAGCCAAAATCTATTAAAATTTCAATTCAAGCAAAAATGGGAAATTTTATAATATCCGAAGACGTTAACATATCTTTAACATAACATTAAGCATTGGTGTTTTCCCTTCAATGTGGAAAAGAGCAAAAATAACACCAATTTATTAAAAAAAAGGTGACAGATCAGATATACATAATTATAGACCGATATCATTATTTTGCTTAAACTAGTAAACTATTCGAAAGTATTATTAATTAAAATTAACATCCGATAACATGGGTTTATGAAGAAGAGGCCTACTCTAACAAATCTGTTTAGATTTACGCAAGAACTCTACACAAACATGGAACACCACCTTCAGACTGACGTAATCTATACAGATTTATCTAAAGCTTTTGATCGCTTGTATTTTATATCTAAAATAATTTTAATGTATCTTTTCATAAATTTTAATTTATTTTTAAATTCTTTACGTTTGTTTTAAATTTTATCTTAACATTAATTTGATTGGGATGTTTGCGTCTACTTATAAGTTTCATATATATTTTATTATATAGGAATTTAAATGTGTTTTTGTTTCATGTAATTATAATAACCCTGTATTTGCTCTTTTTTATCTGCATAAATTCACTCAATCAAGTGTATACATTGCATACACATTTCTAACTATGAAATTTCCATTATAAAGTTATTTAAAATAATTATTTGCAGTTGAAACATACTTAATATTTCAGTTCAGTATAAGTATGGATTACATCAAGTAAGGGTCGAGACTATTCTCTTCAAGAAAACACTTGTTATAAATGTAATTGTGGAAAAATACGATAACAAATTAAATCATAATTTTATACTAAAATTATTAATAATAATTTTATAATTAATTAACGAAAAAAAAGAGCAAAAATGACACCAATAAATTTAATAAAAATCTAATATTTAATTTCAATAATTTTATACATTCGATTTAATTAAGTATGCAGCGCAGCAAGCGACTATATTAATCATAAACTCTTTATATTTAAATCTAATTAAATAATATCTCAAATAGGAAAACTATATTAATAAATAGGCAATGCTTAGTAATACATTATTATTCAATTTTATTGAAATTTGTAATTAATTTATAATTAAAACTACCTAATATTTGTTGATATAGAACATAGATTGCGAAAAGAATTGTTTATTTTACACCAAAAAATTTAAAATTGAATAACTTCTCTATTAAAAAAATTATAAATTACAAAATATATCAATAGTACTCACCATAGCAACCTTATTAGGATCATGCTTCCTCATGCAATCGAGCCATATTTTTCCAAATGATTCTCTGGGATATATACATTTATCATCTCCGCTTATTATAAAATTATTTATTCCCATGATTTTTTCTTTACATCAGTAATGCGAAAAATATCTAAAAACACTCAATTTGCAGACAAACTAGCAAACCTCCTTCTACGTACTCAGCGTAAAATGAATGATCGTTGTTTCAAAATGTTTACACTATAAATATTCTGATAAGAAGCAAGCGCTTAAGAGAAGGGATTGTCATTAAGCTAAACTCGTATATATACTTTTACATATAAAACTTAAAACAGTTATATTATTATTATTTACAAACAATTATGCCGAAATATAATTACTAATATAATATTTAATCATTTTTTTCACATCACATTACAGAAAAAAACTTGAAATAGTATAAAAACTAAAAATAATATTAATGAACATAAAAAATTTCATGTGCGCATAATTAAAATGTAAATTCAGGTTTTTTCTTTGTTTCTCTCCTATAATTAATCCAAAACACTAACATAACTAATACTATATTTTAAATCGAACATCGGAGTTTATTTCAAATAATAAAAAATATGATGGTAAATACAAATACATAAAACAAAAAATATCACTTACAATACTGGTCCAATTATAATATATATAAATAGTATTAAAACCATAATATAATTTAATTAATGCATATGAATTAATACAGAGCAAGTAAGATTACATAATAAAATCACATTTTAAAAGGTCATATAAACCACTTTTATATGATATTGAATTAAACAAAACAAAACAAAAACAAAATCTAATATGCATGCGGATAAACTACTTATGTAACCTAATAACAGACTAAGCGTTATGAGATCTGGTTGATGATGAGATCTAAGACTAAGCACAATAATAATATATATTTCTTATTAATAAAGTTAATCGTTGTAAAATACTGGAAAGTCTATTATCTATGGCTGCTGGGTCACTTCTCTCTCTCTCTAGATCCGGCACACTTGTGGATGAGAGTCCTCTACAAGGGTAGCTGCCCTTCTGCGTTTTAAGCCACTCACAGATTATCAATACTAAATAATGCGAGTATCCAAGAACTTGGTTTTAGGGGTAACACCGATTCAGTTATATCGGAAATTGGGGAATATACATTGAGGTGGATGGTAAAGTTATTGAGTTTGTAGCTCTTCAGTTCTGGAGTCGTAGCACTCACTAACACTGGGGTTCCACGTATTGTTTCTGTTTAGGACACTTTATAGTTCCGAAACAGAAGGTCACATTTATTTGGCCGAATGATGTAGATGCCTTACAGGACGTTGGTTTCCTCTTGACTGGAACAGGTGATCGTTCATTTTTCCTTTCTTCTAAAAACGGCTAGGAACTGATTTGTGTGGGGTAATTTTTCCAGATAGTTCTTAATTTTGGGTATAGATAATCACAGGAGTGGTGAAAATTAGCCTAAAAGTAATTAAATTGCATGTTAGAATAATTTTGAAAAAGGTGACTTTAATGTAGTTTGGGTATGTCAAGATTTATGTTTATTTCTGTCTGAATTTGCTGAATTTACTATATTATAATTTAAGTTTTCTAAACCAGCCTAATTTAGGGATCGCTAATATGGTTATATGAATTGTTTTAAGGTAATTAGTGTTTTGAATAAATATTCTTAGGGTAGATTTATCAGAATATGTTTCTTCAGTAAATAGGTATATAATGAACCTATCCACTTCTTTGAGGTGGCAACGCGAATAAAACTGCGGGCTTTGTCTAGACAGTTCTTTAATTCTGCCGAATTTTAAAAATCTTGAGCTATAGTGAATAATCTAACAAAGCAAGGAACAAATCAAATCATCATTAATATCTGTTATGTTTTGGTTTTCGGCAATTCTTTTGTTATTGAAGTGATTCATAAAAATTTTAAAGTCTAATATATTTTCAGAATGAAGTTTCTTGAATCTTGCCCTCTTAATGTTTCCTAAATTAATTGGTTATGGTATCTATTCTCAATTTCAGCTATTTTATGATAAGATTGTACTTGCTTTACTGCTTCTACTTATTTTGTACATACACGTATCTCAGTTTTGCGGTATATCTTCCTGACATTCCATTTTGCAATAGTTTGGGTCTTATTTTCATTCATAGTTTCATTAATTTTCCTATACAACAATTTTACTTTTCTTTATGCATCTCAATGTAATTATTAGTTAAAATCTCTAAAAGTGAGTTACTATCAATGTGTATGGTAGTGCTTTCAAAAGGTTTTAGTTTGGTGGTGATTCCGAGTTCTCTGATCACGGTATTTTTTAATTCAAGGTGGTTGTCCGAAATTATTAAATTTGGGGTTCCGTGATGGCAAAAGAATTTAATGAGGTTAGTTGCTACCTCTATAGCTTGATAAGAATCTACTTTGGTGAGGAATTTTAAATTTTCTAAAGCAATGCAGTCTGTCTGAATAATTTCAAACGGTTTCATTGCTGTTGGTGTATCATTGAATTTTAGTTTAAGAAGTTTTCGATCCTACTTAGAAAGTAGACAAATTTCACATTCGTTAATATAGTCTTGTATGGTTCTTCTCATATTCGGCAAATAATATACCTTTTTTAATTTTAGTTCCGTTTCGTTTATTCCTTCGTTTTGTGTGGTTTCCAAAATATCATTATTGTCTTTAATGTCGGATAAGAGACTTGAGCATTTTGTTATTTTAATGTTTGAATTTTTAAAATAAAGGTAGTAATTTGTATAAGGGACACCGTATTCTTTGATAAAGCCAACTTTTTTGATTAAAATTGGATTTTCGGAAATGAACGTAAATACTCATTCTTTTTTGTTTAAATAAATAATGAGTTTTGAGGCTCGCTCACTGGCCTGGATATGGTGTAGTGTGGGATTCTGGATTGTGGAAAATAGGATGGATGCATAGTCGATTAGGGGGGCTTACCACTCAATAACGAAGATCACGCTCGGAGCTCTTTACCTCGATGTTTGGAGGGCTCTTTGGTGCGGCTGCGATGTGGGACTGATTACAGATCTCCGATAAATTGTCGGGACAAAAAAGTGCTGATATTTTAGAATTGGTTCATTACTTAACAGGTCTTTACAGAGATTGAAACAAGATATATAATCAGTATTATTAGTGTTTATCTTTTAGTAATAGGTTTAGTTAGCTTGTCTTTCATATATTTTCGGTAATACCCGAGAAGTCTTTTATCATTTTGGTGTTTTTCGGAATAGGATAATTTTGAATTGATTTAATCTTATCTGGCTTAGAATTAACATCATCGGCAATTATAATATGTCCCAAGTAAGACACTTCTTTACTTAAGAAGTCAGATTTGTGAAGTTGAAATTTGAATTTTCATAGCCGTTGAAATACCTCACTACTAAATATAATGATGTCATCCATATAGACTAAACATTTTTCATTTTGGATTTCTTTCAAAATGTTACATATTACTTTTCGGAATGTTGTAGATGCATTTTTAAGACCGAAAGTCATTCTTATTCATAATGACCATTTTCTGTATTAAAAAAATTATTGTATGCCTCTTTAATAAATTTCGACTTGGTAAAAACAAGTAGTTAAGCCTAGCGTTGTAAAAAATTGACAACGACCTAGCTTATCTAGAAGATTACCAATATTTGGCAAGAGATATTGTCGCGTGGGGGTCGTCGCGACTTCGAGATCAAAGGCAAAAGGATTACTGACTAATTATTATTAGGGAATGGAAGGTTACTTACTTGAAAACAAACTTTCAACTGAACTATTTATTACTACACTTAACTGGGACTAGATGTTGGGGCAACCTCTTTTCTTGCAAGCTAATTCGCGACTGTCCGTCCCCAGCGGTCCCACGGATCTTCCTCGATTTCCCTTATCAGCATAAAAATTACTTATTAACAATTATCGAGGAAGTCCTTGAATTCCGCTGAGCACGGGCGTACATACTCGCGGACAGGGAGCGACATGATATTTCCTGTCTCAAATATCCCCTGTCCGCGACATTACTCCCCCTTCAGTAAATCGGTGCCCCAACGATTACACAACTACCTTAGCCTAACCTAACCTATAGTACTTAGGGTCTCTAGAGTCCACACTACACCATCACTTGTGAGTCTATCCACTCTTGATGTGTCCGAGGCTGACCTCTTACTAGGAGACAAGTTGAGTTGGTGAAGCATCTTAGCAGGTGACTGTTATCCGTGAGCTGCTTGGTGGAGCATTTATGGTACTGGCCTCCCAACGACTTGCCAACCTGGCCCCCTTGGTTAGAGTACAGATTTGGTGCTTCATTGGTGGATTTACTTCTAATTTTCCAGGTCAGGATCGTGGTACATGCTTTGTTCCTGGCTACTGCACTGCGGGGCACGTTAGTTTGTCTGCGTTGCGTTGGATTTGGTTTGGGCCAGCTGCATCCATTAATGTAAGCTGCACTCTCTGCTTGCTGTCATCTTGGTGCGCCAATTGTGTTGTGACGATTCAACTTGCTCCTTTCAGATGTCGCCTCTCATCCTCCAGGTCCTTGGTATCTCGGCAGTGTGGGTAGTGTAACGGCTGCAAAAATACATATCGGCAGATTTCTTTCGTAATAAAAATAAATTGATATAATACACTTTTAACTTACACCTACATTACTAATAATAACAAAATTACTCCTAAGGCTTTACTTCTAACTTTCCTAAATAAGTATCCTACTTGCTATTCTATTTACCTACTACCAATACTAATCTAAAATTATATCTAAGTACAATGATCAATTATTATTATTATTGTATGATTTCTCTATGGTGCCAATTATAACTTTATTTTTATTCTTACCCCTATTATCATTCATTTGAGTTTTATTAAATCCTTCATTTACCCTATTTGTTCCTAACAAATCTCTACTCAGTCAATTACCTCACTATAACTAGTAAATTAACTAAATTTGAGACCGTATGTTTGCGCCATATTCGCCCTACATTCACACATGTCAACTCTCGATACAATCAACATAATAGTAATCATCATTTAATAATTTCTCGTTTGGATCGCCCTTAGACTGGTACCGCCTACCTAACGTCTAGCGAAAATGTGGAGTCGCTGGATCAAGTAATACGGTACGGCACCGTTAACGTACACTTAACTCCCATTTCCTACAATATTTGCAGGTACTTCGCTCCAGCAGCGACGGGATCCATCCCTCTGGTATCCTTTCATAGGCCCCAAATATTACAATTAAACTTAATACTAAACTAAAATTATTAACATAATTTTCATTCGCACTCACAATCATTCTCTTGTACATCAGTATTCAATTGCATGTTGGGCCAATACTTAGCAAAAATAGGGTTAACTTTTACATTTGTGTCTCTGTTACGCGTATGCTTCGTTCTAATTAATTAGTAGTGAATCAGAGGTTTTGATAATTGACCACGCCTCTTAAGGAGGAATGCTTTCTCTACTCCAGTCATTAAACGGGGAATATTTCTTTTAGCAATTTAAAATATCAATTGATGATCTTCAAAGGTGAATGATAAAATTGGATGTATACAAGGATCTTAGAGGGTAATAGGGTAGGGTGGATAACTCTATTTTTCATTAGTTGAACAGAATTAACTGTTCTTTTTACTTCAATTTCTGAATCTGTGGGTAACAATATTAACGTGGACATTATTTCTGTTATGCTGACATCGAAAGGTAAAAGGTATTTAGAATTTGAAAAAAATATTTCTGTTACTCGGGCTTCAATTTCAAAATTGTGCATAACAATTTTTTTTTGAACTTCACTACCTGAAGGGACAAGTTATTTATAGACTGTTTAATTTGATTGAATTGAAAATTTTTAAATGAGGTTTTAACGGATTGAATTGTTTTAGTAATTAAAAAAATTAAGGGCATGTCGAAGTATGTGAATTTTGTTTTGTTTTGAGATTTTGAAAATGAATTCGTAATTTATTCTGTCCTCATCAGACAAGGAAGAGCTGTGAAAAATTACCTGTTTTGTAGGCTCCTATTTCCAGGGTGTTAGATATATTCTTGCAGATCTTCTCCACCTCCCCTAGGACGTGTGTTCCGCTTTGAACTCGAGGCCAAACTCTGCAACGTCCGCGACTCGCCATTTGCAATTATTAATATAACATCTCCTCTTTCCTCGAAAGCGATCCCTGGGTAAGGTGCCGAAGTAAAATCACCAAACAGACTAATTCGTCAAGATATTGGACTATTGTACTCTATCTAAAACTAAACTAAATTAATATCTTATTCCTTATAAATGATTACCTTGAATTCCTATAAAATAAACGTATAATTAAGTAACTTAACTTATTAATTAATTACCCTTTATTGCAAATTCAATCAGATATTTTTTCATCGAATGGTTGATAGTAAGGTGCTATTCGTGAAACATGCACCACGTCTGTTTTGGCGTTCTCTCTCTCTCTCTCCCCTCCTCTCAAGAATTTTATAAGGGCCGAACCACTTGAGTAACAGTTTTTCACTGCGACCAACTTTCCTTACAGGTGTAAAAACTTTGACTATGTCTCCTACTTCCTACTCCCTTTTAGTGTGTTTACTATCGTACCTGACTTTTTCTTTTTGTTGTTTTGAATGAATGTTTTCCACGGCGACAGCTCTCGCGTTTAGGATTTTGTTTCGGAATTCTTCCACAGTTTCATCCGTAGTTTCTTGTAATAATTGTGCTTCGGTTGGTAGGGTCGGATCCCTTCCATATAACAAAAAAAATGGTGAATAATTTGTTGTTTCTTGTACTGCCGTATTGTAGGCGAATGCAATGTGCGAAATGTAGTTGCACCAGTCAGTTTGTTTGGTATTCACAAACTTGCTCAATATGTCTACGATAGTTTTATTTAGTCTCTCTGTTAGACCATTACAATTAGGGTGATAACTCGTGGTACGGTTACTTCTTATACCCATAATGTTCTGGAGGCTTGCAATCATTTCCGATTTAAAAACTTGACCTCTATCTGATAGAATTCTCCTTGGGCATCCATGGCGACATATGATATTTTCCATCAAAAATTTGGCTACTGACCCCGCTTTACCGTCCTTTATTGCTGCGATCTCTGCGTACCTCGTTGCGTAGTCGGTTGCCACAATAATCATAGTTTTTCCCGATATGCTCCTCCTAAAGGGTCCTAGTAGGTCAATTCCGATTAAATCAAATGGTTTCCCTACTTTGATTGGTTGCAGTAAGCCGAAAGGTTTCCTATTTTCCATACCTTTTCTTGCTTGACAATCTGGGCAGCCACGGACGAATTTAATTATGTCATTTCTCATGCCGTCCCAAAAATATCTTGTTGCTACTCGATTTAGTGTTTTTGTGACGCCAAAATGTCCAGCCATGGGTTCAGAATGGTTGCTATAGAGGATGTCAAATTTTAAGTGACTTGGGATACAGAGCAGGTGTTTATTTCCTGACAATGCGGAATTTTTCTTATATAATGCACCGGTATCTATCACATAATTACGAGCTCTTCTTCGCATCGCGGGCGTACCGAGAGTATTGGAGGGATCTAATATGATATTGATTATTTCTTGTAATTTATCATCCTGCTTTTGCTCCTTTATGATATCATCTGCACTTAATAGATATGTTGGAAGTTCGTTTGGCATTTCCTCATCAGCTGTTGTTGCTGTTTTGACCGGATGTCTAGACAAACAGTCTGCGTCCTTGTGCGCTGTACCATTTTTATGCACAGCTGTGTAATTATACTCCGACAATTTAATCGCCCACCTCGCTAGTTTTCCAGTAGGATCCCGACAATATTTTAACCAGCATAGTGCATGATGATCCGTTACTATCGTGATGTGCCGCCCATGAACTAAGTGTCTTAAGTTACCGAGACTCCAAACAACCGCCAGCGCTTCGAGTTCGGAAATAGTGTAATTTTTTTCAGCCTTTGTTAGGGTTCGGCTAATAAATGCTACTGGGTGTTTACCGTCATACTTTTTTTGCAGTAGGATTGCACCAATTCCGTATCCGCAGGCGTCTGTTCTTAATTCGACATCTTTCGTTGGGTCGAAGTGAATTAAAACGGGAGCAGATGACAATGCATTTTTTAAATTATCAAACGATGTTTGTTGAGACACATCCCAAACAAAACCTCCCTTTTTTGTTGCATTATGCAAGGGTTGAGCAATCATTGAATAATTTCGAATAAATTTCCTGTAAAAATTGCATGTACCCAAAAAACTTTGAACGTCTTTTGTGTTTGTGGGTACTGGGAATTTTTCGATTGCAGCAATTTTTTCAGGGTCAGTTTTAATTCCTTCTTCGTTAATTACAAATCCGAGCACTTTAATTTCCTTCTCCAATAAGATGCATTTAGAGGGTTTTAATTTTAAATTCGCTTGTCGGAGTCTCTCAAAAATGTTTTTTAATTTAGCTACATGGTCCTCAAAAGTTTCGCTAAAAACGATGATGTCATCTAAATAAATTAGTACGTCCTTCCATTTAAGTCCGTGAAAAACAATATCGGCCAACGCTTGAAATGTTGCTGGCGCGTAACATAATCCAAACGGTAGCACGTTGAATTCGTATAGACCATTATGGGTACAAAACGCTGTCAGTTCTTTGCTTTCTTCTTTAACACCCACTTGCCAGTAACCGCTTAATAAATCCAGCGTAGAAAAATATTTGCTCTTGCCAAATGAGTTTAGGACGTCTTCAATTAACGGTAAAGGGTAGTTATTTTTCTTAGTCACGGAATTTAATTTTCGGTAGTCTACGCAAAATCTCCAAGAGTTGTCTTTTTTCTTCACTAATACAACAGGCGAAGACCATGGCGATTTGCTAGGCCTTATAATATTATTTTGCAGCATTTCCTCGATTTGATTTTCAATAACCTGTTTTTCTTTGTAGGATGTCCGGTACGGTTTACATTTTATAGGTGTCGTCCCTGGGTTTAGTTCGATCTCATGTACTTGAAGGGTTGTAAAGCCTAGGTCGTCATTGTCGTCGGCGAATACGTCGGAAAATTCAGCGATTAATTCATTGACTACGCCCATTTGATTAATTGATAAGTGGCCTGTCGGTATACGTTGGTTTTCTGAGATATTTTCATTTGGATCATCCGCTAAAGTAAACACGTTGTTGATTTCATTGCCTTCTTGCAAGAATCCTATGGTGGATCCTTCCAAAAGTCTCGTATCAACGAATGCATGCGATTTTATTTTAATTTTAACAACGTTGTTTGTTGAATCTGCAATCTCAATTAACTCTAAGTTTTTAGGGTTTAAAAACTGGTAATTAGGACGCAGTGTTGTTTTCCCTGGGCTGGTGGGTAGTTTTGCAAAGCTGTTGATGCACTGCCCTGCTTCCACGATTAGTGTTTCCGTCAGCGTAGCTTTAGTTTCTTGAGTAGGGTGATGATCAACGTCAATTTGCATAAGCTCTTCAATATCCCGGTTTAATTGTTCAATGTATTCATTTTGTTTGTTTACTTCTTTCTCTCTATCATTAAAAACTAATGACTTATCAACGTAATTTATCACGGCGCCATGTTTTTTAAGAAAATTATTGCCTAAAATAAGTGGTTTGGGAACATTTTTTAATACAAGGGCTGTACAGTGGGTTTTTAAATTTTCTACCGTGACTGTAAATGATGCTTCTCCTAATGCGTGTGTAATATTGTTATCCGCCGTACGTAATAAGTGCTTGTTTGCTTTAGTTCGTTTAAATTTTCCTGCAAGTTTTTCTGATATTATGTTTTGACAAGACCCTGTGTCGATTACAATTTCCGTTGTTACATCATTAATTTTTCCGAATGTTGTTAGTATATCTGATTTGGTGTGGTACGAATTTGCGTTGTAAAAGGCGGCACTGGGCAATTTTAGTGACGCCTCTCTTCGTTTGGGTAGCCTCTGTTGTATGTTTTGTTTTCGGGAAGTGGTGTAGGTGCCATACATGATCGTGCGGTGTGTCCAGGTTTCTGACATCGAAAGCAAATTGGTCTACCATCACTGGTCCTCGAAAATTGCCGATGAGTGTTGTTTTTTCCGTTGCGCCGTGGTAATTGAAAATGCGGATTTAAATCGTTATTTATCGGAGGGTGATTGTTGGGGTGATAATGGGAATTTTCTATTGCATTTTGTGTTTGCGAATTATTGGTCGGAAATATGTACGGGTTATGAAAAGGGTGTGTAGGTATGCTAGCATGCGTGTTGTAAGTATAGTGGGGGGCGAGGGGATCAGGTTGTTGCAGAAAAGGGTTCGAATTTTGAATAAAGGGGTTGCAACCGTATGATAATCTTGCAGTTAGTGCCGCTTTCTGAATGTCGCTCATTTTTAATACTACTTCTTTTAATTTCGCTTTGGTCATACGTGACGAACGTAGCTCTACATATTTTTCTAAGTAGATGGGATGCAGTCCGGCCAAAAAATATTCGATTAATCTTTCGTCGCTGACCTGTCCTAACTCTTCGCATAATCTACTCACATCATAGTAGTACATTTTAATATCTTCGTTAATACCCTGTTTCCGACAAGCTAATTTTAATTTAATATCACCCATTGGGTCGTCTCCCCCAAACTCTGCAATAAAAGCAGCTTTGACATCCTCCCATGTCTTATCGAAGTTTATTGGTTGTGTCCTAAATTTTGCGTACCAAAAACATGCTTCGTTTGTGAGGAAAGAGCCGAAAAAGTGAAGCCGGTATTTGTCATCCCAACCATTTGAAAACGAGGCTTGTTCAAAAAGACGAAGAAATGATATAACGTTGTGAGTCGCGGGGTCAAATGTTGGTGGTGTTGTGAATTTCGGTTGTGCGGGCGTGAGAGAGGTAAGATTTGCGTCATAAATTGTCGAGATGGCCATTTTTTGTGATGGTATTGTTGTATGCTCCCGG
This sequence comes from Ontholestes murinus, assembly GCA_963969525.1. Lineage (NCBI taxonomy): Eukaryota > Metazoa > Arthropoda > Insecta > Coleoptera > Staphylinidae > Ontholestes > Ontholestes murinus. The sequence continues at coordinate 48,068,480 of OZ018387.1, forward strand.
AGTTGGTTTGCACTTTTTGGAAATTCGGCGGTCGCTGTAATGTCCTGGGCTACGATTGGGTGGATTTTTGTCGTATTTAAATCGTCACTCGAAATAATTGATTCTGCCGACTGCGTTTCCGACATAGACCAATTGTCGATGTTTTCTTGAATAAATACGATTGGTTCTAATGGTTGACTGTAGCCCGTTTTTAAAATAGCCGATGTATTGTTATGAATTTTCTGTTCTTCGGGTACGGATTTAGTGGGCGTACGCGCGGTTTTATTACTACCGGTAAATACTTCGCCAGCGTTTGTATCAAAAATTTCGGTACTTCTGGTAGTCGGGCGAAATTCAGCGAATTCCTGATCGAATATTTGTGCTTGATAGCGAGTGTTGTAATTTGGCTTCTTTTTAGACATTTGAGTCCGAGTTAATGCACTGCATTTAATTTACACATAGTTCGCAAGGTCGCGGTTTCGTCTTACAATTATAACATTCGCTAACACTCACAACATGCACGTATTTATTACATTTACGTTTCCTATTGCCCTTGACCTCAATTGATTAAATTCTACATAAATTATTATTTTTTCTACAACACATTAAATATTAAACTAAAATTAAACGGGTTTGGCGCCTCCACCACATGTCGCGTGGGGGTCGTCGCGACTTCGAGATCAAAGGCAAAAGGATTACTGACTAATTATTATTAGGGAATGGAAGGTTACTTACTTGAAAACAAACTTTCAACTGAACTATTTATTACTACACTTAACTGGGACTAGATGTTGGGGCAACCTCTTTTCTTGCAAGCTAATTCGCGACTGTCCGTCCCCAGCGGTCCCACGGATCTTCCTCGATTTCCCTTATCAGCATAAAAATTACTTATTAACAATTATCGAGGAAGTCCTTGAATTCCGCTGAGCACGGGCGTACATACTCGCGGACAGGGAGCGACATGATATTTCCTGTCTCAAATATCCCCTGTCCGCGACAATATTTATCACCGATTGTCTTTTCATTTAATTTCCTATAATCATCAACCTCGTAGAGTTGCACAAAGGCAAAGCAAGATAATCCTAAAGAAGAGGCAGGAGCCTCAAGCTCAAAGGAGCCCCTGGTTCCACAGAGGCCAACAAGCCTCCAGGGATCAGAAAGGCTCCAAAGTAATGCTCGGCCAAGAGACCACTTGAGAAGCAGGCGCGTCCAAAGGGGAAGGATATGCCCCAGAACAAACTGAAGGATGTTTTTCCTTATGATGTGGTGTCAGCTGCGTATCATCATTTCCCCTCCTGCACGCCTTCAGAATTGAACCTTCGGCTTGTAACGAAGGATAAACCGCCACTATCTCCACCTACTCCGGCAGGCATCTATAAAACAACCTTCTTCGACCATAAGCCCCAGGTTGGTCTTCAGAGTCTGCAGTCGAAAGAAGGGCACCAGCCTTCCTCTTCGATAGAAGTCGGTCTTCATTTACTAATGGCTTTTCACCTACGCTATTATTTCGTTCTCTCTTTATTTTCTAATATACTTTCACTTTCTCACTCTACTTACTCAAATTTGCTAATGTACATATTTTAATATTAATTCTCTATTGTATTATATTGTTCATACCTTTTTAACTTAACTTCATAAAATCTTATACTTATATATCACGTAAAATTTTAAATTATCCATATGTGGAAATGAATGATTACATTCTAAGATATGATTTGAAAAAGAACTTGTATGTCTAAGTCTGAATGCTCTATAATGTTCATTGTATAATTTAAATTTTTTACATTTTTGCAATAAAGGCCAAAGGCTTAATCTTTTGGAGTCATTAGAGATACCGCCAAAGCAAGAATATTAATTCTAATCTGCTTAATGAGCAGACGGATTTAATTTCTTCGCCATTATTTAAGCTCTTATAATGACATATACCTCTTCTGAAAACACCGCACCTTTAATCCGCTCTGCACCACAATACCGCACTTAATCATATTTAGTTAATCCATTGTAAAAAATCTTCTCAGTCCTAATTAGGTTCATTAAAAATTCATACCTCACCTATAAATTGTTAACACCCAATATTCTTCTTCATTCAACACTTGATAATGACCTGCAAAGGTCGAAACTATAGTTGTGTCAAAATTGATAATATATTGTAAACTTTGTTTGTGTATATTATACAATAAATAGTGGTATTAAAACTTAAAAATTATTTTCATTTACCTTTCCTACTATTTAGTTGTCTAGACCATGTAGCCATATAACGATGTTGTCATCAGCATTTCCTAATCACGCAGAGAGAATAAAAAAATATCATTTTAACGATTTGGTTATCATCAATGAGGGGGGATACTCCATTGATATTCTTTCAATTTATTAATCAATTCTGTGTTTAATTTTGCTTTTTTTACGTTTATTTTGCATAAGGTTTTTGTTGATAGGATCTTGGGTGAAGATTTATTTAAGGTTAAAACTATAAATTGTTGTGAATTTGAAAAGATCAAGGAAGCGTACTAATTTCTTAATGAAAAATTTAGCTTGTTCGGCAAAAGGTTGGAGCTTTATAGCCAAACGAGCGTTGATTGGTGTATTTTAGATAATTCGTATAAATTAGAGACATTTATTTATTGAGCTAAATATATTCTCATCTTACAGTATGTTTAAGGAATTACAATTTTTCAATAAATCAATTTTAAACCTAAAAATTTCTAATATCCACTATTCAGCTTCGACACTTAGGAATTTAAAACATACCTTTACAGTTAAGAGAAATATTATATATGTATATATAATTATTATTATTTAACTTCAACATCTTGTAATGAATATTTTATAAAAATATCATATCTTAAATTTAGATTTTCAATAAGAAATTATTCAAACAAGTAGCTCCTTTAATTTTCTTCGCAAAAGTTTACCAGTCTGACTTTTTGGTAATTCTTCGACAAATTTAACACCACCGTGGAGTTGCTTCGGAATTGAAAGATGTTCTGAAAATAAAAACAATATAATTAATAAGTAGTAATGCAATAATAGCTAAATAACATTCTCAAATTAACAAAAATTTGGTTTTTAAGTTTTCAGGTGTGTTGCATTATAGCAATTGGTAAGCACAGAAAAGTTGTATTTTTTAAAATATAATCGGGCTTAAAATACAGTTTGTAATATATAGAAAAAAATAAACCTAAAACTTGATCGGAAAATGCAAAACATGGAAAAATGAAATTATAAATTTGTACCCGATCTTTACACAAAATAAATGGTTTTATTCTTAGTAAAATAATAACGTAAACATAGTTGTAATAATATACAAATTTATTGCAAAAATCTGTAAAAATTTCTTTAAAAAATTAATCATTACATACGTGATTTTAAAACCAAAAAACAGGAAACATATTTTCTAAAAAATTTGATGAATGTGATAAAATCGTAGAGATAAATAGTAAGGTAAGCAATTTCTCACGTATGCACTTAAATATTAGAAGTTTATCTAAGAATTTTGATGAACTGCAAATCATTCTGAATGAAATAACTACGAATTTCGATTGCCTTGTATTAACAGAAACCTGGAAAGTTTATGGACTTCTAGTGAATGTATTTTTATGAAATTTTCATGGCTTATGTAATCAAGTGTGCTCTATTTAATTAAAGTCGTATAATTTTGAATCTTGAATTAAATAGAGCACACTTGATTACATAGGCCATGAAAATTTCATAAAAATACTGTTCGGTATTGAAGGGACAATGATTTTGCCGCGTTTTGTATATTTGTATTGCGCTGGTGCATCTCAGTTCGGGGCTATGCCCATGCGCAACTCCGCAAAAAACCGCGCGATCCGAGAGATCGAGATAGAGAAGCATGGTAGTAATATATACGTGTGTGAACGTTGGTGTGAGATTAACACCCTTAGAAGAATTGTCCAGAGCCTTTAAGTTAAGTTTCGAGAAGAAGGAAGCACGCGTGCCGGACGTTCCAGGAAGCCCAACCACCAGGGTAAGTCCCGAGACGAGCTGCACCGCTGTTATAAAATTATATTCGCATACAGTCCGCTAATAACAATCCTTTCCACTGCAAAGGTGGAATTGCCGTCATTGGTCCTTCGAACCGGATCTAAATTAGTAAATTCATATTGGTCGCATTAAGATTATCGTTTTCGTTTTCGGGGTATTTTTGTGTCGTGTCCGCGCGAACGTCTCACACGTGTGTCTTTTTGTGCCGGTTCGTTTTGGGTTTTTTTGTCGCTCGCTCAATTTTTAGTCATTCGCAGAATAAAATAAATTCTGGTCAAATATAATCAAAATTTCGTTTCGTTAATTAAAATCAACTCGTTAAAGTCGCCTCTTATCTAATTTAATTATTCATTCGCCTTTCGTCGTCGCTGGAGCGCACACTCGGTCGGATTCTATCCGTTATTGTTTCGTTTCGTATTTATTAATAGTAAATCAGTAATTCATTTTTTGTGTCATGGAAAAAGTATCTGTTGCGGACGCCCTCCGTACGGGTAATAGTATGATACCGCGTCTTAACTCAATTGCCGCTGTAGGGCAGGAGGCAATAAAATTTCCGGATCGTATCCCCGCGTTTGAAGCGCGTTACGACTGGGCACTTGAATTGTTTCATCAATTCCAGGATATTTATCGCAAAATTACGATCGCGTCGGATAATACGGAAATGTTAGAGGAGTTAGATAAATTAGTTATCACAATTGATGAACTTATGTTTGATATCAAAGAAAAACATATTATTCTTATGAAAATTCCTGCTGCTTCTCCATCTGCCACCGTAACAGAGTCGTCTAAACGCAATAATACTCGATTGCCAGAAATACATCTTCCAATATTCGCGGGAGATACAACTTCTTTTCCGTCATTTCTTGAAATATTCTCGGATCTTATCGATAACAATACCACACTTTCGCCAATTGAAAAATTTCATTATTTGCATGCGTCGTTAAAGGGAGATGCCTGTACTCTTGTACAGGGTCTTGCTTTAACGGCCGCGAATTATAGCATCGCTCTAGACACCCTCAAAAATAGATACCTGAACAAACGCATAATTGCGCATAATCATTTAAATATTATAACTTCGTTGAAACAAGCTACTCCGGGAAAAGGTTTGGCAAAGTCGTTACGCTCTATCTTAGACTCCTTTTTGGAACAGTATCAGGCATTTAATGCTTTAAAGTTTACATCGGCGGAAACTGTAGATTTTTTGTGGTTCGATAAATTATTAAGTAAGTTAGATTCAAAAACGAGAGAACGTTTTGAAATTACTCTCAGTAATCAACAGATTCCTTCTTTAAAGGGATTAACAGATTTTCTCGAAACTCAGTGTCGTGCCTTAGAAATTACTTTCCCCGAATCATCGTCGTCTTTGAGCGTTTCAGAAGTTAGGAAAGTTGACGAGAAACTTAGCTATCGAAAACCATCGTCTTATACTTTACTTGCTAATATTAATTCGTCTCAACCCTTGTGCCTGTTATGCAAGGGTGCCCATTGGTTCTCACATTGTAAATTGTTTCTCGATAAAGCTCCCGTTGACAGATTTCACGTTGTAAAAAATCTTAAATTATGTTTAAATTGTATTCGGTCACATCACATCTCGAAAAATTGTCCCTCATCGAATACCTGTAAGGTATGTCAGTCCCGACACCACACTTTATTACATTTTCATAAAACGAATCAAACACAAGCTTCGTCTCAAGCAAATAATTCAAATATTAACCCATCGCTTAAACCTGAACCCAATATCGTATCAGTGAATACGTTGACTAATACTCTTGTCAACAAGGCAACCATAGTGTTATCTACTGCCTTAGTGGATGTTCTCGATGCTAAGGGCCGTCCTCAAACGTTAAGGGTTTTATTGGATTCAGGCAGCCAAGCCAACTTCATAACTGAAGAAGGTATCGAAAAATTAGGTTTAACTTACACACCGTCGATGCACCCTATTCAGGGCTTAAGCCAAATGGCGTCCATCACGCCCTCTGGTAAAACAGCTTGTGTTATCCAACCTAAGGGATTGAAAGAACCTCAGATGCACATCGAGGCATTAGTTTTGGAGAACATTTGTGGTCCAATGCCCTCGGTAAAGTTTGCGGAGGGAAATTGGGATCATATTGTCAACTTGAAGTTAGCTGATCCTACCTTCGGGACGCCCCGTCCTATCGATATCTTGTTGGGAGCCGAAGTTTTTCCTTCAGTTCTCTTAGATGGTCGACTTAAGGGCTCGAATGACTCATCGCCAATTGCACTCAACACAATCTTTGGTTGGGTGATTATGGGAAAGGTTAATCTTCCACAATCTCAACCAATTCATTCATTTTGTCTTACCTCGTCTCTCAATACAATAGAAAAAACCTTATCCCAATTCTGGGAAATCGAAAATGTTCCTCAAAAGGCCATTTCGTCCTCAGATGATGATTTAGCTGAAACCATCTTCGCCAAAACTTACACTCGTGATAGTCAAGGTCGTTTTTCCGTATCGTTGCCCTTTCGTATAGATAATCCTACATTCCCTTCGTCAAAAATTGTCGCTACCAATCGTTTCCTGTCGCTCGAACGTCGTCTTAATCGCAATCCTACCCTTCGAAAGTCGTATAGTGACTTCATGAGAGATTATTTGAACTGTAATCACATGGAAAAACTAAATTCATTGATTGATTGTCCTGATTCGTACTTCATCCCTCATCATTGTGTTACCAATCCTGACAGCATCACAACTAAACTTCGGGTAGTTTTTGATGCATCGGCTAAGGTCGATAAGGGTATCAGCCTCAATGACACTCTCTTCGTTGGTCCAAAACTGCAGAATGACATATTCTCAATTTTGTTAAGGTTTCGACTTCATGCAGTTGCCATTGCTGCGGACATAAAACAAATGTATCGGCAAATTCTAGTTCATCCCGAACATCGGAAATATCAATTAATAGTCTGGCGGTTTTCCCCGCAGGAAAACCTCGACATATATCAACTTAACACCGTAACTTATGGTCTATCGTCAGCTCCGTACCTAGCGCAGCGCACCATCTTAGAACTTGCAAAACTCGAAAAAGATAAATTTCCTATCGCATCTCAGATCGCCTCCACTGATATCTATGTTGATGATATCGTTACAGGTTGTGCCTCGCAAAAGGAAGCGGAAATTGTGAAAAATCAGCTTATTTCGCTCTTCAAATCGGGAGGGTTTGAACTTCGAAAATGGTCGAGTAATTTGCCTGACTTTCTGTTGGATATTAATGAAGTTTCATCATCGTCGCTGTGTTTAGACAACTCAGAAAATCATTCTGTCAAGGTCTTAGGATTACATTGGCAGCCCGATATTGATTGTTTTATTTTCAGCGTAAAACCTCTGGTTCGTGATTGTACAAAACGCATTATTTTGTCTGAAGTTTCTCGTATCTTCGATCCGCTAGGATTTCTCACTCCGCTTACGTTCTTCGTTAAGCATTTAGTTCAGCAGCTTTGGAATTTAAACTTGGATTGGGATGCAATTCCTCCTGCCGAAGTTGTACTTCGTTGGTCGCAATTTAAATCAGAATTACCGTATCTTGAATCTCTTCGTATCGATCGTCGGTTGTGGAACAACAACGTAACCTCGTGTCAACTTCATGGGTTTTGTGACGCCTCGGAAGCAGGTTATGCGGCTGTTGTTTATTTTCGTATCGTATCTAATGAAACTATTTTCGTCTCGTTTGTATCTGGAAAATCCAAGGTCGCACCCTTGAAGCGGATTTCCATACCTCGTCTTGAACTATGTGCTGCGGTTCTGTTGGCAGAACTCATTGATACAGTCAAAGGCACATATCAACAGCATTTGAATATTGAGCAGACATTTGCTTGGTCCGATTCTACTATATCCCTATGCTGGATAAATTCATCACCTCATCGCTGGAAAACGTTTGTGAGTAATAGAGTAACTCACATCCAAGACAAAACACCAAACGTAACTTGGTCTCATGTGTCGAGTCACCATAATCCAGCTGATTGTGCATCTCGGGGTTTACTTCCGAGAGAACTCACTGATCACGCATTATGGTGGACTGGCCCAGAATGGCTACGACAGGCGACGGACTTCTGGCCCTCTCGAAGCCCTCTGGATCTCTCTCCCGAGGTTCAAGAGGAAGAGAGAAAACTAACATTGGTGGTAGAAACATCTCCACACCCTTTAGAGGCACTCATGCTAAGATTTTCATCCCTTCTCAAAATTCAAGGCACCTTGTCTTATTGTTTGAGATTCATTCGCAAGTCAAAGAGTAAATTCGATACTTTTGGCCCATTATCCAGAGAAGAGTTGTATCGAGCAACGTGTATCCTGGTAAAGTATGTGCAAAGCAAGTACTTTCCTAAAGATATTTCTAATATTCAACAAGGCAAAGATTGTTCTAAACCTCTTCGCAAGTTAGCTCCCTTCCTTGACGACAATGGAGTCGTCAGGGTGGGCGGTCGTCTTAGAAATGCTGACATTCCTTACGATCAAAAACATCCAATGTTGCTGCCGCGTCGTTGTCGACTCACTGAATTAATTATTGATCAAGTTCATAAAGAAAATTTGCATCCTGGTCCACAAATGGTTCAATATCTCGTCCAGCAAAATTTTTGGATTTTATCGTGTCGTCGCGCCGTAAAAGGGCGTATTGCTCGTTGTTATCGTTGCTTTAGAGTAAAGCCTGTTTCGATAAACCCTCTCATGGCAGACCTACCTGCGGCGAGGGTATCCCAATTGAAACCATTCGTTCATACAGGGGTGGATTTCGCTGGTCCATTTACCATCTCAATTTCGAAATATCGTGGCTGCAAAACATCAAAGGCTTACATCTGCGTATTTGTTTGTTTCTGCACGAAGGCTATGCACCTTGAATTGGTGTCCAGCTTGTCGGCGGATGCTTTTGTGGCAGCGCTGCGGCGATTTATTGCACGTCGTGGCCGTTGCAGTAATTTGTATAGCGATTGTGGCACCAATTTCGTTGGCGCTAACAATCAGCTCAAAACGTTAACGGAAGAAGCGTCTGGGGTGTTGGGAATTAAGTGGAAATTTAACCCCCCTTCGAGCCCTCATTTTGGAGGCCTGTGGGAGGCTGGGGTTAAATCTGTAAAGTCACATCTTGTTCGTGTAGTTGGAGAGCAAATTCTTACCTACGAAGAATTCAGCACTGTTCTCACCCAAATTGAATCTGTCTTAAACTCTAGACCTCTGAGTGCCATGAGCACTGATCCAAATGACTTACAGGCGCTAACCCCGGGACACTTTCTAACGTTGGAGCCCTTAACCGCTCCCCCCGATGAAAACTTATCGACTTTACAGTTAAATCGCTTATCACGTTGGCAATTATTGCAAAGATGTCACCAAGACTTTTGGAAGCGGTGGCATATGGAGTACCTGCATTCGTTGCAGGAGCGTGCTAAGTGGAACAAAATTACCCCCTCTTTGCAAGAGGGTGATTTAGTTATCATTAAACATGATTCAGCTCCACCCTTACAGTGGCATGTGGGTCGAATAATTTCCTTAATTCGCGGTCCTGATGGTACCTCGCGCGTGGCTAATGTGCGTACCCATGGAGGTGTGCTCCAGCGACCAATTGTTAAATTATGCCCACTACCACACATGAAGCAAGATTAATCTTGCCTCATGTTTTGTTGTGTCGTGTCGTGTCGTGTCGTGTCGTGTCGTGTTTATTTGTATTTACTTGCCAATAAGGAAAATTCACTTATTTTGGGGAATTTTGGTGGGCGGTATGTTCGGTATTGAAGGGACAATGATTTTGCCGCGTTTTGTATATTTGTATTGCGCTGGTGCATCTCAGTTCGGGGCTATGCCCATGCGCAACTCCGCAAAAAACCGCGCGATCCGAGAGATCGAGATAGAGAAGCATGGTAGTAATATATACGTGTGTGAACGTTGGTGTGAGATTAACACCCTTAGAAGAATTGTCCAGAGCCTTTAAGTTAAGTTTCGAGAAGAAGGAAGCACGCGTGCCGGACGTTCCAGGAAGCCCAACCACCAGGGTAAGTCCCGAGACGAGCTGCACCGCTGTTATAAAATTATATTCGCATACAGTCCGCTAATAACAATCCTTTCCACTGCAAAGGTGGAATTGCCGTCAAATACATTCACTAGAAGTCCATAAACTTTTGATGTGCAGTTTCGGTGGGACACCCTGTATAGTATACCTAAATATACAACTTTTAATTTGACGCCATTTTGTCATTTGATGTTTGGCAGTCGTGTTTCTTTCATGTTAGTTATTTGCTATCCCTCCCATTAACAGCTGATAACTTTTGTGTGTTGAGCATTGAAGTTTGATGTTTATTTTCGCCATAAAACAGATGACATATACGAGAATTGCATGTGACACTTGGATGTAACGCTTCTCCAACTAAATACTCAGTTCTGAAGTTGATCCGAAAGTTTGAGACCACATATTCTATTGCAAATGTTAAGAAAACAGGACGATCGCGTTCTGTTCGAACACAAGAAAACATTGCTGCCGCGCGTTTTAATGTGACCGTAACCCTTAGAAAATCGGGTAGCCAACGAGCCTAACAACTGAATTTATAAACAAGTTCAATGCATGCAATCGATTCAAAAGATCTGAAAATGCATGCGTGCAAGATTTAAGCCTGTAGATCATGGAAAGAGACATCGATTTGTGGATCTTGGCTCGACAAGCGGCAAACAATAACTAAAAAGTATAATTTTCTCAGATGAGGCGCGCTTCCACCTCAGTGGATTAACAGAACTGCAGAATTTGGAGTAGCGAAGTGAATGTGGAAGATGAGATGTATGGTTTGGGTTCTGGGCAGGAGGAGTGATCGACCGGTACTTTTTTGAAAATCATTAGGGATCTGCCGTTACTTTGAACGGCGACCGTTACAAAAACATGCCTTCTGATTGGTTTTTCGCAGTTGTGGTTAAAAATGACAATTTTTGGTGCAACATGTCACATATCCCATGAAACGATTGCTTTGAATAAAAAGACTCCTCAAAAAAAGATCTCTTTGCGTGGCAACCAGGAAGGGCCTGCCAGATCATGCAATCTTGCGACTTTTTTTGTGGATATTTATGAAATCAAAAATATACGTGAACAAACCACAAAAAATACACCAATTGAAGAATGAAATTCAAACGGTTATTAACTGTATCCCACCAGATATTTGAAACGGGCATCGAGGAATTATTATCATATGAAGGATTAAATTTTTCATACATAAATGAGAGATATTACTTAATGTGTATATATAAAAAATACATTTTCAATAAATTTTGCATGTTCTATAGAAACTTTAATATATGTCCCTACTTATCAAACACCCTTTGCTATTTACAATGAAGGTAACTATAATCAAAATTACGGAGTTGTGATTTTCATAAAAATAAATTTTAATTTATTGAATTCAACAATTCAAAATTAATTAAATTAAGTGTTCTTATAAACAACACTAATAAAATAAAAATTACTGGCTTATATAGATCACCGGCATCAGATGTCAAATTGTTTCTCTCTGAACTTGAGAATTATCATAGAAACACAAAAGAATCAGATTATTTTAATAGCATCATAGTGGGAGATACAAATATTGATATTTTAAGAAATTCACCAGAGTCTTCATGTTATCTGGATATACTAAGTGAATACTACTATATCTCCGCAATTAATAAGCCTACTAGAAATACGGCATGCCTTGACCATATTTTATTAGATCACAAAATCCTGTCAAAGAAAATTATATATTACCCATGATTGTAGACACTAACATTACAGATCATTATTTAATAGTCCTACAAATTGTCTTTGGAATTCATCCACCATGAGGGTTGGGGCATAAGTCATGGCAACTATTTTTTTTTTGTAGATATGTGAACGGATCACAAACGTATAGTTCTGCAAGCAGAGTGTGTATGCAGAACAACAGATGGCTCTGTAATAGCTGGTAGTAGCGCAGCGAGGGCTCTGAAATCAGTCAGTTGGTGAGTGTCGTGCGAGATGGAAGTAACCCGTGTTGAGCAGCGCGCTTACATCAAAATAGCCGTTCTCCGAGGGAGAAATGCGATGGAATGTCACAGTGAATTTGTAGAAGCCCTTGGGAATAATGCCCTACTATATCGTACAGTAGCACGGTAGGTAGGAAAGTATCGCAAGGACGTGTGTCAACCAGTGATGAGCAACGTTCAGGACGACCGGTGAGTGTGCGGACCGACTTGGCACGTGCCGTCATCGAGCAGCTCATGGATGAAGACAGACGATGGACGTTAATGGAGTTAGAGAGGGCGAGTGGCATCGAGAAACGCACCGTCCACAGGATATTGCGTAATGAGCTACAGCTACGCAAAATCGCTTTGCGGTGGGTACCGCATGCACTGACGGAAGTTCAAAGGTGGGTGCGCTATGCAATATGCTCCGACCACTTTGTACGCTGGCAATCGCCATCGATGAATTTTGGGCCAGGACATACGAACCAGAACTGAAACGTCAGTCCGCGGAGTGGTGACATCCTGGATCACTAAGGCACCAGAAGTTCCGTCAGAACCCTCCCCAAATTGATAGTGATCGTCGCGTATGGGGGTCATTGTTTGCCACTTTGTTCCTCATGGCAGAACAGTGACCGCACAGTACTAGCTACTCCGACGTTGGGGATGGGAAGAATTTGAGCACCCACCGTACTCTTCTGACCTTTCGCCATGTGACTTTGATCTCATTCCCAAGATTAAGGAAGCAATACGTGGTAGGCGTTTGCAACACGAGAGGACATTGCTAATGCTGTGCGCGAACAGATGACCCGATTCACACATGGTGAGGCAAATGCTGAGGCTGATGGTATTCGGCGCATCCCACGTCATTGGCAGCGTGTGGTGACACTAGCACGGGACTACATTGAGAATCTTTTGGCCCAGGTTTATCATGTCAACTTTATGTGTACTGTTATCATTCTTTTGCACGGTAAAGGCCATATTGCTCCGTATACTACCGTAATAAATTAGTGTGTTACAATATTTCAGTGCTATTTATTGTCCACACATGTAGTTAAGACCTTGTCATTTCGATCGTATATGTCACATTTTCCAACCGGACTGGAATCTTCAAGAAAAAAAAATAGTTGCCATGACTTTTGCCTCAACCCTCGTAAATAAATTAATAAATATCTTAGCAAATTTGTGTTGGAACGAAGTTTATGCAACACAAAATGCTGAATCATCAACAAATGCTTTCATTGATACAATTCGAGAAAAAATAGATGCACGCACATCAACAATAATTACTTCCCACAAAAATTGAAAGCGCAAACCGTGGATAACCAATGCTCTGGTTCGTTCTATAAATATCAAATATTAGATATACAAATTAATGAAACAAAATCCTGAAAATACCGTACTGAAAATAAAAATAGAATATATAAATTACAGGAATTATTACAGGTACTATTATCAAACAAACAAGGAACAATTTCTCTAAACGCAAGATCTATGAAAATCAACAAAATCAAAAAATCAGTATAATAATATACTTAATAGATTACTATTTCGCTCGGTCAAGCACTGCTTTTGAGTGTAATAGTTTATTTGCAATTTACAATTTATATTACTTTTAAGATATTATGTTTTTGTTTTTCTTCCTCGTAAAATTTATATACTTGTAAAGTTGTAAATAAACATTTATTATTATTATTATTATTATTATTATTATTATTATTATTATTTATAAATAAATACATACTCAGTGATATGGAAGTCGCAACATCAAGAATAAGTAGGAATTTTTTACCAAACTTAACACAAACTTGAAACTAATAAAAAAACAGCAATTGATTAAAATTTAAAAGGAAAAGAACAAAAATAAACATATTTTTTATTAAATTAAAGTTCCTCCCACTTTAATCAGTTAATATTTTTTATTAATAATGGGTTGGTTTGCCCCTATTGGTTACACACTTTCCTACTCTTCGTGGTATCAATTGTGGCAGGTGGTCGATAATCTTTTTTTTATGTTGTATTCCAAGAAATATTTAATTCGTACTGTAGAGCATACACCATCTGCGGAGGATGTTGTGTTTTTTAGTTCCTTCTCATAATGTCCCATACATGCTCATTGGGAGAAAGATTGGAAAATCTGGATGTTCATAGCAAGATAGCAATATAAACACATGGTAAAAAGTGGGTCTTCGAGGCGCTGAAGAAATGGAAGAATATAGGTTGCCTCGAATGAATAAGACCTTCTTCCATAAGATATAACACCTCATGCCAGAATCCCTACTGTTTGATGCACATGCCTCTTAACAGAAAATTCCGTATTGGGACGATACCCACATCTTCGCCTGACCCTCATAAGACCACCAAGCATTCCCAAATAGCTTATACTGTAATCGCAACCTGTCCCATCCCAAAAGTTGATTTTGTTGTTAAGCCGTTAGTGGTAACACAATATGTGGCCGATAAGAGTGCAAGCCGTTCTGTTCTGATGCTGCGGTGAACTGTTCAAAGGATAACTTTCGTTCGCTAACCATAGATCAGCAATTGATCTGGTACTAGATAATCGGTTGTTTTATCATTAGTTCTCGTTTATCCCCCGGTTCCTTCTCTTTGACGTTCATGACCCGCCCTAATCCATGACTGATATCAGCACATGCCGATGTATTGGTTTCGGTTAAGGCAATTAGCAATTTATTTAATCGAAAAAATCGCTCAAACGAACGATACGATCTCTTTTGAATTCGCTTAATTGGCGGCAATTTTTACGTTGATGTTGCAATTTTCATGAAATTACTTAAAAGAAATTAACTACTTTCCCTATATTTTTCTCGAAAACTATGAGGTTTACCCAAAAATGTTGTTCTTAATAATTTGTGCACTTTTGAATTCGCTACAATTATTTGTTATATGAATTTTATCTATCTCCAATAGTTTATCAGCAATCGGCAAAAAATGTCAAAATTTTCAATTTTTATTTTTATTCTCGAAAGTTAAAAATTTTATGAAAAACATGTTCGAATAAAACTTGTTCAGTTTTTCATTCCCTTTAATTTTTGTTTGAACCGTTTTTTTTAAATTTTTATATTTAGAAAAATATCACGAAAAAACAAAAAACGCCTCGAGTAAACAACCACTTCCGGTTTATGAATGTTTACCAAAAGCTTTTCAGATCGAGTTTTTAACAATAAAACCTTAAGTTTAAAGTTTCATGCCATTCGGATCATTCGTTTTTGAGATACAGCACCCACCGACAGACAGACAGACAGACAGACAGACAGACACAAACACACACACACAGACACACAATTTTTTTTTCCAGAAATTAGTGTTTTGGGTTCAGGGGACCCCAAAACGGATATTTCCGCAAAAAAAATTTTTGAAAAAAAAATCACGAAAACAATACTCCCCCTATATACTTCGTGTATAGGGAAAGTAAAAATGTTTAATTGTATTAGCTGATTATAAATTTAGTTTAAAATAAAATCATATATTACCTGCAACATATTTTATAATGTCATCATCACTAACTTCACAGCCTTGCTGCTTGACGATAAAGGCCATCGGCAGTTCTCCGCATTTTTCATCTGGAATTCCGATTACACCAGCGTCTTTAACAGATGGATGCGATATCAGAATGTCTTCAATTTCGGCTGGTGGAACCTGAAAATTAACATTTAAAAAATGCTTATAACCTAAAACCTTTTTGGCGGAAAAAAATACGATAAAAAACTTTTTGCGAATTCATGTTTCGGCCTACCGAACCCCTTTAATAACATTGTCTAAATTTTTTAATCATTCTCTTATTTTATATCAGAAGACGCTGTTAAAGGCCTTAGTGAGATGTAGGTCTAGTAAAGGGGCTACAATTGATCTCTTATACTTAAATGTCCCATCTTTATTTCTACATTAAGCATAGTATAGATCAAAATCATCCTAGGTGATTTGCAATTTATTTTAGGGCAAGCTTATGTTATATATTTAAATTTTCGTACCTATGATTAATTATGAGACCCTTATTTGTTTTGTATTAAATAGGCGTGGTAAATTAAAATGTTGCTAAACCTCAGAACACCTCATTTACCAACCATATGCGATTAACGTAGTTTTGGTTTAAAATAATCAATGGTTTGTTTAAGGAGATGAAAAGTAAACCCAGAGTACATAGAAATAAAGTTTCAAAAAGGCAATTTAAAAATCCGATGATTTATCAAGGATAGAAGATAAAACAATGTAACACACCAACATATAAAGAAACAATGAATCGCAATCAATTTTCATGACAACAATATACAACAATGAACTTGAAAGAACCGACAAATTGTGTGCCGCAGTTCTCTTGACAGACCTCATAGAATCAGTTTTGGATACTTTCAAGGATAAATAGTTGCATGGTCGGATTCATTGGTGACGTTGTCATGGATAAGATGTTTGCCGTACAGGTGGAAGACCTTTGTAACTAATAGAGTGTCATATATCCAGGATTGGGTAAGCTTACAGAAAAGGAAAAGTTAGAATGTTTGTGGCTCGATTCAAAAAATGTATCTCTAGATTAGAGAGCGATTTAAGCTAACACTCTCTAATAATCAATTACCTTCAATCAAAAACCTAGTAGATTATTTAGAATCACATTGTCTTGGGTGGGAAACCACATCAAATTGTTCTCTCAATGTTAATAAACCTAAACCAAATGAGCATAAAAAACCAACTTACACCTTTTTGATAAAATTAAGTTCTTTTCGCTTATGCAGGGCTAGCCACCCATTGTACACATGTAAAATATTTTTAAGTAAATCACCAAAGGAGCGATGTGAGATAGTTAAAACCTTTAAACTTTGCATAAATTGTCTATACATGTAAAACTTGTCAAATAAAACATCACACTTGCATTTTCCAAAGCGTGATGTTAGTCAAACAGAAATAGAAAACGTTCCAGATATTATAAATCCTTCCACTTCGGTTAACTTAATAGCTAATACTATTTCCACTCATCGAACTACTGTATTGTTATCCACTGCACTCATAGACGTTCGTGATTCATTTGGTAATTTTCACACTTTGCAGGCATTACTTGATACCGGTAGGTAGGTAGTCAGGCAAATTTCATCACTGAACGTTGCATACAAAAATTGAAGTTACAAATGGCTCATTCGCATATTCCTATTCAAAGAATAAATTCTGTGTCTTCATTCTCCCATCGAGGTGTTACTTCCTATACTATAAATCCTGTAAATTGTGAATTTCATTTCACTTTGGATTACACAATCAAATATCTGTGCTAATATGCCCTCGTCGGTCATTCCTCAAAATAGTTGTTCGAAGCATTTAACTAATTTAAAATTAGTTGATCCTAATTATGGGATTCCTAGCACTGTTAATTTGCTCTTGGCGCCGATGTGTTTTCCTTTGTTTTGTTGGATGGCAAATACGTGGAGGTGATACGGCTCCAGTAGCAGTAAATACACTTTTTGGCTGGATTTTATTGGGTAAAGTGGAGTTTCCCAGATCTATTTAGAGTCATACTCAGGTTAATTCATTATGCACTGCGCTTGAATTTGACATAATGAGGTTTTGGGAGCTAGAACCGGTTCCCCTAAAGGTCTCGCTGTCCCCTGAGGATCATCAAGCGGAACAAATCTTCAAAAGGGAATATTTTCTTGACCATTTTGGTCGGTTTGTCGTGCCTTTATTGTTCAAACCTAATTCTCAATTTTCATTTGCTGGATCATATGAAATCGAATGATTATTTAGAAACATGGAAAAAATTACTGTCTCACCAACTTCTACTTCAGAGAGTTACTATATTCCACATCATTATGAACAGTACAACGACCAAACTTCGAGTCGTGTTTGATGCTTCAGCAAATTATTCGGAAGGTCATTCACTGAATGAGAATCTATTCAAACTAATATGTTCTCGATTCTCTTGAAATTTCTACTTCATGCTGTTATGTTCACTGCTGACATTAAACAGATGTATAGACAAATATTGGTTCGTGAAAATCATCGCAAATTTCAAACTAAATACAGTTACATGGGGAATTTCATCTGCTCCATACCTCGCTATTCGAACAATTTTGGAATTAGCCCGAATCAAACAATCAACATATCCTCGTGCTTCGCGTGTCATATCCACTGATGTCTATGTGGACGATCTTGTTTTGGGATGTTTGTCGTTGCAAGAGGCTAAACTTCTTGTTACAGAGATCACTGATTTGTTGAAATCAGGAGATTTTGAATTACGTAAGTGGGCAAGCAATATTCATGCCTTACTTACTGATGTGACAGACAAATCAGAAGCGTCGTAGTTATCACTGGATGACAATAAAAATCCTAGTGCCAAAATTTTGGAAAAATTGGCAGCCAGATTCAAAGTTTTTTCTTTAAACTAAAATTAGTTGATAAACCTTACACTAAACGAACAATTTTGTAGTATGATGCTCGCATCTTTGATCTTCTAAGGCTAATCTCGCCATTACCATTTTTTGCTAAAAGGTTGATTCAACATTTATGGACACTTCATCTAGATTCCTCCATCTTATGCCGTAGAAAAATGGTTAAACTTTTATCCACAATTGTCGCCTATCGCTTATTTGCAAATTCCGTCGTCTCGCCTTGGATAATACATTAAATTATCAGTTACAAGGCTTCTGTGGCGCTCCAATAGTAGGCTACGCAGCTGTCATTTATGTTTGTGTTACATCTGTAGATAAAATAGACAAATTTATTGTTTGTTCTAAATCAAAGGTAGTTCCTTTAAAAAAAGTTTCAATCCCTTGGCTTGAATTGTGAGCTGCAGTTATCTTGGCAGACCTCATAGAATCAGTTTTGAAAACTTTCAAGGATATTGTAAAATTTGATCAAATAGTTTCACCATCGGATTCATTGGTGACGTTGTCATAGATAAGTTGTTTGCCGCACAGGTGGAAGACCTTTGTGAGTAATAGAGTGCCATATATCCAGGATAGGGTACCAGCCAGTGCGTGGCGTCATGTACCCATGCTTCATAACCCAGCTGATTGTGTATCTCGAGGCTTGGCTCCTACTGAGTTATTAACTAAGGTATTATGGTGGGCGAGGCCTAATTGGCTATTACAATCAGCAGATTTATGGACAAATCGTGTGTCGGCCTGTGACACCTCAGATGTACTAACATACAAGCATATTTACTTACATGTTACGCTTTATATATAATTCTAAAGATAAAACTTCGCTACATCCTTCATTGTCACTTAATGAGCTTCACATTGCACTTGGCTACTTAGTTAAACATGTACAAGCTACAGCTCTCTCTGAGGAGATTATGAAACTCAACCAAGGAAAAAAACGTAGTAAACCCTTTCGTATATTAGCTCCTTTTCTAGATGACAGGGGAATCCTGAGGGTGGGCGGTAGACTACACCGTTCTTCTTTGCATTATGATCCAAACATCCAATGCTTCTAAAAAAGTAAGCATTGGCTGAGAATCCTTATCATTAAATAATATCATAAAGACAATTTTCATCCTGGTTTGTCGTGTCGACGTTAAATAAATCGTGCTATATTTAAATGTATATGCTGTTTTTGTGTAAAACTTAGATTTCAAATACCATTTATGGGTAGGTTACCCATTTCTCGTATCTCGCAAGTCAAAACGCACTGGAGTTGACTTTGCAGGCGCGGTGACGATCACTTTGGGTAAGCATTATGGAGCAAAGTCCTTAAAAGCGTACATATGTGTGTATGTATGCTTTGCCACGAAGGCTATCCATCTGGAATTGGTCTCTTCGTTGACATCGAAAGCATTCTTAGCTTGCTTTCGTCGCTTTGTAGCTCGTCGTGGTCGCTGTACTGATCTGTGCAGTGATTGTGCAACAGATTTTGTGGGAACTAATCATATGCTATTACAAAATTCTGTTGGGAAATTATCCAGTAAGTGCCACCTCAATCCCTTCAGACTTTAGGAGGCAGAGGTGAAATCGTTCAAAACACACTTGACACGAGTCATCGATGAACAGATACTGACGTATGAGGAACTGAACATAGTCCTAATTCAAATCGAGGCTATCCTTAATTCAAGACCATTGTGCCCAATTAGCTCTGATCCCAATGATTTGTCGGTTTTGACTCTTGATCATTTTCTTACTTTGGAACCATTAAGTGCTTCTCCAAAAACAGTTGCCGTTTTTGCGTATGCGCTCTAAATGGCTTTTACTGAAGGATGAAGTGTATGAAAATTCATCAGTTCTCATAAAACATGATAATACGAGTATTATCTCACATTAGTCTGGCTAGACCGGGAAGAAAAGGGGGAAAAGTGTCCCTTTGATTTATTAAGGATTGCCGATTTCGCCGTTAGTTTTCAAACAACAGCAATACGTAACCCGAAGCTACGAGCTTTACAAGGGCTACAAGATTTAACAATGACAACATGAACACATTTTTAGATATCATAATTTACAGCTTATTATGAGAAGATGCCATCTAGATGAAACTAACAATCCAACCGGTCACAAGTAAAATTGTATGTATTAAAGGAATAAAACAGGTTGGTTCTGTCACTTTGGCGGAGAGAGGACTTAATGTAACAATGATAGCATCTATCAATAAAATTTGGAATATAGTAACATTCAGTTGCCACTATGCACGAAGAAGTTAAGGAAATAATGCAAAATATTAAAAGAAAAATATCTACGCCATCAGATTAAGCAGACATACGATTTTAAATAACTACAGATCTTACCTGAAATCCTTTATATTTAATTAGTTCCTTAAGCCTCTCTACGATAAAGAAATCACCGTCTTCATCATAATACCCAACATCGCCGGTTCTCATAAATCCATCCTCGTCAAAGGCGTCTCGTGTCGCCTGTTCGTTATTCATGTAACCTATCATATTCATCTCCGATTTAATACAAATTTCTCCCATTTTATTTGCTTCCAGAGGTTTTCGTGTTTCAATGTCGACCACTTTAATGCGTGCATTATTTGTAACACTTCCAGAACATCCGTGCTTTAAACGGCGGCTAGAATATCGCTCGGTCATCGTGATAATACCACACGTTTCTGTTAGACCATAACCTTGTCTAACTTGAACTTTCATTCTAGAAAAACAAAACAGAAATTGAAAACCATTTTATGAAAAGGTAGAAAAATTATTGTCTTAATAACAGAAAAAAAAAGAATTTTCTGCTTATAAAAATTATAATTAAATATAAATTAATTAATTTTAATTCTGCAATATTCTGTAATCTATTCAGGAATGTAGAAATTAAATACTATTTTTTAAATTAAATTTTAAATTTTAATTTTGGTGAAGACAAACACTTCACCAAAATTACGTATCTGGTAACATCAAGAGGGTAGCTCAACAAGTATCAACTATTTTAAATTTTAATTAGAACTAAATGGTTCCAAAATAATTTATTTTTATAAAGTAATTGTTATTATGTCTTGATTCTATTGTAATATTACTTGAAAATTATTAAATATTATTAAAGGATATGAATCTTTTCAAATTAAAAAATATAATAGTACATTAAAATTGGTTTCCTTGAATATTTAATAATAAGAACTACATGATGGTAGTAATTTTTTGACATGTAAAATGCGTATTGTTTATGGTTATTTTTACATACTTATTTTCAATAATTTGTTGTATTTCAGGACCCAAAGACGCTCCAGCGCACAATATATCATTGATACTGCTCAGATCGTAGTCATCGACCATTGGACTCTTCGCCAAGAAGAGCGCCAGCGAGGGTACCACATACAGCTTGGTGACCTTGTGCTCCTGTATAGCTTTCAAAAAGAGGTCTGGCTTAAATTTAGAAAATACCACATTCTTCATTCCGTTTGCGATACATCCTAGTGATACCACAAGGCCGAATGTGTGGTAGAACGGCATCATTCCTATTGTTGTATCAGCAGATGTCATGGACAAACATTCTCTTTGTCTGAGGAGTAAAATAATTCAGTTAATTAAAGCTACATATTTTTTTATGGTTTTACATACGTGGTGTAATGCATTACTAATCTTTGGCTGTTGTGTGTGACCATAACGCCTTTGGGTAAACCAGTAGTTCCTGATGAACACAAAACCGTACATACTTGATGTTCAGGATCTACGTCAATAGGTTTAAACTTGTCGATGTTTTCATTTCCCATTTCTAGCATATGTTTAAAGCTGTAAACGTCATTCGCACCTTGCCCGAATGAAATGATCCTTCTGACGCAGTCAAAATTACATAAAACCGCACTGACGTCTTCAATTAGAGCCTCTGAACAGAATACTAGTTTGGGCTTGGATATGTTTAATATATTTGTTAATTCAACTATAAATAAAACCAGAATCATTTTTAAGGTAAAACATGTCAAAAATTTGTCAAAACTTACATTTCTTGTATGTGTTATTGATAGTATTTACAATGGCTCCAATGCAATAACAAGCTAATACCGGAATGAAATAGTTTATACAGTTCTCACTGATTATAGCTACGACATCGTCCTTTCCAATTCCCAACTTTTGCAGCGCAATCGCTGTTTTGATCGTCCATTCGATAAATTCCTTATTTGTGATCTCTTCGCCGGTAACACCATCAACCTAAAAATATATATAAATACGATATTAAGTAAAATAAAAGTAAAATAACTAATAAAGAAATATCTTTGTTAGAATCGGACCTCAAATATTCACCACACGTTAATTATCATAACTTTAAAGATACCTTAAGAGTAATCTCTCTTAAGCAATACGAATGTATGTTTAGATCAAAACTAAATCACCTTCAACAACACCTTTTATATTCAAATATAAGGACTGTTCATGGAATCACCACTCTTCGCGGATATATTCATGAGTCATTTTGAAGAACCACTCTTTAAAAACAAGACGTCTACAAAAATACCCATTATGTCGACGATATGTTTTGCATTTGAAAGGACACAGGCAACTAGACGCTTTATTAACAACACTAAATTCAATCATCCGAAAAAATAAGTTCACAGTCGAAAATCAAACTAATGGAACGCTCAACTTTTTGGACCTGAACATCTGAATAGAAAACAATACATTAAAATATTCTATAAGCAGAAAACCCATCTCCACAGACACAATTATCCCTTCGACTTTACAACAATCAGAATAAATTTTCCGATTAGATTTTATGGATAAAGATAAAAGAAGAAATAACGTTATGATAAAAGGACACAAAATAAGAAAAGAGAACTTAAAGTAGAGAAGTTCTGCAAGGAAGCACTACAAGTAGAAGTCAAAGTAGTCAAGGCCCACAAAATGAAAAAAGCAAAAGGAGAACAATAATAGCGGAAATTGAAACAAGAGAGAAAAAAGAGGAAATTATTAAAGCCAAGAGCAACAAACTGAAGAACACTCAAATATATATTGACAACGACATTACCACAACTGAAGGAGAAGTCCAAAGAGAAATTAAAATCATAGCCAGAGAGGAAAGAGACAAAGGGAACTAAATAAGGGTAGGTTATAAGAAATTAATAATAAATGGAGAACAATACACCTGGAATGAGCAGGAGAACGGACTAGTAGCAGGGAACCAGAAACATAGGCAAAAAAACTAATAACACAAGAAAAAGAAAACACAAAATCGACCCAGGCAGATAATAAGGACACCCATAAAAAATAAAAACACATAAATACAACCACATGGAATGTATGATGAAAAAAAGAAATAGGGAAGAAAAAACGTAAGAAGCCTTAAAGGAAAAGAAATAGAACTAATAGAGGAAATGGTAGAATGCAAAGTCAAGATAATGGCAATAACAGAAACTAAAAAACGGAAAAGGTATACAGAGAATACATAAAGGTTACTGGATAATCTGATCAGGAGTGGAGGAAAAAGAGAGAGCTAAAGGAGAAGTAGGATTATTAGTAGCGCCAGACAGGCTGAAAATTATAGAGGATAAACAGGCAAATGAAAGAATGATGTCAGTAGACATATTGATGACAAAAGAAGAAAAGTGGACTAAGATAACAGCATATGGAAGATGCAAGAAAAGAAGACAAAAACCAGTTCTATATAGGATCTACAGAAAGAAATAGACGATAGAACGGAGAATACTATAATCATAGGAGATCCAAACGTAAGAGTAGGCAAACAAAACGAAAGAATAGAAGAATACATGGGGAAAGAAGGAGAAGCAACAAGGAACAATAATGGAGACAGAATAATACAACTTTGTATAGAAAATAACTTATAATCACAAACACAAAATTTATAACAAAGATATACACGAATATACGAGAACGCAAGCAGCGAGTAACGAATAATCCCTAATCGATTACTGCCTAATAGGTTAAAAATAAATGGAAAATGGTGAATAACGTAAAAGTAACAAGAAAAGCCGAGATAAGAAACGATCAATCGTTACTCAAAATTGACATAGCAAGAAGACAACAAGAACAAACTGAAAAGAGAAGAATAATAATCAAGTAGAAAATAAAGACGCAAAAACTTAAAGAAGAACAATACCGAAAACATACCAGGAGATAGTAAATAGAGAATTCGCTAAATAAAAAGATAATAAAGAGAGTACGAACAAAAACGCAGATTATGTAGAATGCACAGAGAGAAGAAAAGAAGTAAAAATAGAGGTATAGAAGTCCAAACAAGATTCATGGAAGGAATTTGGTATAAAGATGAGCGAAAATTATCGGGATAATCAGAAAATATTAATTAAAACAAAAGAAAGAACACAGCCTGTTGAACATAAAAGGTAAGTACGGAAGGATAGTAACAAATGAGGATAAAATAATGCAAAGAAACAATAGTTTGAGGAGCTGACAGGTACAGAAACACAGAACAAAAGAAAACCGGAAGAAGAAGACAACCAAATGGACAGTGAATGAAGATGAATGAAGTTGAAGAAATTACGGAAGAAGAGACAAAAGAAAATATCAAAAAACTGAAGAATGGAAAAGCACCAAGAAAAACGAAATAACACCAGAAATGATTAAAAACATCGGTGATGTGGAATTATAAAATTGACAGAATTAATTAATGAAATTAACAAACACACCAGGTGTAGTAATGGCAAGAATACTTGAAAAAATAGTCGGAGACTGTTGAAATTATATTTAAAAATATTCATAGTGGCGCCCTCTATAATATACTTGTATGAATAAAGTTAGTCTCGTGTGAACCACGCAACAGAGAGTTTCATTTGTAACAGGTTATGGGCCCAGGCTCGCAGAGTGTCCCGCAGGGGTGGTTGATATGCACAGCCATTTGGGAGTAGCGACCCCACGTACCCGAGCCGTACACTGCACACACACACATCACACACACACACACAGCAGGGCGACTTGGGAGGGTGGTTTTAGTGGGTATACCTGTTCTGGGGAGTCCCACACTTCGTTTATAAAAGATTTTCCATCCCCCAGCTACAAAAAAAGGCTCGCATAGTGAAGTGTAAAGTTGATGCTGAAAAATGACAAGTTACTTAGCGAACATTCAAAAGTTGCGGGGTCGTGATAATTACAATGATTGGGCCTTTGCGGCGGAGAACTTTTTAATACTAGAAGGTTTAAACAAGTATATTGATGGCTCGGAAACAGACGTGGGAAAGGACAAGATGGCGAGAGCTAAACTAATCCTAATGATTGAGACGCCGTTATTTGTTCACATAAAAGAGACAAAGTCCACGAAAGAAGTTTGGAATAACTTAAAAATCTATCTGACGACTCGGGTTTTACAAGGAATATTGGATTACTGCGAGCTCTTATTTCAATAAGACTGGAGAATTGTAATTCAATGGAGTCGTACGTAAATCAAATGGTTGACATAGCGCAGAAATTGAAAGGAACAGGATTTCAAATAGATGATGAGTAGGTAGGATCTCTATTATTAGCCGGATTGACTGAAAGATATTCGCCGATTTACAAGTATGGGCGTAGCACAGCAGATGGCAGTAACCGTGAATCAGCTGTAAAGAAAGTCGGAAAAAACAGTGTGTAGTTTGCTGTGAGGCGATACTCCCTTTCAAACACAAAGGAACAAGGGCCGACAGAATCTGGAAGTTATTCACAGTGATGTGTGCGGTCCAATGCTAATTACGTCCTTGGGAGGTTCCAAGTATTTTGTGTTGTTTGAGGATAATTACAGTCGTATGACATTTGTGTATTTTCTGAAGACAAAGGATGAAGTTATCAACAAATTTAAAGAGTTCCAATCAATGGTGGAAAACCAGAAAAACTACAGAATAAAGAAAATAAGATCAGACAATGGTGGTGAGTTTTGTAATAATGACATGGAAAAATTACTCAAAAGAAATGGTATCATTCATCAGAAAACAAACACGTACACCCCTAAACTAAATGTTTTATTGAAACGAATGAATAGAACTATTGTAGAGAAAGCGAGGTGCTTATTATTTTATGCAGACCTAAAAACCAAATTCTGGATTGAGGTTGTACATACAGCGGTTTACTTGCGAAACAGATCAATAGTATCAAGTTTAGAAGGAAAAACTCCTCATGAAGTTTGGCATGGTCACAAACCAGATGTTAGTGATTTCAGAATCTTTGGGAGCCATGTAATGGTTCATATTCCAAAAGAAAGACAAACCAAATGGGAAAAGAAGTAAAAATGATATTAGTATTATACAGTGAAACAACAAAAGGGCACAGATGGTACGATTCCAACAGAAACATTGTAACCACAAATAGAAATGTAGTAGTAATGGAAAACATTACAGACAACCAAGTGCAGGTGAAGGACAGCAAGGAAGCCGAAATAGTGGAGAAAGTGGAGGATATAAGTTCTGAAGAAGATGCGGAAATAGCGGAATCAGTGGGGGATACAAGTTCTGAAGAAGAAACAGTAGCAGAATTAGTGAGAGATACAAGTTATGAAGCTGAAGAAGAATCAAGTAGCAGTATGAATAACAGTAATAATAACAGGAACAAGAACCAATTAGAAATTCCAAGCGACTTCCACAACCCAAGGTGTTTGAAGATTTTGTGACATACATGTGCTGCGATGGAAATTCTATACTCTCAGATCCATTAACAGTCGAAGAAGCCTGTTCCAGGCCAGATGTATCTCAGTGGAAGAGAGCGATACAAGAAGAAATGGAAAGTTTCAAGGAAAATGAAGCATAGGATCTAACAGCATCGCAAGGAGGAAACGTAGTGACTTGCAAATAGGTTTTTAAAACCAAGTGCGATAGTGAAAACCAAATGCATTATAGAGCGAGACTCGTTGCTTCACTCAAAGACATGGGATTGACTATGATGAAACTTCCGCACCTGTTGTGAGGCATTCAACTTTGAGAATGTTAATGGCTTTAGCAGTTAAATTGAATTTGACCATAACACATCTTCACGTAACTACAGCTTTTTTGAATGGTGACCTAGATGAAATAATATATTTGGAGCAGACAGAAGGCTTCGCAGTAGATGAAAATAAGGTGTGCAAGTTAAAAAAGGCTATATATGGTTTGAAACAAGCTTCTCGGTCTTGGAATAAGAAAGTTAAAAGTGTGCTTAATAAGATAGGTTACGAAAGATCAAAGTTGGAACCGTGTATATATATGAAAGGTAAAGAAAACAAGCTAACAATAATAGCGTGGATGATTTATTCATTTTTTGAAAAGACTTATCGGAACTAAAACAAGATTTAGGCACCAACTTTAACTTTTTATTTTCAAACTAAAAGTTTCTAGTCGAAATCCAAAATATTTTCTCGATTTAAAAATTGCTTTTTTATTATTTTGTGAATTAGCCGAAATTTTGCCCCTATGGTCCAACCTAAATGCGACTTTTGGCACAAAATATTTTGGTTAGAGGTTTTTATTCTCTAGCTCACGAAAATATTGCTACATACCACAATCAATTAAGTTACCAATCGGACAAGGATTTTTTCATCCGCTAACTTTAATTGATATTCAACTACAACTACAAAACGATTATATTATATATTATATTATTTACTTTACAGGATCTATTACAAAACAAATAAAAATACATACAAAGGAAACACTGAATCACTTTAAAATTTGGAACATAGATCAATGTTTTAAAATCATCGTATTTTGACTGATTAATTACAAAGGTTTTTAAGTGTATGACTAACGTCATTTATTTAAATAGTGAATAATTTCTAAATTACATCGATCGATCCACTATTTGACATGTTATATAATCTGCCATCTTATAACGCGCAAGTATTTTCCAAATATCTACATCATATGACGCATTTGGCATCATTGATCATATCTTTCATATTGATTGATTCTATTTATTTATTTTTTCCTCTTATGAAACTAGAAATTCAGGACGCGATTAAAATGCGGCTCGGGAATTAAAACATGATATGACCTCAAAATTTAGTGCGATTGAGGAAGATATTGCAATACTTAAAGAAATGATTGTCCAACTGGAAACTAAATGCATATCCAGAAATACTAGTAATTTGGACTTCGAGATCGTTAATGAAGTAGAAGATCGTCGCAAAAGAACTAATAATTTAATGATTTACAATGTTCCCGAATCGCAGGCATCAACATCTCAAGCCAGACAAGAACATTAAACGACTTTATCGAAGCGTGTAATTTTGCTACACAACATATTAACGATGAACTTCAAGAAGCATTAATTTTTGTAATTAAAAGTAAACTAACAGGGAGAGCCAAAAGATTACACGGCAATTAAAAAATTGGGAAGAAATTAAAATATTATTATCAGGTCATTACCGTAACTGCAGAGATACCGGAGGTATTTTACGCGAATTAACTTCAACATTTCAAAAACACAACGAAACGCCTCGCACTTTTGTACAAAAAATCGAAAACTTATTAACAAAAATCCGTGCAACACTTGCTTTAGACGAAACATTATCAAATCAAGAAAAAAAACGTATTAAATAATTCTCATGAAAAAATTGCACTCAAAACACATTTATCGAGAATAAACGAACCATTTGGTTCCATAATTCGTTCACAAAGACCTAAAAATTTAGACGAAGCAGAACAATTCCTAATTGAAGAAGAAAATATTGCATATTTAAAAAGTTTCAGAAACGCAAAACCTAATAATTCATTTAATAATAAAATAATTCCAAAAGCAAATTACGGAAATTTTAATCCGAAATCAAATCAAAATAATAATTTTTCAAACAGATTCCCTCAAAACAAAAATTGTAATTATTGCAAAAACCTGGTCACTTAATTTCAGAATGCTACAAGTTAAAATATCAAAATCAATCAAATAATTATCCACATCAAAAACAAAAATCCAAGAGTAAACCAACCAAGTACGTCTCAAAATAATAATAACCAAAGACAATCAGTAATTCATAAAAATCCGCAATACAATAATTCAAACCGAATTTTACATAATTTAAACACCGAAATGGAGTTGAATTCGGGTTACATCATCATCGTCGCATCAGTGCTACTCACAAATTTATTAATTCCTCCAAATACATATTTTTATATTAAAAATCAAAATGGAAACACATTTCTTGTAGACAGAGGATCACCAATGTCATTAATAAAAACAGAAGCAGTTCAATCAATGAACCTTTCTACACAAAAAGATGAATTAAAAATTTACGG
Organism: Ontholestes murinus; assembly: GCA_963969525.1. Taxonomy (NCBI): domain Eukaryota; kingdom Metazoa; phylum Arthropoda; class Insecta; order Coleoptera; family Staphylinidae; genus Ontholestes; species Ontholestes murinus. The sequence goes on from OZ018387.1 coordinate 48,097,986, forward strand.
TATAAATGAACAAGATTGCGAAACTTTAATTACTCACTCATCAATAATGAAAGCAAACCAAAATGAAAGTCACAAATATTATTTAATTAATTTAATTTTTTTTTCACTTGATGGCCTCGTGGGCATTGATTTTTTAGAAAAATTTCAATGAATAATTGGCATTGCACACAAAAAACTTATTTTAAATTTCAAAGAATTACCCTTATATACACATGATCAATTTAATAATAATTCACAATCTCAAGAAATAAATGAATCAAATGAAAACAATTCACTCGAACTAATCCCAAATTAAAGCAACACATGTCCAACCACAATATGAAATAATTAAAACAGAAAAATTACAAACAAAACCAAATAAAATAAATGAAACACAATATTCTGAAATTACAATTCCACCACGAACGATTCAAACAATTAAATTAAACGTGAACAATCTTAATAATTTAACAGTAGGATTCTTAGAAGAATGAATAATAAACAAAAGCTTAAAAATACGAAACTCAATAGTAAAAATTAAATCACTTCAATCTTAAATAATTCAATACATGAACAAAAATTAAAAATACCTCCAGTTCAATTAGAACCAATTCATGAAACTAACTCTTAGGAACGTCAAATAAATTTCAATAATTTACAAAACCGCGAACAAATTATTTTAGATAAGTTACTACTTGAACATTTAAATTACGAAGAAGGAAAATTCAAAACCTTTGTTTAAAATTTAAGAACATATTTTATTTAGAGGGAGATCAATTAACCTTTACAAACGAAATTAAACGCGAAATAGACACTCAAGATTCTAAACCAATATTTACGAAAACACAGATACCGCCTTATTCATAAGGAAGAAGTAAGAAATCAAATAAATTCAATGTTAGAAGAAAATATAATTCAACCGTCTACCAGCCCCGGGTCTTCGCCAGTTTGGTTTATCCCTAAAAAGATCGATTCAAGTAATAAATAAAAGTAGCGTATAGTTATCGATTATAGAAAGTTAAAAGATGTAACCGTAGGAGATAAATATCCTTTACCGAACGTAGAAGACCTAGACCTAGCGTCAAAAACAAAAACGATATACCTAAAACGGCGTTCTCAGTAGAAAATGGATATTTTGAATACTTAAGGATGCCATTCGGTTTAAAAAATGCACCATCCACTTTTCAAAGAGCAATGGACAATATAATGAAAGGTTTACAAAATGAGATGTGTCTAGTGTACATGGACGACATCATAATTTATTCAACAACTATGGAAAAACATATTAAAAGATTAAATTTAGTATTCGAACGTTTACAAAAATACAATTTTAAAATACAACCAGTTAAATGCGAATGTTTACGCAAAGAAGTGGCATATATTGGTCACTTGGTAACTAAAGACGGAACCCTATGAAACCCTATGAAAATCGAAACATTACAAAATTTTCCGATTCCAAAAACTCAAAAAGACATTAAGGCTTTACGGGATATTACCGAAGATTTAAATAATTATTAAAAAATAACTAAACCACTTACAAAACTTTTAAAGAAAGACATATAATTTAATTTTGATGAAAATTTTCAAAAATCATTCGAACTTTGCAAACATTTATTATTATTAACAACAGCAGAAAATTCAAAATAATTACAAATAAGAACCACTTATTTGGCTTTTTTCAGTAAAAGACCCAGTTAGATGGCGATTACTCTTATTAGAATACGATTACGAAATAATTCATAAATCCAGAAAAATTAATCAGAATGCAGACGCATTGTCAAGAATAAATTTAAACGCATTAACAGATTTAAATAATTCAGAAATATCAGAAAACAAACATGAAAGAGAAGAAAACGAAATAATGAAAGAATAATTTGAAAACTTTATAATTGAAAAACAGAATAAATCCTTACTCATTTTTAACTTAATTAAAAAAACAAATGATTATGTTATATTTGTCAGTCACAACGATATTATAAGTTGCATTCCAACAACCAAAAATCAAGATACACCACACATACAAACAATAATTCAAGATACTTGTATAGACCCACAAGATCAAAATTTAAATTTAACAGATTTATTAACAATTAAACAAAGTATTAAACTTTAGAAACGTTAAGTATTAAAGATTGTTTTCAAATTTTATATAAAATAAAAGATCAATTACCACCAATTACTATTTAAACAACATCTAACACCTTTCATTAACTGAAATATTAAATTACATTTTTAGAAACGAAGAATTAAATAAATTTACATTTACAATATGTCACGACATTGTAAAAGTTCCACCTGAAAATGAAAGGCAACAAATTTTAGAAAATTATCATTCAAGCAAAATATCCATACATAAAGGTATTAACGAAACATTTAGAAGAATAAGAGATCGATATATTTGGAAAAACTTAAAAACCGATGTAGAAAACTTTATTAAATCATGCGATACATGTAATAAAACAAAAACAAACCGACACAATTTAGATTACCCATTAGTCATAACCGAAACACTTAATAAACCATTTGAACAATTTAACATTGATTTACTAGAAATCCAACGAAATCATAAAATGCTGACGATAGTAGATAACTTCTCAAAATTTGCTCAAGCGTATCCAATAAAAAATAAACAATCAACAACAGTCGTAGATAAACTTTTATTATATTTTCAACACTTTCCAATACCAAAACAAATCCACATTGATTCAGGTACTGAATTCGATAATTATCACTTAAACGATTTAGCAAAACTTTACAATTTTAAACTAACATTTAGCGCAATTGCACATCCACAATCCAATGGAACACGCGACACTTTTAGACACATTACGTGCATTTCATCTCGAAAATCCAAATAAATCTACCAATGAAGGAATCCTCTTCGCAATTAAATCATACAATCGACGCAAATCTAATACAACAAAATTTACATGTACATATTCAAACGAAGAAAAAGTTGATATTTCAAAGAAAATAGCAATTTACAGAACTTTAGAAGCTTTGAACAAAAACTAGCTAACTATGCTGTTACACGTCGAAATAATATTTTGCAGAACGTTACGAGCAATTCCAGCACATCAGTTCGTTGTGTAGCTTGAGAAAGAAGGATTTCAAAATCTACTGTTCACAGAACCTTGAACAAAAACAAGTATCACCCTTACAAACCAACAAATGTACAAGGTGATAATGACTATCACCGAAGTTTGCAGTTTAGCAGGTGGTACCTTTAAAAATTCAAAGATGACGCTAATTTTCCTAGGAATATACTATGGACAGATGAAACATGATTTACCAATTGTGGAGTATACAATAGGAATTACTATCATCATTAGTCTACTGAAAATCCACATTTGGTAAATCAAAAAAGATTTCAAGTTCTATTTGGTTTTAATGTCTAATGCTGTTTAATTGGTTTGAAATTTTGTTTATATTTTTATTTTGTTTTTTGAATTCTTTTCGTTTTAGATAGTCACTTAATAGGTCCTTTTATCATTGATTGCAATTTAACTGGTAACAGATATTTGTAGCTATTAACAAATGAGATTAATTAATCCCAAAGACATGCAAAACATCTGGTTCCAACAAGATGGTTGCCCGGCCCATAACACTCGTAACGTGCAACATTTGTTGAGAGTAAACTTTAATGAAATAGTGATTTCAAAAAATAGACTAATGCAAGATCACCCGACCTTACACCCCATTGACTTTTATTAATGAGGTACCACTAAATACGAAGTGTTTAGTTTTGAACCACCAGAAACTCGAGAAATTTTTGAACAAAGAGTAATAGATGTGCTATGATTAGTAAACGGAAACACACTACGTAGAGTTTGTAATTCTTATAGAACAAGATGTCAAATGTGTGTGGAATAGAATGGTCGTCATATTGAACAATTTCTTTAAGTGAATATGACGTTTAAGTACTTTTTATTTCTATAATTTAACTTTCAACTGTCATATTTAAGATTAATTTAGGTTTTTTTTAATATTTTGCTTCTAACTAATTTTTTTTCAGGCATGTTATACATCGTTGAAATTGTTGTACAAATAGTACAACTATTAAAGCAACACTAATTTGAATGAAATTATTTCTGTTGAATAAACTAATAAATGATATTTTAGATTGTTTAATGTAACTATAACATGAAAAATTATAAACAATCTAAAATATCATTTATTAGTTTATTCAACAGAAATAATTTCATTCAAATTAGTGTTGCTTTAATAGTTGTACTATTTATAACACGCAAATTAATTTGTATTATTCAATGTCTGTCGAAGTATTAGCTAGAGAAGTAGTTGTTTCAAATTAATTTGTTTTGTAGTCTTAGTAAGACTCATTGTTGTAGATTCACGAAATGTTTTCGTATTTTTAAATTTATTAAAAAATTTAAGTTCACTTATTTGCACTACAATGTTTAATAATATTGTATTGTAATTCGTTCAAATAAGGAAGAAACAGTAAAAAATATAATTTTAATTATATTTAATTTCTATTATTTTTAATTTATTAAGGCGGCCTTTTAAACATTCTGGGAGATATAATACAATTAGTAGATTTAACGGTAACTTGATACGCTCGATCATAAATTTGGCGGTTTGTCTACTTAATGATTCGTATACAACTAAAACAACATCTTTATATTATGCCGCTTGGGCCAGAATGATGAATTCCACAATCATCTTTATTTATTACTTGATATAGTAGGTATATTAAGCCAGGGCGTGATTCATATTCCCAGGCTAAATCTTACAGACCGATCAGCTTGTCATCATTTATTTTAAAACTACTAGAAAAACTAGTAGACAGGCACATACGGGAACGAGTTTTAAAGGACTCGCCACTACACCGTCAACAATATGCCTACCAAGCGGGAAAGTCATGCGAGCTAGCAATCCACCAGCTAGTGAGCAGATGCGAAAGGACCCTACAATGCAAAGACGTTGCGTTAGGGGCCTTTCTGGATATTGAAGGGGCGTTTGACAACACAACCTTCAACTCCATAGCAACAGCAATGGAGAAGAGAGGAATCAACCCGCACGTCCGACAATGGGTAAACAAGATGCTCAGAAGTCGGACTGTGACAACTACCCTATATGGAAAAACAGCAGAAGCGTTAGTCGCTGGCGGGTGCCCGCAGGGAGGTGTTCTCTCGCCGCTCCTATGGTGCCTCGTCATGGGCGACCTTCAGGGCAGCCAGGGCATATATGCACTAGGGATGCAGATGATCTGACCATTCTAGTAAGCGGGAAGTTTGGAACCACTGTATCAAACTTTATTGAGAGCATCAGCAAAAAGGCCATGAGAGGGCTTTTTGCGACCCGAAAAATGGTGGGTCGCACATGGGGACTGAGACCCGGTATGACCAAATGGCTATACACTGTGGTCATAAGACCTATAGTGACATACGCGGCGCTCGTTTGGGGAGAAAAGCCCCAAACCAAAAGTTCAACAGTAAAACTCGAAAGAGTGCAAAGACAGGCGTGTCTGCTAATCACTGGGGCAATGAAGACAACGCCCACGGCAGCCATGGAACACATATTATCGCTACCACCACTACATTTATTTGTAATGATGGAAGCTAGACAGGCAGCCTATAGTATGCACATAAATGGACATACTTTAAATATGGGGCCATCAAGACCGGCAACATTTAAAGTACTACAAGAAGAAGAGACACTAACAATGAGGTCCGATTTCACCAAAATCGTACACCCATCCCGCAGATTTAAAACAATCATACCACAGCGGAGTGAATGGACAAATGGAACATACCCGGAAACGAATAAAGGAACCATCTAGTACACAGACGAGGCCAAAAAAACTAAAGGAACCGGGGCTGGTATCTATGGAGGCTGCAACCGGAGCAAATAATTCGCGATTGCTCTGGGGAAGCATGCCTCTATCTTCCAGGCCGAAATAGCCGCCATTGACTGGTGTGCTCATCACGTAATGGAGTCGGGACTTAACAAAGGACAAATTACCATTATGACAGATAGCCAGGCAACCATAAAAGCGCTAGCCTCACCGATAGTGCAGTTCAGGCTGGTCATGACTTGCATAAACAGACTGGACGCACTGGCGACAAGAGAAACACAGCTAATATGGATACCCAAGGACCAAAGAATTATATTTGGGGGGCCGACTTGTTAGCTAAATAAGTAGCAGCAGGTGAATTCATAGGACCTGAACCCGCTTTCGGTATACCCCATGAAAACGGAAAGGAAATAATCCGACGCAAGTTAGCAGAGGAGCGCAAAAAGGCATGGCAAAACCAAAATGGAATGAGGCATACGAGACTCTTCCTAGATGGCCCGGTACCTGACAGCATGTTGAAGCTGTCTAGACTGAGCAGATTGAAACTAAGTAAAATCACAGGACTAGTCACTGGGCACTGTGACCTGAACAAGCACAAACATAGGATGGGCATTGAGAAAAGCCCCCCTATGCCGTGGGTGTCTGGAAGAAGAGGAAACTCCCCAACACCTACTGTGCACTTGCGAAGCATACAAACAAGAACGCAAGGCGAAACTCGGGAAGCCCATGCTTCATGTAGAACAGCTAAGGAATATCCCCTGGCAGAAACTCCTGGACTTCTTAGAAGATACAGGAGTTCAAAAAGAGTAAAACAGCCAGAGGCACACAAAAGGACCACGGAGACCGCAGTGCACCACCTCGTGAGAATAAAGAAAAAAGATACTGTATTTGAATATTCATGAATATTTTTTCGTAATATTTTGACATCACTTATCTCATGCATTACTTAAAAAAGTGCACTAATTGTGTTTTCTTAATAATTACGTATTTGTTTAAATTAAAATTCGTCATGTCCAAAAGATGAGGCAAAACTGAAGGAAGGAATATTTATAGCTCATATCTCAAATTATTTCTATTCAATTAGCAATACCTAAACTACTCGAGGAACTCAGATCTATCAAAATTCATTGGATGTGCAGTAATATTTTAATAGGACAACATGGTTTTCGTACTGGACGATCAACTACTACAAATTTATTGGTTTATCATTTATAATCAATTGATAATTGTAATTGTATGCTTTGAGACATGAATACGTTGTTCAATGGATTAATAGTTTTTTTTAACTGATCGCAGTCAATGTGTTAAAATAAAAAAAATCATATCTCTGATGTTATTCTGGTTTCATCTCGTGTACCGCAGGGGTCTCATTATGGACCATTACTGTTCCTTCTCTTTATTAATGACATTTCGCAGGCAATTTGTAACTCAAATTTTCTGCTATTTGCCGATGATTTAAAATTGTATAGATACATTTTAACGTCTAAGATTGTAATTATGATATTTCCAATAAGCTTGCGACTTTTTCGAACAATCGATTAAGGACCTAAATATTTCCTCTAATAGTACTAATAATAATTCTATTGAAAACATGCAATATCATAAGAACACATTTTGCTTTATCCCAGTGTCTAAGAGTGAAATAATTTCTGTTATGCTAGCTCTGCGTAACACTAATTCCACAGGCCTTGACGAAATTTCAGTTAAATTAGTTAAAGCGAATACCAATATCATTGCTCCATTTTTTGCAATATAATTAATATCTCTTAATATGAAAACAATCGTTTATTAATTATCTATTAAGTTTTATTTCGGAATTTAAAGTGAATACAGTATGTACTCAATTACTTAAAATATTAATTTATTATAATGATTTACTTTTATTAGTAGTATACACATCTTTATTAACAAATATGTACAATCAAATTTAACATTTAAATAATAAATAATTGATGAGGTGTTAGTATGTTTATCTGTAAAATGTACTTTTATTATTATGCAATGTAAATTAACTTAATTTAAATACATTTTTTTTAACTCGTTAATATTAATTAGAGCATCCTAATGAGTAATTAAAATACTCAAATACATATTACAGATAAAGGTAATGTATGTAAATATTTAAAATACGTTTTGCAATAACGTCCAGCAACTCATTCACTGCTATATTTTTAATTGTCTTTCTTAATAGGTCATGAACCATATATTATCTATATATTCAATGTGGAAATTTCCGGTTAGCAAATAATGACAGTTATTATTGTCTGCGGGCGCGAGATATTAAAAAGAAAATAAGTTCAAGTTCCACGTAAACAATTTTATTTATCTTCCTCGAGTCCAGTTCAATTTGTACTGATAAGGTGGCAATAAATATTCTCTTTATAAATAAACAAATAGCCAATACTAAAAAAAAATGTAAATTAAAATCTGTATTAATAAACAGAATATATTACTCAGACGCCTTACACCAAGAGGTAGAAGTGCAAATGATTAAATAAATAAATAATATATTACTAAGATTAATTTATATGTTTAATAAAAATAAAATATTATAGTTGTAGTTAAAATTTATAATTGAATTAAATTAGGTATTTACATCTCTATGTATATTAATTTAGCATATATAATATTTATATTTAGTTATAAGAAAACTGCTCTGCACTATGAGTAAAATTTATACTTATAAAACTTTATAAAATCAATCAAATTTAAACTGTTTAATTATGATGAATCTATTTCAAACTCTATTAAATTCACAATGTTTAGATTAAAAAAGGTAAAACTTAATCCTAACGATTTCATTTGATAACCCAGAGTCTTCGATTATACTTTTATTATACTACCTAGTCTGTAAATAGTTTGATTAACATTTTTTGCATACATAGCTTTGCGAATAGGATTTGGTAATGATCTGTGGTGAGAAGTTTTATCGATCTTACCAAACGCGTTTAAAGTCTATAGATTTACCATAATACTTCAACTTGTTGTTTAAATAGAGATTATGAAGTTCTACTTTTAAATTGAATGATGCTAAAAATGATGGGCTTTGTTTAAGCTACCGATGATAGCACCTAGAATACAACTATAGTTAAAAGAGCGAAACGGCATCATGCTATTAAGATAGATAAATTCATCTTAAAGAACAAAACTTGACAAAAAGTATTAAGAGCAGAATTAAGTCTAAATTCTGATGATCAGTTTTATCATAAAACCCTTAAAGGAAATTCTTCCAGGCTTCAGAATTGAAAACATTGGAAAGTAATTTCTATCACATCAAACTTAATAAATAATGTTAAAAAATAGAAAAGGCTAAATTCTGAAGAAACGTTGCAATAAATAGAATTAAGATATATAATACATTGTTGAGAAGAAATTGAAAAGTGTTTGAATTAAAAGAAAATTGTAAAATGGTTCAGCTTATGGCCAAGAAAATAAAAGAAAGGTAAGTCATCTATCATAAACCTATTCAATAATACAGGTGTCCAAAATTTGGTTAGAAAATATTATTTAATTGCTGAATTACCAGTTGCAGTATAATAGGAGGAGTGGAAAAAAAATGAGAAGTCGTTTCCGACTTCAAGATCTTTGCTCGAATTTTAGTATATTTTATATATTTTGAATAGATCTTATATAGTAAATAAACTAATCTACAACAAAGGAGTAAAATGAAAAAAAAACATTTAAACCTGGATTTTACCTGAACCTGGACAACAGTACCCACTGTACCATTTAAAGTTTATATTGAGCATCTTTTTTCCATAGTATAAACTTTAGCTTTTTGTCTGAGCTACATACCAGGAATTAAAAAAAATAAGGTGGCAGAGGTTGTTTGATTTCAGCACTTTTAACTTATTAACATAACTTAATTAATGGATTAATATCATGTTAATTTAAGTTGCGTTTAAAACTTGTCAAAAATTGTTAAAGTTGAGTGAAAATAGTAGCGATTTTATACAAAATGAAATTGCAAGAAAGTACATTTACACAATGATCAATCTTAAAATATAACCAAATAAACGTACTCACCATCGCAACCTTATTCGGATCCTGTTTCCTCATACAGTCAAGCAAAATTTTTCCAACTGAATCTTTAGGATATATGCATTTAAACTCCCCGCTTATTATAAAATTTTCCATTTCGTTTATTCTCGTATTTGTTTTCCTCTCAACTGTAATAAAACGAAATAAATCTAAAATCACTTAATTGCAGAGAAAACTAAATTGCTTATGCTCACTCGGAGTAAAGTGAATTATCGTTGTGTCAAAATGTTTGCTCTTAATAATATTCTGATAAGAAGCGAACTCACTATGGAAGGGATTGCCATAAAGCGCAGCTCGTACTATACAGAGTGAGTTTTTTTTAGATGTTCTCTTTGGGAATCTCGGAAACTATATGAGATAGTTAAACAGAAAGAAGTGTATATTTACGAGACGAATAAAATTGCACTTTCAATGTTTTCAAGAAAGTCAATGGTAGATATTTTGAAAAATGTAAAAACGGTCAATTTTTTCAAAACAATATATCTCGGTTATTATGACAGATAGAAAAAAACTGTAAAAGACACAGTTGTAGATAATTTTATGCAGATTAATAAAATATATTTAGAAAATTTATAAATAATAAAATAATTACAATATTGGTAGTATTATAAACTGCAATTGTTTTACTTATATCTTTTTCATGGCTAACTATTTTTTATTTATAATAAAACTTAAAACTCACTTATTTTTAGAAATAACTATGTAATATGTTTAAAGAGAAAAGAATAATTTATCGAACGGGGCCATGGTTTCCATTGTTATAAATATATGTTTGCGTCATATCTCGGAATATATTAAATTAATCTACATAAAATTATCAACAACAAAACAAAAATTTTATATTATTATTAAAACGCATCGCAAATATTAACTTAACTGAAAAACTTCCTTAGATATATTACATGTTTTGTCAATAAAATAAAGAACATTTAGGTGATATATGATACAGATCCTGATTAAACAAATGCAGAATGACAACAAATTTACTCAATTTCTGTGCAAATGTCCAAATTTATTTCTAGCAATAGTTCTAATTAAATTGGTTCCAATGATTATTTTCCTTAATAAAAGTGTTTTAAAAGAAAATAGGTGATTGATGAGGTTTTCACTCCGTAATATATTTTGATAATTTGAAATAAATAAAATAATGTTAATAATTGTTTTCGTTGATTCCTGAGGCATCTACATCGTTATACATGTTATTATATAATAATAATACTTAATGTTTTGTATAATTTTAATCACTTATGTCTTGAAAATGACAAGTGTCTTGTCGAAACTAGTCAGCAGCATAAAATAAATCCAGTTATACAAAGTATTAAGTATTATTATTATATAATAATTGTTTTATTTATTTTGTGATAAAAGAGTTCATTTGCCCATTTATTTTATTTGTTATATTCCAATAAACTAATTAAATCACTTCTTCGAGGAGAAGGAGTAAGATTATCTGGTACTTCGTTACCGTGACATTCCAGAATGTCCTTTCATCCACGTTTTGTTTGTATTTAAATAATTTATAGATTTAAGAAGAGATGGATGGAATTTTGGGCTCAAATATGTCCTCTTGCAATGATGATTCAAGCAGAAGCTGGTCCTCCTCCCGAAAAGGAACAAGCCATTATGAGATCCATCATCTTACCGTCCGATCTGCAACTGGTTGAAGGAGTTCGCCGAGGGAACCCAAGGCCTGTTAACTAGACAATACGGCTTTCGTAAAGTCAGGTCCACCGTGGATGCCATCGAATCCGTTGTGGTCATTGCACGCCATGCCATCGCTGGCAGACGATGGAGGCATGGAGCCAAGAAGTACTGCGCCAACGTGAGCTATCTTAGTGATCGAACCCTGATGTAGAACACAGCCACGGGACCCAAGTAGTATGTTATTATTAGTAGTTTCTGCAACATTAGTTTCAGCTTCTATAACTAACACCGAAGAATTTGCTTCAGTAGATAATGGTGTGCGTTTATTTGTTGTAGAAACTCTCAAACTTGAAATAAGTGGATCCGACTATACTAATAACATGGATAATAATTAAATAATCTCTATTTGTGTGCCATCTAGATATTTTTCTAGTACAATGATCTCTATAACGTCTAAAATCCTTATTCCTAGCCTCCACAGCTTCTTCAGACATTTGTCCTATCGGAAATATACATAAATTGACAATTTCTGGGCCCAGAACTAAAATTTTGTAAAACCCTTGTGGGCATATAGTACCATGGATATCAATTAATATACAATTGTCGCGTATCTTCCACGTAATTTGCAAACGCATTGATATTTATTTCATAGCAACAAGAAAGTGTTTGTAAAATTACCCCAAGTCGTCGAATTAAATTTTCATTAATACCAGTAATTTCAGGGCTCTTAACAGGATCTTTAAAAAATCTACGCGCGGTATTACCATCGTTGGTATTTCCACCACCTTGTTTCGGTCGATCTACAATAAGTCCTATCTGCTTAAATTTGTCTTGAATTTCTCGTTTTCTTCGCTGAAATGCGATTTTGTCAGCAGAGTCTTTAATTTGCCATTTTTTATATGCAATCTATACGATACATGCAACAAACATTCGAAACTACGAATCCACGCATGTAAACTGGTATCGTTTTACGTTTATCTTTCTCATTCATAAATGTTGGTGTAGCACCACAAATATAACATTTTTGAGTCGACTTATTACCAGCTAATACGTTACAAACTTTGCCATAAACTATTGTTAAAATAAGAGTCGTCTTACACTGTCCTGATGTTGTTATCCACCTAATTCTTTTGTTTTGCGTTTAACATAATACGGTAAAGATCATGACGCCTTTGCTTAGCCTGGATTTTTATTAATTTATACGTATGAATCAAATGGCGTGCATCTAGAAAGTAAGCCAATGTCTCTTCATCAGTATATTTTATCAGTTTTGACGCAACTTGTACCCTAGTTTTTTTTTTTAATTGTGTTGCTACCTGTGCAGTTCCAGATGACACTTCATTGAAAATAGTAGCTGCATCTCTCTTGCCTAAAGCTCGAAGACTCATTTTAGCTGCCGTATAAATTTCTTCACAACATTTCGTCTCCAATAATTTTTTCGTTTTATTTCTTCTAGATTTTGAACCGCATTCTGTAAAAAGTTTATGAGAACGACCTCTGCCTCTGGTAACTTTGTTTTCTTTATTATTATATTGTCATCTTGCAGAGTCTTCAGGTCTTTACTGCGAGACGTATTTTTGCTATTTTCCCATATATCAAACATACCTCTCCGCGAAATTGAGGTTTTCGACTCTGAAAATATAACATAACGTTGATATTAGCAAATACTAGAAGTTGAGCTTTGCATATAAGGTTGTTGAAGGTTTAAAGGTTATAATGCGACAAATATGACAGTGGGGTATTGTGAGGATTTTTTTATAATCTTTGCCGAATATGATAAATACAGGAAAAAAAATTGTGTATCCACGTATGCATTAAATACGAAAAAACACATACATTTCTCTTATTATCTATATAGGTTATATAGGATATAGGTTAAGTAGGGTCTTAGTGAGGTGTGTTAGCCTCTCGTGAACTGCGACCTAACATATCTATTGTTCTACCCTTAACCAATCACTACCCAAGCAGTCTCACGTCCACCATGAACCTGGTAACTATCTTGGGGGTGATACTGCTCACTTCTTCGGGGGATAATCGGTCCCTGCCGAAGTGTGAAAGACGCTTGTGAGCAAGAGCGACACAAGTGCATAGTATGTGCTCGGTAGTTTCATCTTGTGGGAGTCCACAAAACGGCTCTGGTCCTATAGGAGTGGCATTTGCACCTCTTTTTGCGAGTTCATCGGCCACTTCGTTACCTTTAATATCCCTGTGCCCTGAGACCCACATGAGGGTCAACAAGTTGTTCTTCGCCAGTTGTGAGAGGGATCTTCGACATTACCAGACAGTCCGTGACCCGTGGCTATAGGTTCGAACCGCCTTTAATGCGGCTTGGCTGTCTGAGCAGATGTATATATGCGCGCCATTTAGGTGCCCATCCAAGCTTTCTCTGGTGCACATATCAATTGCAATTGTTTTCGCTTGCAAAATCGTGGGCGTCGTGCCCAGAGCCATGACGCTCCTGTGGTTTTGGTTAGGGCCATAAATGCCTATTCCAGTACCTCTGGTATTCTTGGCTCCATCCGTGTTCCAGGCTGATATCCCTCGTCCAAACTCCATGACTCTCATCAAAGCCGTTTTGGTGTCCTCGATCGACACCTTAAACGGTAATTCGAATTCGAGCTTCCTGGACATAATGTCCGTCGGTTTTAACAGAAGGGCTGGGTCGATTTGCTGCAGTATTTCTAAGTGTTCTGTCTAGTCCCCCGGCAGTATATCTATAAGGTTCAAAACATACCTTTAGACAATGTTTCCATTTTGCAGATCGGGAATATGTCTTTATATCAGGAAGTTATTAATCGTCAATCAAGGGAATGTTTGACAAATGTAAATGCAATGGAGACGCCGCGCGCTGCTTTACTAGTGCCTCTAGCGATCGTTTGACGTTATTAGTGTAAATACTGTGTCGATACAAGCGCTGACTATTCAAAATGAGAATTGAATGGTAATTAGTATTTAGAATTGACTTGGAAAAATTGAATTATTTCCTTCTAGATCGGTGCTTTGACACACTGTAGAGCTGTGGCAGTGACACCGAGACTTACCATCCAAGGGGCGCTGGACCCAACGACTCATTCCGCACATCGCCATATGAACAGAGGCCGAACGAGGAAGTGGAACACTACCTATCGCAGTTCCTGACAGGTCATGGCGCCTTCAGAGCGTACCTGCACCGATTTGTGTTGGATTTGTGCTATGCCACTGCGCACGCTTCTCGGAGGAGCAAGATATCCTACAACGGAGCCTCCGACAGGACCTCTCCCCAGTGACCATCGTCGGCGAGATGTTGGCCAGCGAGATTTCATAGGACGCAATGTCCACCTTTAAATCCGTGGTTATCCGAAATCTCCGCCAACCTGAGAAACAGAGAAAGGCCAGCGTGTAATGTAGAGCAGACGGGAGAGCTCCTGTTGGCCCGTCCGGCAGGTCCGCCCCCCGCAAAATAATGCCTAACAGCGGTCCCGTGGGGAGGCGTAATGTTATGGGAGGAGTTTTTAGTGGGTGTACCGGTCTCGACGAGTTCCACACACTGCCTGAAAGCAGGGTCTATAAAAGATTTTCACCGACATGAAAAAAGAAACCACACACACATGGACAGAAATTAGTGTTTTCGACTCAAGGGATTTCAAAACGCATATTTCCGTTAAAAAAATTTCAAAAAAAGTTTCACTAAACAAAATTCCCCTATATACAGGGTGTTAATACTAAGTCGTTACACCCGAAAATGGCAGTTAAAACTTGTTAAAACAAACAAATTTTCTTAGTTCCAATTTTTTATTTGGTGCTCCGTTTCAGAGTTATTGGAGTTCTTTTGTTTTTCTAAAAATCGCCATAACTACCTTATTTGAAGGACTATTTTAAAAAACCAAAAAGTTTCATAAGCAGCTTTAGGCTCTCTAAAACAATTGTATTTACAATTATTTTTCAAATATTTTTCAAATATTGTTTCAAATAACAAAATGGCGCCCGATCAAAAAATTTTAAAACAAAATATTTTGATACTCCACTCGATTTTTGATAGTAAAATATTTATAAAATCCTTATACTATCTACTACAAAATTATATAACAAGTAATTGTAAAGATTCCAAAATTGATAGTTTTCAAGAAAAATATAGGGAAAGTACTATGATGGCCACATCATTTTTTAGTACATAACATAAACAGTTGTCATTTCGCAATGCGTAATCATACTTATAAAATATTTATTCTATTTATTGCTGACCCATCTTCATTCAAAATTCTCTATATCTTCAGATAAAATAACCAATATAGAACTATATATTTCTTTTCTTCTTCCTACCGGTTTTCTCAGTCCCCTGCTTCAGACGGGCCGACTTCTTCTTTCTTTTTCCCGTCCCATTCTAATCACAACCTCTATGCCTGCTTTATCCTCTCTCATCCATTCACCTATCCTTTTTATTCACCCTATCCACTATTCGCGCACCTCCTTGCACTCTTGGCCTAAATGACTCCATGTGTCCCTTCCACTCTTGCACAACACACACCTGCCATACCAATCCCCCATCCATACCTTCCTTCCTCTCTCCTCCGATCCACATCTAGCCCTTGCCAGAGTAACTTTCTTGGACCTGTCCTATTCTGTCACTTGCCACCTTCCATACATTGGGTTGTACCCATTCCTTACAATACACTCTTGTTGCTCTTGCGCTACCACTTCCGGCCATTTTTCTCTCATTCACGTCGCCACATTCACATCCTGTTCCAACCATTCACTGCCGTTTCCTCCACACCCGCTTTTTCACAAATACTTTTTCTTTCCAATCTCCATTTACACTCTCCTACCCCCCACACAAATTTCCCATACCTCTTTCACTAATCCACGTACTCACATTCATAGGATACCTAGTCACTCTTTCCTACATGCATACTACACTTGTTTGATTCCTGAAACGAAATATACCTAGGAGTTGTTCTCACTCCCAGGAGCTGCTTCAGGAACGTCGTCTGCTCTCTCTCAATGCATTCATACTCTTTCACTCCCCACGTTTCCACACCACACATAGTTATATAATATTGTTGAACCCTTCAACGAAAAGCCACAGAATAGTCTCCCGAGACTTTGCCAAGAGACCGACACCAGCAAAAACCTTCTTCTGATAATCTAACACCTCACACCTTACAAATTTGATTAATGGTTAATGCGTTCACTTCGTGATACATATTGAATATTTAAATAAAGTATAAAACTAACTTTGTTTTTTTTTTAAATAAATAGTGTGATATCAACAAAATGAGATTCTTTTGCTTACCAAATTTATTCTAAAATGTATTTTATTAATTTATAGGGCTGTTATTACTATTCTTACAAAATGAGGTCAAAATTCTATGGTTCTAGTTATGATAAATACATAATTTTAAAATAGCTTTTGGCCCATAAAATTTTATTAATAACCCTGACTTATACATATCTTGTTCACTACAGGTTTAATATCCATTATTAAGTAGAGTTGAATTAGGGCTGCCTAAAATGTAATAGCTTTGCAAGCAATGTCTCGCATTTTCCATCTTTGTAGTTTTGAGTTTTATTGCTTTCATAGCCAGACTAGGAGTCAATGATCTACCATATTGTGAATTTCCTTCCGTATATTTTACTGCTTATGCTACTGATATTCTTGTTTATAGTACTATTTCATTTTTGGAACGTATTCGAAGAAATTTCTGAGATGTATCGAATTTATCTTGTATAAAATAAGAGACTTGATATTATATTGAAGATTCTTCTTAAAATTTTCTTGATGTATTGATATGAATGATATTCCAATATGATCTTGCTTTGTTGAAATCGCAATTAGTTTTTTGTAGTTATTGTTTTTTATGCGTGCCACAAAATGTATTGTGTAGTGGCAATTTACAAATCATTATATATGAGTTATTTATTAATGTATAAAATGTATCAAAAAAGGCATGAGAAGAAGAAATGATTCATAAAACGATCAACAACATTAGACACGATACGCACAAATGAAATGGCAATGATAACACTAAGCAAGACGAATAATGGCAAATTGGAAAATAATAATTGTTCGGGTAATGAAGGGTTCATAACGCTAGGGTTTTGGAATATAGCTGGAATAAAGTCCAAATCCAAGAACGGTATGTAGCAGAAAGATTTCGTGGATTGGTTAACCGGGAAGGACCTGGTGGGATTGGTGGAAACCTGGGTGAGATAGCACCAACATCAACAATTACAGGGGAATATCGTTGATGATCCAATGCTCATCAACGATATTCCACTGTAATCGCAAGATCGCGATGACAGCGACGAAGAACCGGCTACAGGAAGAAGTAGAGAGAAGCGAACTGTTGCCGGAGAGTCAGGGGGGAGGGGATCTAGGGACCAGATATTTACCCTGGCATGGATAGCTAAGAGTGTGATAGAAGAGAGAGGTGTTATGTAAGCAGTATTTGTGGATCTTAAAGCAGCGTACGATACAGTTCCGAGGAAGAGTTTGATAGAGTGCTTGAGAAGGAAAGGAGTAAGTGATGGAAGGTAGAGTGGATAAGAAGAGTGTATGAAGAAACGTGGGATGTGGCGAAAGTGGGAATGAATGTATCAGAGAAATTTATAACATGGATGGGGGTGAGACAGGGCTGCCCGTTGAGCCCTTTATTATTTAACCTGTACATAAGCGAGTTAGAATAAGTACTCAGAAAATAGCAGGCGGGTGGGGTATTGATTGGAAGAAACAAAGTGTGGATGTTGGCATATGCGGATGATATAGTATTAATGGCGAGAGATTGGGAAGGGATGAAAGATATGCTGAATAGAGTAGAGAGGTATATGGATAAGAGAGGACTAAGGGTGAACGTTGGGAAAACGAAGTGGCTGAGATTTAGAAATAAAGGAAGGGAAGGAAGAGTGAAAGAGCTTGAATGGAAGGGGTAAGTAATTGAGAGAGTTAAGGTATTTAAGTATTTGGGTTTCATTTTTAAAAGTACGGGCGGATAAGTGGAACATATAAAGTGGATGCAAGGGAAGGCAAGGAAAGCGTGGGGTATCGTGTGGGAGAAGTGGGAAAAATGGATAGCGAATAATTTCAGGGTGGCATGTAAACTATGCAGGTGCACCGGAGGACGCCAAGTTACATATGTAGCAGTGAACTAAGTAGGGAGGAAAAGGTCAAGGAAGTAAAAGCAAGAAAGTGTAGAGTATTATATTTATATGAATATTTGTATGCCAATAAAGGTCTTTTTTTATATTAATGTATCATATAAATTAATTAAATTTATTTATTGAGACATAGAATATTTGAAAAATATAAGGAATACTCAAACCCCGTTTCTATTTATAAAGGGATGATAATATAAATATATTAGCGTTTCATTAGGTTTTTCAAACAACTAATCAATCATCTCTCTTAGTATTCTTCGCATCACTTTACCAGCTTGGTTTTTAGGCAGTTCTTTAACAAACCTAACTCCTCCATGAAGCTGTTTTGGAACTGATAGGTTTTCTAAAAAGGGAAAATATTGTTTCTTGTTATATAATTAATCATCATAGTACTGTATTTAATTTTTAATTTTTAAAATAGGTTAAAATAGCCTACTATTAAATTGAAATAAGGAACATAATCAGATATTATTATTAAGCATTATTCTTCAGCGAAATTCATCCAAAACTACACTAACAGGTTAATGTTAAAATATGATAGACATGCTTAAATAACCGTTCACTAATAATTCTAAGAAATTTAACTCAAATGCTGCTTATTACCTGCAACGTATTTTATAATATCCTCTTCACTAACTTCACATCCTTCTTGTTTAACAATGAAAGCTAAAGGCAGTTCTCCGCATCTTTCATCTGGGAAACCGACCACACCTGCTTCTTTGATACATTGATGGGAAGCCAAAAGATCTTCTATTTCTGCTGGAGAAACCTTAAATTATGGAATTGTTACTAAATTATTTAAAACGCGTTTATCGGAAAATTAAATTACCTGAAAACCTTTGTATTTAATAAGCTCTTTCAACCTATCCA
The DNA here is from genome assembly GCA_963969525.1 of Ontholestes murinus. Taxonomy (NCBI): domain Eukaryota; kingdom Metazoa; phylum Arthropoda; class Insecta; order Coleoptera; family Staphylinidae; genus Ontholestes; species Ontholestes murinus. Next base: position 48,117,469 of record OZ018387.1, read on the forward strand.
CGATGAAGAAATTCTTATCTTCATCATAATACCCAATATCACCAGTTTTTAGGAAGCCATCCTCGTCAAAAGCATCACGTGTTTCCTGTTCGTCATGCATGTAACTTTTCATGTTCATACGGGATTTAATACATATTTCACCTAGTTCATTTGGTCCTAATGGTCGACGTGTTTTAGCATCCACAACCTTTACAAGTACATTATCACTAATGCTTCCGGAACATCCTGGCTTCAAATATGCTGTTGATTCTTTTCTAGTAATAATTGGTATGCCAGTTTCTGTGGAACCATAAAGTTGCCGCACATGAGCGTTCATCCTGAAATATATTTAAAACGTTTTACCTTATTTTTCTATTTATGATATATAAATCGTGTTAGTGGTACTTCATTCAATTGGGGAATCTTCTTGCAACGCTTTAGACAACAGATATCTTATATTTAATATCATTAAAAAAATTACAAATAGAGTTAAGTTTGTATTACCTACTGTAATATTTAAATCAGTGATGATGTAAATAATCATTCCTAATGGTGTTGACAATCTTTACAATGTATCAGGAGTAAACATTATTAACCTACTTCTTACTGAGAACTTGTTGTATTTCAGGACCAAGACACGCTGCACCGCAAATAATATCATTCACGCTACTCAAATCGTATTTATCAACTAACGGACTCTTGGCCAAAAACACCGCCAACGTAGGAACTAAATATAATTTAGTAATTCTGTGCTTTTGAATAGCATTCAGAAATGCAACTGGGTCGAATTTATTACAAACTACTAGCTTCGTCCCATTGACAATAGATCCTAAATTTACAAATAGACCTAAGCCGTGGTAAAAGGGTAGAACACCTAAGGCACAATCAGCATTGGTCATATTCAAAAAACGTTCATTCCTGAAAGAAAAATATTGCAGCATAAAAATAATAATAAATAACATATTTCTACCCACGTTGATAAATGCATTATTAATATGTTGTTTTCGTGAGTATGCATTGCGCTTTTTGGTAAACCAGTGGTCCCCGAAGAACTTAAAACAATGGAGAGCTGTTCTTCAACATTGACATCAATCGGTGTAAATTCTTCAATTTCCCCTTCGCCCATTTTAAGAACATCTTCAAAACCATACACTCCGCTTGAACCATTCCCAAATGAAACAATTTTAACTGAATCTATATGGCATCTCATAATTTCAACCAATTTTAATGAAGTTTCTGAACAAATCATCAGTTTAGGCTTGCATTTTTTTAATGCGTTTAACAACTCGGCTAAAATAAAATATAAATTAAAATTAACGTAATTTCCGCAATATTATATGGAACTCACTTTCTTTATATGTATTATTAATTAAATTTATTATTGCTCCAATGTAGTAACACGATAATATAGGAGTGGAATAGTTTATATTATTTTCACTTATGATTGTTACCATATCGTCTTTACCAATGCCTAATTTTTGAAGTCCAATTGCCATTTTGATGCTTCTATTGATAAGTTGTTGGTTTGTAATTGTTTCATTGGTAACAGCATCAACCTAAAAAAAGATTTGATAAATTTCCTGTTTAATGAAAATAAAGTTAAATGGAAAGTAAAATATTAAAGATATTTCAAAGTTTGATTAGAACTTCGAATCCTAAAATTATTAAGCAGCCAATAAAGAAATGTATTTATAGATTACTTAAGAGAAGGTCATCTTAATAATTGTAAAGAGTGATAAAAACAACATCCTAAGATGTTGCTGGCTTCTTCGAAGGATTGCTCTCCTTTCATTATTATTCAATTTCTTGTTACTATTTGTATTGTGAATGTGACTGAATCTCCCTTGTCCAACTCAACCTCTCATCAACAGGTTGATCATAATAGGCTTTATATCTTTGCTGCTTGTCTTGTTTTTCGAATTTCGTCGGTTTTTCTTTGAATTCCAATTGTTTATTCGTCGTTGGAAGCTTTGTTTTCAAACATCTGCCAAACAATAGACGAGATGGAGACAAATTAATCCCATGTATTGGTGTTGTTCTGTACTCTAACAGAGCACTTTCAATTTCATTGCATGTTCTTAAAAGTTTTTTTTTATAATTTGTAGGGCTGCTTCTACCATTCCGTTTGGTGATAAGAACTAGTCCCAATAAATTTAAAGTCCCATTCATTAGCAAATGTAACACATTCATACGATCTAAGTGGCATGTTGTCAGATACTATTTCCCCATGACATGAGAAAATTCGTTTAAATGCCCCAATTATCCTTTTAATTTAATTAGTTCTAGCTACTTGGAAAAGTAGTCAATTACTACTAAATAAACGTTTCCCCCAAAATCACAAATACCCGCAACTAATTTTTTAAATGGGGCTGCCAGTATATATGTGGTTTAAGGTAATTTTTGGTTCGCTTTCCGGTAACATTCACACATTTTATAATTTCATATCATTCTCTCGATGTCAACAGTCATACTTGGCCAGTAACACAATTCTCTGGCTCTTGTCTTTGTTTTCGTCATACTAAAATGTCCCTCGTGTAATTTCGTTAACATTTCTTTTCTTAGACTTTTAGGTACTACTCTCTTTTGTTAAGAAATATTAGACCTTTACATAAATGCAATTCGTGCCTATAACAGTAATACATTTTTATATTATTTGGAGTTAATCCTCTGTTTCTAGGCCAACCAAGTTAACAATATCTTATAACTGTACTTAGCTCACTACCCGTCTTGGTTCTGTCTATGAATACAGTTTTCTTTTCATCCGTCATTCTCACCCATACTTCATGTACAAATTCATCCTGTTCACTATCATGTTCTTCATTTCTTTTAACAAAATTTCTGAACAGAAGATCTGCTATATACATTTGTTTTCCTGGGCAGTACTTTAGATCTATTTCATACCTAGCTAACTTTAGTTTTAATACATACCTAATATGCTTTGTAGTTCTTTTCTACTTTTAGGGATTTTTAAGTCTTTTATAGCTTGTATCTTATCATCATCAATTGCCATTCCCTTTATATTAAATATATGTCCTAAATATTTTATTGATGATTTTTTAAATTAAAGTTTTGATTTATTAAATTCAATGTTATATTTTTTTTGCCCTTCCTACAACTTCCTGTAATAATTTATCATGTTCCTTGCTTGAATTGGCCGCAATAAAAATATCATAAAAGTATACTGTCACTCCCTCAATATCCCCAAAATATTTTTGATTTAATTTTTGAAACAATCCTGGAGCTGAAGTTAGCCCAAATAGCATTCTACAAAATTTATAGTCATCTACGAATGTAGATGTATGTACTGAATAAACATATTTTTCTTGTTTTTCTTGATTCATCATCTAACTGCAATTGATAAAATCTTTTAAATCTAAAACTGAAAAGTATTTCATATTCTTTCATTTGATTGATATTTCATCTATGTTAGAAATCAAAGTCTTTCTTTCTCTATAACTGTATTCAACTTTAGCGGGTCTTAACACATTCCTAACGTTTTATCAGGTTTCTCTATGATTGCCAAATTACTAAAGTCATTCTGTTGGTTTATTTACTTTTTGAATTGGGTTCTTTCTTTATAGGTTATTTAACTTTTTTATCTTTGATTTAGTAAACTTTCCTAGCTTTTTAAATATCTCAGTATTTCCTTTCAGAAACTTTGATTTTTCACATTCGATATCACTATTGATTTGATCATGATTTATTATTTTACAATTGATTATTTTTACCTTACACTCTAGTTCTACTTTTTCAATCGGTTTTATTTTAGAACCTAAATATGCCTCAAGTGTTAGCCCAGTTTTCTTTATTCTTTTTCCTATCTGTGGCTATTTCTTCATTAAATCTTTTGTCAAGACATTCTCCTCGGATCCTGTATTTATCTAGAATTCTATTTTTTGTCCTCCTTCTGCAACTGTTTGGAACCATTATTTTCTGTTATCTTCTCCGTGTACGTTCTTTATGTTCAGTAGAGTATTAACTTTAAATTCTTCTGACCATGCTTCTGATTCATGTTCCTCTTTATCCACCTTCTTGTTACTGCATGCCACTACAAAGTGGTTAGGTTTCCACATTTTCTGCATATTTTTACACTTATAACAGTTGAATTCTTTTTTTATTATTTGCTTCGTATTTTTTTAGGTAAGTCTAATTCTTTAATGTTTAAGAGAGTGTTTTGCAGTTCTTTATCCTGTAAAGCTATCAATCTACTCATTTTCCTTCTGCTGATTCATATATGTTTCGAATTCTTCGATCACCTTTTCATATTTTTGTTTATCCTCTGTACTTAATTTAAAGTTGTTGTAGATCTCGACGGCCTCTGCACCCATCACGTTTAAAAGTATTGCTACCTTTACTTGACTTTTCTTCTTCTGTAGCCCGCTTGCAGCCAAGTAAATTTCGAATACTTGTTTGAACTTGAGAAAGTTTTCAGCTACGTTACCCTCAAAGGACATCAATTCTGGTCGATTCCATTTGATTCAATTTTCAATCTGCAAGTGTTTTTTCCCTCTAATGCTACCTCAACTGCGCCATGTTTTATTCTCTCTATGTGTGTCGAATAGAGGACGTAGACACGTATTTATTGTTTATAACTGTATTTAGTACTACACTTAATAACACACGTGGTAATACCTAACTTGAGAAAGGACGACGTGGTCGATAGCCAAATACTACTACTAGTTTTTGACACTTACATATTGGTATGTCCATTTTGTATTGAAATAAAATAACACAGCTGGGAGTAGCTTAATCAGGCAGATGAAACTACTATGTAGTGAAATATGTTGAAGTGATCAAAGGTGAAAGAACTCCGTTGTTTTATTTCAATGTATTATGGCGTTTTATCATGTAACCACCTCATCAATTCAATATATGCATTTTCATTTCCAAAATCATGAAATAAAATTTAAGTAAAATTCCCCATCATCGGGTCACTTAATACTTTATACTTCCAAAGGCACTGTATTTTTATAGTCTATGAAAGGGTACGTTAAACAGAGTTGAACCTCACATAATATAATAAAATTTTAAAGATTACTCAAAGTAATTAAGTCAAACCGATTTGTAATTTCGCTTTACAGTTTTGTTGAAGCCTATCGACCTTACCTATCTAACTCCTGCAAAACTTCTTATGGTCACGAGACGCGTGGGGAGAAGGGGTGCGTCATCGACGTGCCGACCGGATCGATATAATAAACAAGTGTCAGATATAAATTTCAGATATAAATACGTGCTGGTAATATTAATTGACTTCAATAAATCATTTGCAATTATTTACACACTCGTATAACGTGCAAAAACGTTACATTGGTATCAGGTGTGGGGTGTGAAAAATTGCAAACAAAATGGCGCAGTGCGTTACAATAACGGACCTAAATGTGGCTGAATTAAAAGTGCAACTGAAAGAACGGGATTTGGATACGAGCGCCAAGAAGAGTGTGTTACAACAGATACTTAATGAAACGCTGCAAGAAGAAGGCCATGATCCAGACACATTTTTGTGTCGGAGGCGACACAGCATCAATTATGAAGCAATTGAGGCAAAATTCCGATAAAATGAAACAAGAAATGCTGGAAATTTCTAGGGAAGTTTTGGAAAATTCTAGAAATATGGAAGAAAAATTAACGGAAATAAAAAGAAATTTCGGAGGAATTGAATTAAATGACATAAATAATTATCCCGTCCACTTAATAAAAATGAAACCACCTAATTTTGATGGCCAAACTTCTTGGAATAATTTCCTTAGACAATTCGAGGCCGCAGCATCAGCCAATGGATGGAACGCAACAGAGAAGGCTACAGCTTTAATTCTAACACTGCGTGGGGATGCAACAAATTGCAGAGAGTGTCCCAGAGCGAGATGAATTACGACCAATTAATCAAGCATCTAGAAATAAGGTATGGTCAAACACACCTTGAACACGTGTATCATTCACAGCTTAAAAATCGCTGCCAGAAATCTGATGAGAGTTTGCAAGAATTTGAGGCAGATATAGCTCGATTAACACGTCTGGCGTATCCTGGTGCAACGGAGAACATCTTGTAAACATTAGCTATGCAGGCATTTTTAGATGGATTGAAGGATAAAGACATACATTAGGCATTGATACTCGCTCGACCAATTAAATTAGTAGACGTACTGCCTCGTGCACTCGAGATAGATGCAGCGAACAGTACAGTTAGGAATCAAGGCCGTGTTCGGAAAATGGAAGATTGGATGATCTTAGTAAAATTATACAAGATATCATCAAGGAATCGTTAGCAAACAGGAAGAAAGTGGAATGCTGGAAATGTGGAAAATACATATACAACGTCGGTGCAGAGAAAGATCAAATAATCGCACCAATGAAAAGTCGGAAAACTAGAACAAGCCGGCCACATGGGGTGTCCGTCGGCTAAAAAACATCAAGCCCCTAGAAAAACTGCAAAAGTAGCATACTTGTCACACCACGTCGATACGGTTTTTGTGGATGGAAACATTGATGAAAACTCTTGTTGACTGCTACTAGACACGGGTGCTACTAGGACAATTATAAGACCTGATATTGTGTCAAAACCACAAAATGTACTACCAACTACCTGGAAATTACGAACAGCAACATGAGAACCTGCTAATATCCATGGTGAAATAAAATCCACGATTACCATAGGGAACACATCATTCCAAAACCAACTCATAGTAGCTGACATTGAAGACGAAATAATTTTCGATATGGACATCATGAATACTAGAGGCTTCCTGTTGGATCTTAAGAATGGAATCCTAAAAGTTAATGGAGAGGAGGTGGTACTCCACAAACGGAATATTGGTAGAGTCCGGGTAACCCTTCCAACGGAAATATCAGTTCCAGAGAGAAGTGAAGTAATTATTGAGGCCCAGTTGGAAGAAGCATCCCATCACAAAAACATTATGATCTTTGAACCTATCGTTGATGACGATAAACTGGGACGAGGAGTAGCAATAGGAAAAACACTCGTTTGCACCAATAACAATGTATTAGTTAGAATATTGAATACTAACTATTACTCTGTTCATTTGAGGAAGGGAGTGCTGCTAGGACATTGTTCTGCTTTATCGATATTGCGGAAAATGAAAGGAGTTACCCGGAACTACAAAAGTTGATTTCCCTTTCGACCCAAGATTGTAATCCAACTAAAAGAGAAAAAGTAAAAAAGATCATGGAATACCAGGACCTATTTGATATTGGAGAAAAAAGAAGAAGCAATATAGTTCAACACAAAATGAATACCGAAAATTCTCGACCGATTAGGCAGACAGCCAGAAGATTGCCACTGGCGAAGCGGGAGGAAGCTGATAGGATTGTGCAGGACATGGGGAGCGAGGGCATTAGAGAACCATCTAGTAGTCCGTGAGCCTCGCCAGTGATATTGGTAAAGAAGAAGGACGGATCAACTTACTTCTGTGTTGACTATCGTCAACTAAATAATGTGACCAAAAAGGACAGTTATCCTTTACCCCGAATTGACGACACATTGGATACCATGGCTGGATCTACTATTTTCTCCATACTGGATCTTAAAAGCGGATATTGGCAAGTTGAAGTAGCTCCAAGGACAGAGAAAAAACAGCATTTACAGTAGGAAATGGATTATGGCAATTCAATGTTATGCCATTTGGACTATGTAATGCACCCGCTCCGTTCGAGAGACTAATGGAGACGGTACTAACAGGACTATCTTGGAAAACATGTTTGGTTTACCTCAACGATATAATCGTAATGGGAAAATCCTTCGAAGAACTTAGAAGAGGTGTTCCGAAGATTAAGGGATTCTGGACTGAAACTCAGCCCGAAGAAGTGTCACCTTTTCAAGAAAGAGGTGAAGTACCTAGGATACATTGTTTCAAGCCAAGGTATTGCAGTCGACGGCCAAAAGAACTCAACGGTGAGGCAATGACCAGTTCCAAAGAATTTACACCAACTCCAGAGTTTTCTTGGATTATGCACGTATTACCGTCGTTACGTTGCGGAATTTTCAAACATCGCTAAACCATTAACCCGCCTCACTGAAGGAAAACAACGGTTCTTCTGGAATGGGGAATGCCAGGAGGCGTTCCAAAAACTGAAAAACGCACTTACCAGCGCACCAGTTCTAAGTTATCCGTTGCCAGAGGGAAGGTTCTTGATGGATACCGATGCAAGTAATGTAGGAATTGGAGCTGTTTTATCACAAATATAGGATGGAGAGGAAAAAGTGATCAGCTATTTTAGCAAGACTTTATCCAAGCCGGAGCGGAACTACTGCGTAACGAGGAAAGAGTTGCTTGCAGTAGTCAAATCAGTAGAACACTTCTATAAATATTTATATGAAAGGCAATTCTTATTGAGAACCGATCATGCTGCTCTTAAATGGCTTCTTCAGTTCAAGAATCCGGAAGGACAAGTCGCAAGATTGTTGGAAAGACTTCAGTTTGACTTTGACACTAAACACAGAGCTGGGGCGATCCATAGGAATGCAGATGCTTTGTCGCGAAGGCCATGCCCAAAAAATTGCAAGCATTGTAACAACGCAAAATCAAAGGAAAGTCAAGTACTCCGAACAGCTGTAAAAAGCGATGACTGGAATTTAAAAGAAATCATGCAGGACCAAGACGGCGACCTTGTTCTAAAGCCCCTGATGCCATGGAAGGAAAGTGGAACCAGGCCAACATAGGATGAAGTCTCAAAATATTCGCCCGAATTGAAGTCACACTGGGCTCAGTGGAATTCTATTATACTGGACAAGGGACTGCTTAAATGCATATTCAAAGATTCAGAAGACCGCGAAGAACGAAGGCAGATTATAATTCCATAGAGTAGAATACCTGAAGTGATGAAAGAGATTCACAGTGGATCTTCTGGTGGACCCCTGGGTATGTCAAAGACTTTAAACAAACTTCGGGAGAGATTCTACTGGGTGAACTATAAGGTAGACGTCAGGGAATGGTGCAAGAAATGTGTGATTTGTGCAGCAAGTAACGGTCCACAACGACGAAGGAAAGCACATATGCGTCAGTACAACGTTGGTAGTCTTTTTAAACGAATTGCAATTGATGGACCATTCCCCGAATCTCACCAAGGAAATAAATACATCGTTGTAGTAATGGATTACTTCAGTAAATGGGTGGATGCCTATGCGTTACCAAACCAAGAGGATTCAACAATAGCGGAAGTATTAATTAAGGAGTGGATATGTCGTTTCAGCGTTCCCTTAGAACTACATTCTGACCAAGGAAGAAATTTCGAATCCAATCTTTTTCAAGAGGTGTGCAAGATTCATAAGACAAGGACAACAGCTCTGCATCCACAATCAGATGATATGGTGGAACGAATGAATACAACTATCAATCGCTATTTGTCAAAAGTAGTCTCTGACCATCAAAGAGACTGGGACCAACATCTCCATCTTTTCTTGCTGGCGTATCGATAGGCTGTACATGAAACAACCGGGCAGACTCCAGCGAGCATCGTCATGGGTCAAGAGCTACGACTTCCATGTGATTTAAAGTTTGGCTGCCCTCCGGGAGAAGATTTGGCAGGGGAAGACTATGTGAGCGACCTGAGACGAAAAATGGACGAAATCCATAATCATGTGCGATCCAATATCCAACGTGATAGCGACCGAATGAAAGAGAATTATGACGTAAAAACGGATAACAATGGTTATAAAGATAGAGATATGGTGTGGTTATTTAACCCACAAAGACCCCGAGGTCTCTCCCCAAAATTCCAAACATCATGGGATGGACCATACCAGATAATAAAGAAAATCAACGACATCGTATACAGGATTCAAAAACCACCCCGAGAAAAACCAAGAGTTGTCCATTTCAATCGTCTGATCCCTTATGCTGGCGAAGAAGATGGCACAGCGATTCGTACGGTGGTTGAACAAAGTCGTCGCTTTGTGGAAGCATTTGAAGACTTCATGGTTCAGCACTCTGATGGACGTAAGAGTCGTTTTGATGTAACGCGAGAAGAACAACGAGATATATTCCAAGTACCTTCGGACTATTGTCTTGCCCATTGTGTGGCCCAGGATTTGAAGATGTGACGAGGAATTGCTACCGCCTTCTAGAAGAAATTTGTAAGGTTGGAGGAACTACGCACTCAATGTCCTAAAGTCGGAAGCATAGTCCACCTAGATGTTAGTAGCCACCTACCGAAAAGGATCATTTACTCTCTGGTAACGAAGAGATGTATGGCTATCATTAAATGAGTTGAGGGATTCGCTTCTACGTGAGAGTATCAAGAAATTGGCAATACCGAAACTAGCTTGTGGGTTGGACCAATTGGACTGGAGAACAATCAGAAGCATTGTAGAAGTCCTTTTTGCCAATTCTGAATCCGAGATTTTGGTGTGCTGTTATAATTCCAGTGCTATACGACATGAGAAGCCCATAGACTGCTATTTATTTTGAACGTCACAATGTACAAAGGGGTCCCAGTGCAGGTACCGTCATAAGGTGCCGGAGGATTCATTTCGGGACGAAACGTGCCTAAGGAGGGGGCAGTGTCACGAGACGCGTGGGGAGAAGGGGTGCGTCATCGACGTGCCGACTGGATCGATATAATAAACAAGTGTCAGATATAAATGTCAGATATAAATACGTGTTGGTAATATTAATTGACTTCAATAAATCATTTGCAATTATTTACACACCCGTATAACGTGCAAAAACTATACATTATTATGCGTCAACTTTTGGCATCTAATGAAATGGCATCACATTCAGTAATTAAGACCGGACTTGTGATCGTCATGTTAGGGGGACTGCCAAAGTTGATTGTTGTCTTCTGTGTAAATATAGGCCCATGTGGACTTCTCCTGAGTCTAACGCTACTATGTGCTGATAATTTCTACTATTTATATCATATTTCCTCATGCATTCTGGCAGTTGATCCATATAAATCGTTCTTGATTACCTTTTCTACTTCTTGTTCTAATATGTCATCTTGTGGAAATTCTGGGTCTTCTCTTATTGTATCTTCTGTTACTTCATTTGGCTCAAAAAAAAACTATCAAGACTGCCACCTTTGAATTATGGCAATAAGGGACAGATCAATTGCCGATCTATGGTTAGTAAACGAAAGGCATCCTGTAACCCTTCAAACGGTTTATCGGAGAATCTGAACTTTCGGCTTGCAATCATATCGGCCACATCTAAGAATGAATTCCATTATCTGAAGCAGAAGGGATTTGAGTGGAAGAATACTTGGGGAACTCCGCCCGCAAGTCCTGTGACCTAAATTTTTGAATTTTTAATGTATATATATATTTGTTTACTCTATTTTAACAGGATATTGTAAAGTAAATAAATGAATAAATATGTAACTAACTGCTTAACATCCGCGGCAACGTCATCCGGGGCAATAAAAACGCTCAGGGTATTGTGGTTGGGGTGATAGAACCCAATTTCATATTGCAAGAGTTTCTATGGACAGGTTTGCGGAGGATAATGTCAATATTTTGTCATTATTGTATATGTACCGCCACTGGCGAACATCTTTGGTACGCCTATGTATTATTTAGTGTAAAACAGATCCGCTACTCGCATCAGCGCCGGTCGCTAGGCGCCATTGAGATATAGGTATAGGATTTATGTATTTATTAACCACAAACTGTATATTTTTAAATAATAATAAATATCTGATGGATTATTTTTATATTTGACACACGAGCAGTTAATAAATATTTATATGTTTTTTTTTTTTAATTTAGTTTAGTTAATTGCCTCAAAATAAAGTAACTCAAATTTATAATAACAATAAAAAATATTTGTCTACCCTAGACTTTGTATTATTATGCTATAATATTTTTTTTAAATAATTTATTTATTTAATTCATAAAAAAACCTTTTTATTAATTTGATCAATTTCTTAAAAATTATTTCTGTCTATATTAATTTACTCATGTAAATAACTTTTTAATTGTTAAAGGTTTCCTTAAATTCTTTATAATTGGTATTAAAAAATCAATTTTCCTGTAGAATTTGCATGTCGACTGCTAATGCATATTCATAGGCGCATAATCGAATTCAAATAGAGAGAAGATTATTCCGTTATTACTCGTGACAAAGTGTTTTTCGCATTCTTGTTCCTCAGAAATCCATAGGTTACTACTTTTAACTATATTTAACTCCTAAAACACCATTTAATCAAAGTTCAAATTATCTTCACAATTTAAAAAGTTATTTTTAATATTATTTTGTAAACTAGATAGTACACTAACTCTAATAACCAAAATTATTTTTTGGCAAATTAGTAATTTATTAGCATTCAATTGAAGTGCTAAAATTATCATATTTTAAATGTACGTTTATACTAATTTTATATTTACTATTACTTCTCTTATATTTTAATAACTATAAAATAATGTTATGTTACCTTTTGCTTCGAGTCTTCTTCTATTCTAGTTTTTATTTATTAGTGTACCTTAGCTATAATCTTTATATTAAAAAAAATGGTATTCCTGATAAATAGAAAAATTAGAAAAATATAGTGTCGAGTATAACAACGTAAAATATGTAATGAAAGTCAAATACTCACAATTGCAACTTTATTTGGATCATGTTTCTTCAATCTATCAAGACAAAGTTTTCCAACAGATACTTTAGGATAAATACTCCTATCGGCGCCACTGATTAAATAAGATTCCATGCCCAATTGCTCCTCTAAAAATAACACAATTAAAAAATATATGTATAAAATAAACTCTAAGATCAATTATAAAGACTGAATACACACGTTGGCTGTAAACGTATTTTATGTTTATACCTAGACTACGAAAAAATGTACAATTAGAATATATTTCAAATCATTTCATTTCATCATCAATATTTATTATATTTAAAACGTTTGTATAATATATTCCATTTTGTTTAGTTTTTTACTAAAAAGTGAAGAAATTACCGTTATAAATATTAATTATTTTCTTTGGACAATTTTCAATTCCACTATTTGTTGTGTACACATAAACAAGTTTAAAATATATTACAAATAATAACTACAAGACTGCAGTTTCGACTTTTTATGTTATGTCATTATTAATTGTTATCTAAATAGGAATAGGTACCAAGAAAGTTTTCGGCTAACATGTTATATATAATTTTTGTCAGCTTACCTGTCATACTTTAACGATAAAGAGGTTAAGGTGCGGTATTTATAGAAGTGACTAGTAATTACAATTGCTAATGATTGAAATTAGGCTCAAGTTAATCTCAACTCTCTAGGCCGTACGCATTTACCAAGTCGACATTGGACTTGACAAATAGGCCAGAACTGTGTTATCAATTCCTCTCCGTATTTATTTGGCCAATGAACATTTTATTGCAATCTGTACATGGGGTACTGTAAACCTCTTAATTCTCTAACAGGATGTGCTTCTTGGGGTTTCGAATTGGCTCGGTGCGCAGGCGCCAACTTCTTTCGACATTTTAACTTCGTTGTTTCACAATTGGTTAATAAGAAACAAATTCGGCCCAGCAAAACTAAGATATTTCTCAACAGTAAAGCCAACTTATTTAATATTACTACAGCAATTTTCTTGTTTAACATCTCCTTTAATTTCGCTCAGCCAAACATGATGTTTTAAATCCAAGCGGCAAGAAAAGAATTTTATAAACTCCTCAAACTCGGTTTCATTCTATCTTCAGCTGATCCCTGGGCAACATCGTTACACCTGGTAATGAAACCAGATTGTTCTTGATATTCCAGTGTTGACTACTGTGGTTTAAACGACTCCAAATAAGATATTCTGGCCCTTTTACACGATTTTTCCTATAACTGTAGCGGTTGTAAGTGATTATCCAAAATAGATTTGGGCAAGGCTTATCATTAAATTCCAATCAATCTTAAAGATATCCCAAAATCGGCAAATACGTCACCTTTCTGCATTTACGTATACACCTGGTTGAGTTTTAGCTTAAATAACTTTTCAGAGGTTTATAGGCACTGTACTGTAGACTACCATTTTGCTTGCGTACGAAAGACGAAAAACTCGTCGTCAGCGAAGAGGAACGTGAACATGCTCGTAACCTCTTCTATTTTTTTAATGGTTGACTTCTTTTGAAATAAACTCAGACATATGCTTTTTTCTCCATTTTTGTAAAACAAAATTGGGCTTTTGGGTCACAGCTTCAGTGATGAGGGAATAGAACCTATGCAGTTAAAAGCTGATATGCAATATTTTCTTTGTCGCAACCCGCTGACCTAAAAGCGTTACTCCGTTTTCTCGACATGATCAACCAAATAATATTTGAGTGTTTTGTCACCGCTAAAACAACTTACTACATCAACTCCACGCAACAAACCATAGGTATTAAGTCTAATCGAGATGCATACATTTTTAGAGGTCGAATTGGCCAACTCTGAAATGATTGCGCTACCAGATCCTGTTGTGGAGTTAAGCATCATGGTAGTCGCTTCATATTTCTGAAGCGGTCTTTCAGCAGAAGGACATTTCTGGCGTTCAGCGACAGCTACCTTTCTTTTCAAACCAACTGAGCACAAATACAGCACGTTCAGCCGTAAATTTTTAGCCATGTATTTAGCTATAAAGAAGTTTAAATGTTATCTCGAAGGTCAAGATATTATCGTCTTTTATCTGTTTTAATTCGTTTTTCAAAACGAGAGTACAAACATTTAACCTTCGTGAAATTCATCACTAACATCTAGCATATCTCTGGAAAGAACATTAACGTAACTGACATACTGCCGCATATTGAATTTGTCGCTCTAGATCTCAACACCTTAGCAAAATTAAAATCAGAAGAAGTCGAATCCAACTGAAATCTCTTCTGGACTTTACTCAACTTGAAACAGTTCATTCCGGTCGTCTTCAAAACTAATATATATATATATATATATATAGAGACGCCATTAGCGAAACGACAACCATGTCTTTCTCCACCATTAAGGCTCCATGCCATAAACTCACAAATCCGGGTACTAGTACATTGAAACGTCTCACAGCATCTGAGAATGAAACAAAACATTGCACTCTTCGTTAATTTTCAGGTGTCTCTAGAACATTTTTTTAGAGGGACAATACTTCACCGGATGCCCCCCCTTGTCACACTTTCATCATCTTTATTAAATAATTTAAACAAACATCATTATTACAGCATATATACAACATATAATTATACACAATAACATACAAATATAAATACTAGGCTCGCTCACTAGGTCCGGGGCTCCGATCCTCGACCAACATGGACTCCTAACGACGCAGGACGGCCCTCGCAAAGACCGCTACTGCCGTCCAGTTCTCCTCACTCTCGAACATCATGGCCACTAATTTGCCCGGCTTCTCTACCGCCCCAACCGACTCCCACATCGGAATCCGCTCCGGCTGCCACTCAGGACACTCGAACAGTGAGTGGCACGCGGTATCTCTGTGGCTTGGGCACCATCGGCAGCCCTCATCCCCCGTTTTTCCTATCCGGCACAGGTTATCCATGAAACACCCGTACCCGGATAGGAATTGTGTGAGGTGATAGTCAATTTCACCGTGCCTAGGGCTGGTCCACGGATCGAAGGTTGGGATGAGGGTGCGAGTCCAGGCACCTTTCACGCCCTCCACCCATCTAGTCTGCCACTTCGTCCTCAACAGCGCCCGAGCAAAGGTTTCAGCCCTCGCCTTTAACTCTAGATCAGCCGGGGGAAGCGCCGCCAGGACCTCGGCCGCCTTCGTAGTAACTGTCCTGTACCCGGTCTTAAGCCGCTGCGAAGCCGGTTGGTGTTCCGCTGTGATCCCACACAGGTCGCCCAGGCCGGGGCAGCATACAACAGCTTGGACCTCGCCACCCCCAGCAGGAGCCGCCGCTGCCATCCGAGGGACCCCCAACGTTAGTCATCAGCCTTGCGACCGCCGTTACGATGCGGGCGGCCCCGGCTACAGCTTCTTGCACATGGCCACTGTGCAACGGATTGGCCTCGATTTGGACCCCCAGATATTTCAGGCGAGGGGCACAGCGACGTCCTGGTCCACCTCGCCACCCTTGCTGCTGCCTCCTTCGCGGTATCCACCAGATCATGTATCTCTCGTTTGCGAACGATGATGAGGACATCGTCTGCGAAACCGATGATGTCGACACCTGCGCTGGGGTCCATCCACGCTGTCCAGCCACCTGCTCTGTCTATCCCGTGCCAGTCTTTCCAAGACCTTACCCTCCACGTCGAGCAGGCAAAGAGGACGGTATCCGCCCGGGGACGTGGCAGCCTTCCTATTCTTAGGGAGGAGTACCAGCCGCGCCCTCTTCTAGCGGCGTGGAAAGATGACCCACCTAAGGCAGCTGTTGAACGGCTCGGTCACTGATCGAGGGTCGACAGCCACAAACGCCTTGAACACTTCGTTGGGAGGGCTGCAACAAAATTTACCGTCATTCAGTGTCACTCGTTGCCAAATTTCCAGACCTGGATGGCCGATTCACCGACATTAATATCGATATATTTATCCCCTTTATCTATTTGTAACAACTTCAGATACCTTCTAATAGAAGTAGTAAGCGTAAGCCAGAAGCATGTTCTCTTAGTGAAATTACTGCATATTCCATTTTCAAAACATTTCAAAATTACTAAAGGGCACATTTTGGAACACCGTCGACAGTCATTACTTACTTGTGATGTATTTATTACAACTCTAAAGCCGCCTAACCCCCCAATGTAGAGCTGACTTTGGGGGTAACAGTCAAAATAAATACGCAATCCGAATGAACAATGCTATTAAAGACTGGGCAACCTAGCTACCGTCAATTTTACTGGGTCTTTAGAAGGCTTCAAATCATCCCTTTCGGCCACTACTGCAGGGTTCATCTACAGCAAGACATTGCCCTGCCGGAAGATTTTATATTTTTAAATTCCGCGCAGAAAAAGATTCCTTCGGGCTCAAAATTCCTCAATGACCAGAGGTACGATCTGTGGATATTTGACCTTGTGGGGACCACTCGTTGAAACAGGCAACAACGAAACGAACCAAATCTACTAGAACTTTCCAAACTTTCCCGCCTTAGGGAAAGTAAATTCCAAGAGCCAAAACCGTTTTAATTTTTCTGTCATTATCTATAATTTATATTGATGACACGGGCCATAGTTTGGAGACCCCTGTACTAGACAGTCAAGCATGTATCTTTTCCTTGTATCGTAGCTTCTTTTGGGCGGGGATGGTATGGGATCAACTTGAATGTGGAGTCACGTTGAATTTAGACAGTGAGAAGAAGGAAGGAATAATCATGGATTTAAAAATATGTAACAATTATTTTTTGCATAAAATTAGTATATCCGAGCATAATTGTATCAACACCTAAATGCTGAAGTGTCTGTTCGTGAATGGTGTGAGAATTTTTTTTAAATAATTCAAAAATACTTAAACATACCAATGCCAATGACCTGTCAAGGTCTATCAGGTTTTTGTAACAATTTTATCAGTTGTATATTTTGCGAAATTGTGTTCTTTTGCTGTTTTCACGTATCATCGTTTGTTTTGAAATTATGATTATGCTTAGAGTGCGTCAACGTAAAAATTACTGCCAAATAAGCGAATTCGACATTGGTTTGCGCGAAGGTGGTTTTTCGATTAGAGAAATTGGTAATCGCATTAACCGAAACTATCATGAGCTAATCAGGCCAGGAATGTCGCCTAAGAGGAATCGAAGGACAAAGAAGAACTAATGAGGTTCAAGACAGCCATCTTCGACAAGAAAACAATTCTCCAGTATCAGATCAATTTTCGATCTATCTTTGGGGCATCATAAAACCCCCGGCATAAGTACGGAACATCCTCTGGTATGACTCATGAAATCCAGGTTTTTATTCCACAAGTTGTTGGTTTTTGGTTGGATTTGTCCGTGGTTGAAGATTTCTTTCTCCAGATAGAGAAGGATTGCTCATTCTGAAGGTATCTTGTGATCTCTTGATAAAGTCGTCGATGAGTCCAATTATGTTTACTGGATGGATTTCGTTTAATTTTGCAAACTGCATTTTTCATTTTGCCGGCACAGCTTTTTCTTTGGAGAATGTTAATTGAGGAATGTTTGGTCTTCTTAAAAGGTTTTCTCTTGAAAACTGGTCAATGAATAATTTTGTATATGTTCAGAGCATCCTGGGATTATTCTCGCGATATAAGTACCATTGATTGCATCTAATTCGGTCTGTTCGTTGCACTTCTACTTCTGAGTAGAGGGCAAAACAATGATCCATAAGTTTTCATGAATTTTCTTGGTCCAAGCTGCATCGAGTGTTTCAAAACTGTGTATGCATTTTTCGTAATGTAGGGTGTAAGATAATAGCTGAATAGACTGTTGGCAGCTTGACATAAAAACTGCATTACTTCTATTTCTTAGTATAATTTGTTGATTGGTACAAATTGTTCACCGTTGTTTGCCAATAGGTTATGATTTGGTATTATATAGTGGAATGTGTTATTGTTTAATCGGATTGATAACAAGTCTAAATGATAGTAGACATATTGGGAGATTTCTGTTAGAGAGATCTCTAGGGGGAATATAATAGGATTTGTTTTGACGTAACCTATAACCGTAATAATTTTGAATATGAATGAATATTTTCTGTTGTGGGTTCTCGTGGTAATTTTTCGTTATGGAGAAGTTGATTTAATTGTTTCAGTTCGTAGACAAGATTTTTAGTGTCTATCATCAAGGGATGATATGTATTTAATTTGGCTAAAGTAACAGCATTTCTAGTTAAGATAAGATGCCGTTGGTATTATCTATTAGAAAAATCAGTTTATTAAAAATAGCGAGGAGAGTTATTTGTTGGGATTATCCCAATTGATAGAATGTAACGTTTTTAATTGATTGATTTAGTTGCATCATTCTTGATGTTAGCACTAACTGATTGCTTCTTAGATCTGCTAGTGTTTGATTAAATTAATTAATTGTTATAATTGACACAGAGAGCTGTTTATCCATTATAGCTTCAATTTTTGATTGTGTATATTTTGAATTTCTTTTTCATACCTTTAGGTATCTTCATTATCTAAATTTCCGGTAATCCTATTAAGTATTTGTCCTAAAATATTAATAGCTCCTATTTTAGTTCTACGAGAATCCTTTTGGGGTAATAGTTGTTCAAGTTGTTGCAACGTTTTACTTCTCTTCGTGGATACTATCGATATATAATTTGCCATTTCTCTACTGTACAGATTCCTGTGAGTTCCATTTTTAAAAGTAGTTATCCAATTATCGCAATTTATTATTCAGAGTTTCAGTTTCTTGTACGATTTGATCGAGATGGTATATTGTTGTAATTTTCCATTGATTGGTTTTGATTTGGGCTTCTCATCATTTTACTAGGATAATGTCGCATCTAATGTTAGAGATATAATATCCGATACATCTGAAACAACAGAATGTTTTAAGTTTCTTGTATGGAATTTTCTGGTTCTTATTTTTGTTTTGACTTCTATAGTCGAATCGACATTACTTTTTATTATTTTATAAGGGCCAATATAGGGGTTAACTAATTTGTTATTTTTCGTTAATTTTGAAAGGTTTTGTCTTAGCGTTTTCTTGGGATTTTTGTACATAGTTTTCTTTTTGTTCGATATTTTTCTCTTGGATAGATTTGTACAGATATTGAAGTCGTTCTTTATGATAGGATACGTATTGATGATAATATTCTTCGGAATAAAGCAGATCCATGGGGTCCCTTAAGGAAGTGTGTCCAAAAACTAATTCCAGTGGTGTAAAGCCAGTTGGTTTCGATATGGTGTTATTGTATGCTATAGCGGCTAACTTCATTTGTTGTTCGATAGGTTGCTTTTTTCTTTGTTCGAGACATCTGATTTGCTCGAGTATTGTTGAGTGGAATCGCTCGATGTTCCCTTGCGAACAGGGATTCGCAGGTGTTCCAAAAGGTATTTTTATTTTATGGGCTTCAGGTAATTTCACGGTGGGTTCATTCTTAAATTCTTTCCCGCTATCGCAACTTATTTCTAATGGTACTCCGTAATATTTGAAATATTGTAATAGTCCGTTAGCTACTTCGACAGAATTTGTAGATGTTAAAGGTATTCCTTGACCTAATCGAAAAAAGGTATCTGTTATCGTTAAAAATTTCGAACTCGCTATTTTGAATGTATCCATGAATAATTTTTGAAACTGTTTATCTGGAGTTTTTGTAAGTTGTAGAGGTAACAAGATGGGATGCCGATCGTATTTGCTTTTGTTACAAATCAAACAGCTATTAATATAGTCCGTTACCATTTGTTTCATATTTTTAAAATAACATTGTCGTTTTATTACTATTCCTCGGTGATTTCTTTTGCCAGTAAGATGCGTGGTTATTAATTCCAATTGATCAGCTTCATTGGTTATTACGGTAACCTTTTTCGCACATTTAATTAATTTTGGTCCTTTATCGTTTAAAAGTTGAATATATATTTTACAAAAATGAGGATAGAGTGTGTCGTTCTCGAAATATGAATAATGTTTTCCGGGTCCTATCAAATATTTCTTCATGCTTTTTGTGACTTCATCTTTTAAATTTTGTGTTTTTGTATTTTAAGTTTGAATATTTTGTTTCCGTTTTCGTTGGATGGTTGTGCCGGCTTCTGAGTCAGCCGTATTCAGCGTTCAGAAAATATTGTTTTTCCTTATAGTTTATAATTTTGTCTAGAATGGTAATTCCTCCTGTAGGTTTACATTGTTCTTGTAGGTCTTGTCGTAACATTGCTAAATTCTTACCAGTGGGAGCAGGTTGTTCTTCTCTTGCGAATGATTTGTTTGGTAAGTTTTGTGGATTAAATGTATCTTCTAATTCTAATTCTTCGATAATCTCGTCTAGCATTCGTTGTGTTTCTGGATCTGCTTTAGGAGTTAAAGAATTTATATCTTCTTCTATCGCGTACAATTGTTCTTGGGTAATTCTCGATAAAACGTTTGCATTTGTGTTATATTTTCCTTTTTTGTAAATAACTTCGAAATCATATTCTGCAATCATTACACCAACTGAATACTTTTCGATCGTTGAATATTTTTGCCGGACGCTAGATCTATACTGCTGAAACAGTGGCATCTACCCAATTTACCCAATATATCTGCTATATAAGAAATTTGATATTTATCTTCTATCATCCGATCGTTTAATCGACGGTAGTCGATAACCGTTCGTTTCTTCGTTTTGCCGTTGGTAGTTCTTTTAACGATAATCATAGGACAACTCCAAGGTGATATGCTCTCTTGAATGATGTCTTGATCCAAAAATTCTAAAACTTGATTTTTAATTTGCTTTTTTGTTTCAATTGACACACACAGGTAATTGTCCCTTTAAATTTAGTTTGTGTTTAATGCAGTGTATGAACGTTAATTTGTGACCTTCGATGTAGAATATATGTTTGTATTTGTCTGCTCTTCTTCGATGTTCATTCATGTGGTATTCAAATTTTTGTTTACGTTTTCTCTTTGTATCTCGTCCAAATTCAATTCGTAATCGATATCCATTTCTTCAGATGCGTAAATTTCGTTAATTTCATCTACTCTTTGGTTTTGAAGGGAGTCACAAATTTTAATATGATTCTTTTCTTGAGTGTAATTAATAGCAATAACCAAAGCTTGATTAACTGCTTCAGCGATTGATACTTTCACAATAATACCTGGACGAAACTCAATTATAAAACTCTTAATTATACTTAAAAATATGTTCGCGATTTGAGCGAATTGCGAGCCGATGTTAGGTGAAGCGCGCCGTACCGCAGCTTCCTTATATCTTCATGGAGATTTTTGGAGCATAATAACATGGGATAAAAAACAAGAATCTGCTACATACAATTTTATAATTTTTACTTCTCACAACTATAGGCACTGAAGCAACAAAACCACTTTTTTCTATTGGTAGAGAATAATTTCTGTGAATGCGATAACACTAGCTAACGCTACGATAAAAAAACTTCCAACCGACGCGCACTCTTTTCGTCCAGGTTTTTTTTGCATCTTGCAGAATGTATTAGTTATTCGAATTAGAAGAGTTCAGTG
The DNA here is from genome assembly GCA_963969525.1 of Ontholestes murinus. Lineage (NCBI taxonomy): Eukaryota > Metazoa > Arthropoda > Insecta > Coleoptera > Staphylinidae > Ontholestes > Ontholestes murinus. The sequence continues at coordinate 48,139,443 of OZ018387.1, forward strand.
TTAAATAGGTCGTCGGGTGGAGTGCGTGTGTAAGTTTTCTTAATTTCTGAGGAAAACATGACTTAATGTTAATAACTATCAGAAGTTTGTAAGTTACCGGTGAGTGCGCGTGTGAGTTATCTATTCCCTTCCAGTAATTAAAAAGTGAGTATTTTTTAAATTAAAGTTATCTCTGTTGTAGAGGATATTGTTGAAACGTAATTTATTACAGAAATTGTTTGTATGTTATTGTAAGTTATGCATTTTTTATTTTTTGTATTACTTTCAATTGATTATTTAAAAATGTTTTAGATGTTTTTATTATTTAGTTCGTGTGTTAGTGGCATATTTATAAAGTATTTAGTAGTGAGTTTGGTAATGATTTTTTTCTCAGATTAGACCCAACAAAGTTGAGCCTGCATTCACTTTAAACTGATGAACAAGATTGTATAACTTCCCCATCATTAACATCAATTTCTTATGTTTATGTTTATAAATTTTAGCTTCCTTTCCAAAAAAATACATATGAATATAAAAAAATGTTATACAAAACATACACAGATCTTGGATGGATGAAACTCGGTGGAGTTCACGCAGCTGCGATAATCTTCCACCTTGTTTCTGGTAGGCAGTTAGAGTCCCTCTCTGTTTCTATTTACAATTAATATTTTACTATTTCTGAACATTAAATATCAACAACATCACCTACGGTTCGTTGTTTGTTTTGAAATATAACATTATTGTGCTTGTGGTGTAAGTGAATATCTACTACACCACATACCATCTGGATTTAGCTGGATTTCACTCACTTCTTTAAAGTTAAATTTAATATCACAATCTATATTAATATCGTCAGTATAACAAACAGGGGGTAAATTTTTGGTAATCAAATTTACTGCACTACTAAAAAACTTATTGAACTCATCACAGGAAATTTCACAGTTTGTATCTGTTTATTGCCTTTTAGTATTTAAGGTATTCCATATGGCTTTAGGTTTATTACTTGCTGAGTTAATGAATTTATCATTAGCTTGTTTTTTGCACTGATTATGGCCTTTTTATATTTTTTACTATACTTAACTTTTAAGGATCGCGACTCAGCTGAAACATGGATCTTATAATTTTCATCAATCAATTTGAGAGTTTCTCTCATTTGCTTTAAATTATTGTTAAATCACTGAAATTTATTTATATGTTTTAAAGATCCTAGGATGGTGTTTCGAAAAAAACTCTGATGCATAGAAGTTACTAAAATATGAGTTAGAACATCCCACTTTTCATTTACCCCTATTTCCTTACCTTTTATGAAGTACCACTGAATATCAGAAAATAATGAATATAAATACAAAATACTATGTTGTGTAATTGGGCGATATGTTTTAATAACACATTGTTGTGTCAGTTTTATCGACTTCAGAACCGATATTTTAAACGAAGAATAGACCTCAGGGTGTTTTGCTTGAAGCTGGACGCATTTAATATCGCTGAGTCCATTTGATGTTAGATGCTCCTTTATGATGTCCTCCATTAATGTAATAGAATTATTTTCAGTGGCAATAATACAATTTGTCCGACGTTTGTGAGAAAAGGTTTGGATTTCTTGTTTACATTTTTTACTTCGATGTCTGGATATCAATTGAGATTTTCACTATTGGTGCGTTTATATTCGTAACGTTGCTATTTAAGTTTACTGTTTTGTCGTTCAATCCATCTGAACTTTTTTCTCCAAGTATATGATTTTCTCTTCATCTTTACTTTTAAGTTCTAATACCAGACCTTTGAGTAATACAATTTCACGTAGTAAACCTAAATTTGCACTAACCTTAATATACCCTTCTACTTGCAGTGCATTTACACCTTCACATTTATGTTTACTTAAACATGCTGGATGGAAAACTTTGTTGCAGACACATAAAGTGACTGATACTGACACATACTGACCACATTTTCCATCGCAATTTACTTTAGATTGCACTTTTGTTTGCACTTTCGCCTCTGCTATGGCTGCTTCATCCGCCTTGATGGAAGAATTTAAAGGATTCGGTCTGACTGTTAGTAAAATCAAAGTTTTTGTGGTGTAGGGTAATCTTTATAATTAGAATCGGTTCGAAAATCTGTCTGTTTTACTGGCCAGTGATTTTATTTTAATTTTTTAAAATATGTCTTTAAATGTTTACTTATGGAGGCGTTTAGTTTGTGTTACATCTTGGTTATAGATACAAAGGAGACACGATTAATGGTAAAACAAAGTAATCGTGTATCCTTCTTCATTAAATATGTTTTTGTTATAATATTCTTGTATTTGAATAATGCATTTGTATCTTTATTTTATTTTCATTTTAATACCTTGATTCGTTTTAGAACAGTAAACAAATTACTTATTTATTTTATGACAAATTAAATTCAAATTATTATATAATGTTCGGTTTGAAAATTCCTTATAAGTTTAAATTATTTATATATTTATTTAGGCTTCTCGCTTTGAATTTTTTTAATTTCATTTAATTGTTTTCTAAAAAATCAACTATAAATTCATTTAGTTAATAAAACACGTTATAATTCACTTTCTTCACAATTTATTTTGTATTCACTAGTGATTACAAAATAAATTGTGAAGAAAGTGAATTCTAACGTGTTTTATTAATTGAAATTTCTCTTCACGTAACTCAAAAACCAATAATTTATATAAATTCATTAATAGAATAACATCTAACACTTAGCTAACTTTTTTAAACAATCAAACTTCTTGAGCAATTTTAGTTATTATCTAGCATTTCAATTTAAAGTTAACCTACTTTTCTTTTTTGATATGTAGGTGTTAAGGAAGAATTATAATACTACAGTATTTAAACTGTTGCACAGGCCTATTATACTCCTTCATAGGTATTAGGAAAAGTAGCTATCAAATCACGTTTAAAATTTTTGCTGGAGATCGGTTTGTCTTGGTCATGACGTACACAGCAAAATCATCCTCGTTTTCAGAACTGGAAAAATTATAAAATATAAGTATCTGGTCAGAATGCTAGTCTAACTTTTAGAGGCTCATCCTAAAAATATTACTATAATATTGTGCGCTTTTGATGTATAGTATCCATTTTTGTATTCTTTAAGTAAGCTCCAGTGGAGACATTAATCCATTTTGCTTTATTTGCTGCAAGAGTAAAGTTTTGTAGTATTTTTAAGAGAAAGTTTTTAGATAAATTTATAGATTTCTGGTCCATAGATGTTCGCTCTTTAACGTAAGTATCCACTATATTGCTAATTATATTTAAATAAAGCCATTATATTTAAGTACTAATTTTCAACTAGCTTTTAGTAGATCCAGGGTAATAATAGAATATCAAAACTGGGATACCTTTCATTTATCATTTTATGCAATTGTGATCATCTAGGTGTATTATTATTGCCTAATTTAGTTCTCCACTGCAGATGCCCTGTACTCTTTTGGTCTCATCTGTAAATATCTGAATATTGGCTATAAATACAATGTATTTCTTCTTTCGGAAAGATATATAGGAATAGTACGGTCTTAACTTTTTCCTTGATTAGTATTCTTTCTAATTAATCCCCCAAAATTCTAATTGCAAGAACATACGAATCGATTTCTCGGCAAACCAAACAATTGATTCCTAAACGCCTAAATGAGATGGGAAAGATCCAGAATGAAGGAAAATGGGTTCACATAAACTCACTGAAATCAACAAATATCAACGTTAGACATCGCGCCTTCTCTGCTCAATAAACAGCTTCTAAAGTCTTTCTTGTGAAAAATGTTACGGGTATCATGAAAACGCTAGTGTTATAGCACCCGGCTTATTCACCAGACATTGCTCCATTCATGTCCAATTAGTGGATAAGATCAAAAATGGTTTGACTCGTGTCCAAAAATGTAACATTTTTCCGAGATGGAAGTGAAATTAGATTTTAAAGATATTGTGTTTGCATTTTGCATAAATAATGGGCTATTAATACTATAGTTAGAATTATTAAGCATTAGTCGAAACTATACTATTATTTAATTTGATATAAAACGCATTTGATGAATATTGAATTATTCCGCTTATTTTTTTTAATAATGTTGACATGTCCGCATACGATTTCCTACAACAGACATTTTCAAAATTTAAGCTAGACCTAAGTTGATTCTGAACCACGTAATTTATTTTTGATTTGGTGGAATAAAAAGAAACCCTTGGGTATCAAATTAGTATTGTACGGCGGGCAACCTATCAACTCGATTTTCTCATTTCTCAAAAAGTCTCATGTTTGAGTCGATGTTTGAAAGCTCGCATTGTAGAGAATGATGCGTCTTGATGGCCGTATTACTATTGATTTCCCTTATTATCCGAATAAATTTGACAATCAAATGACTGTATTCTATTCAAAATTGATATTTCACTTAAAAAAACGCGAACAACTTTTATTGGACTTGGCTCATCTTACAGTTGACTGTTGTTTACTTTAGGTCTCATACGTATATAACCATGATTCGTTACCTGTTATATCATAGATGTGTTTTGAAGCACCACAATAGAATTTCTTTAGCATTTCGTTTAACCAATCTATACGAGTCTTTTTTGGACCAACATTTTTTTACAGCAATGCAATATTAAATGTATGCAGGTCCCACTAATACCCAAAGATGCGTCAATCTCTCAATACGATCATGTAATATCAGTTTACGCATAGCATTCGTGTTTTCTGGAACAAAAACCTATTTTGGACACTCTTCCAGTAATTACTAAGCGAACTACAGTCGTGATTGAAATCCTTGTACTATCGATAAATAGTATTTTATGGTGGCTCATTGAGTTCATTTCACCTATGCATTGTTGTTGAGGTAATCATATAGAACGTTGGGGAAAAAATAATCGCACAGAAATGTTCAAGACCTAATTTTACTTCATGGCCGATATCAGTTTTTAATGTGACTGTAAATAGTGAAGCATGGAAGTCAACACGTTCTCAGTAACTCTACTAATAAAAGGCCTTTACTTTACGTTAGAGATGTCTGTTGTCAGATGGCAGAACCTGGATTGTCCATTCCATAAAAGGCAACACTCGTACAAGATGCATATTCAAAAATAGAAAGTATATTTACAAAATAAAAAGTTTAAGTGATAAGTTTATAAATTCTTTAACATACGTTTTGTAAATGAAACATTTTGTTAACACGGTTATAAATGAATTGTGCTCGTTGAAAATTAAAGATGTAATTCATTTGCATTTATTTATATTAAAATATAATTTATTTACATAACACAAGTAGTTAACAGCGACAAGCTGATTTTGGAGTGACATAGAATCATCGACTGTTACTACTTCTTTGAACCGTTTTAAAACGTCAGCAAGTAATAGGAAATTTTAATATATTTCTTGAGAAATATTATTAAGGCAGATAAGAATTACAAGAGGGCCCACTATGTGACCCTTACGGTACCTTCAAAAGAATTTATGGTTTTTAATTTTGACATATTGCTTGCGTCCAATTAAAAAGCACTTTATTTATTTAAAGACAGGCAATCGCAATTAAGTGTCATTTGAAACCATTCAGAAAACACTAACGTCAAAGGAAATTTCGAGTTATTGGATAAAGTAGTAGATTTCAGTTTCTTTAACAGATTATTTAGGAGAAAAATTCGTATTTTTTAAATTTAAATTTAATTGCTACTGGCAGATTAGGTTGATTAGGTTGTTGGGTTTTTATTAATCTTTAGAGACTTACTCAAAGATTTTTGTTTAAAATTTGTAAATTTTCAAATTTGGGGAAAATGGTATTAATATTGGACAGTAGACTTTTTATTTGATTTTGAAAAATTATAGTTGGTTCTTTATTTAAAATTTTTAGATTTTTGAAAAAATAAAAGAGTAAAATCTTAAGTAACTTTGTTTTTTATACTACTATAGAGTTAGATTTCTTGTCGGCAGGCTCTCTTCCGGTGTGAGTTTTAAGAATAGTGGCAATTTGGGCTTAAGGAACAAGGAGATCGAAAAAGATTATTTTAAGGGCGTCTCTGACTCTACAATTATCTTACGCTTTCCTTCTTTATATTCAATGTATAGACTATAATTTAGATTTCTTCGTTTGGTTTACTGACTTCTGAAGATGTTTTTGATTATTAAGGAAAATTGATAATTTCTTTTTCTAAATTATTCCTTCTCATGCAGATCCTTGATTTGGTTTTCGCCGAATTTTAGCTACAACAGACATTTTAGATTTAATATTTACGTATTCTGCTAGGTTATCTTCTAATTCTTCTTCAGGTTGAAATACATATATTCTAGTGTGGGTTGCTGTACAGCCTCCTTGATATTATTGGACGGTAATTATTGATATCATTATTATAAGAAATGTATTATTTCGGATACGCATGTTGGTTAATTTAGAAACCTTAAGATGAGACCTCAAGTATTTTATAGATCCAGCCGTCATGACATATCGATAATATGATTTTTTAGACTTAGTAGCCTCTCGCACTTCATTCATTCTTATTTCTCGAAAGAAGAAGCTATTTGACTTGTTAATCCGTGCCTATATAAATGTCATTCGCAAAAGCTTCAGCAATTGATAATTCGTCTGTCAATATTTTAGTTTTTACGAGTGAAATTAAGTATGATTATTGGATAATTTGATGAACTATATTTTGTACAATTTAAAAAGTTGCCACTGCTTTGTTGGTTACTCTTAACTCTGTAGGTAGAAAATATATTCAGATAAAGATTGAAATCACCGAGTATTAAAATCATAGTGGATGAACAAAACAAAGATTAGGAAGGAATGAAAAAGATCTGGTTAAAAGGCATATGTTTGATATGTGTAGGAATTTTCTTTATCGAATATGAATAATTGGATTTGATTCATATAAAGATTGTAGGTAATCAAATTTTAATCTGGCAGAAATTTCTACTATCAACACTAAAGTTGAAAAGTGTGAAGGTTTATATTATTAATATGTAGAGTAAAATAGGGGAACTCACTAAAAGAATTATTGACACGAGGTGGATTAGTTATCTCCGTTGATTGTAATACCTACATATAAATATTTTTTGTTGTTTATGTGGGCTGTACAACTTACTGAATAAGTAAATTGCTTATGACCACTCGGAGTAAAATGAATTATCGTTGTCTCAAAATGTTTACTCTTATTAATATTCTGATGAGAAGCAAACTGACATTGAAAGGCATAGCCATAAAGCGCAACTCGTACTATACAGGGTGAGTTTTTTTAGATGCTCTCTATAGGGATCTGGGAAACTATAAGAGATAGAAATACGGTTAAATAAGTAAAGAAGTGTAGTTATAATATTGCTATTATTATGAGCCTTACTAAGACTACAAAACAAATTACTTTTTGAAACAATTACTTCTCTTGTTAATACCTCGACAGATAGTGAATGATACAAAATTAATTTGCATGTGTGTGAAATATTATCAATGTAATAGTACCAAAATCCTCTTTTAGGCGAATAATCTGTAATATTACTTTCCTGCTAGCTATCAGAATGCCACAGAACAATAGAAGCAAAAAACTACAATAAACTATAGTGTCAAATTCTATAACCATTTGGAAGCTACCATCGCACCGACCAATGCCATCACCTAAATCAACTATACCCGCATCTTCCCAGATATGGTAAATCTATCACCTTCCAATGCAACTGCCTCTACCTCTTTGTTACTACCTAAAGACGCTGCATTGACTTCAGACACAATCCTCGTTCGCTCACTTTACTACTATCTCCATCCATTATGATGTACCAACTATTGAGCCACTGTCCGAAATCATATTAAATAAATTAGTCGCCTGTCATCCACTACTACGACGCTAATTGAAAACTGTAAGCTTTTATCCTCCTCGACCTATTCCTACTCCTACCACTTCAGTAAATCACGTCCAAGAAGATATGCTTCAAATTTTAGCCGATTCCGCTCACTAAAAATCGACATTATTATAAATTATAAGTAATATCTTTAATGTGGCTACCACCAACATTTGCGACTAAAGGCTACTAATTCAATATTTTCTCTTCACTGATGATGTCGACATTCAGGTTATGCAAAATACATTTCTATCACTACCTCGGTGTGTTCAAATGTCAAATTATTCAATGCAGTGATAAGCACGATCCAGTGAAAAGGTATCGATATTCTTGCGTCACATCATTTTTGCCACAACTATTGGCATTTCTTTTTTCTTGTATGTTTCTTCATTTCTACCAAATCTACACCTCACATTGTCAGCAAAAACTTTTGCTCGATCAGTTTTCTATTGTCATATTATAATAAACGCCGTCTGAAGCCACACACACACAATATTACCAACGAAACTGTATAAAACTAAGTCATACAAAACGCCCAAAGGCAACAGACCGAATGCTGGAAAAAACGAGCAAATCACTCTTAAAAGAAGCTATCTATATAGCCACAAAGGACCTCAACTCAATAGGACGCTCTCTCATCACCCTACATCTACAATTAAGAAATGAAATACACGAAATCCTACGAAACAAACTAGAATGATTATCCTACCAGAGAGCAGAAGAAGAACCCCCAATAAAAGAGGAAGAAACAAATTGCGAAATGCAATAGATTGATCTACGCAAACAAAAAAGAAACGGCAGCAAATAAACCGCAATTGGTATACAATCTGTCCGACAAGCCATTGGATCCAATTACAAATACAATAAAGGTTTCAACTTCACGATAACACCAACTCATATTCCAACAAAGAAAATCATCTGCATCAATCGGGAAATTAGATCCAAATAACGCCGACGTCATCATACAAGAAGTGTCATTGATCCTGCGAAATTAAAACTACCAAAATCAAACATTACGAAGGAGGAACGTCAGACCTCAAAAAAACCTAATAAACAACCATTCCATCATCGTCGTACCAGCGGACAAGGGGTAAGCCACAGTTATATTGAACAGGACAGACTACAATAAGAAAATGACGACGTTAATAGAAGAACCAGCCTACAAGAAAACTAATACATACCTAACTAGAAAATATCACAAAAACCAAAATACAAAAATCAAATATACCGAATGATGTAAAGGCAGCCACTATACCAAGGGAAAAATTATCAACCTGTCCCAAACAATATGGCTTGCCAAAAATTCACAAAGATGTCGACCTCTCAGGTCGATCGTCAGAGCAATAGGCTCAGCAACTCACAATATAGCGAAATAGTGACAACCACTATCTGACGAGATGAACCCATTTTCGCGATACCTCCTCAAGACATTCTCATTAGCTTTGATGTCAAATCTATTTTTACACAAATTCCGATAAAAGAAGCAATAGGAATATTTAAGCATATATAGAATCTACCAGCTGATATCATGGACCTATCTAGTCACTGCCTATCAACAACAAACTTTTCATTCAACGGTCAAAAATACAAGCAAACAGACGGGGGCCCAATGGGCTCATCATTATCGCCAATTGTAGCCAATCTTTGTATGGAAAGCTCTGGGTTCCCACCACCAAAAACTGAAACTTTGGCTCCGGTATGTGGATGACACCTTCGTGATATGGCCGCATGAAAGAGACACAATTTACGAATTTCTGAATCACATCAACAACATCCACCCAAAGATAAAATTTACAATGGAAATTTAAAAAAAAGGAAAGCTCCCCTTCCTGGACTTACAAGTAATCAAAATGAAGAATGGCCACCTAGGATACACGGTCTACAAAAAAATGTCACATACAAATAGATACCTGAATGCAAAATCCCATCACCACCCAGCTCAGATTCACTCCGTAGCAAAAACCCTAATCAAAAGATCAATCAAGCTCAAATACCACAGCTTTCTAGTCATCACCAATACCAACCTTCTAAACACTCCACGTCTTACGTTAGAAAACTCAGACATTACTTTTTTTTCGATGCTCTTTTAAACTGACCTGCCCGAAGTAGCACCACCAAGACAAGAACAACTTAGATGGCCACGAAGGCGCCAATTAACTCCTTATCTTTCATATTCCTCTAGAAGTCATTAACTTTACGTGTAAGCTACTTCTTACATTCTATAAAACCGCGAACCTGATAATGATAAAAACAAGAACATGACTCCTTCTTCTTAAATAGATAGTTTACGCCTACGAAATGGGATGCAGCTCTGAAAACTTATAATAAACATACACAAGTTTTCGATTTTCTTTATTAAGACGCTTAACACTCTGCCATTATTAAGCGCATATTCGATGTAGATCCAACTTTTTCTAATCATACTTATAAAATATGTATTCTTTTTATTGCGTAATATCGGTTTCCCATCATTATTGCCGATCCTATACATCTTCAAATAAAATTGGAAATATAGAACGAAAAATTGCCCGCCGCTAATTCTACTTTCATTTCTGAAACTGCAGAAGTTAGTTATATAACATGTTTCAGATTAGTCTCTAGAGTCTTTGCAGCAAGACCGATACCAGCTTAATTCTTAGAGAAAAGCCATTGTAATATTATGAACCTGGCTATACGTCTCCTTCTTCTGATAGTCTTCCAGCTAATGCCTCCCAAATTTATTCTAAAATGTATTTTATTAATTTATAGGACTATTATAACTCTTACAGAATGAGGGCAAAATGTGGTTCTAGATATAATGAATACAGAATATTATTGTACCATATAATAGCTGTCTTAGATATTGTCTAACATCCATTATTAATCAGATTAAAATTAGGTCTGCCTAAAATGTAATTGCCTCACGTTTTCCATCCTTGTAGTTTTATTACTTTCATAGCCAGACTAAGGGTCGATGATCTACTATATAGTGAATTTTCTTGCGTATATTTTATTGCTCATTATACTGTAATTCTTGTTTATAGTACTATTTTGTATCGAATTTATCTTGTCTAAAATAAGAGACTTGATATTATATTGAAGATTCTTCTGGAAATTTCCCTGATATATTATTGAATGTTCCAATATCACGGTGTTTCTGCTGTCATTTATACAAGAACGAGCAACTGTTAATTAAAACAATGATCTTGCTTGGTTATTAGTTTTTTGTACTGTTATTGTTTTTTATTCATGCCACAAAATTCCAATTTACAAATTATTATATATATGAGGCATTTATTTCATTAATGTATCATATAAATTAATTAAACTTAGTTTTTGCCACATTTAATATTTGAACAATTTACCGTTTCTATTTATAAAGTTTACTTGGGGATGATAATATAAACATATTAGCTTCTTATTACGTTTTGCTAACAATTAAGCATCTCTTTCAGTATTCTTCGCATCACTTTACCAGCTTGGTTTTTGGGCAGTTCTTTAACAAACCTAACTCCTCCATGAAGCTGTTTCGGAACTGATAGGTTTTCTAAAAAGGGAAAATATTGTTTCTTTTTATATAATTAATCATCATAGTACTGTATTTTATTTTTAATTTTCAAAATAGTTTTAAAAAGTCTACTGATAAATTAAAATAAGAAAGATACTATGTGATAAGCATATGATAGACATGTTTAAATGATCGTTCACTAATAATTCTAAGAAAGTTAACTTAAATGCTGCTTATTACCTGCAACGTATTTTATAATATCCTCTTCACTAACTTCACATCCTTCTTGTTTAACAATGAAAGCTAAAGGCAATTCTCCGCATCTTTCATCTGGGAAACCGACCACGCCTGCCTCTTTGATACATTGATGAGAAGCCAAAAGATCTTCTATTTCTGCTGGAGGAACCTTAAATTATGGAATTGTTACTAAATTATTTAAAACGCGTTTATCGGAAAATTATATTACCTGAAAACCTTTGTATTTAATAAGCTCTTTTAACCTATCCACGATGAAGAAACTCTTATCTTCATCATAATACCCGATATCACCAGTTTTTAGGAAGCCATCCTCGTCAAAAGCATTACGTGTTTCCTGTTCGTCATTCATATAACCTTTCATGTTCATACGGGATTTAATACATATTTCACCTAGTTCATTTGGTCCTAATGGTCGACGTGTTTTGACATCCACAACCTTTACAAGTGCATTATCACTAATGCTTCCGGAACATCCAGGCTTCAAATATGCTGTTGATTCTTTTCTAGTAATAATTGGTATGCCAGTTTCTGTGGAACCATAAAGTTGCCGCACATGAGCGTTCATTCTGAAATATATTTAAAACTTTTTACCATACATTTTCTATTTATGATATAAAATCGTGTTAGTGGTACTTTATTCAATTGGTGAATCTTCTTGTAACGCTTTAAAGAATAGATATCTTAAATTTAAATTCATTAAAAAAATTACAAATATAGTTAAGTTTGTTTTACCTACTGTAATATTTAAATCAGTGATGATGTAAATAATCATTCTTAATGGTGTTGACAATCGTTACAATGTATCAATATAATAGGAGTAAAAATTATTAACCTACTTCTTACTGATAACTTGTTGTATTTCAGGACCAAGACACGCTGCACCGCAAATAATATCATTCACGCTACTCAAATCGTATTTATCAACTAACGGACTCTTAGCCAAAAACACCGCCAACGTAGGAACTAAAAATAATTTAGTAATTCTGTGCTTTTGAATAGTATTCAGAAATACAACTGGATCAAATTTATTAAGAACTACTAGCTTCGTTCCATTGACAATAGATCCTAAATTTACAAATAGACCTAAGCCGTGGTAAAAGGGTAGAACACCTAAGGCACAATCATCATTGGTCATATTCAAAAAACGTTCATCCCTGAAACGAAAATATTGCAGCATAAATATAATAACAAATAACATATTTCTACTCACGTTGATAAATGCAATGTTAATACGTTATTTTCGTGAGTATGCATTGCGCTTTTTGGTAAACCAGTGGTCCCCGAAGAACTTAAAACAAGGGAGACCTGTTCTTCAACATTGACATCAATGGATGTAAAGCCTTCAATGCCTCCTTCGCCCATTTTAAGAAAATCTTCAAAACCATACACTCCGCTTGAACCATTTCCAAATGAAACAATTTTAACTGAATCTATATGGCATCTTATAATATCAACCATTTTTAATGAAGCTTCTGAACAAATCACCAGTTTAGGCTTGCATTTTTTTAATGCGTTTAACAACTCGCCTAAAATAAAATATAAATTATAATTAATATAACGTCCGCAATATTATATGGTACTCACTTTCTTTATATGTATTATTAATTAAATTTATTATTGCTCCAATGTAATAACAAGATAATATAGGAGTGGAATAGTTTATATTATTTTCACTTATGACTGTTACCAAATCATCTTTACCAATGCCTAATTTTTGAAGTCCAATTGCCATTTTGATGCTTCTATTGATGAGTTGTTGGTTTGTAATTGTTTCATTGGTAACAGCATCGACCTAAAAAAAAGATTAGATGAATTTCCTGTTTAATATTCTGGCTTCATGTAAATAAAATTAAATGGGAAGTAAAATATTAAAGATATTTCAAAGTTTGATTAGAACTTCGAATACTACAATTATTAAATAGCCACAAAAAAAATAATTTATTGATTACTTAAGAGAAGGTCATCTTAATAATTCTAAAGAGTGATAAAAATTAGTTATACTTTCTTTTTTAAGCCTTCTAATGAATGATAATACATATAAGACATTGTAATAACGTTTCTACGGTTTATTTTCCCAATTTGTATTTCTATTACAAAGTGTTATATTCTAAATAGTTTAATAAATTTTATGGTTTATAGTGTATTATAAAAACCAATCAAAATACTGTTCGGGCTTATCAATTAAAAAATCATGGAGATATTTTAGATCCCATTAAGTTTAATCAATCAATTTAGAGAATCTCAATTAAATAATTGTATATAGTTAGCTTGATATAAACCGAAATTTCAATAGCAACTATGATGCATTTACTTGAAGTTCAGAAAAATTTAGTTTCGAAATATTGCCCTCATTTTATAAAATCATAAAATATCATTTTAATTTATAAGTCAACTTTAAGGCTACACATTTACTATTTTCTGAGTTAAATAGTTATTACACACCGCGTCTGTTTTTATTTCTGTATCCAATTGACCACTTACTTATTATTAAGAGAAATGGTACTAGATTTATCAGTTCTTCGAACTTTAAATATTATTCGAGCCAATTAAAAGAATTAGTCTTTTGATGTTACTTTTCAAAAGTAATTTCGATATAACATGTAATAATTGAATGTTTGTACTTGATTAAAACTAAATTTTTCATATTGGGAGAAGAAATACATTTGTTATGTTCCATTAGTTTATTATCAGTTAACTGTTTAGCAGGTGTTCGATAATCTCTTGAGGTAGTATATCAACTATAGTCGGGCCGTCGATAGCTGACTGTGACTCATGCATTTTCGCACTAAGAACCGTGCAGCAATTAATATCTATCTCGTTCTATCATCATCGTAGGATGATCGCGACAGAATGAAATGAAAGGAACGTATGTCTGATTCCTCCAATATCGAGCGATGAATCACGGTCAGCTGTCGGCGGCGCGACTATACAACCTGTAATTCATGCTGAAGAGCTTGCAACGTCTGGAAAGGATGCTATAAATTCTTTTGTCGTCTCTATAATATCTAATACAAGATCAATGGACGAATGATCTGGAAATAAAGTTGTAATTCAACCCTCGAGCAGTATGGACATGTCCTCTCTCGAGATCTTCTTGCGAGCACTTTTTCTGGGTTAATATCTGCAATATTACCTGAGTTTCTTTTTGCGTAAAAATGATGATATATAAAGAATTCGCTGCGAGTGTATGTGAGATTAAAAATCTTGTTCCGGAATCTGCGGCGAGGATGTCGCATGAAGACCGGAAGGAGGTACGGAATAGTATATTACACTACAAGTGGAGAAAGTACGTGTTTTGCTCACGCGTGTACCAATTTGCACACGAGGCGACAGCCGAGTGTGCGAAGGTACACAAGTGAGCGAATTCGTAACTCCACGAGTGGTGTATTACGTTTTGTTCAATCCTGCCGAAAATTCATTTTAAATCGTAGGTTCAAATAAAAGAAATGTATTGCGGCTTTGCGCGATGTGCCGTGCCCGGCCCGCTTTAAAATCTAATGTACGGCGGTCGGCGTTGCTCGATGCGCCGTGCACGGCCCGCACTAAAATAATCTACTGTCCCGCTGTGAGCGACGACAAAAAAAGACAAGCGGCAATATAACACGATCGTCTACGTCATATAAACAACACAATCGGCGACGCTAAGTAACTTGTACCACTTTTGTCTGTAATAATAGTTGATATTCAATAATATATATAAAGTTTCGGCAAACATCCGTAACAAAATATAATATTATTTTACAATGAGCGAAGAAGAATGGCTTAGGATTCACAATTTAAATATCATTACGGATGAAGTTTTAATTGCCTATTTTAATGGCCTTTTTAATAACTTTGCCCAATATTCTATTTCGAATTGACAATTTTCATTTACAAGTGTATAAGCAAGTAAGTAATAATAATAATAATAATAATGTGTATTTATAAAAGCGTGAGCGAAAGTGACATAAGAGTGGGCGAAAGTGACACAAGAGTGGGCGAAAGTAAATCTCCATAGCAACCATTTTGCGTGAGGTAAACTGTAACTTTCTAACAACAAAACAACGTATGAAAGTTCTATTTTCTACTGCAGGATTGAACAAACATATTGACACTATGGTGGATAAGATGCTGCTGATGTGTGGCATTTTGGTGAACATGCTATAGCATGAAGGAAAAATTAATCTAACGCGATTAAGCGTAACGAATGAATTGTGGGGGGATCGCTGGTAGCGAAACTTACGGCTATCCAAGTAAAATGCGCTTTGATGGCTGCCGTAAACCCAGCAGAGGAAGAGATCGGCATAGCACGAATTACTAAACTTGGTAATAGCGCTGTCCGAATTAGCAGCCGCAACGAGAAGGACGTCGAAAAATTGAAGGGGTCCTTAAACGGTGGAAACTTACGTAATAAGATTAGAAAGCAAGATGCGCGAGGGCCAAGTTCCCTACAGTAGAGGAATTGCAGAATTCCTCTACTGTTATCACTGTCATTCATACGGCCATTGCAGTACAAACTGCACCGTGAAGGAAAAAATCTCCGGAAAGTGCGGAGAAACCGGCCATGCGAATAAAGAGTGCCGAACTGACGTGTTCTGAGAAAATTAATGTCGTTGAAAAGGGTGAAATTAGGTTTTCCGCAATATCGGCTTATTTGCCTGATCAGAGAAGTAAACGAGATGGTTTTGAGGAAGGGATTAGGGACCTTAGACCGATGTCAGATAATAAGTTAATAAAGGTAAAATATATCTAGGTATAGACGCTAATCCACAACCCAGATATTGGTGTAGTTCTATCGAAAGCGGTGGCAGCGTACATTGCTATGTCAACAGAGGCGGCATTATTGGTAGATCTAATACCCGTTGAGGAAGCAGTTCGCGAGGCCAGCTCGCAGTGATGGGCACGTAATTCTGAGGAAATTCATTGAAGTTAGCGCGGAATTTATAGCAGAAATTAATTTACACAGACAGGTCGAAAATAGAAAATGGCCTAAGGGCGGCCATCGCAGTTTATAAAAACGGCGCGAAAATTCATTGTAAAAAATTTACAGTTGGCGAAGAATGCAGGAGAACGTGGCATATGATTCTAAGACACCTCATGCACTTAGATCGATGCACAAGCCAACGTATTTGAAGGTAGAAATTATCTAGGGACTTTAGACCAAGACACATATAGGAATTATAGAATAGAATAGAATGTGTACAATAGGGCACCGTTCTCCTAGGCGAAACTTTTAATTCAGGACGAAGCTCTAGCTAGATGGAACAATGCGTAGATAAATTCTACAAAAGGATGAATTTCCTTCATTTTCTTTAGGTGGGATGGTAGTATCGCGATCACAGCAGAAATCACTCAATTAATGAGGGAACAAAGATGACCAAACGTCAGGACGGTCGCGAAACCTCGAGTGCTATTATAAAAAACAAAAATAGTGATAAATTTAGTTCTATCAGCATAAAATCATATGCTTGTGGCGACATAGTTAAGTCACAAAAAAACGTAATTTTAAGAACGGGAATCGAATCTAGAAGCCGAGCCAAAAAAGATGTGGATATTTGTAAAACGCATTAAAAGCAACTTTACTAAAGAAGATGTGATTAATCACGTGAAACAAAGTATTAATACTTCCGATTTCTCTTGTGGAAAAACTTGAACTTAAAACACCATAATCGATGCAGACTACAAATATCACGAAATTCTTATGGATCAAAAATCCTGGCCTAGCGGAATTATATTAGATCGGTATAATTTTAGAAAAGCCAGCCGGGAGTTACATATTAAATAACGAATCCTCTCGATCCCCTGTAGTTGTCACTGAAATGAGATTTTATTTTATTAATACTCAAAGTGTGAGAACTAAAACAAACGAATTAGAAGCTTTCCTTGCAGTCAATGATAACATAAATATACTGTGTATTAGTGAGCATTGGCTTAAAGAAAATGAAATATATGGTATGTAAGTATGAAACTGATTATTAGTGACCAGTCTAGTTACGCTTGCCTAAATTATCAGCATGGAGAAGTGGTGGAACTAACTCAAAATCATATCATTTCGAAATAACTAATCAAATCTTAAGAACCTCTCTTTAGAGAAACATTGTGAAATTGCTGCATCATTCCATTTTATAATGTTTCTATCATTTGTATATACAGATCGCCCGACGGAGATTTTAATACATTTTTATCACTAAAATTAATTTTCACACAACTCCACAATCCTTGGTGGAGATTTCAACGTCAAATTTAATACGAGCGATCCACAAGCAGCTCATTTTTTAATGTTTTAACAAGTTATAACATGTCAAGCAGTTAGTTTTAATATATGAAAGAACAACTATTTGGATGTTTTTTCGAACATAAAAAATATGGAAATAACAGTGGATCCTTGACATTCTGGTCTGTCGGATCATATATGGCAGGAATCCTAGTTAAAGCCAAATTACACCGCACTCCCAAATACATAAAATCATAAGGTCTATTACAAAAGTCGGTACAAACATATTGTACTTCTACTTGAATTAACGGACTGTAACCTTATTGAAAATCACAATATTGCACCTGAACGCAAATTTAATTCGTTTGTAATTACTTTGCATGAATATTGTCTCAGTGAGTTTAGAGAAAAAATGGTAAAAACGTCAGCTTAAATGGTTTAACAGCTATCTAAATAATATGCGTAAAACTCTTTTATTGTTAAAAAGGGCCAACTATCGAAACCGTGCTCTAAAAGACAATTACAATACAAAATTAAATTCCATACTGCTTTACAAAAAGCGAAAATATCAAAGTCTTTTATAAAAAATTCTAAAAATAGCCCACTTACTCCATATTCATTGATCAACAATTAAACATCAAATAACAAAAACTGTGATAATAATATTAACCCCGATTATTTTAACGCCTACTTTGCCAATATTGCCAACAACCTTGCACATAATTTTCCGGATTCAACACGAACACCCATGGATTTTATGCTTAATGCTCCTATTAATAACTCAGAATACTTCAAATTCCATGAAGCCACATTTGTAAAAGTTGTTGACATAACTTTTGGTTTGAAAAATTCGCCGTCCATAGATATCTTCAACATAACCACTAGTCGCCTTAAGAGGGTAGTTGGCGTTATTGTAATACCGCTAACAAAACTAATAAATAGTTGTATCCAACCCTGTATTTTCCTATTTTTCAGAAGAATGACGAAAATAACGTAAACAACTACAGACCAGTTGCTATACTGCCTATCATAGATAAGGTATTTGAAAAGTTTTTATTAATTTTAATCACTGACTAATAATCTACTGTCTAATTCACAGTTTGGTTTTCGTAGGGGAGGGTCTACAGTTGGTGCGGTCATGGGCCTTACTGAAGAAATTATCCTAGGTTATGAGTTGGGTATGCATACCGTTTCATATTTCCTGGATAAAGCGTTCAACTGCATAGACCACGACATTCTCATACGAAAGCTTTACTTCTACAATTTCCATCCAAGTAGCTGTCGTGCAATAAGATTCTTCTTAAATAAAAGGCATCAGATAGTTGTGATAAATCATCAATCATCCAAAGAAATATACTTGAAATATGAAATACCTCAGGGGTCTATACTCGGGCCGATACTTTTTTCATTATATGTGAATGATCTATCTTCTGCAACAGAGTAGCTTTGGGATATCTGACCTAGAGTATCAGGAGGAATGTAGGGTAAAGTTTATTGAAATAGTTATTCTGACATTACCGTCATCATACGTACTGGAATATCTGGAAAGTAATTTGCGTGTTATAAATAGCAAGGCTATCAAAGCAATACTAGTTTGAACGTATTTATTTCTGTAAAATAAACTAAAAATGGTTGAATATACGTTAAATAGTTTGTGAGTGAATATAAATGGTATAAATTTGGAAACAAGAAATGAATTTAGGTTAATGTAATTAAAAATAAATTAGCAAAAGTAATTAAATAATTTAACACTCAAGTTTATAACCATCTGCAGACACGTGTTTCGATCTTTTTATCTTTTCAGTACAGCTTTATTATAAAATTGATTTTAATACAAGTAAAAACATTTACTAAAATAAATATAATGAAATATAAATAACTTACTCAGGCATATACGGCAACTGAAACAATAATGTAATATAATCGACTTAGTTTTTGTGTTTTTCTAATTATTGGTTAATTTTCTGAAACGTAAAGGACATTAATACATTTTTATTATTAAATAATGCTCTAAGTGGGTATTTTCCTTAATCCCGAACGTAATTATTTGTGTAGAATTCACTAATCTATCTCAGGTATAAATTCAGACCTTCAGTCGATTATATTTCATTTCTGTCGAGGCATTAACCAGAGAGTTAGTTGTTTCAATAAGTGATTTATTTTGTAGTCTTAATAAGACCCATTTGTTGTAGATTAACGAATTTTTTTTCGTGTTTTTTCTAATTATTAGTTAATTTTCTACAACGTAAGGGATATTTTTATTATGTTCGTTCTTTTAAGTAGCTGTTGGTAGTTGTTCGCCAACACAAAGTTAATAATAAAGTTTCGGAGATGCGAGTGGTTTTATTTTACACGGAATACATGAATACTTTCTGGGCGGGTAGAATCGATTAAATTTAATCTTTAATAAATCAAGGTGGCCATGACAATATATTATACATTGAAATATGGGGACGAGCATTGTCGTGCTGGAAAAGTGGGTCCTCCAACTGTTGAAGAAACGGAAGAATAAGGGGATGTATCACCTCATCCAACACATCGCTGGGCGTTTTTATTACCTCAGATGAATACCAAACGAGAAGTACTTCCAAGTTACTATAATCCTTACAGTTTAAGGCATATGCATCTCAGAGGTAAATTTTATGTTGCGACGTTTCACACGTCTTTATCTAACAGACTCGGAATCCATTACCTAACTCTACTCTACTCTAGTCTCTAGTGTAGTCGCAACCTATACCACTCCAAACGTTGCTGCCGAGTTTGAGCCGTTAGTTATGTATTTATTCATTTATTCTTTTATTCATTTTTACTTTACAATATACTGTTAAAATAGAATAAACAAAATAAAGATGTATAACTTAAAAAAACACAAAAATTTAGGTTACAGGACTTGCGAGCGGAATTCATCATTTTCTTCCACACAGGGCCCTTTTGCTTCAGATGATAAAGTTCAGATTTTGCGGCAAACCGTTTGAAGGGTTTCAGGATGACCTTCGTTAACTAACCATAGATCGGCAATTAATCGGTTCCCTATTGCCATAAGTCGAAGAAAGGCAATCTTGAACCTCATTTGCTTCTTTGAGCCAAATAAAGAAACAGAAGATACAATAAGATAAGACACAGAATTTTCACAAGATGACATATTAGAATAAGAAGCAGAAAAGAGAATCAAAAGACTTAAAAGTGAAGAGCACCAAGAGCAGACAAAATAACAGAAACTTTGATTCAAAACATGGAAATAAAGGGAAAGAATATGCTATAGGGCAGGGATGGCGAACCTTTTTTGATGCCCGTACCACAAAGTCATAAAAATTCTTTTTTAAATAGGTAACGTGCCTCAATAATTTCATTCGATATGTTAGCGTGGTGAAACTATACGTAAGTATAATTAAATAAACAAATAAAGCAATTCTTCTTTAAACAATGTTTTAGTAGTAACATATATTTATTGACAAATTTTGTACATATTTACATTGGAATAATGAATGAGGTGTTAATGTATTAATTTGTCAAAAGGCTATCGACCAGAGGTCTTTCTGCCTTGTGCTGTCTAGTCATATGGCGTCAGTCGTTATTGCGTAAAAGGATGAAATGAAATCAAATATTTCAGATCGGGTATAGTAAAACACTTGTTTTGTTCCATATTTTTATTTTCAGTTCGAAACACGTGTCAGGCAACTGAAAATAAAAATATGGAAAAAACAAGTGTTTTACTATACCCAATCTGAAAATTTGGTTCTATCAAGAAAGTAGCATTCAAGTGTTGAAATCAAATATGGTTGAATTGAGATTTTTAAATTTAGAGTTTATACTAGGGTTTCTAGGAAGACAATATTGAGATAATATATAGAAGTTGAAAGGATTTATGGGGAATTTTTCTAATACAATTTTTTATTAAATCAATGTTTTGCAAAAAGCAAAATGCTAGAAACAAAATTCACGTTAAAAGCAATTTTTTTAATGTGATTTTTGTTGCTGTACACAAAATAATAAAGATTTAATATATGGTTCATATTTAGTTAATTTCAATCGTACGCATGCAGAGTTCGACTCATCCGTCATTCTATTCCTATATTTATTTTTTATAAAATTTATTTCTGACGTCGAAAAATATTGATAAAATTGCCTTTGCTAATGTTTTTAAACAATTAAACGTGTCAGGAATTGAATTCCACGTAGTTAGAATTTCATCTTCTACAATTTTATTTATTTTATCCAATAATCGATTATTTTCAATAATTTCTTAAATCAACAAATTTTTGGTTCCATATGGTACTTGACTGAAATTCAACTAATTCCATTTCAAATTCATTAAAAGTTGTTAACCACTCAAGGACTTTTAAATTTAATTTTTCAAATGGTATTGTATCAGAATATAAAATAAATTTTTAAGTTTCTTCAGATTCCTTAAATTGCGTAAATCTTGCAGAAAATTCCTGAATCAGGGATTGAATTACCATTGATACCTTTTCGTAACATTCACTTATTTATATGAATTTGAAAGAATATCACAATTAAAAATCTGTAATTTGACTTCAAACGCTTTGATTAAGTCAAACATTATAATGACTGTTTTATTAACACCTTGTAGTTTTATATTTAATTCATTTAAGTGAGAGCATAATTCAGTGAAATAATATAATAATAGGTTGTTGAAAAAATTCACTTGGTTTGTTTCACTAAATTGTTTATTTTGTATTCGACTAGTTTCGGCACTGGGTCATTATCAAGTGCCGAAACTAGTCGAATACAAAATAAACAATTTAGTGAAACAAACCAAGTGAATTTTTTCAACAACCTATTATTAACATAATGTTTCAAGAAGTGAAAAATGAGAATCAAATACAAGAAATAATATAACTTTGCTGGCCATTCTACATCCAATAATTGATTGTATTGGCCAATAATGTTCTCATTTAGAAATAATCTAATCTACAAATCTTTGCAAAAAATTTCCGCGGCTTAGCCAGCGTACATTATTCTATAAAAGTAAGCTATTGTACGACCAGTTTACTTTGTTTAACAATTCTTGAAATTTTCTTTTATTTAGTGCTCGTGCTGATATAAAATTGACTAATTTTGTTACAAAACTATACAAATATTTTTTGAAACTTGATTACTAGTAGCAGTGGTGTTTGATTGAGTTCCAATATATTTCATTAAAGTAGTAGTTTGAGCATTTTTATTCTTTAAGGCACGTGATATAAGAAATTTATGGTTGCCATTATGAACGCTTTACTGAAGATGTTCTACCGACTACAGTTTTAGAACATAAAATACAAATTGCTTTACTGTCCTTTTCAATCATACAGTATCTATCGGTCCACCAAGCTTGAAATTCTCTGCTACTACATGTTTCCGATAATTTCTATTTTT
Organism: Ontholestes murinus; assembly: GCA_963969525.1. Classification (NCBI taxonomy): domain Eukaryota; kingdom Metazoa; phylum Arthropoda; class Insecta; order Coleoptera; family Staphylinidae; genus Ontholestes; species Ontholestes murinus. The sequence continues at coordinate 48,162,557 of OZ018387.1, forward strand.
TCATTGAACTAGCTATAATAAGAAATTCTAAAAATATATATTTTAATAATATTGCTATAAAATAAAAAATTTATTCTGCATTCTTTTGCAAGAACATATTTCCTCACATATTAAAGTACTAAAATATTACTAACACAAGAAAATAATAAATAGTATATTAATTCAAGGTAATTTTAATAATTATTTCTATATTTTACACTGATTTAATGATAAAATAATTTCTCATAATATTAAAAATATTTTGTTGTTCAAAAATAAGCAAAATAAATTATAAGTTTAGTAACTTTTAATACCTTAAGGTTGTTACACGTTAAAACTTCAATCGTGACGCAATATGTTCTTGCAAACGAATGCAGAATATAAAACATTAAATAATATGTAAAAATATATTATTTTTTTGGTGCAAGGAGAGGAAATCCATCATGGACGCCCTTTTAGTAGGGCAATGTCGGACTCCTACCGACTAAAACCTCTCCTCCGTTACGACTATTTGTTAGGGACTGGTTCAACTCCAGAGGATTTTTCCAGTCAGGGTCGTAGCGAAAAGATCGCTAAATGGGATGGTTAGTTTTCCGTATGTCCAGTGTCACACTCCTCAACGGGGAGCAGCGACAACGTTTGGATTACGGTGGCTCATTGAGAATTGTTGTCTAATTGATTACCAATTAGAATATTGCGGGGCCTTCGATGTTTAACATCGATGTCATAGTTCGGAAAAGAAATCCCCGAGGGGGGATTGGTGTCGAGTTTGGTGTAAAAGGCTATTGCAGTCTCTCGGATGAAATCCATCACACTCGGCGTGGATGTCTCACGGTGGATTTGAGAGTTCCGCATGTAGAGCGGTGCGTTTAGTACTCAGCGTAGTGCTTGGTTTTGAAAACGTTGCATACGTGCGATCTGAGAGGGCCTGCAGTAGCCCTATACAGGAGCTGCATAGGTCAGCTGAGGCCTAACTATCATTTTGAAAAAATTAACCCTGGTTTTGTGGGCTATCTTTGATTTTTCGTTTATCAAAGGCCAGAGCTTTGATAGAGTTGTTTTTGCCTTGTTTATGGCATGGGAGATGGTTTTTGACCATTTAAGGTGCTGATCAAATATTATTCCGAGGTATTTAACCTCGTCTTTAATCGGAATTGGTGACCCTCCAAAGGAAAATTCAGGAGAGTTGATGACGCGATGCTTGTTTTTGCTGAAGTGCATGGATACACTTTTGTCAGCATTGATCGCTAGTCGCCACTTATCGGACTATTCCTCAAATGAGTCAGTGGCCTTTTGGAGAGTACTCTTCAGGTGGGAAGTAGTTCGCCCTCTGTAAAGAAGGGCAGTATCATCAGCATATTTAGCGATCATAACCGGAGCCAGATTCGGTATGTCGCTGGTGTAGATATTATACAGGGCAGGGGACAGGGCAGAGCCCTGAAGGACGACCGCTAATATCGGTCGCTGAGTGAAGAACGTAGCGTTCACCTTACTACAGATTTCTCTGTTTCGCAAAAAGTCGAAAAGTGTCCTTATCAGGAATTCAGGGTACTCGAGCCCTATCATTTTATAGATAAGGCCGTCGTGCCAGACTCTGTCAAACGCCTTAGAGACGTCAAGGAAAACTACGGCAGTGTCTCGTCTGATGGCGAAGCCCTCAGAGATGTACAGTGAAGGCCGAAAGACGAGTTAGCAGGACTTTTTCTAGGAGTTTGCCTAGCGTGCTAAGCAAGCTGATTGGTCAATAATTTTGCGGAAAGGTTGGAGATTTTCCAGGCTTGAGGATGTTGACCACGGAGGCCAGCTTCTAAGCCGTTGGGAAAATGCCCAGTCGTATTGAGGAGTTGATAATGTCTAGCAGAGCTAGGGTCCAAGATTTTTCACCATTAAGGTGGAAATACCGTCGATGCCAGGAGCTTTACGGTGTTTGGGCTGTTTAATCAGCCTGTCGAGCTCTTCCGGAGTGGCTGCATCAAATGACCACAGGTGGACAATATTATTGATGTATGATCTTACGGAATTTTTGACTTCATCGTAGAAGTCATCATCATCTCCAGGGTTTAGTGTAAACTGCTGCTCTAGGGAGTCAGCAAACGCTTCTGCTTTTTCGGAATCGCTAAATACAGAGGACTCGTATTTAGCGATTCCGAAAAAGCAGACGCGTTTCGCCGTGTAACGCAGGGTTACATGGTTGGCCTCTCTTGAGCCTTCTGAAGAATCCCCACACAGAGTGGGGGGCTCGTTGAGCGGCTCAAGACGTCTTTCACATCGCTCATTACGCAGGTCGCGTAATTGGTCTCTCACCCGGCAGCCGAGTTGATTTGCTTTCGTACGGAAGGATATGTCGCGAGTATTTTGCCATCTGCGGCGAGCGAGCTTCCTGTCCCGGATAAGAGCTTTGAGCTTGGGGGGAATATAGAGAGGATTAACTTGTAAGGAGATCCTGCTAACTGTGGACTCTTTGTGAGCTGTGAGGATAACCGAGGTGAGCCTTGAGACAGCTGCGTCAAGGTCATTCGTCGAATTGATGACTGAAAGGGGAATGATAATTTTCCACATTCGGTCTAGTTGATCCGACAGTTATGTCTAAAAAGACCGGGTTATGGTCGGAACTAAGATCATTGGAAGACCAGATGTCGTGGTTCCAAGTGACGTTAGAAAGGACGGCAATGTCTAGGACATCAGACCGGTGATTCGAACGTTGGGCTTTCTGGGCCCTCCGCTCTGATGTCTAAATCCGAGTTGTCAATGAACTGTCTAAGGACTCTACCGTGCCCGTTGGTAAGTCTACTGTTCCAGTCAGTGCTTTTCCAATTTAAGTCGCCGGCCATAATGATAGGCATGATGTCGTTGAATACAAGATTTAAGTCATCAATTATGAGTGGTTGTGATGGCGATTGGTACGCCGAGACGATTTTGATTTTCCTCTCAAAATGTAAAAATATTTACCTAAAAATAACACTATATCTATTTACAATAAACGGTTATATTTTTTAACAAGTCACTGAAGTTTCAAAGACGACTGTTTACTAAAAATGACAAATGCAGTCTGTTCAGTTCAGTTCGAGCGCTGCGACGGCAACAACATACAATAACATTGAAAGCGAAACTCGATACCCAAAAATTTTTATCTAATGCGCATCTTTTTATACTTCGAGAAAATTCATGCGTTATTTTAATAATAAAATGTATAATTTGACGGTTCTAGTTTAAATACTAAGATATGTATTCAGTACTACAAGTTTATATCATAAATTATAAATGAAGTGTAGATTAATAATTTTTAATTCATTTCTATCAAAAAAGATAACATATAAACAAAAAATAATTTTGTTTTTGTGTTAATCAACAGAGTGTGAAAAGAAGACATAATAACAAAGGAGTGGGAAGTAAGAATGATAGTCCTAATTTATAAAGTTGGCGACAAGGCGGATTTTAAGAACTATTTTATGAATCAACTGAGAACATGCACGAGGTAATATGATATAATGAAAATGATGGTCGCGACCGTTACTATGTGGTAGTTCATTTTAAAATAGTAAATGAAAATAATAAAGTTTACAATATATTATTCAACACTTGATAATGACCTGCAAAGGTCGAAACTATAGTTGTGTCAAAAATTGATAATATATTGTAAACTTTGTTTGTATATATTATGCAATAAATTATTATATTTTAAATGTAAGTTTATACTATGTAATTGTATTTTGACTAATTTTATATTTACTATTACATCTCTTATATATTAATAACTATAAAATAATGTTCTGTTACCTTTTGCTCCAAGTCTTCTATTCTAGTTTTTTTTTTATATTAGTATACCTTAGCTATAATCTTTATATTTAAAAAAATGGTATTCTTGATAAATCGAAAAATTTCAAAAAATAATGTGTCGAGTAAAACAATGTCAAATATATAATAAAAGTCAAATACTCACAATTGCAACTTTATTTGGATCATGTTTTTTCAAACTATTAAGACAAAGTTTCCCAACAGATTCTTTAGGATAAATGCTCCTATCGGCGCCACTGATTAAAAAAGATTCCATACCCAACTGCTCCTCTGAAAAACACACAATTGAAAAATATATTTATAAAATAAACTCTAAAATCAATTGTAAAGACTGAATACTAACGTTAACTGTATAAATATTTTATACTTATATTGAGTGATATTGATTATTTTCTTAGAAAAAAGGACAATTTTCAATTCCACAGGTTGAAAATACATTACAGATAATAACTGCAAGACTGCAGTTTCGACTTTTTTAGGTCATTATCAATTATTATCTAAATAGAAATAGGTATCAAGAAAGTTTTGGCTAACATTATATACATAATTTTTGGCAGCTTACCTGTCGTACTTTAACGATGATGAAGTTAAGGTGCGGTATTTATAGAAGTTATTGGTTATTATTAATTATAATTGCTAATGATTGAAAGTAGGATCAAATTAATCTCAACTCTCTAGGCCATATTCATTTACGACATTGGACCTGACAACTAGGCTAGAATTGCGTCATCAATTCCTCTCCGTATATACTTTTCGATTTATTTGGCCGATTAGCATTTAATTGCAATCTGTACATGGGTTGCTGTAAACCTCTTAATCTTGGGATTTGACAATTGGTTATTAATAACATATATCTAAGCATGAAAATAATGCGTGAAGAAGTAATACAACATTGTTATGTATATTGATATCCTCTTCACGAAACCCAAAAAACCAACATCGATTAATTATTTATTGGTCATTAAAATATATAAATTATAATAAATATCCTCATATTTTTAATCCTCGAAAATGATATTCAAAATACAGGTTATTGAAATTAAGAATAACATTGATTGATTGATTGATAACAAAATGGAACTGGACAAATTTATTTCATTGCTAAATGTAAATATCAAATAATAATGCATTTTTTCTCTGAAGCATACTTACATAATATATACAAGTATAAAAAACGTCCAAAACACCAAAACAATAATTTATTAGTTATTATGAATAGATTTTATAACAAACAGTAGCATAAAACATCCTAACTAATAATTAACTACACTACTATAAAACCACATTTCTGTAATTAATTAATATATATATATATATATGTTAATTAAATATTCTTGGATTTTTTTATTACAACCAGACACGAGACGACGCCGAGTAATATTTGAAGCCATCACTAGTACCGGAATATATATGTGTATATACAGGGTGAGTTTTTTTCGATGTTCTCTATGGGGATCTCGGAAACTATAAGAGATAGAGAAACGGTTAAATGGGGAAAGAAGTGTAGATTAACGAGACGAATAAAATTCCACTTTCAAAGTTTTCAAAAAAGTCAATGGTAAGTAAGAAGTGTCAATTTTTTCAAATCAAAATATCTCGCTTATTATAACAGATAGAAAAAAAACTGTAAAGGACAAAGATTTAGATAATTTTATGTAGATTAATAAAAAACAATCAGAAAATTTTTATCGCCATTATTTTCCGAGATATGATGCAAACTTACATTTTTTTAAATGGAAACAATAGTTGGCTATGGCCTCATTCAAAAGGTAATTTTTTTCTCTTTAATCCAATATGACATACGACATAGTTATTTCTAAAAATAAGTGAGTTATAGTCATTTTAAATTTTATTATAAATAAAAAATGGGTAGCCATGAAAAAGATTAAAGTAAAACAATTGCAGTTGTTTATAATAATTGCAATATTGTAATTATTAGTTCTACAAAGTTAAATAAAAATGGAAAACCAGCATAAGTATAATAATTTTGTAATTAGCAAATGGCCTTCTGTATGTGGTATAAACCCACTTGTCAAGAGGATAATACGTTTCCTACAAAAATATTATGAACAGATGAATCGCGATTCACTAATTGTGGTATTTTTAATCGCCACAATGAACATAGATGAACTTAAGAGAATCCACGAGAAGTTTCACAGAGGAAACTACAAATTAAATTTGGGTGTAATCCATGGTGTGTTTGGATTAATAATTCTTGGTCCATATATTTTTGAAAGCTTACTAAGTGAAACTGATTACTTTCAATTTCTTCAGAAAACATTTGAAGATACGCTCGATTGTTTAAATTTATCATTACAGCCAAGATTGAAATGGTTAGAGTATGACGGTGCTCCACCTCATAACATGTTGGCTTTACAAATTATTTAAATGATGCTTTTCCTAACTCATAAGTGGGAAGAAATAAACCAATCCCAGGGCCACCTAGATCTCCCGATCTGCGCGTTTTAGAATTTTTTCTGTGGGGTTATGTAAAAAACAAAGTATATGAAAAATCATATCAATCTGTGGAGGATCATAAACTAGTTGTTATTGAAACATTTATTTCAATATACATGAGAATAGTCAAAAAGCCATATATTCAATTTTAAAAAGATATAATTTATGTCATAATAGTATTAATAGTGGACTCTTTGACTATATTTTTTAATATTAAAATTTCTCTCCCATTGATATATTGACAATTACAGAATTACTTTATGCAGTTGTTTCATTTTGATTTATCTCTGTAAAACTAATAATTACAATATTGCTAATATTATAAACAACTGCAATTGTTTTACTTTCATCTTTTTCATGGCTACCCATTTTTTATTTATAATAAAATTTAAAATGACTATAACTCACTCATTTTTAGAAATAACTATGTCGTATGCCATATTGGATTAAAGAGAAAAAAATTACCTTTTGAATGAGGTCACAGCCAACTATGGTTTCCATTTAAAAAAATGTAAGTTTGCGTCATATCTCGGAAAATAATGGCGATAAAAAATTTCTGATTATTTTTTATTAAGCATAAAATTATCTAAAACTTTGTCCTTTACAGTTTTTTTCTATCTAAATCAATTAATGTTACATGAATAGTTCTAGAATTGAGCTCTGTATTTATTAAAGATTGGATTTGAATGTAAATCCACTGGTAAACTTGTAGCAGCTAATATAAAAGCACCAATAATGATTGATGATTTTCAAATATTTTTGTTTACTTTTTTAAATTACTCTATACATAAAATAGAAAATTAAAATATCAATTGTATTCTTTTGAACAATCGTTTTAAATTATTCAATTGTTTTCGTATTGTTTTACATTAAAAAAAATTGCAAACTTTAATTTCACCCGCTTTTCAAGAATTATTATTTAAAGCTTTCAATTATATTTTATGAAAACAATTTCAACTATTTTCTACAGTTTTCAATTATTTTAGTTCCCACTTCGAGTGTTGTGCCTTGATTTGGGGCCCCATATACTGCACAGGAAGCTAATGCACTCGAGCATGTTCGAAAATAAATTTTAATTTGATCTATTTTTTGTTCATTTTCAGAAAACTTTCCTCCTAAAACTGTACAGTTTCAATATAAGTTTAATAAAGTAAAACAAAAAAATGATCAAAAGTTATATAAAAAAAAGATTTGTTAAAAACTTTGATGTATTTCTTTACAGTTTTCAATTATTTTCAATAATTTAACTTCAATATAATTCAGATATTTTTTTACAGATTTTAATGGTCTTCACTTGTTTTTTTTTGATAATGTTATATACAAAATTTGAAGCATCAATTTCATCTCTTGTCTTTCTCAATTGTTTTCCATACATTGAATTTTAATTAGAAAATTAATTTTTAATTGCATAGTGATTTACATAAAAAGTTGCAAACTTTAAGAGAGAAATCTTTATTGAAGATAGATATAATTATAATAATTTTTGTGATTCTTTGCCTTCTTTTTCTTCACCCTTGCAAACCTCAATTTAATCGATTTTTAACAATTGTCATTCAAAGCTTTCAATTGTATTTTGAAAACCTTAAAATACGTTGAACTATTTTTTTCCGTTTTAAGTTGTTTCCTCCCAAACGGAAAAATAATGTTTCTTAAGAAACGCATTCGGCCCAGCAAAACTAAGATATTTTTCAACAGTAAAGACTTATTCAATGTTACTACAGCAGTTTTCTTGTTTAACCCCCCTTTAATTTCGCAGACCCAATCAAACATGATGTTGTAGTTCCAAGCGACAAGAAAAGAATTTGACAAACTCCCCAAACTCGGTTTCATTCAATCTTCAGTTGGTCCCTAAGCAACGCCGTTTATTTATTTATTTATCTTCGGTCTCCTTTTTAAAATAATACATATTAACAAATTAACATAATTAAAAAACATACATAAAATTTTAGTCAAAATAAGCACGGACGGATTTCACAATTAAATATGTTCTTCCACTCAAACCCTTTCTTGATCATGATGATGAGGGAGTATCCTCTTCGGCATCCACAATCTTCTATACTTGGTTTTGTTCAGTTTTTAGTCCCCATCTTTGGAGAGAATTTTTAAGCTGTTTATGTCAGCATGACATATCAAGGCATATAATTAGTTGGATAAGTTTTAGCTTAAGAAACGCCGCTCAAACTTTTCTGCTGTCGATACATTTTGACATAAACTGGTGATTGATCATTTAAATTTAGTTTGTATTTAACGCAGTGTGTGAACGTTAATTTTTGACCTTCGATGTAGAATATATGATTGTATATGATCTGCTCTAATAAAGGCTTCTTCTTCGATGTTCATTCCGGTGGTATTCAAATTTTTCTTTACGTTTTCTCTTTGTATCTCGTCCAAATTCAAGTCGTAATCGATATCCATTTCTTCGTATCCGTAAATTTCGTTAATTTCATCTACTATTTGGGTCACAAATTTTAATGTTTTTCTTTTCTTGAGTGTAATTAATAGCAATAACTAAAGCTTCATGATTAACTGCTTCAGCGATTGATTCTTTCACAATATTCCTGGGCGAAACTCAATTGGTGGTACCTATGGTAAATAGTTCCCTCCTGTACATTAACTGGCATGTTTATTATTCTAGCGTCTAGTTGTTCGAACGTAAGTTTTTCTGTATTTAAATTAATAGGGATATTTGCAGTTTCGGTTATAAGTATTTTTTTACGAATATCAAGAATTGCTCCGAGTTTGTTTAAAAGATCGATTCCGATTAGTCCGTCGAATTTTTTTACTAAAGTCGAATCTAAAAAATGTATGTTGAAGGTTTGTTTTAAATAAAGTGGAATTTCTAAAAATATTGCATCGTCCTGTTTAGTTGTATTATGAGCTGTTTTGATTATAGATGGAATTCTGATCGCATATTTTTTAAAGTTTTCGAAAAGTTTTGAATTAATAAGCGTTTTCGTTGATCCGGTATCTAAATATAAGAAATTTAAGTTCTGAAAATGTGATATAGGGCAAATTATTGCTGTTTCGTCGATTAGTTCATTTATTATTTATTCTTCGTAGATGAAGTGTAAATTTTCTTCAATTTTCTTGTCGTGTCTTAGAGCTTGCACTAAAGGGTACGATGCCCTGCTCTGACTGGCTGTAAAGCCACCAGGTAGGTACTTGGTCAAGTCTCGCAGGCAGTGAGCAGAACAAAAGACCGAAAAACGTACCCGTTCGGACGGCAGCACGCTGAAGGGTACGCCTGCCAAACGTGCGAAAGGGACTATACAGACCTCCACGAGCGGTATATCACCACTCCAGCGGGTGCAGGGGCAAACCAAGGCTCTCACAAGCACAAGCCCGAGTAGCGTCACAGAGGGGAAGCAAAATCCCAAAAAAAGGCATCATACAGTCAGGATGTACAAGGACTGAAGGTTGGTGTTATAGCAAAGCACTGCTACTCTCCTGTCAGTGGAACAAATAGAGCCCACACTGGAGTGTATCATGGATCTAGTCCTAGCAACGGGGAATGAGGAAGACTCCAGATTCCTTGGGATACACAACCGACCTGGGTGGATCGGGATCACCTACCGCAACGAAGCTACGGTAACGTGGCTAAAGTCGCATCAGGATGAGATCGTTCCCTGGAAGGGTGCAGCCCTAAAAGTCGTTAGAGCGGAGGAAATGCCGCACAACGATATCCTAGTGGGATATTTTTCGGGCAATCAGGAGTACAGGGATGACCGCATCCTGCAACTGATTGCAGTCAGAATGGGTGCGATGCCTCAAACTGGAGGGTCTTAAGAAGGGTGACCGCTGGACCCACTCAAGAGGTTACCTTCTCAGTTGATGCTAGGTCCACGGAGAAGTTAAAAAAAACGCAATTGCGTACGGCGAAGTACAGCTTCGCACAAAGGCGAAGCAGTGTACGCCTGATGAAGGGACAGGAGCCTCAAGCTCCAAAGGGATCCGGGTAAAAATCCGCCGTTGCAATCCTTAACTGGGTTCGCAGAGGCCAACAAGCCTCCAGGGACCAGGAAGGCTCCAAGGAAAAGCCTGACCAAGAGTCCACCCAAGAAGCAGGCTGATGTGCGTCCAAAGGGTAGGTTTATGCCCCAGGACTAACTGAAGAATGCCAGAGAATGTAATGACCCCCACTATTCCAAGGCCCAAAAATGAAGGGTAAGTGGCGGTGCCTCCAAATCAACTTGCAGCACTCAAAGGCATCATCAAATGCCTTAAGCAGCAGGCTGTCGGGGACGTCCAAATAGGGCTAATTCAAGAGCCCTGGGTTCACGGAGGGGCGATTAAAGGACTTTAGAACCCATCGTACTGTCTGGTTTGTAATACTACGTGCGGCAGGACACGGGTCGCCCTGATTTTCAGGAAAGATACTAATTATGCTTTCATTCCACAGTTCGTCACATAGAACCTAGTGGCAGCGGTTGTGGACGTACCAACGGGAGATGACAAGAGGCAAATTGTATTTACCTCAGCCTACTTTCCAGGGGACGAGGAAAACCCACCACCAGAGGCAGTAAAGGACCTCACGGACTGGTGCCGCAGGAATGGGAAACATCTCATCATAGGCTGCGACGCTAATGCGCATCACACAGTATGGGGCAGCTCAGATATCAACAACAGGGGTAAGTACCTTCTTGATTGTGTATGCGCTAGCAATCTAGACATCTTAAACAGGGAGAATAAATTCACGTTGATAAACGCAATAAGGCAAGAGGGACTTGACTTGACCTTTGCCATAGCGTACGGCGCAATTGATAAAAAATTGGCGTGTACTTTCAAAGCCCTCCATGTCGGATCATCAAACGATCGCGTTCGATATGGAAGCTGAGAGTACGGAAATAGCAGAGTGCAGAGTGCCACGAAAAAACGGACTGGGTATTATATAACGAGTGCCTATTGTCCGAACTTCAAGGCCTCCAATATAACATCGCTACCATAGAGGAGTTAGAACAGGCCTCACTACACCTAAGTGGTACCATCTTAGCATTCTATGAGAAAAGCTGCCCGGTAAAAAAGGTAAACTTCTCGAGAAACGTTCTTTGGTAGAATAAGGAATTGAATCGACTCAGGACTTCCGCTCGGAAATCCTTCAACAGAGCCAAGAAAACAGGCAACTGGTCAGCCTACAGACAGGCTCTGACTGAATTCAATAAGCAACTGAGGGAGTCTAAACGAACGGCCTGGAAGACCTACTGCGGGGGATCGACAATCTGGCCCCAGCAAATAGACTCCGGAAGGTCCTATCAAAGGACCATACCAATGCGGTCGGTATCTTAAAATGAACTAACGGCAGTCACACCAAAGATCAGTAGGAAGGTTTAGAGCTGCTCCTAGGTACTTACTTTCCGGGATCAAAAGTAGTAACTAAAAACACAATTGCGGCTAGTACCGACCCAGTGGTTCATTGCTCCCAATCGAGACAAGCCGCTGCTTAGCGGGGAAAATATTCACGCTTAGCAAAATTACTTGGGCCATATATAGCTTCAAGCCTTGTAAATCCCCAGGAATCGACGGTAACTTCCCCGCGCTACTGCAGCGCGGCTTGGATAAAATTGCTCCAGGACTCAGGGAGATATACAAAGCAAGTTATGCACTAGGGTATATAACGGCTTCACTAGCAGGATCCACAGTATCTATGACCTCGGGGGGGAGTTTTGTCCCCCACACTATGGTAGATAGTGGTGCATATAAGGGCTCCCTCGCTGAATGGAATAGAGATAAACCTCTCCAACTAAGAAATTACCTGGGTATAATTTTGGATGCCAAACTGACTTGGAATCATCATGTCGATAAAATCATGGCGAAGGCAACAACGTCGCTCTGGGCCTGTCGGCGGCTTATGAGAAAAACCTGGGGATTAAAGCCCAAGATCACGTATTGGCTGTATAGAACGGCGGTTATACCCATTGTCACCTATGCTGCCCTTGTATGGTGGCCAAAGTCCCAAAAACTATACACGCAAAAGACGTTTAGAAATAACGTTTAGCATGTCTAAGCATCACAGGGGTCATGCAAACGACCCCAACCGCGGGAATGGGGGACAAGCATTGGCCTCACACCGCTCCATCTAGTGGTACAAAAAGAGGGACTTGTAGCAGCCCTCCGACTACACCAGAGGAAGAGGGGACTAGACAGGATACTTAGAAATACTGCAGCAAATCGACCCGGTACTTCTGTCCAACCCGACGGACATCATGTCCAGGTAGCTCGAATTCGAATTACCGTTTGAGGTGTCGATTAAGGACCCCAAAACGGCTTTGATGAGAGTCAAGAAGTTTGGACGAGGAATATCAGCCTGGTACACGGATGGTGCCAAGAATACCAGAGGTACTAGAATAGGCATATATGGTCCTAATCAAAACCACAGGAGCTTCATGGCTCTGGGTGCGACACCCACGATTTTGCAAGCGGAAGCGATTGCAATTGATGTGTGCGCCAGAGAATGCCTGGATAGGCATCTAAATGGCGCGCATATATACATCTGCTCAGACAGCCAAGCCGCATTAAAGGACGTTCGAGCCTATAGTCATGGCTCACGGACTGTTTGGGAATGTCGAAGATTCGTCTCGCAACTGGTGAAGAACAACTCGTTGACCCGCATGACGTCATGACCCGATGAACTCGCAAAAAGAGGTGCAAATGCCACTTCTATATGACAAGAGCCGTTTTGCGGACACTCCATGGTATACAGAAGAGAGGTGGTGCAAAAATGGGAAGAGGACAGAAGATGCAAGCATTGGAATAATGTACCAGGTCTACGTCAATTAAAACGACTCAACAAACTCGATCACAGCCACAAGGTGCTTGAACTCACAAGGAACGAGCTAAGAACTTTCACCGGACTCATGACAGGGCATTGTGCCCTCCGACACCATTAATAATAATAATAATAATATACTTTATTCTCTCTTAAATTAACAAAATTTAATACATAAGAAAGAATGTGCGTCATAAAGAAAAACAAAATATAGTTGATATAATATAAATACACTAGCTAAAATAATCATTTCACATAACCAATTAAATAAATTCGATTTGTATCGTTTTGTATTTTGTTCTATTTTTAAATAGTCAGGTAATTTGTTATAAAATGAAATGGAATTATATTCTAAGCCTTTTTCTGAAGCTGTTAATCTGTGCCTCGGTATATTATAATTACATTTATGTCGTGTTTCATAGTCATGACTTATTTCATACATTTGAAATAATTGTTTATGTTTGTGTTAAAACATTCGTAAATGAATAATGAATAAATAATGAGCAGATTATATTTTTTTAAATATTCTTCTACATGACATGTTGAACTCTATTCAATGGATATACATTATTCTAATAATTCGTTTTTGTATTATAAATACATGCGATGACTATCTGCTTTGTCCCTATAGTCGTATGCTATATCTGACGTTTGCCAGAAAGACGTTATGTTATACTATCATTAATGCCTGACTACTTACAATATATTTCAGTCTCCTAATCGAGAAGCATATTCCGCTTAGGTTTTTTGCACAGGATGTTCTTGCCACCTAAGAAATACATCTATTTCTATTCAGTAATTTTACTGAGTTATTAACATTAAACTTATCACTATTAATAATCAGAATTTCGGGGGTGGGAGTGTTTCTATTTGTTCTAAATATGATTCATTGCGTTTTATGTGAATTTAATACCAATTTATTATTAGAGAACCATTCTTGAAGTTTGCTTAGATATATATTAAACCAAGAGAATTGCTTGTAATTATCTGCGCTAATTAGAACAGATGTATCATCAGCAGATGTAATAATTTAATGTTTACTATTAATTACGTTAAATATAATATCATTTGTATATACAATGAATATCGGACCTAAAACACTCCCCTGCGGAATGCCCTTGACTATTGTTTTTGAATTTGAGTAAATAGGCGTGCCGTGTTGATTTACTTTCACAATTTGCTGTCTGTTAAATAAGATCTAAACCATGAAAAGGCAGTTCCCCTACCACCGTATCTCTCTAGCTTATTAAGTAGTATCATGTGATCTACACTTGTTTGGGCGAGATTCCTCCTGGTTCAAAGGACTCGTCCGGTTTCGGGTTTGTATTAATTAAAACAACTACGTTGCGTTTAACGCGTCTATTAATACACTTTAACAATTTTCAAAATAGATGCTTGCACGATGAAGCGTGAATTGAAACTTGCAACTAAAAATGAAAAAAATATTTACAAAATGTACAAAAATGGTCTTGCGCATCAAGACACTCATTATCAGGTAAAATGGACCTTCTAGAGAAATCGCCGCAGATGGCTAATTGGGAAAAAATCCCATAATCCGCACCTTTTGTGTAACAATGCAAAGGATTGCTAAAATGTTTGTTAAATCTATAATAAAATTTAAAGTAGGTAATAACCTTTAGGTAATGAGATTTTGAGGAAGGTATTAAGATAAAATGTTTACACAAAAGATGGGATTAGAAAATGTAAATAAGTGAAAAGTAAGTTTACGGACGTAATAAAATTAAAATATTCGAAACTGCATTTAAAGAATAATACAATAAAAATATGAACAATAATAAAAATAGAAACGTGCACCATAAGCACAAACAACACTATCAAACGCCTTCGATAAATCTAGAAACATACCACAGGCAATTTCTTTATTTTCAATAATTGATAAAATGGTGTTTATACATTCATAAAGTGCCGTATCAGCACTTTTCCGGGTAAAAACCCATGCTGATGAGTTTTTAAAAGTTTACGTTTCTAAAAGAATGCAAATAGACGTTTAAAAGGTAGTCTCTAAAATTTTTGAAAATGAAGTGAGTAAACTGATGGGTCGGTAATTTCCCAACTCATCAGGATCATTCTTTTTATAAATCGGGAGTACTAATGCCATTTTAAATATATCAGGGAAGGTTCCTGAGCTGAAAAAGTCGTTCACGATTTTTAACAGTGGTTTCCGAATTAATTCGAAACAGTTGAAGATTACATAATGGGTATTTCATCAGAACCAAAGCAAAATTTATTTTTATATTGGTTTTTAATTAATATTGGTTTTACAATTTAATTGAGGTTGTGTGTTACAAATATTGACAAAAAATTCATTGAAACTGTTAGCCAAATCAGTTATGTTATCATGAGAAGGTAATTTCTGAATATTTAATTTATTTCGCTCAGTATTTATTATTTGCCAGGTGGCCTTGGCAGTATTTTTTTTTGGGGCATTTTCGATCTGTGTATCATAGTATTCCCTCTTTGCAGTTTGTAGTGCTATTTTATAGGCTTTTTCATAACATTTGAAACATAGTCATTTTTTTCTTTTAGTTGTTTAATTTCCGTTGTTAACCACGTCTTTTTAAATAAATAGAATGGTTGCGACCATCAAGTGTGATAATGACGATAAAACGTCGAAACTCGAGTCGTGCTGTGTTGTTTAGATTTATATAATTGTGCCTACACGTTATATAATATTTTTACAATAATTATTTGTGGTTAAAACATAGTGAATTTTTCAATTCAGTGCACGTCTTTTTAGCTGAATTATTAATTTGTTTTTTAATACTGGGAAAATAAGCATTAAAATTAATATTAAAGGTATTTAAGGAACAATTACATGCAGCATTAACATCTGTAGAAGTATGTATACCCTCCCAGTTTTCTCCACATAAAGAATCATAAAGGCTGACATATTTTTATCACTGAAATTTCGTGATTTTATATATTTCTTATTTGGTCTCTTTTCAGGGATTTTTAGTACATGTAATGCTCGATCTCGTAGTTCTTGTTGGTTCCTTTATTACCAAATGGGAACCATATGATTTAATTATATTAGTAAATTGCATAGCAATATTGTTTAGTAACAACACATTTATATTAAAATCACCGCATATGATGAATGGATAATTTTGTTCATTTAATTTATTTAACAATTCCTCCAATTTATTTAAAAAATATAATGGGTCACAAGAAGGCGCTCGATAAATGCAAACAATAACACAACTTAAATTCACTTAATAAAACACTGACGTAATGTAAGGTTTCAAAAAAATCGTTTTATTGTTCTACAACAATTGTTTCGCCACACAGTGGCTTCATCAGGTAGATGACAAATATGTCGTGGGGACGAACCGTCGATTTTGGACGTTACAGATATCCTGGTAGCTGCGCCAGTTAAATTTCGGATTTTGGAATACGAGTTTTTAAAAAGTAACTTTTATTTATTTCACAAAATGATTAATTATTGATTACAATTATTGATTATATACCGGGTGACCCATTTTAATAAATCCACTGAAATATCTCGACACATATGCGTCCTACAAAAAAATGTTCCAAATAAAAGTTTGATGGTTTCGAAAGGGCCATTTGATCCTATACAAATTTTTTCACCCCCACCCCCCAGAAGGCGGGGCAGGGGGTCAACTTCTATATCTTAAATGGGAACCCTTATTTTTTATTGCAGGTTCAGATTCTACATAAAAAAATATGAAGATTTCATTTGAACTTTTTTTTCGAATTCGTGATAGATGGCGTTGAAATCGCAAAAATCATTTAAAATGTATTGTCTATCCTTGTCACTCTAATGCGATGGCCATTCACTGGAACATCATTTAGCCTTGAAAAAGACCGATATTCTAGCAACAATTTTGAATGTGTGGGGATTCTTGAAAGACTCGGTGTATCGACAACGGCCAACCACCAAGGCTGACATGATTCGAAGGATCTAAACAGCGTGCAACAATATTCCGCGCAACGAATTCGAAAAAAAAGTTCAAATGAAATCTTCATATTTTTTTATGTAGAATCCGAAACTGCAATAAAAAATAAGGGTTCACATTTAAGATATACAAGTTGACCCCCTGCCCCGCCCCCTGGAGGGTGGGGGTGAAAAAATTTGTATAGGATCAGATGGCCCTCTCGAAACCATCAAACTTTTATTTGAAACATTTTTTTGTAAGACGCATATGTGTCGAGATATTCCAGTGGATTTATTAAAATGGGTCACCCGGTATATTAGAACTTATAAAACTCTTAATTATACTTAAAATTATATTCGTGATTTGGGCGAAGTGCGAGCCGACCGATGTTAGGGATTGAAGCACGCCGTTTAGCAACTTCCTTATACCTTCATGGAGATTTTGTAGATGTCAGCATTTGAACCATCATAACATGCGATAAAACAAAAGAATCTGCTACGTACAATTTTATATTTTTACTTCTCACAACTATAAGCTTTGAAGCCACAAAACCACTTTGGTAGAAAATAATTTCTGTGAATGCGATAACTAATGCAACGACAAAAAAACTTCCAACTGATGCGCACTCTTTTCGTCCAGGTTTTTTTGTATCTTGCAGAATGTATTAGTTATTCGAATTAGAAGAGTTCAGTGTTAAATAGGTCGAGTGGAGTGCGTGTGCAAGTTTTCTTTATTTCTGAGGAAAACGTGACTTAATTAACCTTAAACTATCAGATGCTTGTAAGTTAGCAGGAAGTGCGCGTGTGAGTTATCGGTTCCCTTCCAGTAATTAAAATGTGAGTGTTTTTAAAAATTAAAGTTATCTCTGTTATATAGGAAATTGTTGAGATGTAAAGTATTGAAAGTGAAGTTTTGAAAGAAATTGTTTATTTACTTTCGATTAATTTCAACATTGTAATTTATGCATTTTTTATTTTATGTATTACGTTCAATTGATTATTAAAAAAAAAATTGATGTTTTTATTATTTAGTCCGTGTGTTAGTAGCATATTTATAAAGTATTTAGTAGTTAGTATGGTAATGCTTTTTTCCTCAGCTTAGGCCCAAGAAAGTTGAGCCTGCTTTCACTTTAAACTGATGAACGAGATTGTATAACTTCACCATCATTAACATCAATTTCTTATATTTATGTTTATAAACTTTAACTTCCTTTCAAAAAAAATACGTATGAATATACACAAATATTATACAAAACATACAAAGATCTTGGATGGATGAAACTGAGCAGAGTTCATGCAGCATAATCTTCCACCTTGTTTCTGGTAGGCAGTAAAAGTCCCTCTTTCTTTCAATTTACTGTTAATATTTTACTATTTCTGAATATTAAACATCAACATCACCTATGGTTCGTTGTTTGTTTTAAAATATAACATTATTGTGCTTGTGCTGTAAGTGTATATCTACTACACCACATACCATCTGGATTTAGCTGGATTTCACTCACTTCTTTAAATTAAATAATATTACAGTCTATATTAATATCGTTAGTATAACAAACAGGGGGTATATTTTTGGTAATCAAATTTGCCGCACTGCAAAAAAACTTATTGAACTCAGAGATTAGGATTTAAAGTATTCCATATGGCTTTAGGTTTATTAGTTGCCGAGTTATTGAATTTATCATTAGCTTGTTTTTTGCACTGATTATGGCCTTTTTATATTTTTTACTATACTTATTTATATGGTTTAAAATCTACCTGCAGTTGCTGAACTTTTTTCTCCAAGTATATGATTTTCTCCATTTGGAAGGCCATATTTTCCATAAGGACTTCATCTTTACTTTGCAGTTCTAATATCAGACCTTTGAGCAATACAATTTCACGTAGGAAACCTGAATTTGCACTAATCTCAACATGGCCTTGTACTTGCACAGCATTTACACCTTCACATTTATGTTTACTTAAACATGCTGGATGGAAAACTTTGTTGCAGTTACATAAATTGTTTGTACTTTCGCCTCTACTATGTTCGCCATGATGGAAGAATTTAAAGGATTCGGTCTGACTATCATGATTAGTACAATCAAAGTTTTTATGGTGAGTGGTAATCTTCAAAATTAGAATCGATTCGAAAATCTGCCTGTTTTAATTTTACTGGCCAGTGATTTTATTTTAATTTTTACAATATTTTTTGCAAAATATTAAATGTTTACTTGTGGAGACGTTTAGTTTGTGTTACATCTTGAGTATAGATTAGTAATCGTGTCTTCTTCTTTATTAAATATGTTTTTGTTATATTATTTTAATACCTTGATTGGGGCGAATTAAAATCAATCCCCACAAATCTCAGCTCCTAATTCCCTATCGCCGTAACAATATCCTGCACACAATATTCATATCTCCAACACAACCGTTTCCCCTTCTACATCCATAACATACCTAGGCATTACCATAGATCGAAAAGACAATTTCAAACACCACACAGCTTCAAACAAAACAAAAATCATAGCTAGAGCCAAAATGTTCAGAAACTTAACTTACAAAAATAACGGTATATCTATAAAAACAGCGGTTTTATATAAAATATATAAAATGATATGCCGTCCTCTACTCGACTATGGTAATGTCCTTTTCTCCAACTCCTGCAATCCTAGTATCCACAATATCCAAGTTAGCGAGCGATCCTCCCTAAGAACTCCAACCAAAATCTGCCACCCCAGTAATTCTCTACACAATCACTCTAACCAACATGACCTATATGACTCTACCTCTGTTATCCCCATCAATGAACGCCTTCTATACTTAAGTGAAAATTTTTCCAAAAATCCCTTCAACCATCACATCCTTACCCTCTACTGCTTATGCAGAAATCCTAACCTAATCCCAAAATTCAAAACCCCTCCATTTACTACTTTCGAATTCATCACATCACATCATCCATCATCATCATCAGAGACAGACTAACCTCCTAACCTCATATCATCATAAATGTATTATATTTATCATATCCGTATTTTTTTGTCTGTTAATAAAGATGTTGTATATATATACCTTGATTTGTTTTAGAACAGTAAACAAATTACTTATTTATTTTATGACAAATTAAATTCAAATTATTATTTAATGTACGGTTTGAAAATTACATTTGTAAAACATTTTCTTTTAATTTGATTTAATTGTTTTCTAAAAAATGAACTAAATTCTTTAATAGAAGAATAACATCTAACATTTAGCTAACTTTTTTAAGCTATTAAACATCTCGAATAATTTTAGTTATTATCCAGCATTTCAATTTAAGTTTAACCTAGTTTTCTACTTTGAATAGACAGCAGCCTTAGATTTACATGTAGGTGTTAAGGAAGAATTATTACTACAGTATTTAAACTGTTACACAGGCCTATTATACTCCTCCGTAGCTCTCAAACCACGTTTGATTGGGGATTGGTTTGTCTTTCTCATGACGCACAGTGGTTCAGAACGCGAAAAACGCGATCGAAAATAAAATTTTCAACTTCTTCGTACAAAGTTAAAATGGCACTAATTTAATCTTGAATAGTTGGTCTATTTATAATATTAATAATATGCATCTTATTTACATAAGTTTTTCTATATTTGCTTTCAAAGTTAAGTAAAATTGAGACGTTGCTGCGTATAGAAGTTAGGGTGTAATTAAAAAGGCTGTACCACAAGCGGTTATTTATTGATGTCATTATAATATTGTTATACATTGCTAAGTGTATTATTAAGTAACATTACTTATTATTGGATAAAGTTAACCTGGTACAAGAAAGTTGTATTGTATGTAACAGGTAATCGGATTATAAAAATTTGCCTTAAGTGAAGGCAAACACAACCCTACACAGAAATTACTTCATTTATGCTTAAATTAGCTATTTGGCTTTGTAAATTCAAAAAAAAAAATAGCTGCCAATATTTGCCTATTCAAAACATATAAAAGAAAATCCCGCACGGTACGCGATCAGTTCAAACGCAACTTTGAGTCAAACCTGTATGCAGATTATTCTGGGCGCATTTTCGAAATTTGTGACGTTGTAAGAGGTTGTGTTTTTATTGCAGTAGTTCTTTTGAAAATTTGTAACATAATGGCCGGGAAGAAAATATGTCTATTGGTATTAGACGAAGTCTCTATGATAAATGATGATAAATCGACTGAAAGTAAGAAACGAGCAATTTATCTGTTTATACTTGACACATACGGACTTGCCGAAGATGATAAATCAAGTAAAAATATTTTGTATTGGCTTGAAAAAATGTTTTTTTCCAAGATATTTTAAATATTGGAAATCGTCCAATAAAATATTTAGTGTTTAGAAAAAGCAAAATGTTTGGCGAGAAGAAGAAATTATTTTTCCTTAATCCGTTTACTGCGATCGACCATCAACTTCGAGTATTTGAGGTCGTCCTTAAAAGAGTTTTGCTTAAAGTTCTGCTGTTATAAACAGGCGTAAAACCCAGGAGCTCAGAAAAAGTACTTCCGTGGAAAAACTTGTGCAATCAAAGTACGAAAAAGTGGAGATATTAATACTGCCGATTCGATAATTGTAAGTACTTCAACTACACCAAGTAGAGGCAAACGAATAATGGAAAAATGGAGGAATGCCGAACAAGAACAAAATGCCATGACACCTGAAGAGGCTTTGTCATTTATTATCTCGGGTGGTTTTACGAAGCAGCAGTATATGCTTATTAGAGCAACAGCTTTAAAACATGGTTGCAAATTATATCCAAGTTACCACTCTATTCTAAAAGCAAAAAGACATAATTTTGTATTTTGGACAATAATTTCTACAATAGAATTTGAGGATGTTTTGAAGCTTGTTTTTTTTATTAACCCAGTACTACTAAACATGTCAAAGTCAATGCTGCTTTTGACAAACAAATACTTCGAATTTACAAACTAAACTTTATAATTTGTTTAAAACATATTCTTCGTACTTGTATTAAGTGATATCAATTTTTCGCATTTAAGGGTTGAATTTTTTGGGTAGTTTTGACAAATACGGGTTTTTAATGCATAATTTCAGATTCAGCATACCCAAAAACACAGACTTACTCAACTTTTAATGTAAAATCTGTTAAAAGTAATTTCGATCGCGTTTTACGCGTTCTGAACCAATGTGTGACTTATACGGCAAAATCATCCTCGTTGTCAGAACAAAATTATATAACATATTCTGCCGAGTCTCTTTCTTCTTCAAAAGCTATACATGTGATTTAGTAAGTAACTTCTAATAGGTGCAGATGTTTATTTAGCTCAGAGTATCTGGTCAGATTGCTGGTCAAACTTTTAGAGGTTCATACTAAAAATATTACCATAATATTGTGCGCTTTTGATGTATAGTATTTGCTGCAAGAGTAAAGTTTCGTAGTATTTTTAAGAGAAGGTTTTTAGATAAATTTATAGATTTCTGGTCCATAGATGTTCGCTCTACAAAGAACAAATCACTTTTGAAACAACTACTTCTCTAGCTAATACTTCGACAGACATTGAATGATACAAAAGTAATTTGTTCCAAATTTGTTCCAAATTATCTTGGTATAGTCACTCACAAACTGTTTAACGTACATCCAATCATTTTTAGTTCATTTTACAGAAAGAAAAACGTTCAAACTAGTGTTGCTGTGATAGCCTTGCTATTTTGTAACACGCAAATTACTTTTGTATCATTCAATGTCTGTCGAAGTATTAGCTAGAGAAGTAGTTGTTTCAAAAGTGATTTGTTCTTGTAGTCTTAATAAGACTCATTTGTTGTAGATTTTACATAAATATTTTCTAATTATTAAATACATTAGCTTTAAATACAATGTAGTATCTTTTGGAAAGATATATAGAACTAGTACAGTCTTAACAGTTTCCTTGATTAGTATTCTTTCTAATTAATCCCCCCAGAATTCCAATTGCAAGAACCTACGAATCGATTTCTTGGCAAAACCAACAATTGATTCCTAAACGCCTAAATGAGATTCGCAGAAAGAAGGAAAATGGGTTCCACATAAACTCACTAAAATCAACAAATATCAACGTTAATCAGCGTGCCTTCTCTGCGCAATAAACAGCGTCTAAAGTCTTTCTTGTGAAAAATGTTACGGGTATCATGAAAACGCTGGCCACAAAATGCTTATAATACAAAATACATCAAAATAAGTCTTATAGCACCCGGCATATTCACCAGTCATTGCTTCATCCATTTCCAATCAGTGGATAATATCAAAAATGGTTTGACGACTTTCGTGTCCAGAAACATAACATTTTTCCGAGATGGAATTGAAATGGATTGAAATTAATTATGTCTCAAAAAGTCTCTTGTTTAAGTCGATGTTTGAAAGCTCGCATTGTCCTAGTGGAGAATGATGCGTCTTGATGGCCGTATTGCCGTTGGTTTCCCTTATTTTCCAAATAAATTTGATAAACAAATGATTGTATACTATTAAAAATTGACCGTCCGATATTTCACTTAAAAAAAACGCGAACAACTTTTGTTGGATTTGGCTCATCTTAAAAGATCTATATAGTTGACTGCTGTTTACTTTAGGGTTGGTACGTATATATCCATGACTCGTTATCATAGATGTGTTTTAAAGCACCGCAATAAAATTTCTTTAGCATTTCGTTCAACGAATCTATACGAGCCTTTTTTGGACCAAAATTTTTACAGCAATGCAATATTAAATGTATGCAGGTCCCACTAATACCCAGTGATGCGTCAATGATAAAAGCGTCTACTGATAAAAAGCCTTTACTTTACCTTAGGAATGTCTGTTGTCAGATGGGAGAACCTGAATTGTCCATTCCATAAAAGGCAACACTCGTACAAGAAGCATATTCAAAAATAGAAAGTATATTCACAAAATAAAACGTTTAAGTGATAAGTTTATAAATTCTTTAACATACGTTTTGCAAATGAAAAATTTTGTTAACACTGTTATAAATGAATTATACTCGTCGAAAATTAAAAATGTAATTCATTTGCGTTTATTTATATTAAAGTATAATTTATTTACATGATAAAAGTTGTTAACAGCGTCAAGCTGATTTTGGAATGACATAGAATCATCGACTGTTTCTACTTTTTTGAACCGTTTCAAAACGTCAGCAAGTAATAGGAAATTTTAATGTATTTCTTGAGAAATAGACAAATAAGAATTAAAAGAAGAAGAGAAGAGAATAAGAGAGATAAGAATTAAAAGAGGGCCCACTATGTGACCCTTACGGTACCTTCAACAGAACTTATGGTTTTTAATTTTGACATATTGCTTGCGCCCAATTAAGGCAAGCGCAATTAAGTACCATTTGAAGCCATTCAGAAAACACTAACGTCAAAGGAAACTTCGAGTTCTTGGATTAAGTAGTAGATTTTAATTTCTTTAACAAGTATTTAGGAGAAAAACTCGTATTTTAAAAAAAATTATTAATCTTTAGAGACGGGTTCAAGGATTTTTGTTTAGAATTTGTAAGTTTTCAAATTTGTAAAAAATGGTATTAATATTGGGCAGTAGTAGTTTATTTGATTTTGAAAAATTATAGTTGAATCTTTATTTAAATTTTTAGATTTTCGAAAAAATAAAAGCGTACATTTTAGCTTTATTTTTTTATACTAGTATGAAGTTAGATTTGGTCAACTTTAGTTGCAATAAGAGAATTTTGTTGTCAGTAGAGAGCCGGTGTGAGTTTTAAGGATAGTGGCAATTTGGGCTTAAGAAACAAGGAGATCGAAAAAGATTTTTTTAAGGCTATCTATGACTCTACAATTATCTTGTTTATATTCAATGTATAGACTATAATTTTTGTTTTTTCGTTTGGTTTACTGACTTTTGAAGATGTTTTGATTATTAGGGAGAATGGATAATTTCTTTTTCTAAATTATTGCTTCTGATACAGGTCCTTGATTTCGGTTTTCACCGCATTTTAGCTACAACAGATATTTTAGATTTAATATTTACGTATTTATTACCTGCTGGCGGATACTTTGTAAGTTGAACCAAATGTTCTGCTAGGTTATCCTCTATTTCTTCTTCAGGTTGAAATAGATTCTAGTGTGGGTTGCTGTACAGCCACTTTGATATTATTGGATGGTAATTGTTGATATCATTATTATAAGAAATGTATTATTTCGGATACGCATGTTAATTAATTTAGTTAGAGACCTTAAGATGAGACCTCAACTATTTTATAGATCCAGCCGTCATGACATATCGATAATATGATTTTTTAGACTTAGTAGCCTCTCGCACTTCATTCATTCTTATTTCTCGAAAGAAGAAGCTATTTAAGTTGTTAATTCGTGCCTATATAAATGTCATTCGCAAAAGCTTCAGCAATTGATAATTCGTCTGTCAATATTTTAGTTTTTACGAGTGAAATTAAGTATGATTATTGGATAATTTGATGAAGTATATATTGTACGATTTAAAAAGTTGCCGCTGCTTTGTTGGTTACTCTTACAACTCTGGACGTAGAGTATTAAAATCATAGTGGATGAACAAAACAAAGATTGGGGATGAATGAAAAAGATCTGGTTAAAAGTCATATGTTTGATTTGTATAGGAATTTTCCTTATCGAATATGAATAATTGGATTTGATTCATATAAATATTGTAGGTAATAAAATTTTAATCTCGCAGAAATTTCTACCATCAACACTAAAAATGTAATATGTGTGAAGGTTTATATTATTAATATGTAGAGTAAAATAGGGGTAACCACTAAAAGAATTATTGACACTAGGTGAATTAGTTATCCCCGTTGATTGTAATCCCTACATATAAACATTTTTTTGTTTATGTGGGCTGTACAACTTACTAAATAATGGAAGATAAGATCCTTAAAATAAAGAAAACATGTATCAGTCATTACCAGTACTTTAGCTCTGATTTTCTGTTATTGAGATGATTTCAGAGAATTTAAGATCTAACATAAAGAAAACTTAATATTTTACACAAAATTGTGACAAAACATTTTCAATGAGAAAAGTTGGGTGGAAATCACACCACTGCGATAATCTCCCAATCCAAAATTCGATTTTGAACGAAAATAGTCTATTAATCTTCTCTGCAGTCCTTACTATAAATATTTGCCTTAATTGATAAAAATGTAATAATATTCAATTTTTTTTAACATAGCATGTTGAAATGAAATAATTTAGTCAGTGTTTATTACTATATATGCAAAATTTTGCAAATAGTTATTTTCGTCATAAGAAAAAAACTTAACTTTCCATAGTTCTAAAGGAATGAAATTAAATGATGTAATAATTATTGTTTTATTTGTCGTTATGATGATAACATACAATTGTATAACATATAATAATGGAGGAAATCTATGTGGGCGGAAGAGGCAAACCCGACCAACTACACTAATGAAAACAAGTGCAAGTTTGCCCGTTCTGCTCGGTTTATACATATAAAAAAACTCTGCATCAAAATAAAATTCTCTAAATATAACCTTAATATATAAATCATTCTATTCGCTGAACACATATACAATAAAAAAAAAGAGAATCAAAATGTCGTACTCGCACACACACAAATCATACGAATAAGCTTGTTCCTGTGGAAAAACCAAATATCCGAGTATCATCTTTATAATACAAAAAAAATATATATATATATTTGCACGTAATACACATTTACTAGCCCCCGAAATACGGACGGCGTTTCTCCTACTCGAATATATACATATTGTTAATACGGAAACGCCCCCTGTACTTGTGTCTGCCGCTTGTTTCCATCTCTCGTTTTATACATGTATTGTTTAGGACCTTATTCGAGTGAGTTTAACATTAACAATTGCTTTAGGACTTTGGTCTGGGAGGTCTCCCGTATCTCGCCGGCCAGGAACATCTCGTCGACGACTGTATACACTTTGTAGAAGTTGAAAACTAGATCCAGCTCGCACACATTATGAAAGTATTCATTGAGCACCTCGACGAAATTGTGTATGGCCTCCAGGTAGCACAAGTTGTTGTCGTTCACATCCACGCATATGCAAAAATATAACCCTGCATATCTGCGGTATACAATCTTAAAATTACGGAACTGAAAAGAAAAAAAATTTAATTAATTTTATTATTAATTTTCGTAGTTAAAAATATGGATTTAAAATGAAGTATAATATTAACTATTGCACCAAAACATATATATGTACTTTTGCAAATATGTAGAAAATATCTTTATGAGATATTATTGTAACTATAGAGAAAAAGAAGGTGAATACTTTAAATTGAATTATGTAATTTAATTTTTCATAGAAATTATAGAAAATAACAGAAATGTACATACTTATGAATATTTATGAAATATTTGGATGAGGTATTATTAAGTTATACACAAACAAACCTTGATATTTTTAATTTCTCTGTATAAATTAATAGTATCATAATTTTATATATTGATAACATATTTTTTGAAGTAACTGAATGTAGAGGAATTTAATGTTAAGAATCATTATTCTTAAATCTTGTTCTAATAGTATGGTTAAATAATATAAGTGAAACTTCTAAAAATATTTAGTTTTAGAAATGAAAAAGTTATGGATAAATAAGAAACATGTTAGTCCACATTTGTAATAAATAGCCCATCACTCACTACTACTAATCATTAACGTGTAGTCGAAACTAGTCACTGAAAATAAAACTTAAAGTGGTATAAAATAGTAAAAGTGTTTTCTTTATCCTTAATATTGAAATGTACCACCAAGTGAACATCGTTAAGATCCAAGAAAAAACATTACAATTTATTAAATGTTTAATTAGATTCAAACAATATAAAAATCATATATCACATATTAAAGCATTCTGTGGAATAAAGCAAATTTGCAGTTAAAATAAAAAATTATTTAATTAAATGAATAATGATGTTTCAATTTAAACAATTACTTATAAACCACTAAAATAACTGCTGTAAAATATCTAATATGTAAAGTATACATTTTACTTTCGTATAAGAAGTGTAACTACTTAAATTAAAATCTAATTACTGAGGTTCTACTTAATTTAATACCCTTCCATAAAAGATATAGTATGATTAATTAAAACAATTTGAGCAATTATTCATTGAAAAGGTAGACAGAATTTCCCCAGGCTTTAATATTAACTATACTGATTTAGAACTGAATTAAAATATAATAAATCCATCCCATTAATTTTCGAATTACCCCAGTGCTCTACTCAAGTTTATAGAATATAAAATAAAATATGTTTTGAAATATTTAAGCAGCAGCAGTTAATACGAAATTAACACCATCGGTTATCTCAGATATTCCAGAACTTAGCCAATAGTTAATTTGTAAGGATGTTAGAGTCGACCTTTACTCACTTCGACGAAATTTGTGTGTTTAGCATCTCTAACAGTGACAACAGCGTGGACCTCCTCGATCAGCTTCTGTTTCTCATCATCATCGAAGTTCATGTACCATTTGGCGAGTCTAGTCTTCCCGGCTCGGTTCTGTATCAGAATAAACCGGATCTGAAACAGAAAGGCCGATTACAAAACGTCCAGGCTTGATAACACATCCCACTTGTTAACGTCTCGGATTACCATGATTTTCGCGCGGATGCTGGAATGGGAATGGAAAAGAAATGGCGCAAAGGGTTCGGCTTTTACGCTTGAAAAATGACTAAACCGGTTCGAATAAGTTTGAAAGGGAATTTACCATTTTCCGATATTTATTGATAAATTGGAACTAGTTTGACACTTGTAACTAAGCTAACGTCAGACGCTGTCAATGATGTACCAAATGCCGCAAACGGAAAGTTACTAAATCATTGGTTTTATTTATTTACGCTTGAGAGATTTTTACGTTACTTCTAATTACGTATTTTTAGACTAAAAATAAATTGAATATATGCGTTATAAATATAAGCTAAAATTAAGATTTAACATATAGTACATTTACTAATAATTTAAGTTTATATAGTTTCCTAAATTGAATAATAGATAATAATTGGTAGAGTGTAAATAAAATTCGTAATGTAATGTACAGGACCTAGATGGCGCCTCTGCAACTTTTTTATTTTAAATATTTTCTATTATTTATACTCTAATTATATTTTGTTAAAACATAAAAAATTTATGTTAAATTTTGGTTGTATTTTATTTTTTTGCAAATGTACACTATATTTCCAGACAACAAAAATTGCCAAATGTATGCCATATTTCAGGACAGATTGAGTATATAACTAATTGAAAGTAAATAGATTAATAAATTGTTTAGAGCATGTTTTCAAAATAGCCAAAGTGAAGCATCGTTGGTTGGTGTTTATAACCAAATGAGCAAATCGTACCTTCCACCGCCAGGATTATTAATGGCGTTATAATGGGACGGAGACAATTTTTTATGATACCTACCACATAATACACAAGAAAAACACCACATTGGTGTATAAGCAATTATTACTACTACGACTGGTTTCTAACTTGATTTATTTTTATATTATTGAAATTGTAACATTTTTTGATAGATTAAATTATTACTATAGTTTTATAAACATGACTAGATCCTGTCTTCACACTTCTGCTTAGATATATATTTCGAGTACATAAAAATAAAGTGTGAAGAAAGGATACAACAGTTTTATTTATATTGATAACTAACAATTATGCAGTAGTAAAAGTTGTAAAAGCATTTTTTTTAAATATCAAATGTTTTATACTGAATCAAAAAATTCAGTATGTATTCAGTGCAAGGATGGATTACCATAACAGTCACAAACATTCTCTTAACCAAATGTTTTATTTGGTTAATTTATTGTATATAATCAAATTTCTAAAAAAATCTTGATATAAAGCCAAATTGTAATTTGCTTTAATACATTTTTAACATTACTAAATAAAAGACATTTTATTTATATTTACATTGAAATTTATATATGTCTAATATTCAATGTAAACAGCTATATTCAGAAAATCATTGTTTAAAGAATTATAGTTTTATGCAATAAAATTTTCCAGAAACATAAATAGTAACAAAATATTTATTTGCAATGAGTAAAATTAAATAAATGAATATATATTATAATATATTTTAAAAGAAGCCTTCATCATCGTCACCCACGTCATCAACACAGGGAGCTGTCGCAACCATGGCTAGCATGTCTTTGGGAACCTCACTGCCTCGAACCCGAATATTATAACAAACCATTTCCATTTTGGCCAAACTTTGCTTTAAAACATACAATTTACGTCCGATTTCTTTGCATCCGGTACTATTAACACCTAAAAATTTAAGGAAAATGACAATAATTCCTAATCCATAGCCATAATACTAACCTAGAAATCCGCTTAAAATGTATCGTACATATTCGCAGATCTTGAAACAATCTTCAACATTTCCCGCTCCTAAATTATTGATACACTTCCTCATCAATTCTCCAGTAAAATCAGCAATGCCCAAGATATATTCAACTTGAGGGAATAATAATTTTACTTCCCTTGTTACTGCTGTTTCATCCTCTCCTTCTGTGACTTTGTAGGTGAACATATCATTAGTCACACTCCAATTTTCGATGGTTCCACCTCGTTGGTACTGCAAGAAGACGAGAGCCTCAATAAATTCCTGCAAGCCGTTTGTGTATGCTCGCAAGTATTGGTAGGGATCGTGACCTTCGAGTTCAATAGCTATGGCTTTAAACTGTTTATCGACCAACTGTTGGAGACGCTGTTGCGCTTCGCTGAAGATTTTGTCTCGTTTTGTTTCTCTGAAAATTAGAAACGGAATTAATAATATTAAGTTACTTTTCAATAGGGATAATGCAAGGATAGTTTGGTCAGCAATTGGTTGGGTGACTAAATACACAAAAATATGTTGTAAGGACCACGTGGTTGATCCAAACACTATTACTAGCATATAGAAAAATAAAAAGCTTCAGATTTAAAAAAATGTACACATTCATAAATACACAAATAACATGGCAGAACAATGTATTTCGTTTTATAGCTAAACATTACTATTACTAAAAAAATATTTAATAAAAATGTCTATTAAATGGAAACAATTTTTTTAACTTTGTTTTATATTTGACATGTATATCAAAATAGAATCAACCATATTACATTTCTATTAAATCCTTTAGAGCAGGATTAAGAAAGATTTATATTATTGGTTTATAAGTTATGTAAACACAAAATGAATTAAATAACACACTTGTTATAATTCATTTGTACAGATTTAAAAATATTACTCACATGTCAGTCTCTCGATTATGAAGCAGAAAAATAATCCTTTTACTCTCGATTGTTATGTCCCTGCCAAGTTTAACAATTCGTTCATAACGGTCATGTTTCTCGTCAAGGCAGGCTGAAAACTCTCTGAACATTTTGATTATTGGACTGTTGTCGTCGATGTTCTCCAAGACTTCTTTGGCCTTTTCACCAACTTTAGCTTTGTAGCTACGGTGGTGATGACCACCTATACAACAAAAAATAATATGTAAATAGCTTCTAGTTATTCCTCAATATCAATAAGTAATGATATCACCTGATATACTTTACATATTTAGTTGCAAATTATATTAAACAATATGTTACTTTTTATGTGGTTATAATCAAATTATAATATTGTCATTTCAAACTTTTTACTGTGAAAAAGAAGAAATGTAATGAAATAGTTGATTGACTTTGACCTTAACTTTAGTATCTTAAGTATCAACAATTCTAGCAATTTTATTATTTTAAATAGTTTTAATTGGTTTTGATAATAATGTAATAACTTGTGTATGCTTCTTTTAAAATTTATAGGTAAAATGTCAAGACAGAAATATTACCATATAATCAAAAAGGAAATTATTTTGGCAGCCTATAGAATATATTATACACGTTGTCCCCTGAAATTTTGAATACGGGCAATTAATGCATTACTTGTTGCTTAGCTACCACGCTTGTAATCAAATAGGAAATCAAAATGAAACATATTTACATGATATTTTAATATTACTATTTTTACAATCACAATCCTGACGTAACGATTAACAAATAACTACAATGTTCATCTTATTAAATGTTCGAAACCATCTGCTTATTTGGCCAAGCAATATCCCAAACGATCATAAAATTCCCATTTTGAAGCTATATAAGTCAAATTGACATTCATTAGCAGCAACAACCATGGCAACCAATAATAATAATCGAGATGCAATACAAACACATTACTCATATTCAAAATTTCAGGGGACAACGTGTATAATATATAAATATATGTGGCATTGACATTTCAAAGATAATTTTTTATTGTAATTAAACAAATTTCTCAGAACATATGCCCTAAAATGTATTAATCTAAGTTTATGCCTTTATTTATGTGACAATTCTAATTTTAAATCAATTTGATAACTTCAAACGTACTACTGCCACATTTTGTAATCAGTATTGCCAATTGTGCTGTAATAGTCATGGCCAATTTAGTATCACTTTACAATGTTATTATACTTTTTTAATGCAAAACCCTATGTCTTTTTTGTATATTTTATAATTTTATAATTTTTTTTTTTTCTGAGAACCACTTTAAATGTTCAACTTGCAGAGTGTAGATACAAACACAAAATAAAAATAATAACCAATGTCAACTCCACAATTTTCTCTAATTCAAATCATCCTGTGTCTCACAAGTTAGCTGCATTGCATTCTATGATATAAATAGAAAAAACACGAAAATATTAGTGAATTATCTACAACGTAAAGGACTTATATATTTTATTATTCTATGATATGTAGAGCCTTCATAATTCTTCTGTCAAAATCAACTAGAGCCACAGAATTGGACAAAATTATTTCAATAACTAAAGTTAATGGTTTTGCAGTCAGTTTAATTCAAAATTTAATTAATAAAACACATATAAATCGAACGGGGCTCATGTTTGTTGAAATATTATAGATTAAACAAATAAAAAATTCACTTATTTTGGACAAGTAACAAATAAAATATCGTATATCTTCAGAAAACAAAATCACCAATTTTTTTGTAACCAACAAGTTAGTTCATCTTCTAATCAAGTTCATTTACACATTTTGATAATAATAAAATCGCAGTTAAATTCCATTCTTCACTGTTTTTATTTAAGCAAAAAATTCAATCTCACCCCAGCTTATTACTCAAATACGCTAATCAATTATTAGGCAACACGTTTGAAATCAAGACAAACTATCTTTATCAGGAATTTATTCTATTAGTTGCAATAATTGTAATAAAATGTATATAGGTCAAACTAGAATAAATTTAAAGATTAAAGATTTAAAGAACATTAATACCACACTAAAAATCTTAATCCATTCAAATCTGCCTTTGCTCACCAAGATTTAGAAACAGGACATAAGTTTAATAAAAATAATGTAGATTTATTAAAACAATCTACATCTTACAACTTAAATATGATAGAAGCGATTGAAATGAAAAAGACCTTTTATAACATGTTGAATTTCGATTTGAGCACATTAAAGAACCCCCTACTAAACTTAATCCCTCACATATTTAGCGCTAATGAAACTGTGGGCATTTCCGACAAGCGGCTAGTTTTAAGAAGTATAATCAGACTATACTGAAATAATTACTTTTAGGTTTTTCCTTTAATCCGTCTACCTTATAAATGTAACGACACCATTGTAAAATTTGTTAGTCAACTATTGATAATGCACACATAGTCCGAAATAAAAACAGTGAAAAAGGAATTTAGCCGCGTTTTTATTATTAATATAATCTTCACAAAACCCAAGAACACATAAACATATTGATAAATTAATTCTTAATTTATCTTAATCTTTTACAGCCGTACTAATAGACAGATATCAATTCCCGAATTAATATCAGATTCTAGAATCCTAAATTAATTGCTACTTATTAACTTATCTAATATTATTTGCAGAATTAATCTGGGATTATACCGACTATTGGACGCGTTTTACCCTGATCCGAGGATTAATACTCAATCACGGATCAATTCATTATTATTTTGTATTTAATATAAAATATATATAAAACCAAATGAGTAACTCTTTTTTGTATGGTGGTGGCTTTTACTTTGTGGTACATTTTGATTATGATGTAAATAAAACACTTTATTACTTTGTTTTACCAGTATATTTTTATAAACTATGACTGTAGTTTATATGGTCAGCCTATGATCGAAGCTATAGTCACAGTTTCTAAAAATATAAAGGTATTTAAATTTCAAACAATTAATATTGCTTTTAATACTGTTCTAATTTATTATGCTTCAATATATACCAATGAAATGGAAAGTAATAAAACAATTTTAATAAATTGCTTATAATATGATACATACATTTGTATTATTCATAATATCAATTATTAAATTACCTTTTTTATGGCTCATTTTAACGGAATTTACAAACAACAAAAACTTATATTATTGTTTGTAGGTTATGTTTGTATATTTGTCAACCATAAAACGAATATTAAATCAATAATATTACATATTAGTGACGTAAGATGTCGCTTGTAATGGGATTATAAAATTAATTAATGTTATTAAAATTGACTAATGTTTATGGATTTTTACTGGAATTATTTACTAACAACATAAACTATTGGGTTCAATCATAGATAATAAATTAAGTTATAAATATTGCAAAGCGGAATGCAAATTATAAAATTTTGAAATATTAATATTTCGTTTAAAATAAATAAAGCTTTAATTAAAATATAAAAGAATAATTGTATCAGTATTATATTCTGTAGAATAATTATTTAATGAAAACTTTTCTTTTGTAACTTGGGTTGCCTATGTTAAATTACAAAACACTAATTACTGTACTGAGTGATCAATTACGTTATATTATTAACTTAATAAGTTTATGTGTAAAATATAAACAACTAAGAACTATTTTACACATTTCTAAACAAATGATAATCAGAAAAACCTAAAGTCTCGAGAAAAATAAATTATTCTGGTTAAAACAAAATTAATAAAATGTAAATTTTTGAGAAAACAGATAACCTTTGTTAATTAAACGCAAAATTTTATGAAAAGGGGTTAAACATATTTTTAATAATAGTAATAATAATTGATGTAAGAAATAGACATTTATGATAAAATACATTTACAAATAATTAATAGTTGGTTAAAACGTAGAGATTACTAAAAAATATTTAAAAGCTTACACAAAATAAACATTTGGCAGTTATCAGATCAAATTCGTTAAGAAAACAATTAAATTTTAAACAATAATTATTTAAATAAAATTCCGTCAACCACTCTCCAGACCATTCCCCCTACAACAAGGTGTACCTCAAGGATCCCCACTATCCCCTACTCTCTACAACCTCTACTGCCACGACATATTCCACCTCGACCCAACATACTTCGATCCCACCATATATCCTCTTCTATTTGCGGACGACACCGCATTAGTTGCACATGCTCCTACCCTCTCCACTGCCCTAAACTCCCTACAAAGCGCTTTAAACTCCCTCAAAAACTGGTTCCTAAAATGGCGAATCCAAATAAACCCTACAAAATTAAAACCCCTTATTCATTTCCACAAAATTACCCCATCCTCTCCCAAAATTAAAATCCATCAAACCAAAATCCCACCCTCTCACAACTGCAAATACCTAGGAATCCTATTCGTCCACAAACTATCCTTCAAACAACATGCCCTATCCGTCAAAGCCAAAGTCAAAACCAGGGCCCGGCATTTCCGAGCTTTGACTTACAGAAACCAAGGCATTACCACTAAAACTGCTGTCAGCATTTATAAATCGATTTGCCGGCCCTTGTTAGACTATGGCTCAATCCTTCTTACCCAATGTCGTCCTTCTACCCTACATCATATCCAAGTCGCCGAAAGATCCGCACTCCGAACCCTTACCAAAATTAGACACCCAAATAATCCTCTTCATAACCCAACGTACATTAGCCTTTAGCACAAAATTTGCTACTAAACCTTCCAACCTAACCCTTGACAAATATT
Source organism: Ontholestes murinus (assembly GCA_963969525.1). Taxonomy (NCBI): domain Eukaryota; kingdom Metazoa; phylum Arthropoda; class Insecta; order Coleoptera; family Staphylinidae; genus Ontholestes; species Ontholestes murinus. Next base: position 48,198,412 of record OZ018387.1, read on the forward strand.
GTATTCCCCGCAATCCCAATATCCCCATAAAATACAAACACCCCACAAATACTCTTCATCAATTCATTAGATCGCATCATCCTGACAGTTAAATTCAACTAGCTTCAATTTTTATATATATTTTTTTAAATTTCTTTTATGACAGGGCAGAAAGACCTACGGTCGATAGCCCAGACAGTGACGGACTAACACTTATCATAATGTATATACATATATATTTTTGTAAATAATGTTACTGCATTAAAGATGTTGTATATATATATATATAAATGGATATGGGACAAAAAGAACTCAGGTCTATAGCCTAGACAGACTAACACCATCTATTTGGATTATATTCACATTAATTGTTATTATGTATTATGTTTTGTCCAAATAAAGATTATTGTATACTATATATAAATCGATATATTAAAAATAGGACTTTGCAAAAAGTTTATAAAGAAACAAAACTTTTTCTTTCTTTTGTTTTCGTTTAATTCCTTCTAATTAATTGAATAAAATAATAACTAACAGTTGTTAAGTGTAGTAGAGTACAAACAATTAATTATTGTTAAAAGACTAGCAAAAATATTTAAATGTTTGCGCTAAATAAACAATTATCAAACAGGAAGATTGGTAGAAAACCGTGTTTAAACAACTACTATTTATTTCACAAATTAATATTGATCAAAAACAGTAAAGATTAAAAGAGTGATAATTTATTTAAAAAAAAAACATTAAACATTTTAAACATTAAAAAATAAAAAAATCAATTTACATCTTGAATTTTGGAGGCGTTCACTTCGTAGTTCATTTTCTTTTTTATACTACTTTTTATTTTTACACAATACTTCGCAACTAGTTTCAATTACACTAGTCACGAAGTATTGTGTAAAAATAAAAAGTAGTATAAAAAAGTTAAACGTTTTACTTTTAAATCGATTTACAATTGTAAAAACATATTTACCAAATAAAATATATAAAATTAAGTGATTTTGATAAAATTCAAAATTTCCTAAGATTTATTTTATTTTAATTTTATTTTATTACATCTTTGCTCTCCTTTCTAAAACAATATCACAAAATGAGCAGAGTACACTTTTTCAAATGATCTTCAACTCAAACCTATGAATAGACTTACTGCTTCAATGGACGTTTGTTCACTTAGTTTGTCTCTTTTTGCAGAAAGAATATTTGATTAGATTAGCTTTCTAGGAGGCCATGCCCTGATCCGTTCTGGTATTATCGCAATTTTTCCGGTTTCTTCTGCTAATCCCCAGAGTCTAAAAGTGGTGTTGTTGACTTTACCTATTTTGTGAAGATAGTACATCACTGGGCAATGTCCTGTAAGGAGACCCGTGACAAGTCTTAGCTCGCTTTTAGTGAGGTGCAAGAGCCGTTCAGCTTGGTGAGAAGCCAATAAACACGTTGGATTGCCTTTGACCTGGTGTCTTTTTTCCAATTTTGAACCCTACTCTTTTTATGTGCTTTTGATAATTTTGGTCCGATTATCGTAGTCGGCATACTTCCTTGGCAAGTTCATCGAAATGTTCATTGCATATTATAGTTGCGTGGTCAGGTACACACATTTTAATGAGTAAATTGGCAAATTGGTTTTGATGCATCTGTATACCAGATTACAGAGTTTTAGTTTTTTGTTCTATTCAGGCTGTCTTGGCGATTGATTGTAGAAACTTTGGTTTAATTAGGTTCAGAATTTTTTGGTGTCCGAATCCATATTTTGTATGGTATGTCCGGTCCAGGCTCATCACACTTATTAGGCCTTCTATTATGATTTGGCTATACAGCGAAAGTAGGTTTGGTAAAGATTCCATTTCTTCAGAGAAGGTGGTAACGCCAAGACAATCCATTCTTCTTTTGTGCCGTTGCTTGTTTATTTTTGATCAACTATACTAACATAAATATCACCAATGTATCATTTTGGGTTTCTGTCCCATGATCCGCCAGAACCCATGCGGCATATAGTGCCGATGTATTAAACCAAAATGAAGAAATTATATTGTCACATTTACCTCTTATGTTAATTTTTATGTTGTCGGCGTAATCATCCACCACGATACACCATAGCAGAGGCGACAGAACCCCGTCTTGTAGCTATTATTTTGCTGTGGTTACCGTTTCTTACGGTTTTCACGTACGGCCTTGATTCATCTTATTGTGGGTATGAAGTTGCCCTTCTTGATGGCTATGTAGTGCATCCGCAGTAGGTTGACAGGCAAAATACTGGCTATGGTGGGGATTTGCCTATAAGGTACTGCTCCTTATATCCATTACTCTTAGTAGAAATGAGGTATGGTTAATTGGTGCCTTTCGGTCCGATTTGAAGATAAATATCATCCTTGTCTTCCATTTCATTGGAATATAGCCTATCATTAAGGTAGGGAGGGGACTATTATATCTAACCTCTGCTGCAGCAGTGCAGGAAAAATGGCATTTGGGCCTGGTAAAGATATTAACTGCTCATTCAATTTTTCCTTTGATTTACCAGCCTTGCTTTTGCTTTTTCTATTAGGTAGGCATTCTTTCCGTATATTGAGCAGTGTTTTCCTTGAACCCCTCTGAATAATTCCAATCAGTTCTTTTATTAATACTGTTTGAGTGGACTTTGTGGAGTCTGGCGGTTAGGGCCGTATCAATAACCCCTCAGAGGACGTTTCCATGTTATTCTTTTCGATTTTCTCAAATCCTTATTATATTTCGTTAGTGCCTGTCAATAGGCATCCCAGTTTTCTTTGCAATGTTGAAAGTTTTCGTCGCTTTCATTTAATGATACCTAAATATTTGTTCCTCCTTAGTGAACAACTGGATTTATACCCCTTTAGGATGCTATTTCTGAGCAGAACTACTACTGTTACTAACTCTTCTGTGGTCTCGATGTTGAGGTAGAGATCTTCGCTTCCCACACTTAAGCACTCTATAGAGATTCCAGTCTGTTTACTCGGATTGCTTTTTGTGACCCTTATGTCGAAATAAATCTGTCCTTTCAAAACATTTTAATTGTAACTGATGTGAAGGCATCAGCTAGAGTAATATTTATTACCTCTTACCTGATACCTCTATTCAAGTAGTTCCATACCTCTATAATTAGTGCCCGTGGTGCCCGTGGTGCTCTATGTTCTGGGCGTTGGCATCACAGTCCAGGAGGAGGTTTTTATCACATTTTCTGTTCCACTCCATGAGTCTACTTACGTCTTCTGGTGGTGGTTTGCTTTGATCTCCTGGAAAGTAGGCAGAGGCCATGACAACAAAATCACAGTTGTATATTTTTTTCAAAAATAATTGTATTGTCAAAAATGTAGAGATTTGTGAAAGTATCTAGCTAATAAAATGATAATATAGTAGAATAATGATTTATAAACGATAATCAAATATTGCGGAGAGGCAGAGTGTAAATTATTAATTTCCCTATATAGTGTATATTACTTTCCCTATATATAGAGGGAGTATTGTTTTCGTGATTTTTTTTTGAAATTTTTTTTTGTGGAAATATCCATTTTGGGGTCACCCGAGTGCATTGCACTGATTTCTGGAATTTATTTACGAACAGTAATAAATATAATTAAATATATAAATATCTTTCTTTGCACTTTTGTTTCTTGAGAAACCCTTTTTCATGATGCTGAAGTTGGAGGGTGGGATAACAAATAATTGTAGAGAATTTAAAAGTGAACAAATCATTAAGAATAACCTTTTTGTGTAAACCTCATAGTTTCTGAGAAAAATATAGGGAAAGTACTATGATGGCCACATCACCATTTTTTAAAATTGTTATTAGTCTGTCGATGAGACTATGCATACCGTATTTTGTAGGGTGAAAAGATAAGCGAAATGATGATTTATGCCTACAGTTATTACAAAGTCGAGAATTAAAATTTAGCACAATCATTAACTAGCTTATGCAAAAAACACAAATTTGGCAGATTTCTTCTATTATGCAGTGATTGGTCATTAAGCTGACTAGATAGTTATTTATACATATAAAATTATGGCTAATACTGATAATCAACCTACCGATTTTTTTGATAAATTAGTCGCAAAATTCCACTTTGAACGAACTCTAGCTGCTAATTGGCAATCCGAGTGAACGGTGACCAAATTACAGATACATACTCTGCAGGCGGACGAACGAGCGCAAATTGATTAGATTTAGGAAGAAAAAAAAGGAGGGAAAGGGCTAGAATGGAAGGGAGTGGTGATCGAGAGGGTGAAAGTCTTTAAGTATCTGGGGTTTGAGTATGAGAGTTCATGGGAAGACGAAGAAAGCGTGGGGGTAATAAGAGAAAAATAAGAAAGGTAGATCGATGAAAGTGCGAACGTGGCACTATGGGATGCGTGTGTGAGAACGATCTTGATGCATGGGGTGGAGAACAGTGGTGGATCAGTGGTGGTGAAGAAAATGACGCCTGAATACATACTGCTTCATTAAACGAATAGGAAGAGCGTGTGGAGTGAGAAGAGGATATATTGGTGAATTAGGTATAAAAGGGAAGCATGGGCATAGGTGTAGATGGACAGCGCAAAGGAGAAGAATATATGAGAAGGTTTGTCCGAATGGATCATGAAGAAGTGGCTAGAACAAGGGGTGAATGAGAAGGCGAAGGAGGTGGACAGGCAAGAGAAAAGAGAGAGATATAATGCTATGATAGGATATAAAGAGGGAGTGCCTGGTACCTGGCGACCTGAGAAATGGATGGAGAATGCGTGCTGTGTGAGGACGGGAAGGGCACGCGGAGTCATCTGGCAGAGGAGTGAAGGAAGTAGATGAGGATTGGGTGGATTGATGTAGAAGCGTGAGAGAGTGGATGATAGAAGACGGGGCTAGGGTAAAGATGATGACGAGACTTTGGCATGAAAGAGGGAGGAGAAGGATGAAGCAGTCAGAGATAATAGAGTATGGTTTTAAGTAATTTATTATAACAGAGGATAATGCCAAATACAGGTTTTGTATATTGCTTTTGAATAGGAATTTACAAAAAACATTTTTAAATTGTTTTTCTAGGTATTTGAAAATCGAATAAAACGACAATTACAATTGTCAAAACAATAGATATTTGTAATAATATATGTAAAAACTTAAAAAAAAATGTAAACAAAAAAAAAGCAATAATTCCTAATAAATTTTTGAGAGATCAAAAGCAATAATGATTTATGAATAGATTTTGAATTATTTATACAAAAAAAGCAATTAATAAATGAACACACATATTTCTGAATTAAAACATAGTTAAAAGTATAGGAATTTGTAAAAAAGCCTTTAGTATTAAAAAAATACAATTTTATTTTGTGAAATGTATGAAAAAAATATAAGACAATTAAAAAAATAGGATAGTACAAAAAACTATTGAAATATGATTGAATTTTCAAAATCTTAAAAATCTCTATAAAAACAGCCGACAATCGTGAAAACAAAAGAGATACCTGAAAGAACACTTGAAAATTCCTGAACATAATTAATAATTTCAAAATTTATAAAAAAAAAACATTTGAAAGGTAATTTACTAGATATTTAATTTTTTGAATTTTAATTTGTTTTGCTTTCTTATAATTGTTCTTTTTGTTATTTGTAGTTTTTTTACTTTCTATTTCTCACGATGTTATCATTTAAAATAAAATGTAAAAAACAATTGATTTATTTAAAAATATGTGTTTTAATTTTATTATTTTAAGAAAAAGAGAATTATTTTATGTTGAAACGATGTCTTACAAGTTACAACATTCAGTTTATATTTCCATTATTAGCCTTTTCTTATCTAGAAACATAAGAAAGGGCATTAAAACTTATAATTAGTAAATTAAAAAACGAAAACATTTCGAAAATGTACATCAATTAAGAACTTATTGAAATAACAAGTTATTGTTGCTATTTTAGTTAATTTTAGTTAAAATAAAAATAAATATTTTAGAAATTGCAATTATTTTACATTTTTAATATTTAAATATTACTACTGCTTTTATACTACTTAATTTATATATACAATAATCTTTATTAGGACACATTTACAATACATAATAACATTTAACATACAGATAAATAAATGGTGTTAGTCCGTCAGGGCTATAGACCTGAGGTCTTTCAGCCCTTGTCATGAATTTAAGGTGAGAAAAAAAAGGTATCTATGCTAGCTAGCTTAACTGTCCTGGTGATTCGTACAAATGAATTGATGAATTGTGAGGGGAGGAATTACTTAATTTATTTTATAAAAAGTATAAAAAACGTTTATTGAAATTTTTGTATTTTAATATATTTGTTTCAATGCTGTATCTCTTTTTCTTCATTGACGAACTTACTCCATCGTTTTTTTTTCTTTTTGGATGAGACAAGAGAAAGTATGCCATTGATTTCCAATCTTTTGATTTCGTGATATCTTATTCACATGCTTCTTGTTTAATTTTGTTTGTGTTTTTTATTCCGCAGATTTCTTCTTGATATTTTATTTAATTATTTATTGTTATTTAGGTGTCTAAATTTTTCAAGGATGAATTGAACACAAGGGATATAATTAATTATCTTCCAACATGAACGTCTAAACAGAGTATTTAGATCGGTAATTGCGTATGTTTTCAGTTTTACCATTTGGAAATTGTGTTTACCTATACTATTTATCATGCGCAAACTTCTCTAATAACAAAGTATATTGGGCAAAATTGTTACACGGCTCCTTATTAGTGGCAGCCATCCGTGCGTCATTCGGAACGCCCATTTCCGCTAAGGAACTCTGCCCATCACATTCATCCCAGTATATTTATTCAAAATTTTAACGAAGCATCCACTAAACAAGCAAACTATATATTATTTAGGTGCTAAATATAAAACGTGATTAATAGGGGATTCGATCATACGATAATAAGAATCTATTGCTCAATTAAACAATTAAATTTTGGCAATAGATTTTAGAAATTACGAGATTTTTATAATAATAATTTATTATTATGTATGGTTATTAAAATAAACATTTTAAAATATAATAAAAATATAAAATTCCTTTACGTTGTAGAAAATTATTGTTATAATTATTTTAAAATATAGTAATAAAAACGTTTGAAGATCGTAACGTAAGATTGTAGTATTTAATAAAGCTCATATTATTAATTAGATCCTTGTAATAAACTACAGAATCATTTATCGATAAGTTAAATTAACATTGTATGAAATAAGTAAAACCAAGTGATTCTAATTGTTAATTTTGTAATAGCATTCTAAAACAAACAAAAAGTATAGTTTAGCACTTAAGACGTTTTTCTTTGTTATTTATAAAAGGCGTAGACGGGATAAGAATGGAATGAAAATGGAGGAGGTGGAGGTGGAGGAAAGGAACATCTCCACGGTCGGACGACTTGTTTCGCCTGGATGGAAGCACGTGTCCGTCGCGTCTACATCAAACAGGGCCGTCACACTTGGTGACCGTCCTCACAAACATTGCCTGTCACCAAGACGGCGAAACTAAAAATTTAAGACAACACTGACAGATTCATAGCGTCTGATTATGTCCATAAACCGGAGTTAAATATAAAATGACATTTATATTTTTTTATCCCAAATATGAAGCTTATATATGTATAGTCGTCTCCATATTTTTTGGCTATTGTTATTAAAATAATATATTTTTTTCTACAATTAACAAAAAAAAAAAATGATCTATTCTTCATATTCTAAACCATAATTTTTAAAAATGAGTTGTAGCCTTTTTGCATTTTTTTAGACATACCGTATTTAATTTACGAAAGTGAATAAGAATATTAAATTCAGTGATATGATATCGACGAATTTAAAAATTCGCAAAATAATAATAAAGTAGTGTTGCTAGCTCTTTACAGTAAAATAATAATATATATGCAATTGTATGCTTGGAGTATCTCAAAAAGTCAAATAATTAGTTTATCGTGTAAAATGTGCCTTAAAATTAAATGCATCACTTCTTAATCAATTTTAAATGCTAAGTATTAGTAATTTGAGAACAATCTCACTTAGAGGAATTTATGATTATATTGTTTCATCCTTTCCCAAATACAGAAACTCATTTATTATTATAAATTAAATTACCAGCATCTCTTTTTCGTTAGAAATAATTGTTTGTCCATTGTAATGTCCTGCTCCGGTACGAAACAATTCTAGTAATTTTCAATTAATTAATGCAATTTGTTTTTGATCAAAACAGACACATTGTAAAATATCCGTAAATTCGTTTATATTTATAGTTTTTTCACAATTGGTCCCCACTTTTTAGACTATAAATGAGACAACTGCAAATGAAAAGTGAACTATATTTGAATGATTAATCATCAACAAAAGAAGCGCTGCTTACAGTATTATATTTCGTTGTGCATATCATATAGGTCAAATTACTCTCTTGAAAATAGTATTTATTAATTTCCTTACTAGGATAGTACGAGCTTTCATTTCAGTTCAGTTCGTTTATCAGCTGCATTCACCCTTATCCGATGATGACGACAATCTAAAAATTCTTATTGGTTTACGTACGTTCAGGATGTTTTCTTCTTCACTATTGTTGTCTGAACAAATACACTTTTACTTTTTCTGATTGAATATCTGCTAATCCATTTTTAGTATCATAATTATCTTCGTCGCTTCTTCAATATTTGTTATAAACTCTAAAAGTTTAGATATTTTTGAAGGTCTTGGCATATTTAGGGTTAAATTTTCCAGAAATTTTGATTGGCCAACGCCGTAGTAGCAGATATTAGTAATTTCTAAGAATTTCTTTACTATGTCTCAAAATTATCGCGAAATTATCATTCCAGCAGTTTTCAAACAACTATTAATTTTTTAACAAATTTCATTTTTACAAAATTTAATTTATTTTGAATCGATTTTCTATTGCTATTTATAAAAATTTTATCGTTTTTTTTATAAATTATTTTTCTTTTTGAACAATATATGTTTTAATGCTAATTTAAAATTTTTTATCTGTTTTTTCTAAATTCTTTTTCCTTCTTAAAAAAATATTCTATTGTTCTGTAAGAAATTCATTTTTCAAAATGAAATTACTATTATTTTAACACAAACTTCAAAATGTTTCAACTATTTTAACAAAATTCTTTTTTTTTTTTTAATTTCATATAATTTATAGCTGCCACAGCATATAGTATCAAAGCGCTCCCCTAATAATCTCTCGGGGCTTGCAGCAGCCATCCTGCTACGCGATGGGGTACTATCCTCTCTCTTGTCTACACCACCAATGGTGGCGACCTGACGAATTTGGGGTTATAGGTACCCGTTCCAAACCCCTAAATCATCAGTCTTGATAACCCCCTCGACTCAGCTTCACTAAATTCTGAATTGGACCTACTGTTCCGAGCAGTACCTATTTATATCATTTTGTACATACTGTCTGTAAACGATATTTCTACAAAACGAAAGTGTATAAAACGTCTCTCCGCATTTTCGGCATCCTATTTCCCACAACAACTGGCTTTCTAACGTGTGGCCAAATGCAGACTAGAAACCAAACCAAATGACTTCATTTGGCATCAAAAAGCAAGAAGAACTTAACCCTATGCACAACCAGATTCAGTGGCGAACGGAACTACAACGCGGTAACAGAATTCTTCAACTAAACAACAATTTACAAAAACGTCGAAGGAATCACCGACGTCGACACTCTCAACGCTCTTCCACTTTTCCTTAAAGCGGATGTATATAAATGGTGAAATGTTGTCAATGATCAAGCATTCATAGGGAATCAAGCCATGAGGGTAATGCGAGATAACTTATACTCCAAATAAACCAGATCACGCTAATTACCGCAAAATATTTGGTACAGAGAAAAGCAGTGCGGCCAAATATGTTATACGGTTTACTAAAGAAGTCGCTGAGGATCGAATCCCAAGAAAGGACATCAGTGATTAAGATGATCTTATAATAGCCGGATAGTGGAGGATAGTGTCCCGAAAGTGGAAATACCGGAACCCATTGGCTTTGACTATACAGCTGCCGAGTGCAAAACAGGGGTACACGCGCCAAATCAAGTAATACGTTAATACGAGAAGGATGTGAGAAACCTGGCGTAATTTGACACACGAGAGGTTATGAAAATAAAACTGGCAGACGAAAACACTAGGATCCAGGATACTTCCAGACCCTCCTAGGAATTGACTTTATCGAGAAAGCTGGACTAGTAGTTAACTTCGAATTCAACAGAGCTCCCAACTAGACGTACCATTTAGAATATAAAGACGGCTGTGACCTCGAGAAAAGAGAATCGACTAATGACCACGGAATTCAGTCAATGTTTGCTCAACACCAGGCCATAAAATCCGTTTTACCAATCGCGGGTCTTGCCAAGGCGATGGAGGCGGAATCATCAATCGGTCCATTGAAGGCATATGGACCAGAATATGCTTCCCTGACCAGAATGGAGCTGTTTTGGAAAACCTGGGGTTAAGGACCTAGATTCCGGTGGGAAGCGTACCAAATCGATATCGCGTGGGAATCGATGGATTTCAGCAGTGAGCTCCAGCACGCCAAATTAGCAATGATCGACGCTGAAGCCGTTGCACAGGAAAGATGAAGGTCCTCAATTACTAACAAAATAGGCGAAGGTGTTAAAGGAAGTGAGACCTCCCATAATGCTGGGCTCTTGGAAATAACCTTACTGCCAGTTATTAAGTCAACACCGCCGTCTGCTAAGGAATCGGATACTCTTCGGCGTTTGGCAGGAACCTTAGGATTTCATACGATGTTGGCATCGATCTAGGGATGATCATTGAGTCCGACACTTTCTCCTCCAAGATAACCCCACAACTAGTGAGATTCGTTGAATGTTTCTCCATCGCATAAGAAACCCACGAAAAGGAGCTGAACCCACGGAAGGCTTACGTCGACGAAAAATGTCCACCAAACTCAAGTTACATCCTTGCGATAGGTACTCGTAAAAACCCACCCGCTAAGCTCTGCTCAAAGGAAGACGTCGGCGAGTTGGCCCCTACGGGAGGGGCTATTCATCATACTCGTCCAAGATCGCCTATCCAGCTTCCCTAACCAGGGTTCTGGGAGTGTACCATTCGCCCGCTCTTCGATCTTTTGTAAATACTGACGCTCCACCACTAATACATTTTTATAATGGTCGTAATGATACTGCAATTTTTACAATAAAATATGGTGGTGGTACGGACGTATCAGAGAGCTTACGTTCGAGCCTGATGGTTCACCGTCGTTTTAGTTATTTTAGTAATCTCTTGTTGTACAATATTTTCTCCTACTGAACCTAGGTTGCAGTATCATTACGACCATTGTAAAAATTGTTAGTCAACTATTGTTAATGGACACATAGTGTCCGAAATGTTAATCTAGTGCTTACATAAAACAGTGAAGAAAGGAATTTAACCGCGGATTTATTATATGTAGATTGTTTTTTTTTTAAATCTTTTGTTCTTAATCGAGAAATGTTTCACTGTTACTAAAACCAATAAAAATGAAAATATTATGTTTTACACAAACTTAAAAATATCAATTGTTTTTTATATAAAATTTCAACTGTTTTGATCGATTTTTTAAATATGTTTTTAGTTTTTCAATTATCAACTGTTTTTATTTACAGATTTTCAATTGAGAAATTTTATCTGCTTTTTAAATCATTTCTTCTTCTCTGAAGAATGTCTTACTGTTCTTAAAAAATGAAAATGAATTTTCTATAATGTTTACGCAAGTCTTCAAAGGTTTTAAATGTTTGATTTTTCTTTTTTTTAATTTTTAAACGAATTTAAAAATATAGTTAAATTTTGCAGCAAATTTTTAATTGTGTTTTTAGGAATTATTCATTTGCTTTTCCTAAATCATTTGTTTTTTTTTTTTGGTCGTCCTTAAGTAAGAAATTTTTTTCATTCTTTATTTGGACAAACAAAAAATACATTTAGAACAAATACATTTTAATTTAAAATAAGGGTTAGTCCGCCCGTTTGGACCTTCGGTCTTTCTGCCCTATTTTGATTCTAATTTATGTAAAAAACAAATAAAACATTGCTGTTTAGCTTAACTGTCCGGACGATGCGAGCTAACGAATTCATGAAGAGTGATTGATGGATGTTTGCATTTAGGTGGGATTTCGGGGAGTGCAGAATTTATTGAGGAGGTTATATTGAAGGGATTGTTGGCAAATTTTACACTAAGGCTATTTATTTGTTAGGATATTTGGTTGACTTGGGTGGTTTCGTTAAGGAGAACATTAGAAGTGCTGAAGAGTGGAAGGACGGATTTAGTTAAATAGGATCGCACTGTAATCAATATGAGGTCGACAAATCGGTGTTATATACTTTAACGGTTCTTTTGGTGGATATCCCTTAGTTTTTTAAGTTAATGCTCGGAAGTGTCGAGCTCTGGTTTTAATTTTGGCTTTTATTGATTGTGCGTGGGCTGTAAAGGAAAGTTTGGAATCAAAAAGAACGCCTAGGAATTTGCAGGTGTTGGAAGAAATTTTCATATTCTTGAAAATAAAATTCCTTTTTTTTGTTAAATTATTTTGTTTTTTCTCTTTTAGGTTTTAATATTTGTTTTCCAATTTCCAATTCCAGTTTTAAGAGAAATTAATATTTTATTTTTACTTTTTAATATTTAGCTGTTTTTTAACAGATTATCAATGGTTTTTTAATATTTTATCTAATTTATTTGTTTTTCTTTATTAAAATTATCACTGCTTTTTGTTAGAAATGTTCATTTTTATCAAAATATATTCTGTTCCTCTCATTTTTATCTATTTTACATGTTTGAATAAAAACTGCTGTGTTTATAAAGTTTTTTCAAAATTTCAATATTTCATGTAATTAAAAAAATGATAAACTTAGAAAATATGATTTATCTAGGCTGAAAGGCCTACCAAGAAGAGAATGAAGAAACATAACAAAAATTATAATTATATATTATTATACTATCTCTCTCTCTATTATTTATCAGTTTTATCTAAGCAAAGTGCAATTTTAATTTTTCTACAATTCCAACAGTTTTTAAGTTCTCGATCATCAGATTTCACACCCTATTTTTTGCGTTGGAAGCATGTTATTTTTGTAATATACGTATAGAATTTTTCTAGGCTGGAGTGCATATGTATTTGTAGGATAGGTGGCTCAAAAACTACTCTCTAATCAATCAAATATTTACTAAATTAATTTAATTAAAAAAATGAAAATTATTATTAAGTTAGCAAGCGCATATTTAATTTAATTTAATCAAACTTCAGAAATGCCAGTCAAATATGGGATTCCCAAAGGGTCACATTTAGGACCCTTACTCTTTATATTATATGCAAATGACTTTCCATATGCATTCGCTAATAATTAAATGAAAATAACACAATTTGCAGAAGATAATACGATTACAATTATGGATCAAATTATGAATTAATTAATTAATCTTAAAAAAAATAGATCGCGTGTGGAAGATCAAAACAGGTTTGCTTTTAATAATATGAGAATGAGAGAATGAATGTCGAAAAAACGGTTAGAATGATATTTTCCCTTAAAGAACATGATCATTTATTAGAGAAACATATAAAATATCTTGGGGTTTATGTAGATAGAGACTTAAGATGGGATATACATGTGGAACAGGTAGCAAATAAACTTAATAAAAACGTTTATTTGTTGCGCAACCTGGCACAATGTCATTCACACGATGTAGTTAAAACAGTATACTTGACACTGGTACATTCTCAGTTTTCTTATGGTGTTTTAATATGGAGCCACTATGTAGCCGCAAGTAGAATATTTGCCTTGCAAAGACAAGTAGTCAGAATTGTTAACTTGGGCTATACGGAGGACTGCAGACCGACATTCCGTAGATTTCGCATTCTTAACCTTCCAAGTAAATACTTTCTTGAATGATTGTTATGGGTAAAGAAGAAACAACATCAGTAATTTATTGCATGAATATAATTGCGAAAAAATTATCTGACCCGAGTACAACAGACTCTCAAAATCGCAAAATGGACTTCGTTAGTAGTAGTAGTAGTGTCTTGGCCATCGACCACGTGGTCCTTCCGCCATGTGTCATTCGTGTATTTGTGTGTGAGTGTGTAAATGAGCTTGTTAGTTTAAAGGATCGCCCCCGTCACTCTAAAGCACCATTAATTGTATCCCAATGGTGAATGGTACCGGTCACCAATCCAATTGCTGACCCGAACTAACGTTGCTGCACTCTCGCTAACGCTAGTTCGGCAGCAACCGTATGCGCCACCACCGGCGTTTTTGGACCTCGTTATTATTACGCACTTAATTTCTTTAATCGGTTTACATTGACTCGTAACTTAATTTTAAAATTTGCATAAGTTCCTAGGTAACAAACGCAGTTTGAACTAGTTTAAATATATTAAAGTTATGGATAGGTAAAGAGTACCCAACGATAATATAAAATTTATTGTAAGTACGCTACGTCTAAATGTAGTTTATTAGTATACGCTATGCATTACTTCTTGTGGTAGGCCTACGCTAGACAACGCGTAATTTATTAAGGTAGGCCAAGAGAATGCTATTTGAGGTAGGTCAGGAGTATTACAGGCCAATGATTGTGTTTTGAGCGAGGAATGAGACATCACGATATCTTAATGATTAATTCAGTGTTTTAAATTATTAAAAACCTTACTATAATATTATAAAATAAGGGGATATATTTCGTTTCTTTAAATTAAGTAGTTTATTACCAGGTGTAGAGAAAGTAGTATGATGACCATATCATAATATTTTATGAAAAATATTTGAGCAGTATTTAAAAGAGTGTCTAAAGACTTAAAGAAAAAATAGACAAAATCGGTTTACAGTTGGGTTTGTTCTACTGTTTTTATTTATTCGATTTTATTTTAACCCTTAAGAAATACAAAAATATTTCCATTCTTTTAACAAATATGTGAGATGTTTTTTATATTTGAATAAAAGGCATTCAATTTCAAGTGTGGAGGTAACTATCATATTTTCACAGTAGAATGGAATTGTAATTAAACCTGTCTAAGCAAAGATGACCAAATTGTCTTTGAGAAGATTGCAAAAGCCAAAAATGAACCCTATATCATAGATGTTGAAGAAATAGCAGCAATATCGAAAGCTAAATAGTTAATTTCTTCAATAAGTTCAAAGGTGCTCAGTAAAAGAGATCAAAGTTCTTTCTAAACTGGCAGAACAACCAACTTTATATGAAGATCTGGCTCTGAATCTCTTAAGAACGTTCAACATTGATTTAATTTAGTAAATAAGGTAGCGTATAATATTGTTTTACACTTTTTCTTATGGTTTTGCAAAAAAATCAGATTAAAAATTAAAGGTCATTCCATAAACATCCGGTGCCTTTCTTATTTCGGGAATAGAAAAAGAAGAAATAAGTCATTGTACATAGGTGTATTGGTTTTCAAAATATTTTGTATGAAGGTCAATATACTTGAATGCGCTTGATCCAATTTTCGAAGCATTCTTCCATTTCGATTAAGATACCTTCAAAACATGCAATTTGAATGCATTTGGTGCAATTCTTCTTTCTTAATTCTCAAATAGCCTCTTGATGATGCGGATAGTTTCCCTTATGTTTAAATCGAGCGGATACATTTCAATACTGGCCGAATTGGAGGAGCGCAAACGCCGCGAGTGTAATTTATTGATGTTTAATTTGGCGGAATTTAATCATGATGATAATTCTAACAATGGCTCGCGTAAAAAATCCGAAATTGATACAATATCGTCAATTCTTAAAAACGTTGATGATAATCTAATTATAAAGAAATGCATTCGTTTGGGAACTCCTGGTAATAAACCTCGACCCGTCAAGATTACGTTTTTAAATCCGTCAATGGCAACCACCGTTGTTAGGAACAGAAATAAATTGGCTAACAATATAAAAGTTAAATATGACCAAACAATTTTACAACGAGAAGAGTTTAAAAAAGTACTCACTGAAATGGAAAATCGTAAATCTAATGGTGAAACAAACCTTTTCATCAAATACATTAATAGCATTCCTAAAATAGTTATTAAAAAAAACTAGTATCTTCCCAACGGACGTCCTGTAATATGTTAAGTATTTTATATCAAAATGTACGCGGTCTGAATACCAAATTCACTCCATTTTATAATAGTATTCAATCGCAAGATTTCGATATATACTTAATTACAGAAACCTGGCTACATCCTGGAGTTATGAATAGTGAAATTTTTACATCTGATTACAACGTTTATCGTGGTGACAGAGTAACAAAAAAATCAGGAGGTGCCTTAATTGCCGTTCATGCTAAATACACATCTGAAATTTTTAACTTGAATATACCTAATCTGATTTCTACTGAATTAGTCGCATGTAAAGTAACTTTTAATAACAAAATTATTTTTATTATATGTGTTTATATCGCTCCTTCAACTGATATTAATGAATATATTAGGATTTTTGAATGTATTGAGAATCAATTTCCATCGAGGCAAAATCAAGAAATTATTATCGCTGGTGATTTTAACATACCGGAGTATTCTTCAAACAAATCTTCAAGAACACTGGATTGTCTCAACGCTTTCTTGGATTTCAACGAGTTTTCGCAATACAATCAAATTCCGAATAAATTCGGAAGAATACTTGATCTTGTTATAATGTCCTCTGGTCTTACTACAGAAATCGAGAGGTGTACCGACTCCCTAGTAAATGAAGATAATCATCATCCCACACTATTATTTCACATTTCTTCCTTAGATGTGTCACCGTCAAAATTTGATAATGTTGGTTCACGGATCTTCCGATAATTTTAAACGCAGTAACTTTAACGTCCTTTATAGCGAATTGTGCCATATAAATTGGTCTGACCTTTATCAGTGTCGTGAAGTAAATTCTGCTTGTAATTTACTATACGAAGAAATGTATAAATTATTTGATCGCCATGTTCCTATATCAAAATCTAATAACGTTAGGAGTAAAAACAGTTTTGCACCGTGGATAAATCGTAATATTAAAAATCAGATCAAACTCAAAAATAGTCTAAGAAATAAGTACTTACAAACTAAACTTGATTCTGACAAAAAGAAATATGATGATTTGAGACGTTCAGTTAAATATGAAATTAGATCCGCATACAAAAACTATATTAAACGATCTGAGGAGGAACTGAAGTCAAACCCCAAGCTACTATGGACATTTGTTAACAACAAAAGGAATGCTACCCGTATACCTGGAATCATGAAATATGGTGATAAAATAATATCTGACTCCTATGAAATTTCAAATGCATTCGCAGATCAGTTCAGTAAGTCATATCCACTAGCTAACTCAGTAGTTCAACAACAACATGAGCATATCACGGAGCATTTCGGTGACCTTAATATCAGTATTGATGACGTAGAGAAACATTTGCGTAAATTGAAATCGAAATTAACATCTGGAGTAGATATGATACCTGCGCTTATTTTGAAAGATGCTGCTTTTACGTTAAGTAAGCCACTCCACCATATATTTAAACTGATTTTAAGTTCTGGTGTGTATCCTGACAAATGGAAACATGTGCGGGTATGCCCCGTCTTTAAATCAGGTCAAACCGACATTATCGAAAACTATCGTCCTATAGCTATTTTGAGCAATTTCTCCAAGGTATTTGAAGGAATTCTTTTTGAACATATAAAGTGTCAAGTAGAAAGTGACATCGTTATTTCGCAACATGGTTTTATGAAGAAAAGATCGACATGTACGAATTTAATCAATATTACTCAAGATATCTCCGAACATATGGATGCTGGTAAACAGGTAGATGTCATATATACGGATCTTACCAATGCATTCGATAAGATCGATCATTCTATACTTCTAACAAAGATTCGTCAATTTGGAATACAAGACAATGTTGTGCGTGTGCTGCAGTCCTACCTAAACATACGGATACACTTTGTAGAAATCAACGGGATTCGGTCTCATGAATACTTCTCAACAAGCGGGATACCTCAAGGTTCTAATCTCGGACCATTGTTGTTTTTATTGTATTTTAATGATGTTTGTGTAAATTTAAAAAGCAAGGTGTTACTATATGCAGATGATCTTAAATTGTACCATACAATTGAATCTAATGATGATTGTGTTCAACTACAGAACGATATAAATTTTGTTTATGTTTGGTGCTGTAATAACAACCTTGAACTTAATATAAGGAAATGTACTGTTATGTCTTACTCACGCAAGTCTAAACTTATACATGTTCACTACAACATTAATGGGGATATGATAACTCGTGTTAGCGAGATGAAAGATCTTGGGGTGTATTTCGATAACCAACTTACATTTAACAGCCATATCGAGAAGTTATCAAAAGAATGTTTTCGCATGTTACGTTTTATTATACGCAATTGCAAGTCATTTAAATCTATTGATGCACTAAAAACGATGTTTGATGCCTATGTATTATCCAAAATTACTTATTGTTCAGTTATCTGGTCACCGATGTATGAAAAATACTTTAATTTATTGGAACGTGTACACAAAAAATTTCTGAGATATTTATACTTTGTTAAACATGGACTATTCGATTCGAATTTAATTATTTATCTGTGAAAAATTTACATAACTATGTAGCAATGTGCTATTTGTATAAGTGTGTACATTATATTATTGATGATCAACAAATGTTAGTAAGGCTTCAATTTCACATTCCAAAATTTGAATCTAGATATTCTAAATGCCTTACATATTCTGTGACAAATACGCTCCACTGCTATAACTCTCCAATTATTCGAGTCGTATTTCCAATGAATTTTCTTATGCGGTGGACATTTTCAACACTTCTTTTGATAACTTTAAGAAGGAGATTTATTCTTGTATTGAATTGCAACAATAATTGTGGGTATTCTGATATTTCAACAACTTGTATTTTTTTAGTTTGTTCTCTTCTTTTTTTAATAGCCTTAAATAATTTTAATATAGATTAATTTTTATGTTACAGTTTAATTTAGGTATTTGTATTATTATTAAATTGTATACTTTATTAAATATTCTGCGCCCTGTAATTGGACCTTAGGTCTGTTGGGTTTGTAATAAATAAATAAATAAATAAATAAATAAATAAATAAAGTTCATCGATAATGCACTGTTATTGAGATAATTCCATTTCTTGGCCGACATCATTTTTTCAAGTCACACCAAACAACACAAACGGCTCAAGGACAACAACTTCAAAATTATAAATAAAATTATGGTATCCATGACATGAATTATGTTTATTTATTACTAGGACATGCTCTGTACTTGTTACGGCGAAATCTATATGTACAAAAGAAGAAGTATACTCTCGACGTAATATACGATATATTATGCATAACAGCCACAAAAATATTAAATGGTTTTGCTCTTAAAGTAGTGTTTTAAATAATCAAGTGGAACTTCTTGCAATACATTAAGTAAATTAATGGCTGATTGTTTTGAGAAATTTAAGATCAAAATCACTCGGTTTATTAGTAACTCATTAACAATACTGGAAAAAAGAATTGAGAAAATTGAAAATTTCAGTTCCATTAGTTCATCGCATATTAGTTTTAATGAAGAGGACTTATTCGAATAACTTGAAGAACGTTACCGTAGAGCTATAAACGTAACGGTGTTCAACGTACGCGAGTCCCTAGGATCTCCAACCGAGAGGCTTAAGCAGGACCAATGTGTAGTGCAGGAAATACTTGGATCAGAAGTTTTATTCGAACCAGAAAAAATATTCAGAATTGGCAAGGAGTCTTCTAAATCAATACGTCTGAAAATTTGTTTGCAGTGGAAATATTAAAAATTTCGCGCATTATAAAATCTCCAAATGTGCGATTTAAGGCTGATTTAACTGATCATCAGTGAATTTAAAATTGTTAAATAAGAAATTACTTAGACCCAGACAAGAAGATGAATCTAATTTAACAATAAAATATATTCGTGGAAAACCAAAAATTATACCTCTTAATGACTCACGCAATTAAAAAAACAATTATATATTTTTAAAGTGTAGGCGGTCTCAGATCTAAGTTTATCAATGCTGACAATATTGTTAATTGTTGCATTTATGATATAATTGTTATGATCGAAACTTGGCTTGATGACTCTTTTAATAATGCTAATTTAAATTTAAAAGGCTACAATGTATTTAGATTAGGTAGGTCACCATTAACAAGTGCAAAATTAAGGGGCGGAGGTGTTTTTAAATTATCACTCACTCACTTTATATAATAATAATATTGAACATTTATTTGTTAAAGTTAATAATACTGTCGTTATAGGTGCAACTTACATTCCACCTAATTCAAATGTTTCGTTATATGGGAATCACACATTGACTATCGACCAAATTTGTATAGATTACCCTAATTTAGAATATATGTTTTGTGGTGATTATAATATACTATATATATGTTATCTTTGAGATATTAATTGTATCTGTGCGTTCGTTTCTATTAATAATTTTGGTTTAGCGTTTAATAATCTGATACAGTGCAATTTGATTCCTAATGAGCGTGGCGGTTTTCTTGATTTAGTTTTATCCAATATTAAAACTCATCACATTGCTTACAGTATTAAATTCAATTTTTTATTTGATCATCAGACATTGTTCACTGATTTTTTCTATTATGACTTTAAATGTGCCGATTATGATTCACTAAATAATTATTTAGCATCTGTGGATTGGAAATCCCATTTGAGTAATCAGGATTTAAATATTTTTGTAAATAATTTTTATAAAATTATTAATGGGTGTCTTTACTTATTTGATTCTGCACAGCGATAAATTCATCATATCCACTTTGGTTTAATGGTGCAGTGTACAGTTAGTTCAAAATAAGGAAAATGCACATGCTAAGTTTAAAACCTCGGCTAGTTTGGAGGATTGTGATGAGTTTAAAATTCTAAAAGCTCGTTGTGCAAATTTAAGTAAGTCCCTCTACGAACAATTTAATAACAATGTGAAATTTAACATTAAAATACCTAAGGTTTTTTGGAAATTTGTGATTGATTGCAGTAGGATACTTGGGTTTCCTAAACAAATGTGTTATAATTGTATTGTTAGTAATAATGGATACGAGTGTGTAAATTTATTTGCTAAATACTTTTCTACTGTGTATTGTATTGCTAATTGTCCAAAATTGACTGAATGTGTTGAATCTCTGTCTTAAGTCGCTCTCAGTTAATTCCGTTGACATTTTTAATTATCTAAGTACTTTGAATGATTCTGAATTTTCTGGTCCCGATGGTTTACCTCCTTATTTTTTAAAATGGTGTGTGCTCTCTTTTACATTACCCATCCGTACTTTGTTTAATTGTTCTTTATCCAGTGGTACATTTCCGCACCTCTGGAAGGAATCTTTTATTAATCCATTGTTCAAAGACGGGGATAGGGAAAATGTTTGTTTAATAATAATAAAAATCTTGACTTCGTTATACACTTTACAATAACTATCATATAATTATAATTTTTAAATCTCATATAGAACCTTTTAAACTATTTTACAACCCGGCTTTCTCCAAATCAAGGAATAAAAGTTGATCTGAAAAAGGGTTGGTTTCATCTGCTTCACCTCACTTACACATCACTATCTACGATTTTGGACGTTTTCAAATAATTAGATTTTTTTTGGAATACTCTAATTGATTAATTCGAACACGCTCGTTTACAAGTTAATTACAAAAGTGCCGACGTGGCAATAATAGATCTAAATATACATAAACGGGACAGCGTTTCTCCATGTCTGGATAATAAATCTCCCCCCCTTGGAGGAAAATCATTATAAATGGGGATCTCCCTGTGATCTACTTTCTTTACAAAGGCGACGCCGACATTTTTTAATTCCGTCACAGGAAACTAAGACGTACACGCTGCGCCACCATCAAACAAGTGATTCGAAAGAATTATGAGGCGGTACGCCCCCGAACGCTAAATGCCGAAATTAACTGCGTCCGGTAAAAATTTGCATGGTAAAGTTGCGAGAAGCGAGTTTTAGCACATGTGCGGATTGTGAATAAGAGTAATTGACTCATGTTGTTTACTTATTTTCATTCTCTAGTAATAATTATTGACAGATATTCCTTTATTGCTACAAATTAACATACATACCGTATTTTTTCCATTATTAGACGATAAATCACACCTCAAATTTATAAGATGATTTTTTCTAGAAACATGTATTTTAATGTTACCTTCGGATTATAATTTTTATTTAATGTTAATATAACTCGTACTAGCAATATTCAGTTCATCTTCACTTTGTATAGCATTATTTATTCCGCATTTTTTTAAATGACTTTACAATCGTATCTTCTTTCACAGCTTCCTATGAATGTTTCACTCAGGTACAAATTTCTGAAATTGTTTGTCGTTTCATAGTTTTATACGTCCAGTTGCAGTGACATCATGATTTGGCTTTGTCATCCGTTTATTTCACTCTTCTCACATAGAATTTTTAAATGATTTATGAATAGAGACATCTAAGGGTTGTAATTGACTTGTGAGGTGCAACACCGCAGGTTTTCTAAAAAATGCATTTGGATGTTTTACCCATACCTTTTCTATCCATAATTTCATTCCTATCTCATCCATCCAGCCTTTATCTTCAACGTGAATAATAATACCACTAAGAATTTCAACTTTTGGTAAATCTTCTTTCTTGAATACATATTACCATGGGCGGTAGTTTTCTTCAATCCAAGCAGCAAGCTAAACTACAAAGTAGTGAGTTTTTTTCGTGATTTGTTGTTTTGATCAATATTGATCGAGTTAATTCACTCTTCCTGTTTGATCTATATACACGCTATTGTATTCTGAGCAACAGATCTCATATACACCAATTTTTTTTTAATAATCTATTTTATCTTCTGCATTGAATAATATGTTTGATAAATTTCCAGGTGGCTTAAAGGCTGCTTGATGATTGAGATTTGATTGTTCTCGGATATGTTAATCTGTTTACAATAAATTTAAATATATATTTTGGAAAAACTAGCGAACAAATAGCAAATATTTTTCAAAAACAGAAATAATAAATCTATAAATTAGTGCATAGACAATATTTAATCATATGTCACACCACATTTGTGTATCATAATACAAGGTCGTATAATTTAAAAAATTATTATTGCAATATAACAAGCAGAACCATTCCGGACCTTAAACTGTAACGCGATGAATAATTCATATTTACATTCATAAAGCGCGCGCCCCCGCATTTGCATGTCGCGTCCCTCCCCTTCCGTGAGGAGAGGCCCCGGGAGCAAATCTGTTTCCGTTTTGTCTCGGTTTAAAAAGAAGTCTGGACGAAAAATGTTTTAATTACAGAAACACAGTTATAATAATGAGCAATTTTCGTTATACGTTCGCCGAGGGAGAAAGGAAAGGGGCGCCGGCCCCATTCATCAAGTCACGCTGACACATGCGGCCTGTTTTCACTGGTCCTGGTGTCGGATGACGGTGCCCAACCACATCCATCTTCCCGGTGGAAGATCAAAGGGGGGGCGAACGATGATGTTTGTCTAGGTATTAAAGATGTTTTTAATTAATCAACCATCCACCGAATGAAAGGCGAGTGCATCTTCTTCATTGGTGTTTTGGTGTCAATTTTAAATCTTAATAAAACTATATTTCTACACATTTTCTATGTAAACAATGTTTAGTTATTGAATAACGGAAGTTCTACTTTACATGCAATAAAAGAGTAAATACATTTAATAACACTTCATTTAGAGATAAACCAATATGTAACAAAGGCAGAGAATTCAAATATAAATGACTTGAATAAGCCCAAACATTTAAATTTGAGTTTACTTGGCTCATGCAGTGAGTTTCCATAATTACCTACTTGAAAAAAAAATAGTTTTTATAACTTATTTGACTATTTTTTTCACCCACTAAAAATAAAATTTAGCAAGTAAAGTATTTCTCATTGAATTTTGTAAAGATAACATTTCAGTTACAATTTACAATTAAAATATTTTTATCCACGATATTATTTTCAGTGTTCTCTGAATTTTATAAATAATAAGATATTAAATAGGCAAAGTGGTACAGAATTTTTCCATTTATTTTATTTCTTGTATTTCATCAACTATTTATTTAACTATTGCATCTTTGACCTCTATTATGATTGTGTCTGTAACGTTATCTTCTTTTTAGTAGGTTGCTTCTGTGTTGATGTTTTTGTTTCCGCAGAATAATATCGAGTTTTATTCCTATTATTTGTAGCAAAGATACTTTATGAAAAGGCGCTGGATGCGTTCACAAAGATATTTCGTGACCAGACAATGCAACAATAATCAAGAGTTGACCTTTAAAGATGCAAATAAATTGATAAAACAAACAATTTCCTTGAATGCATGTGTAGCTTGTTTCGCGAAACCTAATATTTTTAATGATTTAAAATGGTATTGTTATGTAAACGGAACTAGAATTTTTCCTTAAAAATTCTCCGAGATACACTGTCGCGTGGAAAGCCATTTAATATGTATTGAAACAGATGCTAGTTGAGGATTTCATAGTGAATTTAATTGATTTGCATTTTGTAGTATTTAGTTCTATTCCATTATCAATGCACCAGTCTTGTAAAGATACAATACTATTTTGGAGTAAAACACAATCGTTAACTGATGAAATTTGACTGTTAGAGATAAGCTTAACTTGGTCCAGAACCAATATCATTAACAAATAGAAGAAGGAGAATCCTAGTTGCGAACCTTGCGGGATATCTAATGTTGCACATATAGGGAGAGATATAACGTTATTAAATTTTATAAATTGATGACGATCGACTATGTAAGATTTAGCTTACAAAAGTCTATATGTTTCAAGTCCACTTCTTGATTTTTATTAAACGCAGCACTTATATAAAAGCAGTACATAAGCAAGTTAGAGGCCGTAGATCTTGTTAACAATAGGGTGTTGAAAATTGTTTAGCAAGTAATAAAATGTATTAAAATCCTTTAGTTCGTTGTAGAAAATTAAATAATAATTTAAAAATACGAAAACATTTCGTGAATCTACAACAATGAGTCTTACTAAGACTACAAAACAAATCAATTTTGAAACAACTACTTCTCTGGCTAAAACCTCGACAGACATTGAATAAAACAAAATTAATTTGAGTGTTACGAATAGTATAACTATCAAAGCAACACTAATTTGAATGAAATTATTTCTGTTAAATAAACTAATAAATGAATAAAGTGTATTTTAGATTGTTTAAATGCTATAACATGAAAAATTATGAACAAAAATTGAATTTAAACTCATTTCATTAAACTAAATTAGCAAAAGCAATTAAAAATCTAGCATTCAAGTTTATAATCATCTGCAGACACGTGTTTCGAACTTTCGCTCTCTTCAGTACAGCTTTATTATAAAATTGATTTTAAATCTAATTTAATTTAATGAAATAAGTTTAAATTTAAAAAAAAAATGATTAATTTGTCGGTCGATGCATACTAAAATATCGTCTACGTAACTATACTATATATATAACTATTAATATTGATAAAATCTGCTTTGATAACCGGGTTGCAGTTATTAAAATCAAAACCAAACTAGTGTTGCTTTGATAGCCTTGCTATTTTGTAACACGCAAATTACTTGTAGTTGTTTGTTCTTGTAGTCTTAATAAGACTCATTTGTTGTAGATTTTACGAAATATTTTCGTGTTTTTTCTAATTATTAGTTAATTTTCTACAACGTAAAGAACTTATATATTTATATCTATTAGATGATTATATTTATTTTTGTTTGTTTATAGATTTAACACGTTAACCGCCACATGTACCGCCGGCGGTCATACAGTCGCCGTTTCTTGCACGCCGGGGGAAATAATTTGTAGTTATTCCTTTAATTAGCTATGACCGCCGGCGGTCACGCGGGATTCAAAACAGCACTTATGTGAAATATTCGCTTGGCGGCGAACGTGTTAATGATTTTTGTGTCTGAGTCTGAATTTTTTCTGTTTGTTTGATTAGTTTCGCTATTTTTGCTTTGTTAATTAGAGACAAGTCTGTGTTTTTTGATGCAAATTCTGATTTTATTTAGGAACAATAAGTTCAAAAATTAATTCTTTCTTGTCTCAATTCCTATCCAGTTTGTTTTTTGTTTCTCTTCTGGTCTTTATAACTTGCACTTCCTTCTTAGTTTGTTCCATTACTGCATTGTTAATCATTTGGTGTACCCAAGAGATCCTTAATATTCTCCTGTATATCCACATTTCGAACGCATCGAGTTCTTTGTTTTGGGTCAGTTATTGTTCATGACTCCATTCCATAGAAAAGTATCGAGAAAATATAGCATCGAAGAAGTCGGGTTTTTGAATCGATGCCGAGGCTGTGACTTTAAACAGTTACCCATTTGGTCTCGATTCTGCATCTTCATCTCCTGTGAATGGTCCCCATCCTTATTGATCTTGGCTCCCAAGTAGGCAAACTATGATACCATCTCTATTAGTGCATTGTTGATCATTAGTTTACCTTTCAGGTGCCTCTTTACTAATTACCATGAATTTAGTTTTACTAATGTTAATTTCTAAACCATAGCAAGCGCTGGCATCATTTATTCTGTTCATTCTTGTAAGCTGTTCATAATATTGGTAAATATCACAACATGATCTGCGTATCGAATGTTGTTTAATTTATTAGGTAATTTCAAATTAAAACACTTGTTTAGTTTCATATTGTTTTAATTACCTAATATTATAATTTCGTTTCATCAAGAGTGCAGTGAAGAAAGTATATACCGTGTTGTTTAATTGTTCTCCATTTAGCCGGTATTCTTAAGAGCTTTTCTGAAGAATTTTACTGAATAAAGATTCAATATGGGCGGCGAAAGAATACAACTTTGCCTAACACCTCGAAGAATACTGATTGTATTGGTTTGCTCCTCCGCATTCATCTTGATTTTTATCATTAATCCATTTGTTTTTCAAGACCACCATCATCTTTTCATGCTGTATTTTAACAAACCCCTTCTGATAGTTGACAAAACAGGCGAAAATATCGCGGTTAATATCTCTACATCGCCAGGAATAATACCTGCAAATAGAACAGGGCATCTATTGTACCCACACCCTTCGTAAATCCAAACTGTGCGTGAAGCTAATCTTTCTATGGTCGCTATATGCTTTGTCTCTCTGTTTCATTTGGAAACATTATAAATTCTGAGATGAGACATTCTTTTGGGATGTTCCCAGTATTTTAGTTATTGAATATGCCTGTTAAAGATTTGACGGATTCATCGTCAAGAAGTCTGAAGAATTCTGAATGTATCCTATCTGGTCCTGGAGCCTTTCCTTTCTTTAGGCGGTTGACATAGATCGATTTTCTTGCCGTACTGTTCTTGGTAGAAAAACCTTCCAAAGTATTCATCAACTTCTTCATGAAACAGACACATTCAAGCGAAGCGGAGGACAAGGAAGGCCATCAACAGTAAAAACGGTAGAAGTAAAAGAGAATGTGCTGGACATGATAGAAAATGATATTACTAGGTACTTCTACTCAAAAAAATTGAGTTGGAATTGTAAATGAAATTGACTGGCTTCTATTTATTGTTACCAAGGAGCTCGTTTGAAGGATTGTCAAGCGGCTTAATTGGGTGTAGGGCCGACCCTACGGGATCTAACAGGCTTACATCGTAATCTATAAGAGTTCGACATATCGATTTGTAAATCTTTTTAGTTAAAATGCCTTGTTTTTTGTATGTGAATGCTCGAAAATGTCGAGTTCTAGTTTTAACATTTACCTTTATAGATTGTGCATGGAGAGTTGGGAGTCAAATAGTATACCTAGGTATTATTTACAGGAGTAAGTAGGGTAAATTGTGCTATTATTTATGTTAATGGTTAAATAGTGTGAGGTGTAATTTTGTGATATGGAATAAGGAGTTTCATACGCCATTTGAGGCACCAGGATTGGATCGCAAACGATGTTTAAATGGAGAGTTGGTGCATAGGCAATAAGTGCGGTCTCTTTTACAAAAAGAAGGTAGTAGTCTGGGGAATCAAAGTATCTAGGATTGTGATTATATAAATAGATAGATAGATAGTATTTATTTATCTATTGTTCTTACAAAATAAAATTCAAAATACATATATAACAATACTTTCTTACAAAAATTTTGATTACACATGAAAAGGCTCGAGTTCATAGAAATATGATCTTCCACTCTTGCCTACTGTTGCCTTGATGACACTGCTGCCACATTAGTTTTCTTTGATGGAGGTTGTTCCGCCATTTTCTTGCCAAGTTTGGCTTATATTCCTCATATTTGAAAGTTATCGTAGCAAAACATATTATAATGGAGAAGTGATAAGGGAGAACCCTTTGGTGGACTAGGAACTGATAGGAACGAGTTTGTTTGAATCTAATTTGACTGGTTTTGTTGAAAATGATGTTGTATATGAGGATTGCTGTTAGGTATTTAAGAGGAAGCATGTATAAGGTGGATAGTTTAGAATTAAGGGAGAGCCTGAATTAGTTCTGTAGAGCCATTAAATTGAATAGAATTTGTAGGTGGCCGATATGCCAAACCGAATCAAAAGCTTTCTGAATATCTGAATTGTTGATTTAGGACCTTCAAGATGATTGATTTGTATATTGGAGGTTAATGGATAGACGTAGAATGGTTGATTTTTGAGGTAGGCAACCAAACTGGTATTCTAAGATGTGGATGTTGGATGATTGGAGAAATATTTGTTTATTGAGGGATTATAAAAGCTTACCTATAACTGGGAAGAGTGCAATTGGATGGTAGCTGAATACTAATGCAGGATCAGTATCAGGTTTGGGAATATAGATTGTAATACTCTGTTTCCATTCAGTGGAAATGTGTTTTTTAAATATCAATAATTATATATTTTTAATATAAACATATGGATATCGTGGGAGAGTTCTTTAAGGAGTAGGATGAGGAATTTTGTCAAGGCCTCGAAAGAAATTATTTTCTTTTTTTAATTGCTTATTTGTATTTGTTATTTGCAATCCTCTTTTTTTCGAACTTGATGCACTTTCTTTCTTATCTTTAGTTTTATTCATATTTCATTCTTTTTTCTGTCTCTACATAACTTCTTTCTCTTGATTTGTATTCAGTATCTTCTTGTAGTTGTCTTTTAAACACGAAAATATTTCGTAAAATCTACAACAGATGAGTCTTACGAAGACTACAAGAACAAACCACTTTTGAAACAACTACTTTTCTAGCTAACACTCATTTGTTGTAGATTTTATTAAATATTTTCGTGTTTTTTCTAATTATTACAAAATTAATATATAATAAAATATAAGTATAAATTTCAATCACAAAGAAACCACATTACATAAATTACAAATGATAGAATTTTACAAAGAAACTTGACAAAAATCTAAGTCTAAATCAATTTTCTGTAGTGCCGAACGAAAATAATTATAACTAGTTGTAACTAAATCTAAATTATTCCTATGACAGATTTCATTTGCCATACGCAATAATCTTGATATAGGTCTCTTAAACGTAAAATTACTTGTGTGAAGCTCATTTACGATTGAGGCTTTTACTTTGTTATACATATTTATTCACAAATAAAACACTTTTTTCACTTTGTTTGTTTAACACATATTTATGTATACGATGACCAATACATTAACGTACCATTTTTACTTATGGTTTGAAAATGGTACGTTAATGTATTGAAACCATTGGTCACCATATAAATAAATCTTCTCTGAATATCCTAATTAGTCGTGTATAAGTATGGTATCGTTTACAAAAAGAAGGGAGTAGTTTAGGGAATCAAAGTATGTGGGATTGGGATTATACATATAGATCATAGCAATATATGGTGGACTAGGAACTGATAGAAAAGAGTTTGTTTGAATTTAACTTGACAGGTTATATATGATGATTGTTGATAAGTGCCGCTGAGTATTTATAAGGTGGACCGTTCAGAATGGAGGAATAAATTAAGGGAGACCAGGCTCCGAATCTGGGCTCTAGATCCATTAAATTCCATATAAATAAATTATCTGTGAAGTCTTTCTCTGAATATCTTAATTAGTCGTGTTTGACTACCACTAACTTGATGCCAAAAATAAAGTAGGTTAAGTATCGTGGGACACACTATTTGACTAGAGATCAACTTAAACCAAAAACATGTATTTCTTCGAGAACGTAATATGCTTAACTTAAGATTAGATATCAATTGTGTGTGGATAATAGATATATAAGGTATATTTGATTTATAAGCAATAAACTTTAAAAATAATATCTGTACCTTTCGTCGCTCTATTAGCCATTAAATTTATATGGTTCACAAATGTTAAGGATTTATATTCAGATATAGCGTTAACTTTTAATAAAGTGATGTTGGCAATTATATAACTTTTATCATATTTCTGTTCCTGGTTAAGCTTATTGTTTTACATTTTTCTAAATTTAAATCTAATTTATTATTTAGACACCAACGAAATATTAAATCAAGATCTTGTATAAATTGCATACCTTCAAATGTTTTTAATCTGCAAACATCTTAAGATTATCAGCATATAAAATAATATAAATATATAAAAAAATTAGAATATCTTATTACATTTGAAAGGTACTTTGATAAATAATAGAATTTGAACTAGTACCCTTGAGGTACCCCTGGTATGGCACAAATAGATTTAGATATAGCACTACCAATCTTCATCATTTGACAACGCTCTGTTAAAGATTCTTTAACCACCCAACAACTGCATCATTAAAACCTAACAAGTGAAGTTTTTTTTAAATCTTGTGATTTACTCTGTCGAAATCCTTTTAAAAGTCAGTCTATATGGAATCAATTTGAACCTCATCCTCCAAGGCGTTCAACAGGTACGTTTGGTAATTAATTAAATTCGTAGTGGAAGACTTTCGACGAGGGAAGCAAAGTTGCTCGTAATTAATTATATTTTTTGTGACCCATTTCAACTGTTTTACTCTCCAATATCTTGGGGATTGTCGATTTATACGTACTCCTCTATAGTTTTTTACATCATTGCGACTGTCATTTTTATAAATTGGAGTAATAAAACCGACTTTCCATATTTGTGGACAAGCTTGCTCACGCAAGCATCTGATTTAGTGTTATTATTATTATTTTTATTTTGGGTTTCAATTTTTAAGCATGTTTATGTTTATTTTGTGTTTTCTACTTGTTTGTTATTTATTGGCAGTATTTTCTTAATTTCTACTTAAATTTTCTTGTTCTCATTTTGTTGTTGTTTGGTTCATCTTTAATTTTTGAGTACAGGAAAAGTATTGTGATTTCTTTCGAATTCGGAATTTTAACGGGAATTATTTAAGGTCTCCCATGACCATTTACGAAATGTGCCTAAGTGTGTCTGTACATTGGAAACGTATGTTCCCAATAGCCATTTCCTAGGATTTATGTAACTTTAATTAAATAATGCATATGCATTTTTTTATTCTATAGCTTCATAAGAAGTAGGCTTATGTTAGGTTTAAAGTATGAATTCTATTTTTACTTCTTAATAAGGAAGTTCCGCCTTTATCGATGTTGATGTTAATTTGAAATTGGTATTCTTTATCGATGACGTTCTTTTGAGAATTATTACAGGATCAAAAACACTATGATGTAGATCTAGTGTTTTTCATAGTAATTGTTGTCGTATTATCAAATGTAACATCTGATTAAAATTTGGATAATTTTAATAATATATCAAACACATGTCTTAGTCATTTTGATCTCTATTTATTAATAAGAACCAATCATTTTAAAATAGTTACGGATTTACTAAAAGTAACGTATAGAAGTGTCATAAAAGTAATATTAAATAAATTATTAGTTTTAATTTGAATTTTCAAAATAAATACAATTAAAGCAATTAAACAATAAGGAATACATATAAATTTTTATATAATGCAATCGTATATTTATAACTCCAGAGTACAAGTAACTAAACACGAATTATTAATTAATTAAAATTTTAAAAAAAAGTCTGAAAATTGTTTATGTTGCTTTTTTATTTTCGTTATTTAATTATATATATTTTTTAAATCGCATTAATTAATCAATTTTAAGTAAGAATTTACAAATTCTCGCCACCATTGTTCTGCGTGCCTTCTGTTATTGCGTAAAAAAATTGAACGAAGCGCAATTACAAACGCGATTTTCAACACCATCGTGTGACGGGAACGTGACATGAGTTCTGTTTCAGAGGTCGCATTTTACAGCCGGAGTCTCATTTTACTAAAGACTATACCGACTCGATAATTAACCAGATGTGGAACGGAGCCAAAGCCATGAAGCCATGCCCAACTGATCTGCATACCGATCCCAGCACACACAGACCTTAGGTTATTAGCTATTGTGCATTGTGGGAAATTTGCCCCTTTTGCGAAACGCCGCCCGTACTTACCCCGACAAGAGAAAATTCCACTTGAACGGCATGCCCTCCATTCAATTTACCTTACTTCAAATTGACCGGATAATATGTTTTCCATGTTTATACGTTTAGTATTTGTGGCGATTAGACGTATAGTGCGCGATCCTCAGGTATTCTACTTTTATTTGTATTGAAATTTATGGGCAAAGTAAACGATCACTCTTACAAAAAGTAAATTTCAAAATGATAATAATAATTCCGAGAAATAGAAGACAACAAAATAAACACATCGATACAACAAAATATTTCTATTTACATAGATAGTCTAATCACATCGCGTCTATTTTTTTTGTAACCGGCCCTCTAAATTTTATAATACTCCCATTCCATGCGCCAACCTTGATACACCCTGTATATTTTAAATTTAGTGCCAGTATAATATAAAAAATGGTAATTTATCCTTTTTCTTGATTTGTCAGATAAAATAATATGTTATAATAAATATTTGCAGTGTACAAAGTACAAACATTCTTTCTTTCAGAACACTATTTATTTTTATTTTATATTCAGTTATACAAAATCTTTCTATACGTGGCCATGTTAAAAAACTAGTACTTCAAGATGGTACGAATGTAGGAAACATATTATCTTTACTTACACTTGTAGCTCAATTTGATCCGCTACTAACAAATCATCTTAAACATGTCACAGAAACTCCAAAAACTGTCTCATATTATTTGTCACCACAGAATCAAAATGAATTCATTCATCTTCTGGCATCTACAGTTCGAAATCGAAATAAACGATATCAAAAGAAATAAATATTATGGACTTTTGTTTGATTCAACTCCTGATATCTCTCATCGAGAACAAATGTCTTAAGTCGTTAGGTATGTAGATGTTGATTTTATCAATAAAAAAGTTTCCATCAAAGAATATTTTTTGGGTTTTATTGAAATACATGCTAAAAATGCAGCGTCGGTCGAAAATACAATTTTAGAGAAATTAAATTCCGATGAAATTTCATTAACAAACTGCAGATCACAATGTTACAAAGAATAATGGAAAAAAATCATAAAGCCTTATTTGTAAATTGTGATAACCATTCATTGAATTTAGTAGGAGTTACTGCAGCTAAACAAGATCCAATCGTTGTGAGATTTTTTAGAATAATTGAAAACATATATCTCTGATTTTTCACATTCAACGTTACGATGGGAATTATTATAAAAATGCTTTAACAAAAACTGTCTAACGTGAATCTGAACATGATGGAGCGCCAGAATACAAGCGGTTAGCGTTATCGTCGATGGGCTAGAGAATATAGTAGAACTATTAGAAAAATTAGCAGAGGACACTACCACTACAAGTGACACCAGAAGTGAAGCTACAATTCAGTTGCAAAATATACTAACTTTTAGTTTCATAACTTTAGTTCATTTCTGGTATGAAATCTTAAGGGCGATTGATCGTGTGCAGCGCAGATTATAAGATCCTAGAATGAATTTTAGAGAAGTGTTCCATGATCTTGAATCATTAGCGACTGAACTAGCCGAAATTCGAGACATGAAGAGGCAATAGTCTCTTTGTGAAAAATGAGATATTGATAGAACAGCTTATTGATAATGTTTACATCGTAAACGAAATGTACATTTAGCATGATAAAAATAAACTCTAGAGAATTTTATTTAATAATCTTAAACCACGATGATATAAACATTCAAAATCCAACAAAAATTGTCAATTTACTTAACACGTTTTTCAAAAACGAGCCAATAAATATCGTAAAAAATATATCCAATGGAAATAATACCTAGACAAGACCTAATATGATCTATTGCAATCATTTTTTCTCAAAACGTATAACGAAAAGGAATTATTACTCATTAAAAACTAATTCAATAACAACAAAACAAGTGGTTTCGATAATAATTCAGATTTTCTTGTAAAAATTTCAGCCACTTACATAATAAAACCCCTTTTACATTTAATAAATCTATCGTTTGATAATGGCATAGTCCCAGAAAGATTAAAGCAAGCTATAATAATTCTTCTTCTTCTCTAGCCCTCTTTTGTCCACTGTTGAACGAAGGCCTCTCCTAGTCCTTTCGATTGTTGGCAATCAAGTACCACTTTCTTCCGGCTACTTTGCAGATGTCATATTTTCATTGTTGATGCGATTAATGATGAGTTAATCTGTGTATCCATCGGTCGGAGTCTTGCCTTGCCACATGACCCCCCCAGTTCCATTTCAAGCGTACTGCACGTCTTCTATTTTTGTTCTCTTACGTACTTCTGCGTTTCATATTCGGTCTTTTAGGCTCACTCCCAGCATTGCCCGTTCTACTGCTCCTTGGGTGGTTCTAAGTCTTTCTGCACTTTTTGTTGTTACCGCCATTGTGTCTAGGCCGTATGCCATGACGGGGAGGATACACATGTCGAAGACTTCTCTCTTCAGGCAAATTGGTACGTCCGGGTTTCTCAAAATGAATTTTAGTTTTTTAAACGCTGCCTTGTATTACTATTTTATCTGTAATGGTGTCTTCATTTAACTTGACTTGGAAAGTAGCATTTTTATATATATTTTTAAGAAGGTTTGTATACCTGGAGTCTATCCTAGCATCGTCCATTGCGTTGTTGATTGATAATTCTAGAGTCAAACGTCTTATGATAGTCGACGAATGCCAAAGGGGGATATTATATTCTGTACTTTTTTCGATAAGCGTGCGAATAGTTTGAAGGTGGTCTATGATCATATAAAAAAATATATAGACCTGTAGCATTACCTTAATGTGCCTTCATTAATTTAAAATCATCACGAACTCTCAACATGGCTTCCAAAAATCCTTTTCAACAACTACAGTTCTTCATAAATTCTATAATAATATCACAACATATTTAGAACTTGGGGAATATCCACAAAGATTATTTATCACATAATGAAACAATTAACTTAGTGATTCCTCAAGGTACAATTCTTGGCCCTAAGTTATTTATCATACATAAATGATCTGGCATATAATATTTCTAATAACATATTTGTGTACATCGATGACACCTCAAACATAATTAGTCATTGCGTAACGAAAGATCTGGAACATCATAGTAATAACTTGTTAAATCAATTTTCTTCGTGGTTTATAAAAAAAACAGACTCGTGGTAAATACGGCAAACACAATTTATTTAAGATTTAGAAGCACGAAGTCAAAAGAAGACTTTAATTTAAACGTCGAGATGAATAGACAAATATTTTCTCTAAGCAAGTACACAGCATTTCTTGGATTTCCTTTCAAACATCTGAGTTCATTACTAAACAAATATTGTTACAGATTTAAAATTCTAAAGTCTTATTTACATCAAACTCAATTAAAGGGATATATCAAGTCATTATTAATTACAGATTAAATTATGGGACATGTTTTTGGGGAGTCTCAAACTCTTTTTCCTTAATAGCCCAGAAAAGGATTCTCAGATGGATGGCAACAATGAATCTATTAATTATATTAATTATGTCTACAAATCTATGAACTGGGTCAATACATACCGGGTGTTGATCTGTCCTCTCGGTAATAGGAATTTAACATGTAAAATTACACTTATGTTCTCCTAATTGTTTTAGAGTGATTTTTTAAGAGCTTTCGGATTTGATTTAAAAGAAAAACACATAAAATTTAGAAAAACGTACGAAATCTTTATTTGAGTCTATAGAACGATCTATATAATTTAATGTTTAAAGATGATTTCATGTAAATGTTGATCGCAGCTACGCCTTAAATGATTCATACGCTGGGTCCAAAGTTGGCATACTCTCTCCAACATATCGGCCGGTATCTCACGAATAAATTCTTTAATATTGGCTTCCAGTGCGTCAACCGTTGCGGGCTTGTCCCTATAGACATGAGCCTTAACATAGCCCTACAAAAAATAGCCCAAAGGCGTTAAATCACACGATCTAGGCGGCCAATGGGCCGGCCCCAAACGTGAAATAAAGTGTTCACCGAACTCGTCTCTCAATTTGGCCATTGTTTTGCGTGCCACATGCCACATATGGCACGGTCTTGTTGAAACCACATGTCTGACAAGTCCAGCTCTTCCATTCTGGGCAAAAAAAATGGTAATCATCGCACGGTAGCGCTCGCCATTCACAGTAACGTTCCCGCCTTCGTCGTCTTTAAAAAAGTACGGTCCAATGATACCGCCGGCCCATAATCTACACCAAACAGTGCATTTTTCGGGATGCATTGGCAGTTCTTGCAATGCTTCTGGCTGTTCTTCACGCCAAATACGGCAATTTTGCTTGTTCACGTATCCATTCAACCAGAAATGAGCTTTGTCGCTGAACACAATTTTCCGATAAAAAAGTGGATCTTCATCCAACTTTGCCAGCGCCCATTCACCAAAAGTTACCCGTTGTGGTAGGTCGCGTGGCTTCAATTCTTGCACCAGCTGTATTTTAAAAGGTTTTACACCCAAATCCTTCCGCAAAATTTTCCACGTAGTGGAGTAACAGAAGCCCAATTGCTGCGAACGGCGCCGAATCGATAATTCACGGTCAGCAACAACACTGGCGGATACAACTGCGATATTTTCCTCTATCCGCACTCTACGTATGCGTGTTGGTGGTTTAATGTCCAATAATGTAAATTTGGTGCGAAATTTATTTACAAGATTCCCAATAGCCGCCTCAGAAGGTCGTCCAAACTGACCATAAAGTGGAATAAGTGCACGATGCACATTCTTAACCGAGCATGAATTTTGATAATAAAATTCAACAATCTGCAAACGTTGTTCGTTTGTAAGTCGACTCATGGTTAAATTATAGACCAAACTGAACATGTTTGACAGTTGACATGTTACAGGAAAACAGCTGAGCTGCCAAAAACAGTGTTGCCAAAAAGAAAGTTGCTAAAAAATCACCCATTAGAACAAAAACATAAGAGACCAAAAATATTTAGAATTAAAAATATTACAGAAATTGACAATCTTTCAACTTCAAAACTTTATCATTTGTGACGTGGTAGTTAGTTTAATTTTTGAAGAAATAAAATGTCTTCAACTTATACAATAAGTGAAAAATAACAATTTCTCAAGTGGTTTTATTTTGAAAATAATGTACACACATTTTTTAATTAAATTCGAACATGATTTTGTAACAATCAAAATAAATAAATAAATACACTCAAAAAATCAATTATCATGAATAATATTACTAAATATCCACGACTACATTCTGAATAACATTAATTTTCTTAATAAAAAAAATTCTTCCCGGATGTCTGGAAAACAGGAATTGTAATTTGTATTCCCAAACGCGACCAACCCTCTTCCTTATTATCCAGTTACCGTCCCATTACTCTTTTACCCGTTATTGGGAAAATCTACGAATCCCTCCTTAAAAACAAAATCCTCTCCCTAATTTCCAACCAGATCCCCAAATATCAATTTGGTTTTCTTCCACATCGATCAACCTCCCTCCCACTCACTATCCTTATATCAAATTTTCAAACATCTCACCTTGAAGGCAAAGCTTCAGCAGCTCTATTTTTAGATGTCCAGAAAGCCTTCGACTCTGTCTGGCATCAAGGCTTACTTTACAAGTGTCACCTCTTAAATATCCCTCCCCATATCATTTTCATTATTAAACAATTCCTCTCTAATAGATCCCTTAAAGTCAAAATCCACAATTCTTTCTCTTCTTCCTTTACTCCTGAGCAAGGACTTCCTCAAGGCTCTCCTCTCTCACCTCTGTGGTATAACATTTTTTGCGTTGATATCTATAACCCTGATCCTCTCTACTTCAATCCATCAAAATACCTCCTGCAATTCGCTGATGATACTGCCTTAATTACACATGCTCCCACACTACCAAAAGCCCTTCAATTACTTCAAGAGCTAATTGACTCCCTTCAATGCTGGTTTGCAAAATGGCGCATTAAAATAAACCCTCATAAATTGCAACTCCTAATTCCTTATCATCGCACCAATAACTCACCTTATAAAATCCATATTTCCCAAACTATGATCCCTCCCTCAGTTTCGGTAAAATACCTGGGCATAACCATAGAACAAAAAATCAGTTTTAAAAAACATACAGCCACAATAAAGAGCAAAATTATTTCTAGGGCAAAATGCATTAGAAGTTTAACGTATAAAAACAGAGCTATTAATACAAGAACAGCTGTTAAAATATATAAGATGATCTGCCGTCCATTACTTGATTATGGTTGTGCCCTCTATCCCAACCCCACCAACCCAACCTCCCGCAACATCGAAGCGAGCGAGCATCCCTCCGTATCCTAACCAAACTCCGCCATCCTCTTAATCCTCTACACAATCCTTCTAACCAACTCCTCTATGATACTACTTTAGTTATCCCCATCCTAGAACGCCTTCGATTCCTACTAGAAAAATTCTCCAAAAATCCTTTCAACTTCCACATATTATCCTTATATTGTCTTTCCAGAAATCCTAGTATAAACCCTAAATTTAAAAATCCTAATTCCACTATATTTGACTTCATTTCATCATTTCGTCCCATTACGCATTAACGACTGACGCTGTATTATTATTAATATCACATCAAAATGACAGTTCAAACTATAAAATTTGTGTTAAATCATGGAAAATGTGATTTTCGTAAATTTTTAACTTTTACTTTAATTCTTTATTTTCGTTCCTCAAAAAAATTTGAAGTTAAAGAATTGTCAATTTCTGTAGTATTTTAAATTAAATTAATAATTTTGGTCTCTTATATTTTTGTCCTAAAACAATTAGGGGAGCAGGAAATTGCATAAATGTGATTTTACATGTTAAATTCCTATTACCGAGAGGACAGATCAACACCCGGTATATAAACATAAATTTGAATTGGTTATAGCTCAACAAATCTATAACCACGATACAAGGTATCTAATGTCATTATAGGTTAGATATTTTCTCACCCAGCACTTGGAGCGAAGGTTTTTAAGCATTTACCAAATTTAAAATTATTTAAGGCCGCTTTACATGCATTTCTGATTGGAAACGCATTTACAGTATTAATGAATTGTTTGCTTCGAATTATAGTTCTATTTAGTTTTACATTATATAATTATAATTTTATTGTATATCTATGTAATTCGACGTGTTTGTATGTATCTTTGTATGCAGTAGTAAGGTATAAATAATAATAATAATAAATGAGGAGCAAATATTTACTGTAGATGAAAAATTTTAACTTATATCCAATCGAAATTTTTAATTCCTCCCGGTAGAAAGCTGGTTACACAACACATAACTTTTCTAACATATGGTAGTGGTGCATAGACAATTATCAACATGTTAATTTGGAAATTTAAAATCAGCTTGGATGAAATGATTCCGTAAGTACTTTGTTTCTCAGGCATAGCAATAAATCTATAATAAATAATAACTAATGTAATTTTGTGATGTGCATTCAATTTGTTGCTGAAGTCATTCTCCTGAGTAACAATTAAGAAGTAACAATGGCTCTATTTATATCATGTTAACGTTCCCAAATATAAATCCACTTATCTAAATGACGGATCAAAGTGTAATAGTAATTACTACAGTATTATCGAAAAATTTTACTTTCGTCTGTATTACCAAACAAATTCTAAAAATATTTTTAAATCTTCAAAGAAAATAACTTTACGTGAAGCAATTTTAAATTTAAATATAGTGTGAAAAGTCCCTAACCAAAAAATGTTGAAAACATTTATTCCAGGGATAATTATGACAATGAAGGCAATATATCGCTGAGTATAAATAACTGTTATCTAATTATACTTGAGATAAATTCTTCGTCGTCATAATCATCTCTGGAATAACTTGTTTCAACATTATCTGTTATGTTGAAGTTATTGGTAGTACATCATCCGACACTGCAATTTATTAGAAGAAATAAGTTCCAATATTGTTACAAAATAGTGGATGGTACGACCCTCCATTTGAAGTAAAAAATACAGTGAGTGGTGTTTGAGCTGTAGGAATTATAACACTATTATGCCCTAATGCGATCAATATTACCCAAAATATATTTTAGTTTAATAAGAACTTTGAAAAATTAGTCACCATCTCAGTAAGGTAAGGTTGCTTAAGTCGTACCACTGCTTAAGTCGTACCACATGCATTTAGCACAAACTACAGCGACAACAGCACAATCGTCGGTAACCAAATATACATCTGAGTCAACCACGTCGTAAGACGTATTATTTAATGCAAACAAACCACTTTGTAAAATTTGACAGCAAGTAAGTTTGTTTCAATTTTCTTATAATTTTCTGCATATTTTTGGTAGTAAATCTTGCAAGTAAAGTATTGATAAAATTATGTTTCTTAATAAATATAGATTCAGTACAATTTGCATAATCGTTTGGTCGAAACGATATTTGTTTAATAGTATTCAATATGAAGTTATATTTAGTTATAAATTTGTATGTGCAGTGTCTTAAGTCGAACCTGTATGAGATTCCTAAATCGTACTGGTACGACTTAAGAAATTTTTGTTTTGTTTTCTACATTCTTCATATTTTAAACCATAATCATGTCAATACAGTTAAAGAGAATTTATAATGGATGGAAACAAGAAAATATAAACGAGGCGTTAAACAAATTATCAGAAAGAGTTATTGGATTCAATGAAGCCCATCGACAATATAATATTCCTTAAACAACGTTACGTCGTCATTTTAAAAGATTAAATAAGAATATCAAATTTGGAAGGTCTAAGGGTATAACCGAAAATATGGAGCAGTTGGTTCCGCACATTCTTAATTTAGAATCAAGCTTTTTTTGGGATTACTGCAACTAATCTAAGAAGACTTGCTTATCAGTTGGCGGAAAATTTAAATTACAGCCGTTTCAATAAAGAAAAAGAGATTGCAGGGAAGAAGTGGTACTATAAATTCATGAAGCATAATCCTTGTTTATCTTTACGTACTCCAGAAGCAACATAAAAAAATGTGTTTATGGATTCTTTGATAAATATGGATTATCCACTGTTCAAAAAGCATCCAAAATAATTGCCCAGAAAGGCAAACATCACGTTGGTGCATTTACAAGTGGTGAAAGGGGTTTGAATACTAGATGTGTATTCTGTATGAATGCTGCAGGTGAATATGTTAATATTTAAACGCATGCGGATGAACGATTCCTTAAAGAAAGGATCACCACCGGGTACTGTATTTGGATGCTCTAAAAACGGGTGGATAATGGATAACTTTTTGTTCAATAGTTGGAACATTTTATCAAGTATACAAAGTTGGGGAATAGTAACAATAAGCAAATACTTCTTCTTTTGGATGAACACACTACCCATACAAAAAATATTGAAGCTATTGAACTAGCTTGAAAGTATGGCATTATAATGTTTTCATTTCCTGCTCTTTAACCTTCACAGATCTTTTTTTAAATCTCTAAAAACAAATTATAACGAAGCTTCAACTTATTGGTTAAGAACAAATCCTGGTAACACAATTAAACCAACTACTATGTCAGAACTGTTTGGAATTGCAGATTCAAAATCAGTTCGTATAAATATTGCTTTGAATGGTTTTAAATCGTTATTTGGCCAACATTTTTGCCAACAAGCATGAATTTGATGACGACATTTACACTTCTACACTTGTGATTGAAAACTCTTTACGCACTATTCCATTAGACATCAATAATAAAGAAATAAAACTGCAATTAAATACTATAGCTCCGATTCCTATAATAAACCAAAGCAAAAGGTTCCATAGATGCTCTACATCGTCAGTCGAAATTACGCCCACGCCTAGAAAGCATAAAAATACGGCAAATAAAAGAAGTAATAATTAATAAAAAAAGAATTGGCATCAAAAATTTAATAGAAGAAAAGCGATTGGTTTTGTTTTATTTGTGGAGAGGATCGGACGGAAAACATAATTCAATGCTTGAAATGTAAATACAAATTACATTTTAATTATTATCTTTCTTTAATTGAACTCCTAGGTACGACTTAGGATATAGGTGGTACGACTTAGACTATAGGTGGTACGACTTAGGCTATAGGTGGTACGAAACAAATTGACTTAGTTGAACTGATGTAAGTTTTTAAAGATTTAATGTTTTACGTGAAAACATATATAGATTTTCTAGTTTCGTTATAACACATAATACCAATATCAACAAAGGTCTGAATAACACATTTAATTTTTATGTATTTGATAAATCCTACGTTTTATACAGTACTTTTCTTAGGGGGTACGACTTAAGCAACCTCACCTTATAACATTTACGGACGAATTTTATGATGATAAAACTTTTTCGGCTAATTTTAACCTCCAAAACAATTGAGGTAATGTGTTTTGTCTATAAAATTTCACGGGTTATACTTCTCCTAAGTTTGAATATTCGTAATATGGTTTTTGGAAGCATCTCATTTGCTAAAATTCAATTTCGACAATTAATTCAACGACACAGTGATTAAAACCCATTCAGAACTTACTCAAGTCAGCTGAAAGAACTGAACTGAAAGAGGGAGAAGAAAATCCAATCATTAAATATTTTTAAGAGCATCCTCAGATAGTGTGCAGACAAAATTTACAAGCTTTCCAGATAGCGATAAACCTTGTGCATAATAACAGTATTACTCTTTACTGGAAGAATATAGTGGAGCTAAACTAAGCAAAATAATTTTTATTGTTCATGTTTATTAAAAGAGTTTAAGGTAATTGCGTTAGCGGAAACCTGGCTTAATTCTTAAATTGCAGTTACTGAATTTTTAAAAATTTTATTGAATATAAATTTTTTATAAGGGTATCTCTTATGCAAGTCCGACACAACACTATCTTAAGTCATATTCGTAAGTTTTAAGTTTTAAGTAAAGTAAGTGAATCTTATAAAATATGATTTAGAGTTTGTACTTCAACCTTTTAAATTAAATCTTCCAAAATTAATACAGATTTAATACTACATGATTTTTCTCATGATTACTTTTGAAGGTAGAAACATAATATTATTAAAAGAGTAAATGAAAATGAACTACCACATAATAACGGTCGCTACCATTACCCTCATAATATTATTAAATAAACTCACGTTGGAGATTATATTATCTAAAATACAGATGGACATGCATTTCATTTAACCATTCAATAAGCAGTAACAAGACTTTGCTTTTATTTTATAGTGAGTTTTAAGTTGAACATTCTTGAACCACTTACAATTTTTGCTTTAAATCACTAATTATCTTGTGTTTACCAATATGGCTTGATCAAAGCTTTACAAGGAGCAGTAGCAAATTAATAACGCGTGAGCTTTAACCAACATGTGCTGCGTATGTGGTATATTCTTTGTTGGATCTTTTAATCCACAGCATTCAATTTATCGTATTCATCGTACAATGGCTAATTAAAAACTTATTTGTAAATTAAATATTGATTTAAATGTGCAGTATTATGAAAATAAAAGTAATAATTAGTATTAATTATTTACCTCTAATATTTCTTTCAAACGATCAGCCTATGAGTCGTATATAACCTAACCTAACCTAACCTAATCCAACCTATATTACGCATATATACTTGTTGGTGACCTACTTGATAAATACATCTCTAAAAGCTGAAATAGTATAATTGGATGGAACTACCCATCGTTCTGGAAATACAAATCACCTATAAGTATAACTGTAGGGAAATAATGGTAAAAATGGTATGTAGATCATATCATTATCATTAAGATTTCCTAAAAAAATATAAGTATTAAAAAATTTATATGCAAAAAATTCAAAAAATAAAGCTTTGCGCGTATTCGTTAGGATTGTTACTGGTAGTCTTTATTGTAGGATGTCATCAAAAGTAATAAGTACACATAGACTGAGACATGTTTACGCAACAAGAATGAAACCTGCATTTCTAAAGCAACTCAATAATGATAAAGCCCAAGCAGTTGAAACTACTTCAAAAAAATGTCATTAACTCAAG
This sequence comes from Ontholestes murinus, assembly GCA_963969525.1. Classification (NCBI taxonomy): domain Eukaryota; kingdom Metazoa; phylum Arthropoda; class Insecta; order Coleoptera; family Staphylinidae; genus Ontholestes; species Ontholestes murinus. Next base: position 48,242,648 of record OZ018387.1, read on the forward strand.
AGTATTCCGTTTCGTTACTACAGACTCAAACCACACCAGTTTAATTTAAAAAAAATCTTATATATTTGATTATGTTTGCAAAATTTTGGCTTTTGTTTTCAAAAAATTTGATCAACTTCATCATCAATTAGAAGTTTTATTTGCACCCACTTCCTTTAAATTCACCAACATTTAAAATTAACGCTAAAGTAAAACTATAAAACTAACAATTACTATATTTTTATCACTAAAAGCGCTATGCCATTATGAAGTCAATTTGACAATAGTATGCCAGAGCTGCCCTCGTCTGGGCTGGTCTGCAAGCATGTACTGGATGAAAAAGATCAAGATTTATTGGCCAAAGCCGAGGTGCTCCTGATCATATCGACTCGTAAAATCATGCAAAACCACCCAAGAAGTGAGGAATACTATGAAAAATGCTTATGGAAGCAAAGGACCCGCAAACAAATAAATCGCAAGAAAAGCAACCCTTTTGAAGAAATTACTTCACAAGAAAATGCAAAATGGCTAAACGGCTAGAGATCACATCAATGAGTTCATTGACTTTGTCGAAAAACTAAAAGGTATGGAGATAGATATCAAGGAGGACCCATTAAGCATTATGTTATTATACAGCCTACCAGAAAACTACGAAAATTTTCGTGAAGCAATAGAATCACGAGATAAGCTGCCGGCTCTTGATGACTTAAACATAGAAGAGGGTGTGGCACGCAGGAAGAATAACCGTACAATGGAGGTAAACAAAAACAAAAATATTATTTCACTAAAAACAAAAGTAAACATAAAACTAACCTGGAATGTGAAAATTGCATAAATCTAAGGCACAAAACATAAGATTGCTGGTCGAAAATGACTTTATATTGGAAAAAAGTAAGCCTATCTGCAGAAACTAATAAAAGTGATAAGTAGTGTATAGACAGATACTTCACACATGTGCAATGACAGAAGTTTATTCCTATCTACTGACGAAATCCTAAAACTGGCCTCCGATAAAACTCAGAAATTTGAAGGGAAAGGAGTCTCCCAAATAAAAATTAGAGGAGAAGTCATTGAGCTACAAAATACACTATACATACCAAAATTATTAGTAAATTTCTTAACTGTGGCTCGAGCAACTGAAAAAGATTATAGCGTACCTATAGATACTGAAATAGACATTTGGCATAAAAAATGGGACATCTAAATGAGAAAAATTTTAGCAAGCTCTCCAAAATGAAACCATCAAAGAAACATGTTTAAAAGAAAAAATGGCAAACTTACTTTTTCCGAAAGAAAGACGAGTTGAAACAACAGCTCGAGAAAGACAGATGAAAGTAATGCTCGTTACAAATACTTTGTTACTTTCATAGATGAATACAGCCGTTATGGCAGGGTGTATTTCATTGAAAATAAAAATGAGTTTTACAGAAATCAAAGAATACAAGACAGAGACAAATTTTACAAACCTCAAAATAAAAATACTGCAAACAGACAACGGAAAACAATATTGCAACAGAGAATTGGACGATTATCTAAAAGAAAATGGAATATCAAGTCAGAATCAAGTATCAGAAAAATCCTGTTGTATGATGTTAGAAGCAAATATATCAAAATCCTTTTGGGCAGAGGCTATTCATAGTGAAAATTATATTACGAATAGAGTGCCTTCAAAAGCAACGAACGGGAAAACCCCTTTTGAGATGTGGGTTGGATGCACACATTCAGTAAGACATTTTCAATGCTTTGGTAAACAAATTTTTGTATTAAATAAAGAAACAAGAAACAATTTTCACTAAGAGCAACAGAAGAAATTTTTGTTGAGTATTTGAACTATATCAAAGGCTACAGGATTTAGGTAGAAAGTCAAAATAAAATAGTCATTGGTAGAGATGTAATATTTTTCAAAAAAATGTTCTTTGGTCAAAAAGAAAAAGAAGAAAATAAAAATACTCACCCATTCATTCCACTGACTCTCGAACCTTCTCATAAACAAAACTCTGATGAAAATGAAGAACTTCTTGAAAATGAAGAATCATCTGAAAGAAAAAATGAAGAACGAGAAAGTGACTATTATGAAGAATGCGAGAAATCTGATGACGAAGACACCCTAACACGACTTAAAAAAAAAGCAGAAAATAAAAATCTGGACACACCTCAAAAAGAAAAGAGACCTGAAAGATAAAAGAAAAAGCCAATAGGGATAGATTACTATGTAGAAGCTGATTTAAAAGAAAGTATGATATCAATAGATACAAATAATCCTGGTGAAGAAAAAGGAAAATGATGAAATTTGACACACTGCAATTACAGCTGAAAAAAACACATGTCAAAAATGAAACTTGGAAAATAATAAAAAAGGACAAATATATGAATATCATAGACTACAAAATGGTACTAAGAAGAAAAATAGGATCAGACAACATTGAAACAAAAAAGACAAGACTAGTGGCACCAGGTTTTAACCATAAAGCTGTTGTTGATTATAATGAAACATTTGCACCAGTAGCAAAATTAAGTTCTATCAGATCTCAAATAGCAAAGTCAGCCGAGAAAGGATTGAAGCTGGTACACATGGATGTGACAAAATCATAATTATAGGTATTAGGTTAAGGTGTGTCAGCCTCTCGTGAATTACGACCTAACAGACCTATTTATACTGAGAGATAGACGAAATAATCCTAATGAAGGTGAAAACCTTTTTGGAAAAATATGTAATCGAGAGTATGGTAGAAGATAGTGCCGAAGATGACCTAACCATTTTCAATAAAGCAAAAGTAATGTTGGAGGATTTGAGAAAATATAAAGTAAATTGCGTCTGTCTGCTTAAAAAGGCTCTATGGGCTTAAAACAATCAGGTCGACAATGGTATAAAAGACTAGATTCTGAACTAAGAAACATTCCAGGCAGACCCTTGTGTTTACATATTGAGGAAAGGAGAAGATAAAATTATAATCACAATATATGTTGATGACCTTATAATATCCTATTCGAATGAAAAGTAATTAAATGAAGTGAAGAAAGATTACTATAGTATAGTAAACTAGAAAGCTGCTAAAAGAATATTCAGGTACCTAAAAGGACAAGAGACCTGAAGTTAACATTCTTGAGGAATGAAGATGCTGAAATGAAAGGATATGCTGATGCAGACTGGACATCCTGTTGTTTTAATAGAAAATACTATACTGATCATTGCTTCATATATAATGGTGGTGCAGTCAGCTGGAAATCAAGAAAATAGAAGAATGTGTCCCTATCAACTGCTGTATCCGAATACATGGACAGAATGACAGAATGAAAATACTCTAATTTTATTGAATCCATTCAAAAGCGTCTTCTTCAATATTTATACTTACAAAATATGGGCACTATTCTGATGATTTCATATCGTAAAAGACATTGAAAACTTTAGATGTTACCTCTGAAAAATCGCAGTATAAATAAAAACACTTTCGACGTTTTTATTTACCTAAAATGTCTGTATTGGTAACATCTCAAACAATCTGAATGTCTAGAGAATATTACTCAAATAAATATTCAAATTCTAAATAGGCTTAAACAAAAACTATTTGTTCATTTCCTTATTCCCAAAATTAATTAGGACACAGAATATATTATTTTAAGTGCGCCATCTATAATCATTGCTTAGAATTAGATCCTGCTATAGATATACTTTATTTTAAGACCATCGGATTATTTTTTCATCAATATAAAACGAGTTTACCTAGCTTGATTTTAGTTTTAGGTATTAATTTTATTTTTAGTTTGTAAATTATGATTGGTTCTTGAAGCCATTACTTGGTGATAAATTTGATTTTTGGCTTTTTCTTTCAAAACATTTGGGCGATTCAAAATATACGTATCTTTCAAAAGTTCTGAATATTTAATAGATTATAAATTTAAATTATAATATTAGAAAACTTAAAACATTTCTTCGAGCTTTGTATTGATTAAACTATACCAGTTCTAGCTGGTCTCTTATTTTAACAGATTTAAGCTATCTAACAAAAAAAATATCTCACGTGTTTTAGATCAAATCTGTTTGAATGGATTATGTGTAAGAATTCGTTTTCAGGCAAAGTTTCTTTTTGATACCTAAACCGTAAACCTATAAACAGGAATAAATTGTGAGGAAAATATTTAATAGTAATAATAAACTTCTACATTTACGAAATAGTGTATTTGCAAAAAACATATAACTAAACCCATCGTGTGATAATAATTACAATAATAAAATATTACAAACTAAGAGTCTAAAACTACGCTTATAGTTACAATAAATAAACGAGAAAATATTTTACATTAGGTAAGGCACTAGATTCCAACGTACTCTGCCACGTATTTTTAAAGCTTTTCAAGCACTACACAATAAATTACAGCTGTCCTCCTTTTATGTACAAAATATGTCTACATAAATAAATCCATGTTTGATCAAGCAAAAGAGAATAATCAATTCATTTGCAAATATCAATTACAAACGTGTTTTTAGTTTCTAAAGATTGATCATCATCTCTGTTTTGCTTGGTCAATTACAAGAAAACAATGTCACTTAAGTAGCTCTTTAATACTTGTAAATTTTTTATATCGTCTTAAGCTTAGTTATGAGTTCCGGGCGTGAGGCTGTGGTGGCTCATACCACCGTTCACCATGTGCATGGCCGCGGCGCTGTTACCGGATTGTAAGTACATGTAGTAGTTGTAATTCTGGCTGGCGTGATCGGGCACCCCCGCTAGAATATCCGGTGGACAGGGACCTGGTGGAAGGTTCGTCGTGGTGGTGTGATGGGGTCTGAAGGAAGCCGCTCGTACTTCCGCCAGTAAATCCGGCGGGCATGGGCCCGGCGGTAGGTTCGCCGCAGTGGCGTGGTGTGGCCTGAAGGAGGCGGCGCGCACCTCCGCCAGAATATCAGGTACGGGTGAGCTCGCCGTAGGGGTGGTATGGTGCGGGCGGAAAGAGGCGGCAGCGTGCACCGCTAGGATATCCGACACAGTGTGTGAACTAGGCCAGCAGTGCGTCGGAGGCGTCCGTTGATTAGGTGAACTCTGCAATTTCTGCTGCGGGTAGTGATAGCTAGGGTATATTGCATTATACAATGAGTGCGAGTGAGGCGCGTGGTGCCCCAAGGATCCAATTTTGTTCCTTAATATCCTACTAATTGAGCTCACCGACGGAACGTTAAATTTATCGCAAACACCATCGCTGAGCAGCCGGTCTCGAATCTCCCACGCGAAAATCCCCGGATCCTTCTGCTTCAACCTCTTTATGTACGCGACCACCTTCGGTGTGGTGACGCGCGGCTTCGACCCACCGATCGCTCCCGGTAGTATCGATCCAGTTTCATGGTACCTCGCAAGAATCTTCGAGACGCACCCGTGGGACACCCGCAGTTGCCGTGAAATGTCGCACGGCCTCACTCCCACCTGTGACATCTCAACGATCCGCATCCGGACCGCGTTGGGTAACGGGCGGCCATTCACGAAAACTCCTCCCAGTTGATTAACCTCTCCGTACTGCTGAACTTGACCTTCTGCAACAAACGAAATGAACATGAGTTTTAAAAGAAATCAAGGATGGCTACTATGTTTCATTTCAACTATACGCACTGGCCAATTGAGCTTGGCTCGTTTCACGTTATTTACCGAGCGCGGGAATTAATGATCTGGTGTGTACACTGGCTTCAAACATTAATTTACTCTAAATAATCACCGCAGACGGTATTGCGTCTTATATTCGCTGAAAGATTAATTTGTGTTCTTGTTAACATATCAGCCTAATTGTTTACACAATATTTTTCTTCTGTACTAATAATAATAATAATAAGATTCTCAGTAACATCAATATGAAGAAATAAAAAAAAAAACATTTGATATTTGCTTATTTAAAAACATAGATTATCTGGAAAATCGAATAGCCGTAGATACCCCTATATAAAATATGAGTACCTTATAAGTTAATCAATAAATCTTGAGTGAAGGTGTTGCAATCGGCATAGTCGATCACGCACTCTTAATTTATAATTTAAGTTGTTTTCGTGATAATGGAACTCTTTTACATTAGAGTAGATTTTATTGTCAGATCGACACCAATATGTTAGAATTGTTCAGTGTGCGTCTTCCCCGATTAATGCTTCTGGTGTTCCTCAAGGGCTCACCTTAGTCCCTCGTGCTTTAACATTTTTATTAATGATGCTGTGAATTGCTTTTCTAACGCAAAATTGGTTATTATTTGTAGACGATATGAACATTTTTTAATATTGGTTAATCAGTGGAGGATACCATATTACTTCAGAATAATTGTTTGTTGGTGTCGAGATAATAAGCTTTTATTGCATCAAAAAGTATGCAAAACAATTAAATTCGATGGGGTCATCATTTTCAAAGTGCAAAACTAATTAACTAACTATTTAATTAGTTTTGTACTTTGAAAATGATCAGGAATGATCGAAACACGTGTCAGGCAACTGAAAATAAAAGTATTGTGGAACTTAACAAGTGTTTTACGTCATCGAATTTACATATTTTGTTCCATCAAAAGTGTAGCTCTACCAGTATCAATCATAGCAAAGCAAATACTTTTTCTACTCTTGCATGAATTGTAACTCACACGTATTCATTGCATGGATGGCAATTTGTATTTTTTTCAAATGGCTCCCATTAAATAAACAAATGATTAATCTTCAGTATTTTCTACAAATTTTTAAGTATAAGATCTTGATTGAATCTAACTTATTTGCGTTTTACCCAGTCGCGCCCGGTTTTAAAAGATGCGTTTGCTCATGCATCTCGAAACGTCCAGACACCATCATTGCCAATTAACATCACAAGTTTCGACAAATTTGACAGCTGCAATCCGAACCGCGCCCGATGCACATAACACGCTATCCGAATATATTAGATTACGCTCGTTATCAATTTGGTTAATTGAATCTTCGAGAAAATCACTCTCAAAATAGAATTTTCTGGCTGAACTCATAAATCCGATGACGATTTATTTTTAACTTCGTAAATACGAACGAAAAAGGTAATCGAAGTGTTAAACGCACCTTAAGTAGATCTCAAGCATTAATGACGATGATTGTGTGACTATAAAGGAAACTAAGATACTTTCCAATATTTTATAGCTCTCAAATAAATGGTGACGTAAATAAACGTCCTACTTTTCTTTAATCAAAGGCGTTAGTAACAAAACATGTGATTTAATGGATTTTGTTATTTATGAATTAATTAAATATATATTTACTATTATCAAAAGTTATTTTTGAAATATTTAATTAAAACATATATTATTAAAACAAAAGAATTACCTTGGAAATAATGGCGAATTGGTTTTCTTATCAACCATGCATAATTTTTCTATATAAACCGTTCTAGTCGTAAAGGCAGTAAAACTTATTTTAATGATTTAGTTCTTATCATAATTACCTGGCGTCAATTGTGCAAAACGGGGCCGACGTAAAGTTCTTGCAAAAACTGACCATGCATGGTTTCACGGTTAATGGGAAAGTATGGAGATTTTAAGCGATTCCCAGTTTATTGCCTACTTCGCTGGAATCTCATCAGCTTTTCCAGTAAATTGATTTTGTATTACGACAACAATGGCAGCAGCATGTTTGTTCTCGTAAAAATAATAACCTTGTTGGACGCAAAGGCGCCGCTCAACATTATGCACATACCATTTTTGATTAATTTTTCTGAAGACGAGACAAACTAGGTGAATTGGTCACAAACATTTAAAAAATATTTGTTAAAGGAAATTCGTTCGTAAATATAAGATTATAAACTCCAATCGATCAGAGCATATGACAAGACTTGATATTTGAAATCCAATATTTATAAGAGATTTATTAATGAAATTGTGATTTTTTATTTATAAAGGGTTTTATATTTACAATTAAAATTGATTATCTAAATATAAAATTTGCCAAATGTTTTTTTTTACAAGAAATGCGCTTTTTACATTGTAGAATTTTGAAACTAGACATTTCCTACGGATATATTTTTTTTAAATATTCTGATTTATTTATTTAGTTCAAAAATCTTCATGAAATATCTTATCTGTTATATGTTATCTTCTATATGTTATCTAGCATCTATTATTTGTCATCTGCCATCTCGTATCCGCTATATACCACCAGGTGACATCTACTTATGCAAGAAATTAGTTTTCTTAAAAGTTTAGGTTTTGGAACTTATAGTTTAAATTTTACACTTGTTATAATTTCTGTTTATAAATTTATTATCATTAAAAAATAAATGCTTTATGGAATTATTTTAATTTTATCAGTCATGTATCTGAAAATTGTTATCGCTCATCTGTCATTATGTGGTAGGTATCTGCCATCCGACATCTGTTTTTTATCATCTGTAATCTGCCATCTGTCTTTTATCATCTGTGATTTGTAATTCTCCAGCTGAAAATGTACTATTACTATTAAGATGGTAAATAAATCCTAACTGACATTAAATTTTGATCTTGAATAATAGTTCGTTAAGTACTTCTGTTTAAATAATGAATCCAATTATTCTTTGAAGACTAGATATTATTTTTATTAATTGGATCTCTAATAATTATTTTATTGGTATTGTCGGTATTTATTTTTAATTTTGCGAAATTCCTTACGGTGACATTGATTTTTCATCTGTTATCTGTCATGAAATGATAAAATGAAACTAAAAATGGTAGAATGTGGGTTTTTTAATTTAGGGATTATATTTGGATTTCTAGGAAGACAGTGTAGGGATAATATGTGGAAATTGAAAGGATTTTTGGAGAATTTTTCTGATAGGAATTGAATACGTTATTGAATGGGGATAACTAGGGTTGTATCATACAGGAATTGGTTGGAAGGATTATGTAAAGGATTTAGAGGATGCCGGAGTTTTGTTAGGGTACGGAGGGATGCTCGCTCGCTAACTTGAATATTATGGCAGGTTGAATTGGTGCGACTGGGATAGAGGGCGTAACCATAGTCCAGTAACGGGCGGCAAATCATCTTGTATATTTTAACTACTGTTTTACTAGTAATACCATCATTTCTATAAGTTAAACATCTAAAATATTTTGCCCTAGTTGTTATTTTGCTTTTAATTATAGCTGTGTATGTGTTTTGAAATTGATTTTGGGGTCTATGGTTATGCCTAGGTATTTAACGGAATTTGAGGGCGGGATAGTGGTTTGGGAAATTGAGACGTTGAAAGGGGAATTATTGGTGCGGTGGTAGGGAATTAGGAGCTGTGATTTGTGGGGATTAATTTTTATACGCCAATTTGTAAACCAGTGCTGAAGGGAGTCAATAAGCTCTTGAAGGAATTGCAGGGATTTTGGTAACATGGGAGCATGGGTAATTAGGGCAGTATCATCTGCAAATTGCAGGAGATATTTGGAAGGATTGAAGTAGAGAGAATCAGGATTATAGATGTCGAAGCTAAAAATGTTGTATAATAGAGGTGAAAGGGGAGAACCTTAAGGGAGCACTTGTTCGGGAGTAAAAAAAGAAGAGAAAGAGTTGTGGATTTTTACTTTTAGGGATCTATTAGAGACGAATTATTTAATGATAAAAATGATATAAGGAGGGATATTTAGGAGGTGGCATTTATACAATAAGCCTTGGTGCCAGAGAGAATCAAATGCTTTCTGAACATTCAGAAATAATGCTGCAGAAGTTCTACCTTCAAAGTGTGCAATCTAAATATTAGAGGCTAGGATGGTTAGAGGAAGAGAACTTGAACGACGGGGAAGGAATCCAAATTGATAATTGGGGATGTGGTTAGAAATTAGAGAAAGGATTTTAGTTTTAAGGAGGAATTCTCTATCATCTATTATTTGTCATATTTAAATTGTGATCTTTTATTTTTGTATATCTGTCATCTGATTTTCTTGAATTGTTATAATAGCAATATTAAATTTACAATAAATGGAATTAAATTAAATACTCAAGATCGCCTAACCTATCATTTGTGTTACAATCTGCCTCTATCATCTTTCATCTATTATTAAAATTATCAGCATGATAAATACACGCCGAATAGATATAAATGTAATGTTCAAAAATTATCTGAAGATCACACATCGTATAATTTTTTCAAATGGCTAGCAGGAAATATTCACTGGATGGAATTAAATTGAATGCTTAAAAGTACATATCTCTAGTTTTTTTAACTATTATCAAAATAAATACATGCTAAATAAAATTTAATTTATTGCTTCAAATGATCTAAAGATTATTTGCGATTTGTTATCTGTCACATTTCATCATTCAACTTTTGTCTCAGATTTTTGTTCATCTACAATCTCTAATTTTAAGAAAACATACTTAAAAATCAATTATTGGCGAATTATTGATTATCTGTTATCTGTCACCTGTCTCAACCAGCATATATTATTTTATAGTTGTTAGCGCTAGATAAAATTAAATGAAATTCTAAAGATTATCTGTCCTTTGTCATCTATAATCTATTTATCGCCTATTTCTAATATATATATATATATATAGTATATATAGTTTTTCCAATTTTCAAGCAATAACTATACGCTGAATAAAATTAAATTAAATGTCAAAGCTTAACTAAAGATTATCAATCATATGTCATCTATAATCTGCCATTTATTAACTGTTTCTATCATTATCTTAATTCTTATCTAAAATATTTTAAACTTTATCATTGTAAATTAACGCTGAATAGAATTAAATTAAATATTTCAAATAATTATTATACTAATTAATTTAGTGCTTAATTATCTGCCATTTATTGTTTTATATCTGTAATACATTTATTGTTTTATATCTGTAATACATTTAAATGCTCTAAAAGTAATTGAAGATTAGCTGCCTTCTTTTATCAATCTTCTATCATCTTCCTTATTTGATGTAATATTTTTTAATCCATTTGCTTTATCTGTATTTATCTGCACCATCTATCATTTCTAATTAAATACATGCTATTTATATTATAAATCAGAAAAATCTGTTATTTTGTTATCTGTTATCTACTGCCCGCCTCTTTAATCTACATACTATCATATTATTTATATATATATATATATATATATATATATAATAAATTTAAAAATACGAAAACAATTCGTGAATCTACAACAATGAGTCTTACTAAAACTACAAAACAAATTAATTTGAAACAACTACTTCTCTAGCTAATACTTCGACAGACATTGAATAATACAAATTCATTTGCGTGTTACAAATAGTACAACTATCAAAGCAACACTGATTTGAATGAAATTATTTCTGTTGAATAAACTAATAAATGATAAAATGTACTTTAGATTGTTTAAATGTAACTATAACATGAAAAAATATGAAAAATGAATTTTAAACTGATTTCATTAAATTAAATTAGCAAAAGCAATTAAAAAATCTAGCATTCAAGTTTATAATCATCTGCAGACACGTGTTTCGAACTTTCGCTCTCTTCAGTACAGCTTTATTATAATTTTTGCTAATTTAATTTAATGAAATCAGTTTAAAATTCATTTTTCATAAGTGGTATTAATTGCAATTCATCATTTGAAGATCAACTGCTATTTTTATCTGTCATCTATAATCTCTCTATAATCTATAATCTTTCACTTACAATCTAAATTTTTCCAATTGTTAGCATAGAAAATACACGCTGGATAGATATAAATACATTCCTTAAAATTATCTCTCATTATCTAACATCAATCATCTAAAGATCATCTGTAATTTTGTTATCTCCCTTTTATCGTGACTTCTATGACTGCCATTCGTGGGTTTGCGAAAAATCTAGCTTACCAAGCAAGCACCAATCCTGTTTAAGTGATTTAATGTCTGGTGCAGTACTTCTCCCAATGCTGTTACAGTACCAAAACGTACGTGGACTGCGTTCCAAATTGTTTTTTATTAAATACTTCTGTTTCTTCTTTGGCGAAATTTTTAGTGGGACGTGGCAGACGAATTCTATTTATAAATTTTATCAGAGTCTTTGTGAATATGTAGAATTATTATCATTATCAAATTATTATCATTATCAAATACACACCAATGTAATACAGTGCGTAATACTAATAATGTTATATAATAAAATGTATTAAAATCCTTTAGTTCGTTGTAGAAAATTAAATAATAAATTTAAAAATACGAAAACATTTCGTGAATCTACAACAGTGAGTCTTACTAAGACTACAAAACAAATTAATTTGAAACAACTACTTCTCTGGCTAGTACTTCAAATTAATTTGTTTTGTAGTCTTAGTAAGACTCACTGTTGTAGATTCACGAAATGTTTTCGTATTTTTAAATTTATTAATAATGTTATAGTTTATACTTGTTGAGCTAGCCTTTTGATGGAACCAGATATGTAATATTGGTGAAGAAACTGAAAATAAAAGTAATAATATGGAATATAACAAGTGTTTTTCTTCACCAAAATTGATAATATTATTTTAGACTCAGTTTTTGCACCATCTGAGTTTTCAGCATTATTAAATGTCTCTGAATCGATTTGTCCAATTTTACCACGTGACGATCAACCAACCTTGCAGTTTGGCATTCCATCTGTGAACGCATGGCTGGATGATGAAGAACCCATCCTTGAACGATGCCTTCCACAATATAAGATGGGCTGCCAATATTCGAGGGTTGTAACATTAATGAAGCTTGTCGTCGTTTTTATTCTACAATATTTCATATATTAGACCGTTATATACCAAAAATCAGTACGACTTACAAGAAAACCTTCACTTTTCAGTGGATGGTTCAGCAGGAAACCTAAACAACGAGTATTTTTAAAGAACAAACTTCACAAAGCTTACAAGTTAATTTGAAGCCGTTTGTATTGGATTATTTGAAATTCCGTAATAAATGTAAAAGACTAGCAAATGAAAGTTATTCAATCCACATCCAATCAGTTGAATGTTCCATTAAAAATAACGCAAACACTTTTTGTGGCTTTATCAAATCCAGCCGCTCATGACGTCAACTACTGACGACTTTCATTCATGAAGACTCATTGACCACTGGCACTAAAGACATAGTGAATGACAATTTTTTGGATCTGTTTACCGCCCATCGAAAAACACGGGCCAGGTCTCTATTAATTGTAATTTTTTTAATTATAACTCACATATAAATGAGAACACTCTGCCTGCCTTAAAATATAGGATGTATTATATGTATGTATGTATTTTTATTTATTCAATGTGCTTACATAATATTCTATCTTACTTATCCGTTAGAATTCAAGTTTTATGAATTGGCCAAAGTCTATCTCATCCCATTGACGTAACTTCTGGTGTTTCCCAAGGGTCTCACCTAGGACCCTTGTTATTTAACATTTTTTATAAATGATGTTGTAACCTGCTTTTCCAACGCGAAATGTTTGATATGAAGATTTTGATGAAAATCTGATCGATGAAGGATGCTAGGGTGCTTCAAAATAAGTTACAATCACATTTAATTCCTATTTACCATATGTATATACAACATAGTGGCTCAATCTTACCAGCTCTTGGAATTCATTAAACGTCACGGTAAAGATTTTCGGGATTATCGCAAAATTATTCTTCTTTTCAACGCCCTAGTTCGCCCACAGTATTGTATTGTTCAAAAGTATGGTCTCTCTACACTAGTGTAGGCAAAGAAAGTATTGAAGAAGTTCAAAAAATTTCGTGCGATTTTTGGCATTTAAGTGCAACTTAGTTGGCAGTTACACTAACTTAATCTCAATTTTTAATATTGTAAGTCTTGGTACTCAACTGATTGATTGATTACGTCTTATTTTACAGTTTTTCGCCTTTATCAAGAAAAGCTAACAATGCGGCTAAAAATGTTAATAGTGTTTACTGTAATAGCCAATTACGCGCAATTTTGGTTTCGTCAATTCCGTTCTAGTAATTTCGAAAAAAAAGTGGCGAATTGTCGAAAATATCGTTAAAATTATGGACATCGTCAAGTACGACTGTCATCTAAGCACTGTTTCGATTGTCTAAAATCTAAAGATTGCACAAAAAACGTTGGAAATCATTTGAATAAGGCTGGACATAAAGAGAAGATGTATAGGTGCCACACAAGTTAACGCAAAAAAAAACTTATGGGCCTAGTTTCCATCTGCGAGTAGCCGCGGTTTGTGACTGGATCACTTATGACGTCAAGTGAAAACGTGGTCTAATACTGTCTCATTTTTTTGCTAATAGGGATGAGAGCTTCTATGGGAGAGGCACACTGAAAATACCTTCAAAATGGCAACAAGTTATCGAACAAAACGGCGCATATTTGATGTGGTAATTAAAGCCTTCAATTTCATGCAAAAATAATGGATTTCTTTTTACTACACCTTATATTTTCTTAAATTTATTATCTGCTATATAGCATCTATTATTTCTCATATGTCACCTGTATATATGATCTGTAATCTTTTATCATCTAGTTTTTTAATATTAGTAAAGTAAATAAGCGGAAATAAATGAAAATAAATTTAAAGCTTAATATTATCTGAAGATTAATTTTCAACACGCATCCATCAATTCATATGTCATTTTTTAAATACAATGATTAAGATTGTATCTCTTTGTTCATTCACCAGATGCCATCTATCATTTCTCATGTATCATCTGTGTTTGTGATTTGTAATCTTTAATCTGAAATTTTTGAATTGTTGACATGGGAAAAATACGATAAATGGAATGAAATTGAATGGAAATTGTCTGTTATTTTTCATGTTATCATCTATATCTATCTCTATTAACTACTGTTTATTATCTATCATCCGAAAATTTGAAATATTTATTTAGAAAATAGAAGCTCTAGTCCACCTAAGTATTATCTGTCATTTGTCATCTTCTTTCAACTTCCTTCCTTCAGCTTTCATATGTCATATGTTGTGACTTACTATTTGTGATCTGCTATTTATCATCTATCATTACTTATTGGTCATCAACAGTCTTTTAAAACATTTAAATTCAATGTTTTAGTTTGTATGATCATTATTTGTCATTTACTATTTGTCATCAGTTATTTATCCTTCATGATTTCTCATTCTATCTATCATTCCTATTCATCATCTTTGTCTGTTATCTAATATCTAAAATATTTAAATTATTATCCGCATATGATCTATTATTTATCATCTGATCATCTGCCATCTATTATGAATCTTTATTATCCACCACCTATCATTTAAAATGTTTAAACATACACTGGATGGAAATATATGCAATGCTTAAGATTATTTGAAAATTATGTCATTTATTATCTGTTTCCATTATGTCTCATCTATATCTTTCACCTAAAATAAATGAGTCATTGACACAGTAAATGCACGCTGAATGAATTTAATCATTGAAGATAATCTGCCATTTATTATGATCAAACTTGTATTCTTCATATTCCACATGTTTTCTATTATGTCTAATCTAATCTAATCTATGCAGATTATACATAATAAATGTTAATTATGAGGTTGTATTATATATTCTTAAATATCGCTAAATCTAGAAAAACTATTTTCTAATATGTTCGTTATAATATAAAGGAAAACACAATAAACCTTATCTGCGAAGTGCGAAAGTATAAATAAATGCTCTGCACTGATAAACCTGCAAAAATTAATGTTGCGAGGCGTAAAATGGTAACTGGTTGTATCATGTGCGGAAAATCGTCGTTTAATATTACAGGGAAACCATTAAATCGAACGAAATTAATGAGAGACATTTTTTCCCCTGATTAAACGCAGTGGGCGGACGTAAGATATCGCCGCTATAAACATTATTGTTCATGGTAATAATAATGGTGACACCTACAGGGCAGATAAACCAACAATAGCAATAGTGCTTATCCAATTTATTCAACGATCCGTGGTCTTAAATTTATAATTACGAAATGCTATTGTTTTATCTCTGCGTAATTTCGATTATCTCATTGTATGTAGCTTGTAATGGATAAAAAAAAATGCACGTATTCGGAATTTTTTTATCATTCTTGAACACCTTTGCTGATTGCCAAAATTTTTAATCTGTGTTAGAGTCTTGTACTGTTTTTACTATTATGGTTATTAAATTGTCAATTTAGTCGCTGGTGAGTTTTTTCATCTTTGAAAGCTTTGAAGATCTTGTGGAAATATATTTAAGAAATTATACATGAATTGATAGTAATAATCAAAATAAAGTAGAAGAATGTTATATATAAATTCAAATATATATAATAAAATAAATAAAAATATAACTTGGTCTGCTTTTTGTTTATATTTAGGTTAATTAGACAATAAATAGAAAAATGCTTAGATTCCAACACTTTTCAAGAAGAGTTTACCTATGGATAATAAATACGCAAAAAAATTGCACAATATAACAGTTTCTGTTGTATCCAACCCCCCTAGTTGAAATTTGATCCAATCGCATACTCGGTCCGGAATTATGATATTCGTGGCCTGCGACAGACGCCGACTCGTTTCTTTGAAACCGAAACCCGAATTTAACTGCCGCTTTTTTTGCCGCAGCCGCTGCTTGTTTCTACAAATCGCCCGATGTCTCTACTTTTCCTCTAAACGCTAATTAGTGTCACGTTTTGCCACCATTTACAAGGAACGGAGGCGACTTATTCTATTTTTACGGGCTTCGGGAATTCAACACGTAAGGTAAAATTGACAAGAGCTTTCAAATATAAATAATGTCAAAACATACACAGACCAAAAATTGTAACCATGGTCAAGAACATTTTAGTTACTGATCATTACAATAATAAAATACACAATATCAATAATATAATTACATTTCCTAAAAATTAGAGGTACTCCTCATTGGTTCCGATCTTCAGTGATCAGTGCCATTCCTAAAAGGATTGCTTTCTATATTTAGGGAATACAAAACAAAAAGAAAGAAATTAATCATTGTACTTAGGTTTATTGTTTTTTCAATATATTCTGTTTGATGTTCAATTGCATGTGCTTAAACTAAACTTCGAAGCTCATTTTCCAGTCTTAAGGAAGTACCCAACAAAATGCATTTTGAACGCATCAACCGCTTTTTAAGCGCAGAAAAACATTCATATAATATATTTTTGATTTATGGGGATAAAAAGAACTCATTAGGTATCAAATCGGATTGGATTATTTAGTTATTTTGGCCGATATATGAAAAGGATTAATTGAAAAAGTTTAAATAAGAAGAATTTGTAAGGTTCTTTAAATAAGTAAATATTAATATTTATAATTTATCTAAATATATATATGTCTATGTTGTAGTTCGTATTTTCGTATCGAATAATACTATTACTTCACTTCCTGTCGACAAAAATATTTTCGCGTTTTACGTGCAAAAATTTATGAATGAGTGCGACGTGTTAAAATTACAAGCCAATTCTCTCCAAATTCCCCCTGTCTAATTCTAATCTTCGCACTGGTCGAAAATACTACAGAGGAAGTCGTTTCAGAAAATGGCGTGGGCGCATTGTTAGGTCCGTGTCGAATTTGACTAATAGCAGCTGTGGCTATTGCTACTCGGAGTTTATGACTTGCTAAAATTGTATTTTCTCGAGCGGGCGCGTTTCAACCTCAGAAAATGTATTGCGATAATTAGTGTATTATTGGTAATGTCTTTATTAGGATTAATAACATTTTTCAATATATTACCTTACATGTTATAATTTCTATTTTTAGTAATAATTTATGTAATATTTTTATTAATTTTATATGTGTAGTGACAATAAAGTAATTAAAAGTTTTAATTTCCTTTATCTTTAATTAAATATTTGAAAACTTTTTCATTAAAAAAATAAGGAGGGAATCTACATAAACACTCGTAATAAATAATTATTTACAATATTTTTTTATCAAACAATTTTTGTTAATTATATTAATGATAAATTTTATGTACAATATTAACATTGACACGGAAGGTATCATAGATTAGATTTTTTCGAAAATCTCCAAAATAGTCCTGGGTTCTCCAAATGGATATTCCCTAAGATATTTCGATTTAAAAATAATTAAATTCGCAATATATTAAGGTGGAAGTGAAGAAGTTTATTCTATTTTGCAACCATAGTTTAGTTTGTAACAATTAACAGAATTTTAGAATTTATCTTCATCTGAACAATGGTTAAATTTAAACTTTCATAAGAATTATCATCAATAAAAAAACTTAAGAACAGTTTAAAATAATTGTTATCTAATTCTAGTTACTACTAAGATAATACTGATTCTATTAAACGATCTGAAACATATCAAAATATTTAAAAAATGTGAAAATATTGTTATCAAAACTAAATAATATTTATGAAAAAATCAAAACAGAACAGAAAAACAGATTTTTTCGGAAAGAAAAGAGAACCCTAAGAAATCATCTAAACTTTTATACAAAAAATTAATTAAACTCAAGTATATCTTTCTGAGCCTCGAATTTCCAGCAATCTTCATTATAAAAATTGCCCACAAAAAGAAGAATTAAAACCCTGTGGATATTTTTTTCTTCTTGGTATTGATTAAACATCTTTTAATGCTAATTATTTCATTTCCAAGGAAAGTTTAGCTCTGTGTCACTTATATATCTCCAAATATCAATACTATATATAAATATACATTATTATCAACCATCAAATCTCAAAAGATTTCAATCACCAAGAAAATAATTTAGCTTCCAATACCCCTGTATCACGCATATATTCCTAACAATGTTCATACCTAAATAAGAATTTCCCATATTTCTGTAATACTCATATACTCGGTAATCGGTAATCGTTGGGCGTCGTCGCATTTATTGAGAAACCCCCACTTGGAAATCCACTTTATGCAACAATCATATTACATCACCGGCACCACACATTTTAATCCCCACAGGTAACACCAACGAAATCCCTGTGGTCCGGTCCAATCACGAAAAGCAGCACATGCACCGCTAAACATCAACCGCTAACACCGCAGGTATAAATAACGCACTCCAACCAACAATGCAACTTGGTTGAATCGTTGCAAATCGGATTTTTTCAGAACCAATAAAACTTGCAAATTAGAAGATTAAACCAAAGTCTTACAATAAACAAAAATAATATTTGCGAAACTATCCGCACCTACATATCCTCAACAATAGTTTTTAACAAATATTTTATATTCAAAAAAAATATTTTTCGTTGCACTTCTATACAATTCATTTAAAGCTGTTCAAAGGCTTTAATTTGTAAACTACCGCTAATGGAGTGCGACAAATCCAAAATCTCTTACCTCTACATTTGCCTAAAGTAAAAGTATGGGATGCGATATAGGCGCGAGGAATTATCGGCTTACTTTTTTGAAAAGATGTGCAAGGACGTGCAGTTTCAGTCAATTCGAAGCGTTATGTGTAGATGTTAGATAACCTCTTTGGTTATTTGCAGAACTTTTCTCGCCAGAACCAAAGAACATGGTTCTAGCAGGACTGAACAACGTCACCCAGGCCCCTGCAAGAGTTTGTGAAATTTTCCTGACAAGTAGATCTAGATTTGAAAGAAGAAGAACCAATTAGAAATGAAAAATCAATGATAGACCTATTGAAAAGGAAATAGAAAATCAATAATAGACTTCAAAATTAAAAGAGAAATGAAATATATAGCGACCACTACTTAGTAGTTTCAAAAATACAGAAAAAATAAAAAAGACAGAAATAAAAATGAAACAAGCCAAGCACAAAATAAATATCAGTTTGTGAAATTTTTCCTGGCAACTAGATCTACAGCGGTGGTGTCATAAATTGGCCTCCGCGCAGTCTTGATGGTCTTTTTCGTGTGGAGTTATGTCAAATCTAAAGTTTCTATATCGCATTCGAAACAAAATAACTGCCAGGAAATGACAACTATTACAGAGTCAATTTGCTTTTAGTGTAAATTCCCAAATTGAATAGTTTAATAAATAATAAACACACTTTTGATAGATAGCTTATTTTTTTTAATTGTTACGCTAAATATAAACTTTTTTATTCATCTTGTATATCTAACAAAAAAAACTCTAATTCAAGAAGAATCTAGTTCCAAGCTTAAATCTATGTTACT
Organism: Ontholestes murinus; assembly: GCA_963969525.1. Taxonomy (NCBI): domain Eukaryota; kingdom Metazoa; phylum Arthropoda; class Insecta; order Coleoptera; family Staphylinidae; genus Ontholestes; species Ontholestes murinus. The sequence goes on from OZ018387.1 coordinate 48,262,617, forward strand.
TCTATATCTTTAGAGATTGTATTATATAGAACCTTATCAATTGTTAAATCCTAAGAGAAGAATTTTCCAATGTTTTAGTATCATCAATAACGAACGTTCAAAAAATCATGTCATGTCTAAGCTAAACACTACGCGCGTATGTAAAGAACTTATTGTCATGTTGACATATCAGATGTCTTGATTTAACTACAAATAGCGTTTTACGCGTGTGTTCTTAGTGCAGACCTGACTCGAGAAATCTAACGTCAATTTCGTCGTCAGTTTTTGTTGAGCTATCGTTATAAACTAACAAATACTCACACCCAAATATTAATTTAGCATATCATTGTGACACTCATATATCTTGGACAATTAATAAAAAGATAAATACCATTTGGACAAATAAAAATTTAGCATGTAGCATGTTACTTCATTACTCAAATATTTCCAACATGAGAAAACTATAGTGATTAACTTAAGGAAGATTCAGCAAGAACCTGCACCAACAAAAATCTCACGACCGAAAACAAACTTGAACAAATACTTGCATATTCTTGTAATCTTTTGTATTGAATAGAATATATGGTCTTTATATATCGGCAAAATTGAACCATAAATCTATAAATCTCAACTTAAATAATAAAAATTTAAAAAAAAACTTCACCATCAAAGATTAAATAGTTTATAATCAGATGCAAGTGTAGCCTTAGTAATATTCTATTGTGAATAATATTTTTCCAATAATCTTCACCTTTTACAGTTATCATAGAGAATTTAGGCTTCAGTATATTTGTGTGTCGCATATACTGCCAAATATGTTGTTAAAAAAATGTAATAAAGTCCAAGTATGTCACCACACACTCAAAGATGTTATGTGTAAATTAGCCCAGATTTTTTTTGAATCACTTATGTATTCCATTTATTTAATATGAGGTTGTTTTATTATCCAACTATCACCAGCTCAAGCATCTAACTTAAATATCATTTACCACGAGATACTTCAATTGTCACCAAAAATAGGTAAGTGAATCAATTCAGAAGTAATCGTAAACCAGTGCTCGAAAGATGGAAAAGCAAACCGAAGAATATCGGAATATGCGAAAACTGTTAATGGTGGAGGCTTCTACTTCGTTATACATTATTCTTCACAAATAAAAAACTTTTTAACTTGGTTTGTATAACACTGACTTTATTTCGACAATTGTCGAAACTATAGTCACTAAATAAATTCAGTGTTATACAAACCAAGTTAAAAAGTTTTTTATTTATATCGGAATATGTTTTACTGTTTTACTTCAGTAAAGTTAGAAACGCAATGGAAACCTATGAAAAATTACCTGCTGTGTACGGTAAAGATTGCTTAACAGAACGCCTGTGCCAAATTAGTTTGCTACTTTCAGTTCCGGTAATTTTAATGTCAAAGATGCGCTACGCTCAAGAAGGCCAATTGAAGCCGATGAAATAAAGGCATTAATCGAAGCAAACAGCCGTTACATGACTCGAGTCTTTATCATATTTTATCCTGATGTTAAAAGAATATTTAAAAAAAGGCACAAGAAAGTACATACATACAAAAAATACAAATTTTGGGCGGAATTCATTTGCATTAAATGTTTTTTCATTCAAACCTATATGTCTCATATCTCCCAAGACCTTTGAAGGCCATTTACACAAGCTGGGATATTGTTAGGAAACTCAATATTTAAGTAAAAGAAAATTATTTAACTAAGGGCATAAATGCCTGCGACAAGCTCTTTAAAACAATGAAAATAATTCATTTCTCAAACATATTGTCACTGGCGATGAGAAATGAATAGTTTACAAAAACGATTATGGTGCAAGTGCGGTGAACAAGCTGCAATCACGCCGAAAGCAGAAATCCATCAATAGAAGATTATACTCTCAATTTGGTGGGATTACAATGACGTTTGAGTTGCTACCACAGAACCAAAACATCAATACGGCTGTGTACTGTTGCCAATTGGACAAATTGAATGAAGCCATCAACGATCAAGCACCAGAATTGGCAAATCGTAAGGCGTTCTACCATGACAACATGAGGATACACAAAAGTTTAGTGACCCATTAAAAAATGTCAATTGTTTGCGTATTCTTGTTACTTGTCTCATGTGGGTTTTAAAACGTCAGCATAATGTGGTGCATGAGATTCTTGGTAGCAGATTTCTCGATGTTGTATAAAAGAAAATATCAAAGAAGGATACTATATTTTATTGCCTTTGTAGTTTCAAAATGCAATATATAAAAACAATTTAATTTAATTTTGGGTATTATTTCCTATAAGTTCTACAATTTTTACATAATTTATTTCCAGAATATTTTAATTTTTAAGATAATTTATCTACCAAATTTCTTGAGGATTTTAGAAATTTACAATAATTTTCTTTCACTGAATTGAAAAATTCACTATGTTTTAACCACAAATATATTTGTGGTTAAAACATAGTGAATTTTTCAATTCAGTGTAAGTATGGATTACCACGTAGTAACGGTCGCAACCATTCTCTTTAATAATTTTCTTTATTAAAATGAGGTTTTATGTTCCTTTGCACTTACATATTTTACTTAAATTATTTATTCCAATTTTTTTTAAATTTTATAACGTTTAGTATATTTCCTTTGTCTTCTAAAAATGTTTAATTTCAATCTTTAAAGCTCAATATAATTCTGAAATTTCTCTTCCAAATTTTCAAAACTTTTTTGTTTCCTTTCAACGATTTTTTTCCAAAATATTTTCTAATCTTTAAGCAATTTCTATCCAGATTTTTTTCTACCAAATGAACTGACATTTATTAAGGGTTTTAGACATTCTAAATAATATTTACTTCCAACTTTCAAAAATTGTTTAGCTTAATTTTCCTATTTTTCTAAAAATGTTCCTTTCAACTTCCAAAAAAATCCTCTAGAATTCAAGATTTATCAATTCCTGAGAAAGTTGTTCTATTAAAATTAGTTTGCATATTCGTCATTCGAACAAGATAAACACTTATTTTAGCTATTTTATCTCTTTCAAACTTAATTTAAATTTCTAATGTTTCTAAAAACTTCTCATTTCAAAAAATTTAATATTTTCCAGAATTTCTTATTTCACTCAGAAATAATCTGAGAGATCTTAAATGGTCTAGCAGTCTGTCTTACGGATTTCTAAATATTTCTTTAAAAATTCTTGAATTTTACAGTAATTATCTTCTATTGTTTTAGGACTTTTCTTCTGAAAATTTCTAAAATAAATGATATCTCTGTTTTTCAACTAGTTCTTTCCAGATTTTGCAAGGTATTCTCTTACTAGAGTTATCTATAAATTTTTCGTCTGAGTTTTTGAATTATTTATCAATTTCTTTTCTAATTTTATAGAATTTTTTTGTAGATTTTTGAATTTTAAATCAATTTACCAATTTTCAAGGAATTGCTTGGAATTGCTTCTAAAAAATTCCTGAAAGTTATATCCCTATATCTTTCCAATAGATTCTTGCAAACTTTTATTTGCTAGAATTTTACAAAATTTTTTTAAGTTATCGATTTTTTTTGTGTTTTACAGCTGATTACCTTAACTTTAATTTTTTTTTTGAGATTTCTGGATATTTCGTAATTACTAATTAATATCTCTTCGTCTGATCTAGAATCCTAAAATAATAGGAATTTTTCTTCGAGACGAAAAATGTTCTTGTTGAATTTCAATTCTTCGCCAGATTTCTAAAATATTCTAGCAATTTCTTTTTCACATTTTTAGAAACATTTTACAATAGTTCTCTTTCTTCCAAATAAAATTATTGAAATATGTCTTTTTTACAAAATAAAGAAAATTTGTTTGAAGGTTTTACAAATGTACAGCTTTTACTTTTACGTTTCTACAATTTTTCAGCTTCATTTATCAGGAATGTATCTTTCAACTTGCTAACATTTTCTTCTAAGGTTAATAATGTTTCAGTTCAATGAAAAGTTGCTTTATTTAAACAATGTTGCACATTTCACATATGAACAAATAAGCACCTATTTTACCTAATTTAAATTTCCAATATATTGTATTTTTCCTTCGTCTTCTAAAAATGTATTTACTATATCCAAATTATTTTCGAATTTCGAACGTCTATTAATTTTTGATATTTTCCAGCATTGCTTATTTTACTTCATCCAAATTATTTTAAAATTTCTCTGCCAAATTCATAAAATTTTCTAAAGCCTATTGTTTTTTGAGAATTCTGGAAATTTTGTTAGTAATTGATATCTCCCTTTTCCATCATATTCCTTGCAGGTTTTCCAGGAATTTTATTTCCAAATTTCAGAAATTTTCTTCCTGGAATTTCGTAGCAAGTTTTTCCTTAGAGATTTTTAGAAACTTGTTGGATTCGTAAAGTTTACAGCAAATCTCTTCTATTTTTAAGATTGTTTTCGAAATACCTAAAGGGTTTTTGAATGAGTAATATCACTTTCAACAGAAATTTCTCTTTTAAAATCTTAAGACATTTTCGTAACAATTTTTTATAAACTAAAATAAAAAAAAATTCTTATATAATTAGTATCTTTGAAAAGTTTAGAGCAAATTTCATACTTAAAAGATTTCTGAATGAATAATACATATCCCTTTTAACAGGAATTTCTCTTTTAAAATCTTCAGTATTGTAATTTCGCACAGAAGAAAGTGATTTATTTCTCTCAGATTGTATTCTAGTGTATTGTAACTGCAACCTGAGTAATCCACTTGGTTTTTATCTGTTTAATATTTACAGACTCTAAAGAAGACTCCAATGAAAACACTTTCATATTTGCCAATATAAGTTTGCAGATCACACAACGTGATCTTTTGTGCACTCAATATGAGAATATGTTTATATTTAATTATAATACATGCCTGTGGCAGACTCAGTATCTACCGGTGGTATATAAGTTACCACAAGAAAGAAGAAATAAGAGTGGAAAAGGAAAAATGAAGATCGGACATGGTCAAGAAGCCAGTGGTGGATCTAGTAGCTGTTGGTAGTTTTTCGCAATGAAGAAGTGATTAATTTTAAAGGTAATACTGAATGTGTTGGTTAAATAAAGTTTAAGATATGCGGGTGGTTTTATTTTCCATGGAATTCCTATTTTTGTGGGCGGGTAGTCTTAATTACAATAGGTTAGATTTAATTTTAGTTTTAAATATTGCAATATTGTTGTGCTATAATTATTAAATAAATATTTAATATAGGATTTTCTTTCGGTATTAAATGAGACAGACAGGTGATAGCAGATACTTACATTCATATTGAAATTTTACCAAATGCCTCCTAAAAGTTCTATGCTCTAAATGGTTAACTGATTTAGTATATTCATGCAAATATTCCGATGTACTTTTAATAGAGCTTATTAAATAAATAAACCAAACTGAATGTAGGGGAAGGTAAATGCTGTGCATATGCTTAAGGCTATTATGTGGTCAATTACAACGGCGATAATAACCCTTATTGACCAATATCAATAGCAAACTAATGTAGATGAAACGTACATTTAGCTTAAACCTAAATTATTTGTGAAGAAAGTGTTAGTGTTTTATTCAAAGTTTATTGACTACTTTCAAAATGTAAAACCTCTTGGAATTTAGTGGTCTTTCGAAAAATTAGGCTACTTTAATAGGAATTTGAAATACATATTTATATTAAAATATGTATAACAAAGCAGCATCCTTAAGTATCGTATAAATAATATTTAAAAGCAGATGTTGCAGAAATTTTCTGCCATCATATTTTGGACACGATATCCAGGAATAGTACCCCGACGTCGCATTTATTAAGGGCGCGCACTAATGGAATGTTATCGGCGACAATTTGCGGCCAGAATGTTGGGGTTGCAACCCTAAAAATTCCTGCAGAGGACCTACGACACCGGGGGCAGGATAATTAACATTGCGGACGCGTGGCTTAAACACATGGGCGTCGCAACTGTCAAACTAAAATAAATTCTAGTGGATTTAAAAATAACGTATTTTGCTATAATGGAATCTCTGCAAAAATGATTAATTGTATTTATTGTTTACCTATATTGTACATCATGTTTATATTTTATACTAAATGCAGGAGTATTTAATTTTATTACACCTGCTAAGCTGTATTATTTTTATAAGCAGTTTTTTGTAGCAGAATTAAATATTGACAAATGCAGGTTTATCAAATTTGTGTTTAATTAGTTAAATTAGTAAATTAAAAATATAAATTTAAGATTCAAACATGTTTTTATGTGAGTTTCACAGATGCAAAACCTACTGGTTTTAATTATTTAGTACCATAGTATTTCTCCACTATATGTGATTGGTTTAATCTAGATTAAAGAACTTTCAAATTCTTCTGCTTCCTCAAAGAATAATTGAAACTACGTTTATCGTATTATTGTAGAAAAAAGTTGTTACAACCGTTATTGAAAAATTCAATGTTTTATTATTGTTTTTTTATATTATGTTACACAGCCATTTATATACACGATGTCCCTGAAATTTTGAATATGAGTAATGTAATTTTTGTGTATTGTATCTCGATTATTATTATTGGCTGCAATGATTATTACTACAATAAGGTCAATTTTACTTACATAGTTTCAAAATTTTAACAAGCGAACAGAATACTCAAATTTTTAAAGGGTTTTATGGAGCTCATTCCATGAATGACAACGTAAATATTTTTGTTTTGTTTTGGCATATATGTGACAGTAAACACCAGTTCGGTCTTCCATGTTATACATTTGCTTGAGGAAACTGGTTCTATAAATCCATTAAGTAAGTGCTCAGAGGAACGGAGGCTTCAAAGTGAAGTAGCTGAAATGCGGGAAAATATGGTTTATAAAATGATAACAGTAATAGAAAATGACACGTTATTAACAAGAGCTCTTGCAGAAAATTCAGAAATTAATGCTTGAAAATCAGACGTGTATAGACTACTTAAACGGAAGGCTTAAAACCTTTCAAAAATAGAACAACACAAGAGGTTTTTGTGGATGACCATAGTCGTCGAATGAAATTTGGTGAAGGATAGAGTAAACAATAATAACGATTTTTTTCGAAATATTCTGTTTAGTGACGAATCGACTTTCTCGTCATCATAATCCTTCGTTAGTGAGATACTGGTTCTAAGAAATCAAGCACCGAAGAATAAATTTAAAAACTCAATACCCCCAAAAACTCAACGTTTGGGCCGACGTTCTGGGGGACACAATTATATGACCATTTTTATTGAGGGGAATTTAAATGGCCAAAAGTATTTGGAACTGCTTTAGAACCAAGCGACACCAGCAGTACAAGGCTTACAGAATATTGATATGGCCCTCATCTGGTATTAGCACGACGGATGTCCTGGTCATAATGCGGATTATGCGAATCTTCCCAAACTGGATCTATTGATAACAATTGTCTGTATATTGTAAGTTTTAAGATGGCGTTTAATTTTGGCACTGGTGTTACCATCTTAAAACTTAAAAAATACAAACAATTGTTATCAATAGATCAAATTTGGGAAGAAGAATAGTTAATAACAAATTTGATACAAAGGTTGAACCAAAAAGTTCTGGCGATTATAAGATCGAATGTCTAAATTGTAGAGGAATTTACATAGGGCAAACAGGCAGACACTTTGAAGTACGATATAAAGAGCATCAAATGACAATTAGGGACTCAAAAGTAACAACAGGATTAGCCGAACACTGTATTAGCACCGGCATATGGGGGAGATATCAGCGATCTAAATCTGCCGAAAAGGGAAAAACTTTAACCTCCTGGAGGCATTAGAGATTAAGAAAAGAGGTTTATTATTTTAAACAATCAACAGGAGCTAATAAAGGCCGACAGCAATCTAATCGCGGAATTGCCCGTCCATTAAACTACCTTCTAGTTTGATAATGACAAGCTAAAATTGTCGAAACTATAGAAACTTAATAAAGTCACAAACAAAGTTAAAAAGTTTTTTATTTGTGAAATATATCATATGTTAAATTGCAACTGAATAGACTGTAATATACCTTTAATTAAACCTGGAGAGGTACATTACAGGTTACAATGGCTATATTTTGATATCTTAGCATAAAAACTATTTAGATATATTTTTTTAAAGAGCATTTCCACCTAAATTGAGTTGTGTACAGACTATTTTTTGATATTATACTCTGGTAAAAATCTCTCATTAAATAAAAACTCCTAAATACCCCAATTAAATATATCTCTGGTTACCAGTTTGGTTTCCTCCCGAAAAAGCTAAGTAAAAGTCGTCTAAAATCGGTTGTTGTTCCAGAAAACTTCAATCTCACGATGTTGCTAGATCGTCAAGTGAATTGTCTTAAGATTTAAGTTTTCTGATTTAAGATTTAAGCATCTTTGGGCATTAGTGTGACTGGCATATATGCAATATTGCCTGCATTTGGCTGCCAAAACAATTCAAGTTGGATCCCACACCCTAGCTCCTGTCGATTGGTATAAATAAATGCTCAAGAAATACGATTGTTTTAATATCGTAACATGTGAAGAATCATGCTATATGCATGAGTCCAAAAGTAAACGGATTGACTAATTGTCTTGTATGTTTGTTGGATATTGGTATTTAGGTTGGATATTGTGATCGCGAGGAGTACTAAATTTGTTCAGGAGATCGTAGTTATGAGAAAAAGTTTTTTGGAAAACTCTTCTGTGGCTAACATATTTGTTGAATTTGATTCTCGTTTATCACTTGGTGAAATATTTTTAAAAGTCGCTAATATAGGTTGCGAAATCGACGTGATTTGTTTTTTTTTTTATAGAGTAGTTCATTTGATGGATTGTGAAGTGGTTATTAAAATGTCGCAGTTTAGTCAGGGTGCAAATTTCGGTTCTTTCTACAACGGACAACAACTCGCTTTATATACGTATGTTTACGGCTGTTTGTTTGGAGATACCTTGATTTTTATACGTTAGAGATCGAAAATGCCGTGCCTTTTTTTTGAGTTTGGATTTAATAGAAAGAGCATAAGTTTTAATTATTAATTTGGCTTTTAAGATAGGGGATAATTTCTGATTTTAGTCGATGATAGAGTTATTCTGTAAAAAGAGATTTTGAAGGATCAATACGCCACTTGGAGAACCATGTTTAGAGGGAATTAAGCGTCGTTAAGAAAGGAAAGTGCAGATTGTAGGGTAGGAGCATGAGACTGTGTCGGGGCGAATGGGAGTGGGTATAAGTTTGAATTTGTTTGAATTTACGAAGTCAGGATCGGGGTTGAAAATACCTGAGCAGTATAAATTGTGAAGAATTAGTAAAAAGGGGAAACTTGAGGAACATCTTGTTGAATACTGAATGCTGAAAAATAAGACTGACGGATTTTTACTTTGTAGGAGCGATGTGTGGGGAATTCGTGGATTGGAATGATGAGATTGCGGAATTGAATATCTGTAAATTAAATTTCGATGCCAAACAGAGTCAAACGGTTTTTTACATCTAAGAAGGCAGCGTCAAACGATTGGCCTTCGAGATTTCGAGATGCTTTGTTTAGATGTTGGAGCCTAAGATAGTTAGAGAAAGTGTTGTTGATTTATTTGGTAAGAATCCAAATTGGTAGTTGGGGATGAAAACAGTTTAATTTAAGGGATTTAAATATCTTAGCTATTTAGCGTGTCAACCAGTTGTTTACTATGTCTTCAAAGAAGTTGTCAAGGATACATATGTGTTAATTTGGTACAAATCAATAATCAAGTAGCTCCTGTCTGTCGATTGTTGATGGAGCATTAATTTCTGTAAAGTATGTATCTAGTATAGAGTCATGGAAGGTAAATGATTTATGAACGCGGAGAATTTTTTCTAATTGATTTATCTATGGCCGCCAAGTTTAGTTGCGTTTTAACATTAGAAATACCTTCCATTGGCTTAGTGGGCGTTGTTGACATTTCCTCTTCGTGACACCATTTCTATTTTTCCACCAGTATTTGGCGCATTAGATTTCCTGGTTACATTCAGATATTTTATGTGTGAATTGATTGTATTGAATGTATTTCTTCTAGGGATTTACTTTTCATAACCGGGTAAAGTTTACATATAAATAGAAGAAGCGTACTCTCACTTCATGCGATATGGTGATGATACGAATAATTCGGGTTTTATTATTTGACACTTTAGATAGAATCCTCTTGCAGAATCGATGTGATAATCACCTGACACTTAATTCACCGCTTATCACAAATTCGCCCTTCACAGTTTCTACACTTTTTATAATGCAGCTGTATGAAATTTGTGGTTCTATCTTTAGTTTTGATGCGGTCGCGAAGAACCCTGAGTGTTTTGCTGTAATGTTTTCCATTTTGTGTGTGTTTAGGCCGTTAATTAATTTTTGATTTTCGCTATTGGATTTAATTAAAAATCCCACTTTTGTGTTTATTATTAGAAGTGGTTTATAAAAATTGTGTTTAACCCATTATTTTGCCAATTGTACGCAACTTATTCCGTTGAAAGTTATGTTTAAATGTTTGTTATGTGTAGAAGCAGATGAGATGGTTATTAGGATAGGTGAAGTATGAATGGTGGTACTTCTAGGAGGTACTTTTGGATTCCCTTTAGGTTTCGGTCTCCGATCGTCTTGGCATCTCACGTGTCCGTTTTTTTGACGTTTCAATTTATCAGCTGCTTCAGTGTCAATGGTATCTTCCATCTTGATAATGGCCCAGTGCCGAAACTAGTCGAATATAAAATAAACAATTTAGTGAAACAAACCAAGTGAATTTTTTCAACAACCTATTATTAACATAATGTTTCACCAAGCGAAAAATGAGAATCAAATACAAGATATCTTCCATCTGTATTAAGTATTGCGAATTCTATTTTAACAAGATATAATTCAAATGTTTGCCATTTGTGCGCGACTTATTTCTTTGGAAGTTGTGAAGTGAAAGTTATATTTGAATGTTTTTTGTGTGTTAGGAGCAGAGGAGGTGGTTATTAGGATAGGTGAATTGTCGATGGCGGTTCTTTTGGAAGATATTTTTGGATTTCTTTTAGCTTTCGGTCTCCGATTATCTTGTCCTCCCACGTGTCCGTTTTTTTGCGTTTCAGTCTATCAGCTGCTTCAGTGTCATTAGTATCTTCCATCTGTACTTAGTGTTGCGAGTTTTATTTTAACAAGATATAATTTATTTCTTTGGAAGTTATGAAGTGAAAGTTATGTTTGAATGTTTGTTGTATATTAGGAGCAAAGGAGGTGGTTATTAGGATAGGTGAAGTGTCGGTGGTGGTTCTTCTAGAAGGTATTTTTGGATTTCTTTTAGCTTTCGGTCTTCGATTATCTTGGCTTTTATATATAATACTTTTAATTGTGCATTTTTCAAAACTTATAATTATATTTAATATTCTTTCAAATTACTAAAATTGTGACTTTTAATATTTCTCACATATCTCTTGGTGAAAATATTATGAATCACTACTAGTGACTTTTTTCTAAACGAATCTATTTCATTAACCTACTGTGCAAATACCTATCGCATATCGGATTACAAAGGGCACATAAATTTATTTAAAACAGCCAGCTCGGGCGAGCGTTGCAAAAATTTAACGGCTCGCAAAGAAAGCAAGAGAAGCTGTAACACAATCTCGGATAACGCACCGCGAAACCATAAACACATGCCAACATGACAAGTGACACTTTTACAGTGATGCATTTCAAAAGTCCGCCAAACAGATCTCTCTGACGCATAAATAATCGAATCGATAATCGAATCGGTCAAGATTTATGCGGTGGATTGTTCGATATTATTTTTTTTTCATTGCGTGCCAGTCCGGAGAGCGCATAAATCTAGTGCCCTTTCCCACATTCATTACAGGCTAGTTGTAGGTGTGATCGTTAGGAATTGAATGGATAGATTCGATAAGTAATGCTAATCATTGAATGTTATATGAATGAGATTATTTTTAGTTAATATTAAATAGATTGTGTTTGTATTTTGTAATTAAATGTGTAATTACATATTGAGAAACAGTGGGACGACTCATTTCGTTGGTGTTATTTTTTTTATTAATTTAATTATTTTCGGATTATTTAAACTGCGTAAAACATCGTTAGAAGAAAATGCTTTTTGAACGCTTTAATATAAAAATGCAATTTTTGTCAATGTTTAGATATAGGCAATTGTTAATTCGTTCTAACATTTTATCCCAGTTTTTTGGGTTTTTAAATTTTATTTTTTAACATTTAAATATTAGAATACTTATATTTTTAAAACTAATCATTTTGTCAACAGAGTACAAAACCTCGTTTGTTAATTAAACAGAAAAGAATAATTAATAAGATTAATTGTAATGAAATATGCAGGCAACACGATGTAATTTTGATTAAAAATTGTTGTCTATAATAAAAGAAGTAAAAATATACTTGAGCATAGTTTCTTTAACAACGATTCTCCGATCTCCCTAGTTGAGAAACGAATCAATAATGATGCCCAGAAACTTAACTGGTTAATTGGAATGCGTAAATGGGATGAATGCTTGCGGTTTTTGTTCATTTAAACACAATTTGTTACTTTAAAACCAATCGTTAATCGTTGATATATTGGATTTATAGCGGTCATTTGCACATGTTTGAGCAAAGTGTCGTATCATCTGCAAACATGATAACCTTACTGTTGCTCAAATATGATGGAAGATCATTTATAAAGATGAGAAATAGAACAGGCCCAAGAACAGAGCCCCGAGGCACATCATATACACTTTTTTGTACTCAGATCTTGATTGATTATACTGGATCGTTTGGGTTCTACCGGCAAGGAAAGATGATAACAGTGTTTATTATAAAAATATAACTTACGTGAGATACATAATTTAAAGCTTTAAATCGACGAAGGATAATTCTGAATGCATATTATTCTCAAAAAATGGTAATGTGGCCATCACAATACTTTCCTTATATTTTTCTCGAAAACTATGAAGTTTAGGCAAAACGGCCAATCTTAATAAATTGCTCAATTTTAAATTCTTTACAATTACTTGTTATATAAATATCATTTAACTCGAATAGTTTATTAGGTGAAAAATGTCAGAATTATTAAGTTAAGAACTTTATGAAAAACTTGTTATAATAATAATAAAACTTTTTTTGTTTTTCATTCTCTTTAACTTTTGTTCCATTATCGATTTTATGTTGGTATGACTTCCCGATCTCCATATATGACCCCACTACTTTATACGGGCTGTCTTAATTATGTTAACTACATCTTTTTATTCCAGTATTTCTAATATTTCTCTTTTTTCCCCTTCTATTTGTCTTGGTTCTAGCATCTTGCTGATTATTGATCGTTCTGCTACTCTTAATTTGTATTGTTCTTTTTGTGTCATTGTCATAGATTCCGCTGCATATGTGATTATCGGTCTTATTACTGTTTTATATATTTTAATCTTTGCGTTCTTGATAATTGTTTTGTTTGTCAGAACTTTTCTGTTTGCATAGAATGCACTATTTGATTTCTGTATTTTTTCTTCGATTTCAGTTTTATCTTAGATCCTGTTGCTAATTGTTATGCCTAAATACTTTATTTTGTTGATTTTCTCAAATTCGTGCTGCCCTATTTTTATGTTTTCTTCTGCGCCTGTGTTTCCGATTATCATGTATTTTGTTTTTCGTTCGTTTATTGACATTCCCATTTTCTTTCCCTCGTAGACTAATTCCCTCAAGATGTTTTCCATTTGTACCCTTTTTCCAATTCGAGGTTAAATAAGGTAGCTGAGAGTGCATCGCCTTTATTTATTTTGAACTCATTGGTTTTTTCAATTGTCGTTTGTACTACGGCTTTTGTCATATTTATTGTCATTTTTATCAAATTTATTATTTTTTTAGGGATTTTAAACTCTTCCAGTGCTTTGATTAAGTGTGCTCTGTTCATTGTGTTAAAGGCTTGCTTAAAATCTATAAATAGTAATTGTATACCAATTTTCTGTTCTCGCGCTTTTTCTATTATTTGTTTTACCATATGTATTGCGTCCACAGTCGATTTGCCTTGTACAAAACAGCATTGATATTCTCCGACAATGTGCTTTGAGTATTAATTCAGCCCTTTTTGAATCATTGTTGTTAATATTTTGTACCTTGTACATAGTAGTGTGATTCCTCTATAATTTTTACATTGGCTTCTGTCGCCTTTCGGTTCTTCTACCATATTAAAGTATTCGTCTGCTTCCTCGATTTCTTCTATTTGTGTAGTATTGTTTGTAGTTGTCAATAATTATTTAAAGTGTTGTTCCCATATAAGTTGCTCTTCTTCTTCGTTTTCTTTCCTTATTTTTCATTCCCGACGTTTTCATTTTGTTTGGTTCATTATTTATTTGTTTGTAAAACTTTTTAGAGTTGTGGTTTTTGTATTCATTTTCTGTATTTTCCATCTTTCTTTGTATCCATCTGTGTTTTGCGAATCATATAGATTTATTGCATTCTTTTTTATCTTAGCGTATTTTATTTTTGCATCTTGGTCGTTGTGTTGTAACCATTTTCGTCTGAATTTAGATTTTTTTCTTTAAGTGCATAACATTTTCATTGTTCCATCATCCATTTTTGTATCGGTTTTTTATGGTTCCAATTTTCGTTACCGCAGCTTCGGTTAATGCTTTTTTTATTTTTGTCCATTTTGTGTTTACGTCTTCTGTTATTAGTGGTATGTTGTCTCCTATTTTATGTTCAGCCATGTTTCTATATTCTTCCCTTGTTTCCATATTATGTAGTTTTTCCGTGTCCCATTTCGTTTGTCTATTCTTGTTGTTCTGTTTTGTTACTATTTGTTTAAGTGTTGCTCCTACCATGAAGTGGTCTGAGTCTGCATCTTTGCAAGGTTGCATAATCTTTGACCATTATCGTTTGTTTTATCATGTATCGTGTTCTTCCATGCAATTGCTCTTACGAAATCTTCCTTTCCTATTTGAGCGTTAAAGTTTCCCATCATTATTGGTGTGTCTTGTTTAGGTATGGTTGCGTCAATATTTTCGATTTCTTCCGTCACTTCCGTTGGTGCGTACAAGTTTAATATGGATACATTGAATGGTTTTACATTAAATCGGAGGTAAGCTCTTCTGCCATTTATCAGTCTAAAGTCTATTACGCTGTTCCTTAATTTTCCAGTGATGACAAAAGCTACTCCATTTCTGCCTTATTGTTTGTCCCCTGAGAAGAATATAGTGTACTGTTTCTTATTAATTTGTCCATTACCTTTCTAACTTAATTCTTAAAGGGTTGCTACTGCTATGTTGTATTTAAGTAGCTCTATTTATATTTCTTCCATTTTTTCATCCTTCCGTTTGTGACTTTGTACGCTTCTTTTCGTTGCATTGTACGTTTAATACCTTCTCAAAAATGCTATTACTTGTTTGTCTATTTCCTCTCCATGTATATTAGAATTCTTTAAGACAATGTTGTTTCTCCTGCTTTGCTTTTCCCGTGTTTCTTCTCTATCTTCCAACGTTTATTTTTTTGTATAATTCTTCCTTTTCTTTTGTCCATATTTCTTCCTTTACTTTCATTTCAGTTTAGATTTCTGTTAGTTCTTTATTTCTTTTTTCAATATTTCGTTGTGCCCTCTATTTTGGTCAAATCTTCCATTCATTTCGTTTCTCATTTCATTGATTGCTTTCTTCTTCTCCTTCCATCTTGTCGCTCGTATTTTCGTCTTTCTGTGGTATATACATATCAACTTTAATTACTGATCGCCTCCTGATCACCTCCGAAATTTTTGAGTGTGTAAATTAATAAAATAAGATTCGCTATAAAAGGTCTTTTATATTTAAAGTTAAAATTAGATTATACTTTATTTTTCATTACATACAAGGTTTTATTGTTTTGTAAGCACCAAAATAATCAACAATTAGTATTTAAAGTTATTATGTATATGTAGAATAGGTGGGTAGCCTATAACCCACCCTCCAATCAGAAAAATATGAGCAAGGGTCTTAATTAAAAGTTGTAAAAATAAATAAACATAAGATTATTGCAAAATTTAATAGATTTCTTCAAACTTAGTTTTCAAATAATGTTTGGTGATGTTTTACTGATTGGAGGGTGACATAGAGGACACTCACTCACTCTACATATACATATAAACTTTAATTCCTTAACCTCTCGCTATATCAAATGAAATTAATTACAAAACTTATTGAATAAAAAAGGAATTAAAAAGGTAAAAATTTTTTGAGTAAATTAGTAAAATTTTTATGCATGATGGGTGGGCTATTATTAAATCTAAATTTAATAATATTAGCTATAGAACGTCATTTATATTTAAACTTAAATTTTGATTTTGTTTTATTTTTTATTATATAAAGGGTTTTACTGTTTTTATCAGCAAAATCACCAACGATTAACAATTAAAGTCATCATGTATATGTAGGGTGGGTGGGCGTCCTCTATCCTACCCTCCAATGAGTAAAACCTAAGTAAGGGTTTTAGCTAAAAATTGTCAAACACAAAATAATTGCATTTTTTAATTGATGTATTCATTCAAATATTTCAAATAATATTTGATGATGTTTTACCGACTGGGGGGTGGGATAGAGGACACCCACCCACCCTACATATACATGTGAACATTAATTACTGATGGCCTGGCGCACCTTAATTGCAAAATTTGCGGATGACTAAATCGTGGATTTTTTATCAAACTCCAAATGGCTTTGGGCGAATGACAATGTTTTAATAGGTATTTATTGTTAGCTTCTAGTTCTGCCTTTTTAATTTCGTTTTTATAGATTGCTTTATATTTGTTTCTAGTTGCTTTAAGTTTATTATCTTCACTATTCTTGCATATGATATTCATTAAGCTCAATTTTTGCCGGATTGTTCTTAGTGTATTGTGACAGTGACATTTACATTTTCGTGAATTTGTATGTAAATGTTTAAAGATCGCGCTTTCGCTTGCAAACTTCCCGATTGTTTTATATCCCGAGAAGCAAGCCGTGTTTTTTTGATGTGGACGCCATTTTTCCGTTGGGTTGAGAAGTGTGAATGTGCCGACGTTTTGGATGGTTTTCGTCTTGAGAGTAAAATTAAATTACAGCACACGATTATCAACAACGTTATACACTAGCGGGGCCACACAAAATCTAAGGTAGAGTTCTTTATTAATATTTCGTGTGTTTAAAATAAATTTTTTGTCTAAATCATAGGCCCCAAAAGTACGGCTAATTTTTGAAGTTCGAGTGTCCGGGCTGGTCACCCTGATCTTTCCAGTAATAGCGTTCTTCACGGTGTCCGAATCCGCTTGGCTTGGTAGAAGAGCACGTGACTGCTGAGGAGGAGCCCAGAGAACAGGCCAGATTTAAATTATTTTTGTATTTAACGTTATTATGCTGGGGATTTAATACGTAATGCTCATGACGGAGGCGACCTGATATTTTAAGTTTTTTTTTGGATTGACATTTTGTGACGCGTTGAGATTAGGAAAACTGTTTAATTTTGCGTGATTCATTGAGATTTTGTAACTACTACAAATGTGCTTTGTTATTTGCTGATGTACCCGGTCGCTATTTCTGTTACACACGTTAAAATTTAAATTCTTTCCGACTAGAAGCGCAATGGCCATTGTTCTTTTTCTTTTACGTCGGTGATGATTTCATTTACCTTTAATTATTTTTCGTGAAATAGCTCCGGTAATTTTTTATTAGAAGTAGTTCCTTTACTTTTTGTTAATTAATTTATCTTTTTCTATTTGTAATAAATCTCGTTCCAATATTAAAAACTGATTAAATTTTTATCTAAATTCAAAAATTAAGAAAGTGACGTGAAAGGCGTCATAGTATCATTGTACTCACTTGCCCATTTTCTCAGGAAAAGCTTAGCTGGATGCTTCCTTGAGAGTGTTTATTTCATTTTTTGTGACAGTTCCATTGTAGGGTCATTTATGATGCTCAGTCATATTGAAGAACTGTAGCTTTCCCTGTGATGGTATCGGTTTGTATGTAAAATCATTTCGAGGTGGTCCGATAATGCCGTGCCAATGGTACTATTTTATGTTTGTTGGTCATTACAACTAGAAAAAATATTGTCGAGACAGTTATGTTATAAAATGCAGGTGAAAGAGAAAGGCATTGGGGAAGCTTTCTAGACATCCAGAAACAGAGGTGCAAAAGCTCTACCTTCCAAGTGAGCAGTCTGCACATTTGAAGCTAGGATGGTGAGTGGAAGAGAAGTTGATCGTCGGGGAAGAAAACCAAATTGATATTTAGGGATGGGTTCAGAAATCAAAGAAAAGATTTTGTTTTTGAAAAGGGATTCATAGGTTTTTCCGATAACAGGTAGGAGTATGATGGGACGATAGCTGGATAGTAAAGTAGAGGGTTGATCGTATTTAGGGATACAAAGTATAATTCCCATTTTCCACATTTCTGAAAAGTATTGCTTTTTATAAAGAAAGTTAATATTGTTGAGTATGTAGTCGTGTATGTGCAATGGAAAGGATTTTATGATGTGTCTTTGTATATCGTTGCATTTACTATTTTTCTATCCTAGCGGTTAACACTGATAATATGAAATTCTTAAAAAAATCGCGTAATAATTGGTAGGCATATTTTTTAAAAATAACTTATCGTTGACGAACATTAATTTAAAAATATTATACACACAAGTACTATTTTTAAAAATGAATTTCCTTCGAGCATTATTAATAAGTGGAAATTTTCAAAAATTGATAACCCGCGCAACAAAACAAAACATCATATCGTTGAAAAAAATATTAACAAAATGGCAACGATTGTAAATTTTATTTTCGCATTTTCTGCATTTCTTAACACGCTGACCGCTTTATCAGTCATCGGTGACTGAGACTGACGCATTCCAATGGGTCTTCGTCAGTCACCGATGACTGACAGTAAGTACCTACTTTAAACTTACTATTTAGCGCTGTCAGTCACGAGTTTACTGTTAATTGTTACTAGGATTGGCTGACCTTTACGTTACTACAACTTGGCCACCTAATATTCCTTCAAACAGCTTTAGGTATAATCTTGGAAAAAATGTACTATAATGAAATAAAACTCGTATATTTAATAAATAAAAATTAGCGATGGTTCTTATTAAAACAATGTATACAATAGTACGGCTAATTTAGACATACAGGAAAATATGTTGTAACTTGTGTAATTTTACTTCTGCCATATTTTCTTCCATGATTTTCACTGTAGCATCCTTTGCAATATTTTCTTGACGCTTTAAACTGAACTTTCTTTATTTCTAATTTCATGTTTCTGTCGTTTCATTCTTACTAAATCTGTTTCTTGTTGGTTTATTTTGTTGCAGAGATATTCCGTAATTTTGTTAAAAAATTAATAAAAATGAATTAAATAAGCATATCCTTACTCATTTTATAAAATAAAACTTAAAAACAAAGAAAATTTTTTCTGACATTTTACAAAAAACTTGTTTGCAGACAATGTGTTAATTGTCTCCATAAGCTGTTAACATTAGAAATTTGATTTATTTAAATTCATGTTTATAAAGTAAAATCCAGAAAATCTTTTGATGATTTTTTTAAAACCACAATAAAATTTTAATTAAATCATCAACAGATTTTCTGCATTTTACTTTATATCTTAAAACAATTTTCGTTTTTAGAACTTCACTCAAAGATTTTAAGAATTATCAATATTTGAGAATTATCATTAAATTTTCCAGTGATTACTTATTTTATTTTCTATTTTATCTTTTCTTAGTTCTTTCTTTCTAATTTTACTCTATTTATAATTGTTTTAACATTTTACTTTTATAGAAATTCTCTTATGGATTTTAAAAATTCTTAAAATTTTAACATCTAAATTTCCACTCTTCTATAGCATTTGTCTTCTGATACATTCCAAAAATATTCCTAACAGTTTTTTACATTTTAGTATATTTCTAAAACATTTTCTTTTATAAACACTAAAATAAAACGCTTACTATGTTTTTACCACTAAAATTTATTGTAAAATATATAAAATAAGTTACAACAACACACGACTTAAGTTTCGACTTTTAAAGGTCATTATCAAGTGACTTAAGTTTCGACTTTTAAAGGTCATTATCAAGTGACTTGATAATGACCTTCGAAACTTAAGTCGTGTGTTGTTGTAACTTATTTTATATATTTTACAATAAATTTTAGTGGTAAAAACATAGTAAGTGTTTTATTTTAGTGTTTATCATGAATTACCACATAGTAACGGTCGCAACCATTATTATGATTTTCTTTTATAGATTCAAGATATCAAAAATTCTCAAGTATTTTCTGACTTCGGATTTTTCTTTTCTAGCATTTTCTCAAAGTAAAATACCAATAATATTCCCAACTGATGTTCAAGAAATCTGAAGGATTTTCTCTTTGCGATTTTTTCTAAAAAATACTCGTCTAAATCTAGCCCTTATTATTATATTCTCTCTATGAAATTACAACAAAATTCTCTACAGATGTTGAAAACATTTTACTTCATATTTAAAGTAATTTCATTTTTTAGAACTTCTCTTGAAAATTTAGCATTCAGACATCTAAATTTCTAGTCTTCTCTAGTTTTTCTTTTTTTAACATTCCAACAATATTCTGAATATATTTCCCACATTTTACTCTTTGTCTTTTACATTTTCTCTTTATAAAACTTCTTTTCAAAATTATAATATTTTCACGAAGTTTATATTCTTTTTGGGCATTTTCTCTTTATAAAATATCAACAATATTTCATACAGATTTTTTTGTATTTTATTTTTTCCTAAAACGTTTTTTTATTTTTTTTATAGATTTTCTCTTAACGCTTGTACATATTCACAAGATTTTTTTTAATTATAGATTTTGACAGTAATTATAAGCCTTAATTTCTAGTCTTTATTATAGAATGTACTCTCTATAAAATTTGAATAAATATCTCAAAAGATTTTCTGCATATTTTGTTTTACTAAAACATTTTTCCTTATTATAACTTTGTTAAAAGATTTCAAGAATTCTCAAGAATTTCCTCTTTATGAATTCCAGAAGAGAATTAGAATTTAGAATTCTTAAAATTCTAACAAAATTCTTAGCAGAATTTCAAAATTTGACATCATTTTTAAAAAGTTTTTTCTGTTTAGAAATTCTCTTTAAGATTTTAAGAATTCCTAAGCTTTTCACATATAAATTTAAACTCTTGTTTGCCATTTCCCCTCTGTTAAATTCCAAAAATATTCTCAGCAGTTTTATACATTTTAGTATATTTCTAAAACGTTTTCTCTTTATAGAACCTCTTATGAAGATTTCTTTTTTTTGTGGAAATATCCGTTTTGAAGTCCCCTGAGTCCATTGCCCTGATTTCTGTGTCTGTGTGTGTGTGTCTGTCTGTCTGTCCGTTATCTCAAAAACGAATTATCTGTTTGAGATTAAACTTTAAACTCAAGGTTTTCTAATTAAAAACTGGAAATGAAACGCTTTTGGTGGACATTATACCGGAAGTAGAAGTTTACTCGAGGAGCTTTTTTGTTTTTTTCCGATGTTTTCCTAAATATTAAAAATATTACAAAACTTTTCAAACAAAAGTTAAAGGGGATTAGAAAATGAATAAGTTTTATTAAAACATTTATTTCATAAAATTCTTAAAAATATAAATTGAAAATTTTGACATTTTTTGCCAATTGCTAATAAACTATTGTTGAATTACATAAAATTTATATAACAAGTAATTGTAAAGAAATATAAACTGAGCAAATTATTAAAAATAGATTTTTTGCGTAAACCTCATAGTTTTCGAGAAAAATATAGGGAAAGTACTATGATGGCCACATCACCATTTTTTATTTTTCCAGCAACATAACATCAAAATTTCTACTTCTTTTTTAGTCTTTTCTCATATACAATTCCCAACTGATCTTTCTTTAACATTTCTCTCAATCAAATTTTAACAAAATTCTCAACAGATTTTGTGTTGTGTATTTTACTTTATATATAAAATAGTTTTCCCTTTTAGAACGTTTATCGTTTGTTGATTTATCCAGCATTTACACATCTAAATTTCTACGCTTCTGTAGCTTTTTCTCTCAATAAAATTCAAACAATATTCGCAACAGTTTTTCTATATTTTATTCCTTTATCTATAAATTTTGTCTTTAGAGAACTCCTCTTCAAAATAGTGAGAATGACGGATATTTATAGTCTATTCTAGAAATTTGTCTCTGTAAAATATCAATAATATTTCTTCACAGATTTTCTCCTATTTGATCTTTTATCAAATAATTTTACTTTATAGAAGTTTTCTTCTGAAAGTCTAGTTTTTTTTAGAATTTAATCTCTGTAAAATTTCAATAAAATCCTCAAAATATTTTCTGCATTTCTTTCTATTTTTCAGAACGTCTCTTCAAGATTGCTTGATTAAAATTTCAACAGATTTTTCGCATTTTTCTTCATGCCTGAAACATTTCCCCTTTTTTAGAAATTCCCTTTAATATTCCTACCGATCTCATGCATTTACTCTTTATGGATTTTTCCAGCAATTTACATTTCTAGACTTTCTAAATATAAATAGAACTTTGCTTTAGGATTTCAACAATTCTCAAGCATTCTACTATTTTCGATTTTTCCAGCAATTACCCACATGTTCCCTGCTATAAATTGCTAAGTAGTTTTTAAATTTATATTAATTGATATATTTTTTTAAGAGGACATGTAAAGTAATATCAATAAATCATCGAAAATTCTATTTTTTTTATCTAGTATTTTCTCACTATAAAATCCAAAAATATTTCCTATTTGCAACTTTTTTTAGTAATTACTTGTCTAAATCATTTCGAACAAAAATGAAACAAATTTTGTTGAACTTTATCTTAATAATTGTAGATAATTGAATATCTACTTTTAGGAAATTTCATTTCCGATTTTCTATTTCTTACTTTTTTTCTCTGAACATTAAATACTAAAAATGTTAAAGTTCGTTACTTATATAATAATTATATAGAATTCTATAGAAATGGTATGTCTAAATATACCAGTATTTGAAAAGAAATTATGAGTTTTTCATTGTTTTGATCATTTCTCTCCCAACAGCAACAGAAATTAGAAATTTAACGATTGTAAAAACCATAGTATATATGGATGCGATATTGATAATTATATATCAAACTTTGAATAAGTAAATTTATTTAGCGTAAGTAAATAATTACCTATAAATTAAATAGCTGAAATTTATTTAAGTGTAGAAATAATTTTTTTTTTAATACCTGATAATAAACAAATGGAACATAACAGTGTATCACTTCTCCCAATATATAAATTTTGTTCCATCAAGAATGTAGCAAAACAAGTATCGAATTTAACAGGAAAAAAAACTAAAGAAAACTGCAGAACTATTCGAGACCATCATTAAGAATACATTAATTCTCAGACCACATTCTTCACTATCAGTTTGGTTTCCTCCACCATAGATCCACTACTCTATCCTTGTCCATACTCATATCAAACTGACATATAGCACACCCGAAAGGCAAAATCCGCTATTCTATTTCTTGACAATCAAAAAGCGTTCGACTCAGTGTGGCATCGAGGACTGCTGTTCAAGTGTAATTCACTTAATATTCCTTCACATTTTCTTCACCTAATAGACAACTTCCCAATCATTAGACTCCTCAATGTTCGTATCAGAAACCCACGTTTCCGATCCTTCATCCCCCAACAAGGTGTATCGCAAGGTCACTAGTCCTCTACAATATCTACGTCCAAGGCATTTATAACCCAAACCCGCAATACCTCAATCCATCATCCCACTGTCTGCTTTTTGCTGATGATACATGATCGAAGAAAAACAACGTATCCTAGCCATGTAATGAAGCACGAACGCTACGAACTACTAAGTCTGATAATCCAGGGGAAGATAGAAGGAAGGAGAAGCATTGGAGGCATTGGCACGGATGGCATTTAAAGATCTGATTAGAGCAACAACAGCTAGAAACTCATTTGTTAAAATAGTTGTCGACCTCCGCTAGGAGAGACACTTACAGAATAAGAAGAAATCTTACTTCAAACAAATTTCATCAAATAGTTTCATAAAGCTCCAAATAAATGATTGCTTATAGGCGTTATATTCCAATTAAATTATTAAGCTATTTAATAATATTTAGTCATATTATTGGTAATTTAGTGATTAGTTTTAAATATTCTGAATAAGTTTATTTTGTATTTTAAGTTCTTTCATAGTAAAACCACAACATTTAATATATTGTGTTACGTTTCTTTATTTTTCCAAACAATATAAAATGTCAAAGAAAATCGCACAGGCTTTTAATATAGAAAAATTGCTACACGAAACATTTGGAAGACAAATGGAGGATCACGCGGATAAAACGTATATTTAGAAACTACAAAAAAACGCATTGTTTCCTGCAGCGTTTGGCATGTGGATAGATTAATATCAAAGTGTTGCCAAACTGTAACGTAAAGATAATTAAAGATATTAGGATAAATATTTTACCATTGACAAGAAAATCAAATACTATAGAAAATCTAAACTGTTTAAGATTTGTTAATTAATGGTATCGCCATATAATTGGAAGAATATTTTTAATATGTATCAAATATTATTTAAAATTTCATCAAATATAACTGAAAATTATTACATGAGATATTACTTACTAAGGCATTACTGTTGTCCATAAAATCGATGCTAAAATTTGTATTCTAAAATTAATATTAAAATAAAATGTAATCGACCTTTTACGGCTAACGATGTACATTTAAATTAATAAAACTTTATAAAAAATAGTTACACATCTTTGTACAAGACTTCGGAAAATGATTTTATCTAGACCTTGTACGTTTGTTCATATTTAGACATTTTCAATCCTTATCATATCAATTTTAACATGTTTTTCATAATAATCAATAGTGTTCAGTTGAAACAGGGTTATTATAATCATCATTGCACAACATGATTATGAAATTTATAATTCTCAGTAAATTTGAAATTACAAATTTTAAAGTGTCTAAGACAAAGGATTAAAATATATATTTAAAATTGAGACAAACGTACAAGGTTTTGATAAAAGTACTTTCTAAGTGATTTTCCATTTTTAATACACTTTACTGTTTTATAATATATATCTTTAACTTAATTCTAAAATTGTGATTATTTCATAACATCTTCATTACTGAAAATCTAAAGCTTATATCTCTAAGTTACATATTTTACACCAATATTAAAAATAAAAATATTTCAAAACCTCTTCCATCGCTGTTTTCTTTACACAAGAGGATAGGTTTCTGGTCAGCTTTAAGTTTCCTACACAAATATATTTAGACACATCGGTATTATAAAAATAACGTGACAAATGTGACGATTAGTACCACCTGGCGTTTACAAGCCGCTCATCACTGAACTACGACCGCTGATTGTCAAAACAAGCGCCAAACTGTAAATCCCACCGGACGGATTAATTCGTCCACTAACAAACGCGCCAATTAATTAATAATTAGAATCTCGTCCCGACCGACCCTCTCCTACCCATCCAGATGATTTACAAAGCGTGCAGGGCAGGACGTCGGTGTAATTTGGGATGCGCGGCCTGCTCGAGTCATAAATTACCGCGAGTGGCTCGAGTATAGATCAAAGTGTTTTACTTTCTGTCTCGTCTCAGTGTTCGTTTTTATTCGGTGTTTATTAGCGACTCGACAATGTCAACACATGTTAGATCATGCATCACGTTCTCGGGCTCGAACCGTGTTTGACACTGGTGGACGTTATTACCAGGATAGATTTGTTCGCGGCGATTTATGGCCCAGCTTATATCTGTTAGTTGGTTTAATGAGTTTCCTCTATTATGTCAGTGCTGCGACTTATTTTATCCGAATAATTTATTACTTCAATTATATAGACGTCTAAAAGATTATAATTGCAAGAGAAATCTTCTCTCTGAATGTTTTGCAATAGTTACAGCATACAATTTAAGGTAATCCAATATTTTAGCTAACCAACACCAAAAGGTATTGATATCGATAATCTTTTAAGGCATTGTATCCTAGGCAACTTGTAATTCGTGTTGAAGAGCTTGTACCATCTTCGGAAGATGCTTTAAGTTATTAAGTCTTACCCCCATAATAGCCCACACGCTCAAAGGGCGAAAAATCAGGTGATCGGAGGTGGCTATGATAAGATATTGACATTTTTCTCTGTAAATCGGTCCAAAGAAACTCTTGCAATATAGGGACGGACACTGTCTTGTTGGAAAAGAGGGTCTTTTAACTGCTGAAGAAACGGAAGAATATGGGGTTCATATATCACTGTGCGTACAGATTTCTTCGGATAAATACCAAACGAGACCTACTTCCATAAGATATAGCACCCCATAATCTATATAGTTTGTGGCAGAGGGCTCTAAACAGAAAATATAATGTTACGACATTCCCAAAGTCTTTGTTTGACACACATATGGCCATCATTCATCTCTAAACAGAATCGATATTTAGTTTAGTTTAGTTTTGTTTATTATACTTTACCTTCTTTCCAACAGAATACAAAAATTTGAATGGATAAAGCTGGGCGGAGTTAATGCAGCTGCGATGATCTTCCGCTCTAACCCTTTTTCTGGTAGATAGTGAGAGTCCCTCTTTCTTTTTATTTGCCATTATTAATGCCTTAATTTAGGCGTATTTTCAATCTTTTTGGAGATGGGATTAAGTAAAATACATATACATACAAGTACACATGTTAGGTCTAGTTTATGCCAGACAAGATCTCTTCAAGACTGTAAAAACATTTACTTATTAAGTAGTGTTTGATTGTGTGTTTAAAAGCAAATTCTGGTAGATGTTTTACATTCTCAGGTAGCAAGTTATACAAATTTGGACTTAAAAATTGACACCATTTTGAGACTTACTTAGCCGCATGAAATCCGGTAGTAAATGGTTTCCCGATCTTTTGTTATTGTCAAGGACCTGACTGTGATTTTTATACAAGCACAGATTTTTACGTATATAAAGTAGACATTCCATTGCATACAAGCATGATAGCGTTAAAATACCTAATTGAATAAATGTGTCATAACAGTCATCGACAGACAGATAGTTTGCTAATTATGTATAGAAATTCATTCAAATCTCCTAATGGAGAACGGTATATTGTTACAATTGAAATATCATGTGGTAACAGTTACATTGCAGTGATTTCGCAATGAATTTCACTGGATAGGTCATTAAGACGTTGAAGATTTTTATATATTTATCACTAAACACCACCATATACTATAATTGGTTCAAGTACAGTCGCAACATACATCACTCCAAAAGTTGCTGTCGAGATTCGGCCGATAGGATTGTAATTCCAAAGTTCTACTTCTTAGGTAAACCATTCGATAGATTTACTTTCGTTAGTTAACCATGATCGGTCGAAAAAGGCTGTCTTGGACCTCATTGCTCTTTTTTTTCCCGGTTCCTCGTCTACGTCGTTCCTGGCCCTCTTCCTAGTTCATATGATGGCCAATCTCTCTAATCGAATAAAACCAGTTTAGATAAAAGCAGTGGAATAACAAAAAACGCGGTTAAATTCCTTCCTTCACTGTGAAAGAAACTGAAGGAAGGTATTTAACCGCGTTTTTATTATTAATATAATCTTCACATAACTCAAGAATACATACATATTAAAAGCAGTAGAAAACCGAAAACAGCAAATAATCGAACACAATTTCGAAAATATATACCTGATAAAATGGTTACAAAAAAAAGACCTATCAAATAAGTAATTGCCAATTGATCCATATGAATGAAATTTTAATCAATTGCTACTGTTTGATTTTCCTGATAGTACTATAAATTGATCAAAAGGTAGCTGAAAATTGTATATAAGTATAGCCCCATCTAATATATGGTATGCCCCAGGAATCTATATCGGGCCCGTTTTATATTCTTAATATAGTTTTACGATTTTTATTTGTAGATAACACACACTTTCATTTATGTAAGCAATTGAATTGCCGCTGTTGATAGTTTCCTTGATTTGCCGGAGGATATCCACTCAAACAACGTTTAAACAATAGATGGCATCTTTATAGTAATATCTTGATTGACGGTTGATTCGTTTAGTTAAATACTAAAAAGTAAAACTCGTTTTCCTGTCCCAACTGCGCTTCGGTGATGAGATCTAAAATAGATCGAAACCGGTCCGTGGCTGTTGTTGATAGGAAACAATAATTATAGGTTTTAATTTGGAAACATAATTTTGCAAAGCAATAATCAACTATTGAAGAGTTGTTATCGCTTAATCAATAATTTATAAATGCTGTTTGAATTATAAATTATTATCAAATTTGATATCCAAAAATTTGCATTGCTGCAAAGGTATGCATGCAAGTTATCAAGTAGTAACATACAGATTTATTGTAAGAATTGAAGAGCTTTGATACATTGCGATGAATCTTTTTGTTGCAAAGTATTAATCAGTTGTTATCGTTTTATTCCTTTGTCTAATATCAAGTGCTGCATTGTGTGTAATGGAAAATTTCTGTAAACAAAAGTACTACAATAAGCTTTACGCCTTATGCAAGAAGACAAATCAAATCTAGGTATTTTTTTATTAAATAATAAACCTGTGAATAAAAAAAAATATGTGTGGTGTTTCCAATATTAAGTGTGTCGAATGGAAAGCAATATATCTAGGCCAGACAGAAAAAACATTTCAAACTAGACTTTTAGACTACAAACAATCAATTTTAAACAACAAATCATGTACTGGTATTGTAAAACTTTGTATAAATAGTAATCATTTTAAAGATGTAAATAATTTTAAGATTTTATACTCAGGTTATAGGGGATTTATTTTAAATCTAAGAGAGGGTCTTGAAATAAATAGATCCATAAATCGGGGAAATCATTCTTCATAATGGCGTAATAAGCAAAACCAGTCGAGTAAATATAAAAAATCAGTAAAACAAACCAAGGGCTTATCAATTCTTTACATTTTAAGTTAAATCCATTTTCGACACAATCCTTCTATAAGAAAAACTGGTCTGTGCACCTAGTCTTTTACTACCTTTGCAACATCTGTTTAATTTATCGGTTAAATCTCAAAGTTTCTGGATATTTGGAAAACAAGGAGTTACACTTATTTTAAAAAAAGAAAGGAAGGAACACAGGAAATTATCGCCCGCTGTCAATTCTTAATAACTTCGCAAAGCTGTATGAATCAATTCTTACTTTAACATTATACAATCATATTCAACTATATTTAACAACACGGCAGCATGGTTTTGTAAAAAGAAGGTCTACTATATCAAATTTGTTAAATCTTACAGAGTATATATCACAGCCCTTAGATGATAAATAATAATAAACAAGTTGACGTGATATATACTGACTTTAAAAAAGCATTCGATAATACAAATTAGGAAATTATTTTGAAAAAATTGCATTCTTTTGGGATTAATCCTGATGTTATTCCGTTAATGCGGTCTTATCTAAGTAAAGGATGTCAGTATATTGGCTATAATGGTTATAGATCATTCCGTTATTAACCAACAAGTGTAGTACCTCAAGGATAAAACTTCGGTCCCCTTTTATTCTTGACATTTATTAATGTAATAGTGGATGATTTATCTTCCCAGGTACTATTCTATGCGGACAACTTGAACTACATCCCTCTATTACTTGCACTAAAGAGTGTGAAATATTGCAAAACGATCTTCAGAAAATACAAACTGGTCAACAAGTTATTCCTCAATACAAATAAAAATATATATTCTTCATAAGGAAAAGATCAATCATAGGGCATGGGTATAATATATTCTTTGACGAGAAGCTAACATTTTTTCCACTTTAAATCATGCTTCAAAGATGCTTGGATTTATTATAAACACGTGCAAATTGTTTATAAATTTAGAATGTCTAAAACGACTATACTATTCATTTATTAGAAGCAAATTAGAGTATAGCTGTATGCTTTGGTCGACTGCATATGTTACCTACAGGTAATCACTCGAGAGAGTGCAGAAACGGTTTTTAAGATTTCTTTACCTTAAGGAAACGGGGATCTATCCAGGCTGCAATAGTGATTCACCGGATGCTTGCTAATCCGAAAACTCCAATTTTAAACGACCAGCTTAACATAATATACAACCATATTTTTGAAGCGTTTATATAAAAATGTCCTGTCAAAATCGGTCAATTACTTTACCGCAACCTAAGTCACACGAATAAATATATGTGTTATACAAAATAAGGTTGGGAAGTTCAAATTTAAACTACGCGCTATAGAGTAAAATAATATGGATCGAAATTATAAATGTAGGAACAGTTTTGCTTTTTTAATAAATCTCTTATAAACCAATGTTTTAATACCAAGTATTGCAGTCTGTACGATAAGAAAAATATCGGCAAATAAAGTCAGACCTTATAGAATTAAATGCTATGGGATTAGGATTATATATATGGAAATATAAAGGGTGTCCCAACAAGAGCGCCGGATTTAAATTTGCCGCCATTTTGTTAATACGAGTTGTACGGTGATTTTTTTTACTGTTGTCGCGTACAGACCACGCGATTTAAGAATATGAAGAAGTATTCAAACGAACGATGTTTAATTAAAAAATTTGAAACCAAATTTACACTGATGGATCAGAAGACCATTGTTCGTCGTCTTGTCGATCGAAAATATAGTCACAGTAAGGGAATCTGCGGCCGCGAATCCAGAAACTTCCATTCGGCATGTGATCAAGGATTAAACATTTGCAGAAGCACTATACAACAAATTTGGGTCAAGAAATCAAACCAAAGGACCATGAGCAGCGCCTTGGAATTGCTAATTGGGTGTTGGAGCATCATCAAATTAATGTTTGAAGAAAATATTTTTTTTTTTTAGATGAGGCAAATTTTCAACTCGACAGTTACGTAAATAAGCAAAACTTTCGGATTGGGGGTGCTGAAATCCCCGTGTGATACTTGAAAAACCAACGAATAACTGTTTGGTGCGCATTTTGGGCTGGCAGAGTAATTGGGCCGAATTTCTTAGAAAATGCGACTGAAACTGTTAATGGTGTGCGGTATCGCGAAATGTTAACGGAGTTTTGGTGGCCCAAATTGGATGTAATTGATGTGGAGGACATGTTTTACCAGCAAGACGGCGCGACCTGCCACACTGCACATGAAACAATGCTGTTACTGCAGACCAATTTTCCAAGCCGAGTCCATTTCTCGATTTGGCGATCAACATTGGCCACCAAGATCGTGCGATCTAACGCCGATGAGCTTTTTTCTTTCGGGCTATGTGAACCGTGTGCCAGAGGTTTCGTGGTGGCCATTTGCCTGATGTATTTCACGTTTGATCGGAACTATTTTCTTTGTGTGAAGGCATTAATATATGGCTTAAAAATCTTTATTTATATTTTTAATAGATTGACTACCAATTTGTCTTTATTCTTCAAAAATATATAATTTACTCCTAAAAATATTTATTAACTTTAAATTGCTAATCAATTAATCTCGAAGAGTTAAATCGATCCTTACATTGTTCATCAAAGGAGAAAAACTAAAGACATGGTAACAAAAAGCCAGTAGCAGATTTTTCTGAAAATAAAAAAAAAACAAAAAATGAACTAATCAGCAAAATAACAACAAAAGAAGTTACTTTATCTGTAGAAAAAAATAAGGAATAAACACATCGAACCAAATTGGTAACTATAAGAATTGCAATTATTTAGATTTTAAAAACAAGGAAAATGAGTTCATAGTCTTATTCATGTTAAGGTGATATTTAGCAGTGAATCACAGATCACCGAAACTATTTAAGGTGATGAAAATACATAGAAAATTTACAGAATGTGACAACTGAAGACCTTTGACAAGGAAGAAGCTTTCACATATGATATAAGGCATAAAAATAACAAAATGTACATTACATACACCTAGAAAATAGTTTTGTACAACAAGTGTGGAAATATTACGCTGTTCCCACGCGTTGAACACACTATTTTTTCACATACTGCATATAATATCAATTATAAAGGTGTTTGCGATTTTATTTTTGACACTGACATATAAAAATTAGGTTATAATTACCGATAGTACGTATGTTGTATATATTACTCAATGTATAAACTGACATTGACATTGATTAATAGTAAATAAAAGTAGTACGGAAAAGTGTATCCATGCGGAAAAGTGTATCTATGCGGAAAAGTGTTGCTATGCAACTAAATTCTACTTTTCTCAGCGATTTTCGATGCGGAAATGTAAGGTATTTCTATTAAGTATGTGAAAAAATAAATACAAGTTGAAATTTGTCAATTATAACATAGTACAGGGTACCCAATAATAGCAATTAGAATATTAATGAAAAAATAATATTAATTCAGCGGTGAATTACGGATAACAGAAAGTTACTAATTGAATACAATTTGAGAATAATAAGAAAATATGTCAAATCCTAAGTTAAGAATGAAGCTCAAAAAACATTTACTGAAAAATGTGTCATATGAAAAATAGATAAACCGTATAGCAATTAAATACATATCAAAAGTGGTGATGTGGCCATCATAGAATTTCCCTATATTTTTCTCGAAAACTATTAGGTTGCGAAATGGTTATTATTAACAATTTGCTTAACTTTGGATTATTTACAATTACTTGTTATATAAATTTTTTGTAACTCCTATTTATTTATTAGCAATAAGCAAACATTGTCAAAATTATTATTATTGTTTTTTTTCTCGGAAATTAAGAACTTTATGAAAAATATATTTTAATAAAACTTTCTGTTCAGTTATTTATAATATAATAAAATAAAAGTTTTGAATAGAAAAGAAATTAAAAGGTAAAGTTTTGAGTGAGTAAATTAGCAAAAATTTGATGCATGATGGGTGGGCTGACTTTAAATCTAGATTAGATAAGATTACCTATAGAAGCACATTTATATTTAATCTTAAATTTATTTTTATTACATAAAGGGTTTTATTGTTTTTAGCAGTAAAATCATCAACTATTAACAATTAAAGTTATCATGTATATGTATGGTGGGTGGGTGGCCTCTATCCACCCTCCAATCAGTAAAACATAAGCGAGGGTTTTAGCTAAAAGTTGTAAAATGTAAACAAAATAATTTTTTCATTGATGAATTCACACAAATATTTCAAATAATTTTTGATGATGCATTAATCAATGGAGCGCAACCCACCCTGCATACACATATATACATGATACGTGGAAAGGCTTTAAATCAAGCTTAGATAAGAGAATTTATATTTAAACTAATATTTGGAGTATGCTTTATTTTTTATTACATACCATGTTTTATTGTTTTTTAACCAGCTAAATCCCTCTGCCCTACCCTCCGAAGAGTGGAGATGAACTTCAAAAATCGACTTAATCAGCGCATGTACAATGGGGGTCGCCATTTAACCGATGTAATTTTCAAAACTGTATGAAAAAAAAACTTGGGATATTGTATTTTCAAATAAAAAGAGAATTAAAACAATAACTGAAGTACTTTTATTTTTATCACCCTTTGAAATAAGTAAGTTTCTCTGGCGCATCCTGTATTAAAACCTAGAATAATATAATTAAATGGCTGAAAAACCTACAGTCGATAGCCGTGAAAAAACGAAAATTCTCAATCATGATTGTTATAATTATTTTACATTTATTTTGAAAGTGGCCTAAGTCAATTATTTCTGATTATCCGTGGTTACATGTACAATTTCAAGTTATCTATCAATAAAGCATTTGAGGTTACTTATATTCCGAGTAAATACTATAATTCTGGACGAATAAAATTTCAGAGTTAGTTCAATAATTTAGCCGTTTATTTTTAAAGTGGCCTAAGTTCACTTATACTTAAATTAAGATACTTATTATTGATAATGTTCGAAGGCAGCGAGGAAGGTAATTTTAATTAATTACTATTTAATAAGTTAACCTCAGTTTTTGGACAATTGCATTAGTTGAATAATCAGAACGTTTAATTAATGCAGTTAAACAAAATTTACTCAATATGCACTTTCAATTAAATATAAAACTTAAAATTTAATATTAAATTTTAGAAATTATTTCACCCATGGGGAAGAACAAAACGATAATTCTTCTTCACTATCTGAACTAAATGGTCAGATAGTGAAGAATAATTAGTAACTAATGATTTCAAAGGAAATCGAAAAAGAAAGAGAATTATAGAACAATATTCGTCAACAGGGGATGAAGATACAGATAACAATGAAGAAAAGATTGAAAGAACATACAGCCAAAGAGTGTTAACAATTAAACGGAATTCAGGAAAAAGATATTGTACTGAAACCGGAAATATTGTACCTTCAAAAGTTTTCCAAAAAGAAGATTGCCACTTGCATAAAAATTACGAAGAAGAAAGTACGAATATTTTTGAGAAGTTTTAATATTTGGGTGATTTAATTAAACAAAATATATTGCTTTGCGAAGCTACCGAGTACAAAACTATGAAACGAAAAAGGTTTGAAAATTGGAGTTTTAGGTATGTATTAAATTCTAAAAACGGAAAAGTTCCCGTCTGTAAAAAAATATTTTGGATACCTTTAAGGTAAGTAAAGGATGCTTAAAACGTGTATTAAACTCTGCGAATGTAGGAAATTTACGTGGTCGTATGGCTGGAAAAAAACACGTTCAAAACCATATTGGAAGTTTTCTCAAATCTTAATCCCATTATACCAGATTTCATAATCATAATAGAAGATATCTACATCCTAATCTAACACTTAGGAAAATGTTTAATTTATACGAGCTTCGTTGCAAGGAAAATAAAATAAAAGCTATTAATGAGTGGACTTACAGAAAAATATTTAAAAAAAAGATTTTGGCTTATTAAATACCAAAATAAAAGCATCGAATGATGATGAAGAAAAGAATAAACTTACAGAACACGATGTCCATTTAAGACTAGCAGAATGAGGAAGTCACTAAAACAAGATCAGGAACAAGTATCACGCAATCCAAATTATTATTTCGCTTTTTCGTTCGATTTGCAAAAAGCATTGCCTC
This sequence comes from Ontholestes murinus, assembly GCA_963969525.1. Lineage (NCBI taxonomy): Eukaryota > Metazoa > Arthropoda > Insecta > Coleoptera > Staphylinidae > Ontholestes > Ontholestes murinus. The sequence continues at coordinate 48,297,517 of OZ018387.1, forward strand.
ATCCAAGGCTGACTACTTCAGTAGCATATTGTAAACGCTATATGTATGTTCTAAATTTGGGTATTCACAATTTTCATAACTATAATTTTTACTAGTACATTTGGAATGAAACTATTGCATTAAGAGTTGTTCAAGAAATATCTTCATGCATCCTAAAACATGTTCAATATTTAAGTGAAAGACATATTATAGCTTACAGTGACATGTGTGCAGGACAAAATTTAAACATAGAAGTAGCTCTAATGTGGCTAAAAATTGTCCAAACTGTTAAAAATAATGTGGAAATTATAGATATTATTACAAATTTTTAATATCAGGGCATTGGTTTTTCCAAATGATATAGATATTAGTGTAGTAGAAATGGTATTAAAAAAATTATTTACTGTTTGTCCCTCGAGATTATTACAATATTATCAAAAACATGAAGATTTTGTATCAACAAAATTATTAGAAGACGCAATTTTTAAAAGGGTAAAGAATTCTAACGGAGAATCAATAAATAATAACTTTCTTAAATATGGAAATGTAATGAAATAACGAGATTCGGGCAGCTCTTGAGACAAGAAAAAATCGAAAAAAAACTGAAAAACTGAATAACCACTCTAATTATAAAACAGTTAGAACAAAACAAAAATATTTAAATATTTGATGTAATTTTATTATATTGAAAAATGGTGGATGCGCGAATGTATTTCTAATAAGTTTTTGGGTAACTTATGAGGAGAATATATGTATCTCAAAATCTTTTTGATAAATACACATCATTTTTTTAGATAAAATGTTAGAAAATAATCTTTATATCTTATATAATGATATACCACAAGTATCCAAATCAGCTTTACAGATTTTTTTTGTATCTACCATTAGATTAGACGCGACAAATCTGTTAAAATTAAATGCTATAAAACAAATACGATACCAATAAAATGACATAAGCGCAGCTTTGATCATTAACTGAACACTTTTGCCCAGTTATATTCCAATTTAAGTTAATAGCGGTACAGTGAAGTCGGAGCGAGTGGGCCGTAAAGTACATAAACACGGCGTATTTCGCGAGTGCGTGTCGGATGAAGCCACCATTACATTACATATGAAACACTAAACATTTTTCTTTCGGCCGATGTAGCAAATTGAATGTGGGAAACAAACACCCACGACCGCATTTATCGGTCCGGCGGCTGCACTTCTGCGACGGGACCTGGATACAGTGATTGGAATTTCAATTTTACAATGTTGAAATGGATGATTTATTATGGAATTCGTGTTTAAAGAAAAATGTTTGAATTGCAAGGGTGTTACGAAAAATAGGACGTTTGATGTTTTAAACATGTTTGAATTCACCTTATTGATGAGTAACGGTTGTCATAATCTTCATAGGTTAAATTAAACATTAAAATTTGATGCTCCACTACACCATTGATGAAAACAGATATTAATATTAGGTAAAGAGTAACAAAGTTTAAACTTTGATAAACACGTGTCAGGCAACTGAAAATAACATTATAGAACGAAACAAGTGTTACTCTTCACCTAGTATTAGTATTTGATATTCTCTTCATAATCTCTTATAAACCAGTTTTATACCTTTTGGCGCGTCGTAAATGATGTGTGAAGCCTGTGAGGTCTTGATGGAATACACCCTTCCTATTGGCCTATTCTGACTCTTGGCTGGGACATCTTAAACCATCCACCAAACATTGTTTCATCCGATTACTACTTATTCCCGTCGATGCAAAACGCCTTATCCGATATGCATTTCCAATCAGTGGATGAGATCCGAAAATAGCTTGATGACATTTTTCCCAAGATGGAATTCATCAGCATTGATTGAACAATTTAATTTACTTTCTTTTAAAATAAACCTTGAATGTAGCAGAAAAATGTTGTTTTATAAACCTAATATTTTGAAATAAAGATAACAAAAGACTAAATACAAAACACTCATATAATTTACCAAGAAGAGCACGTGTTTGCCTAAACACTACACCAATTAAAATTATGTATTTTTCATGTAACGTTAATTTTATGAAGTGTGAACTACTGGAATTCCTTTTTTTCGTCATACCAGATATCTTTATTGAATAATTATACGGTCGTGACCTTTAGACGACTCGAATTTGTCGATAAGGCTCCGAGTGAATGGGAAGAATCGTTGCACAGACTATTAATAATCAACCAGGCTTGATGATACTCCAATTTTTTGGTGTGGCGCGTCTCGCATCTAATCGGCGACCCTTGAAGATAACCCCTCTGTAAGATCGTGGCGCGGAAATATTTAAACACTTCTCGATTCACTACACTTCAATGACTTAACAAGTATAACAAGTACGAAATATATTACTAATCTACAATGTCAGTTTCGGCTTATCACATAGAAAATCCAGCATCTTGAATTAGGAAAATTTGTTGAAATCCTTTAATCTAACGAAAATTGATGAGATATTTTTATTTTGAAAGATGATGTAAGGATTATCTCATTTTAAAGATTATTAATGTACATATTAGGATTAGAGTCCTAAACTTTGTGAAGTCTTTGATTAATACTTTTTTGCCTGATAAAGAATAGCTAAAGAATTCAAGCGTTTTTGAATGAATTATGATGGTAACGAGCAATTATTCATCGTTGCTAAATTTCGCTGGTGATCGATGCAAATGTAGCAGTTAGGAAAGGCAATTGGGCACATCCGAACCTGTTGCGTACAATGCGCAGATGGGAACACACCGCCTATATTTCCTTCACAGCTCGGTTCGCATATAATTGCCACACACGCAAGTAGGTGTACAAGGTACGTTAGTTATCAACTGTTCGTCTAAAAGTGATGACTGCTAAATTGGTCGCCCCCTTTCAAAATCCGTGTAATGCACTGAGCAGAAACCTGGACCGGATCCAGTAAATTGCCAGCCGGACCGTGAAGCCGACAGTCGTCGCCCTGCCCCCCTCGCACCGCCCCGCGTTCCCGGCGGCGGCGTCCGGGCGCATTCCCGTGCACCGCGTTTCGCCACATTGGACGCTAGGCACGATAATCAAATGCACCTGACCCGAGATTGTGTCTTCGAAAGAAAGGTTATTTCTGCGAGTTATATAATTACATGCGTTTCAAAAATTGATACTTCAAAGTCAAGATTAGAGCAGTTTGATATTCCCTATTTTACTTGCCAACCAAGATTCATAAGCAATTAAAAATGCGCTTAAAACATTTCAATACATATCAATCTTTATTTATCTTCCATTTATACACAATTAGGAAAGATTTTAGGATTTCCCAACTTTTGGACCTTGATTGATATTGCCAAAACATCAGTCAGTATTTTTTTTCCTGTGTAGGTAATAATTTATAAATAACTATTTGGACAGTGGAAAATGAATGGACGGCTTGCAAAAGGTAATTATTGAAACCGGTTTCCGGTCACGGTGACGTGGATAATTGTCAATTACGGGTCGAGTCAATCTACGAGCGCAAAATTGTTGCGAATAGTAAACAGTGGCGAGCGAGTTCGTGCCCAAGTCCTTGCGAGGAATAAATGGGAGCAGAATGAGCGCACACCGCATGTAATGTAAATTGAATGAGGTAAATGTTGCGTGCTCCTTCCAAAGATGTTGAAAACTGGATATCGATTAAAGGTAATATTTTTTGATCCAAAGAAATCAGTTTCATTATTCTCGGATATATAATAAATTAAAGTCGAAACTGATCTGCCTTTAATAAACTCTAAGATAACAATACATTGGAAAGTAATCAACTTCCTAGCTTCTTTATTATAATTAGCAAATATATACCTGTACTTGTCAAACACTTAATGTTAATAATTGATTTGATAGTTACTATAGACTTGTGAAAGGAGCATAAGAAATTCCAATATATTATAAAGGGTCATCAAGTGTTCAGTCTTCCTAAATTGTGCTAAGGTATTTGAATCATTGTATAACCACTCTTAATCTCTTCACAACAATATGGCTTTATGATAGGTATGTCAACAGTTACATCACCCAGTTTATAAGCGAGTCATTTAAAAATGCAAGTATACAGATTTTCTCGTTTGTTTGATTGTGTAAATCATCTAATTTTGTTATATAAACCTGCAATTTTTGGCCTTAGTTAACACTCTCTACCTCTCATTATGTGTAATAAAGTGGGCATAAGCATTATGAACATATTTCAACGTTTGGTGTGCTTCAAGGCTCTAATTTCGGCCCTTATTATTTGTTATCTTCATTAATGATGATGTTACAGAAATTTTTTCTTCCACGGCTAGATGAATAATCTCAATTAGGGGAAATTTGTAGTGACCAGCCCGGTCTCACGATTTGACCCCTTGTGATTTTTTCTATGGGGTTATTTGAAATCCCGTGTTTATATGAACCGTCCAAAGACCCTACAAAATATACAGGAAGGTATTGCCAACATAATCCCTACTATATTGGCAAGAGTCATGACGAACGCCAGAAATCGTTTTACTCTGTGTATGGAGAATGGAGAATGTCACCTACCTAATTTGATCTTCAAAACTATGTAAAACAAAACGTTATGTATGTGCCTACATTATAAAATACAAATAAAATTATCTGATTCATACAATAGGATTTATTAAGTCTTGAAAAAAGGAAGTTATGTTACCGCATCCTGTATATTTGCATCTTTAAAAAAAGGCAATTAAAATACCTTTGTATAAAAAGGAAAGGTCTGACATCAACAGTTAAGGCCGATCTCAATCTTGCCCATCATATCAAACATATTTGAAAACTTGTTAAATAGCCAAATATTGGATAATATTAATAATAAACAGTTGTTATCTAAAAGTCAGCATGGTTTTAGACACAATCTAAAACTACATCCATCTTATTCTTCATAGATCAATGTCTTACTGCATTTAATGACAGCGAATTTTTATAAGCTACAATCCTGGACAAGAGACCTTGAAATTCTTCTTCAAAAGCTATATCTCTATGATTTTCATCACACGAGCGTAAACTAATAACGATCTATTTATCAAACACATCTCTGTTTATTAAATTGCGGAACAAAATGTCAGATGAAAACATTGTTAACAGAGGGTTACCGCAGGGATCTAAGCTTGGTCCGACTCTCTTTCTGATCTATATAAATGATTCATCTCAGTATGTAGGCAAAGATAATGTCCTGTTATTTGCTGATGACAGAACATTGATAAAACAAACATCAAGATGTTAAGAATGTTAACCATGATATAAAAGCTGAGACAAAAAAAATGTTTATAACGAATCAATTACTAAATGACAAAAACTATCAGTATATTATTTACTTTAAAGAATATAGCTGATGATTCTGCTAGTAAAGTGAAATTCCTGAGTTTTTACCTAGATTATAAAATCACCTAGAAAATGCACACTTGTGAAGTAGTGAAAAAAATGCATTAATATTTATTTTTAATCAAGCAAATTTCAAAAGTGATTCTATTCGACGCACTAAAATCTGCATACATATCACTAATTGAATCTTACATGATATGACTTTTATGTATGAATTAAAAATCTGATAAAATTGTGATAAACAAATATTGCTGCTGTGATACTATTATAGTTTTTATAAAAGATTTTATCCTCTGCATAAATTATTAACCCTCCATAATTACCACTGGTGCAGCAGTTGACAATAAATTTGCTACGATTAAAAATGTACATTCATTCAGAGCCAGTGTTCAGTAATGCAAATAAAATTATAGTTTTTATCTATTAAAAAAGCATCTAATTAATAATAATTTTATGTCACTTACTGTTTCAGCTGGATGCTTACTAAAAAATTATTTTTACGGACATCTTTGAGCCAGATATCAGTTTTTTTTTTAATTTGATGTACTCTTGAGTTCTCTTCCGGCCGCCTTGATTTTAGAGGTTCACACTTCACAATTTCAAAACTACAGATATGGAGATACTTCACAAGTTCTTCTTTTGTTGGATTTGGATCTAATATAAAAACATGGAGGTTTTATCAGTACCACAAATAGTACGTCGTTTATTTCTACGATTCCTAGGTATTTCCCATTGTCCGTCGTTAACATCTTGTTGATTCACTGAGCTGACTCGATTATTTATAAGTTTGTTGAATTCATCCACATTACGTTGTTCATATGACGTAATTTCAGCTACTTGGAATGTTCAGGATGCTTTCTATTAAGTATCAGTATTTACGTTTTTATTTACCTCGATTTCGTTATTAGACTGCAAATTCTTATGAGACATAGGTGCATAAATTTGATTGCCTTTGTGCACTTTGGATTGTACTTTACATTTTTCTGCAGGTGGATTTAATTCAAGTCTATGATTTATTACAGAACTTGTTAGGCTCTTTGCCGATAGATGATGTTTGCTACAATTGCAATTCTCTTCAAGAAAAGCAATAGTTTTCTTCATCACATTAATTTTGTCTCTTAAATCATCGATTAATTCATTTTTTTAAATGATTATTTAGGCAGGTAATTTATGTCAATATTGTTATTTGGGGCAATATTTCGAGATTTACCTTCAATAATCTGTATGGAGTTAACCTCACGTAAACTGCTTGCTTTTTCCGGCTTATTGACAAGTTGGCATATGTAGATCGAAGCAAGATCGATGGTACGATTTTAAACACCCTTCACAGACCTTTGAATCAACGACGCCTTGTTTGCATTTGTTACACAGTTTATACTTAGATTTAGCACTATTAATTTCGGAGTTCGACACAGTCGGCGCCATTGTTAAATGTTTAGATAGAATCAAAATATAAACAATACTTGAGAGAACAAGAGATTACTTTGGCGACGAATAACAGATGCAGTAGATAACAATAACATTTTTTGATAATAGTTGAAAGAGATAATGTACATACTATGCGAGAAGGATGAAGAGATGGTTAAGCATTAGAGAATTAAGGAACCAAGTACATATTGAACATGTATATAGTATGAAACTGGTAATTAAAGGAAGAGTAAAAAACGTTTATATAAAGCTAATTAGTTGCATTTACAAAAAGAAAAGTATAAAACACGGAAAGGTACGTACAAATAAATTGAAAATTCAAATAAAACATAAATATACAATAGTAGAAAACATAAAATCGACAAAGGCAAAAGAAGAGTGGACGATATTAGAAATATTCATATTGAACTCCGATGAAGGGTAAAGCGGAATCTGGAGTTATATAGGAGGGAATATAAGGAGATTCTCTAACAGTGGGTAGCTCCAAAGTACTATGTATCGAATAACCTAATACAATAGATTCTTCTCTTCCTTCCTCAAAATTTAAGTTACGTTAGATTAGGTCAAAAGAGATCATAAACCATTGATAATGAGTACATAGTGCTCGAAATGTACATCTGGTAATAATAAAAGAATAAGTGAAGTAAGGAATTTTATTTCGTTAATTAAGCATATCGACTTAATATTGATTTTTTAATTTATAGTCCGGAATGTAGTGGGTAGGAGACAAGAAGTTACACTATTAAATATCATACTAAGATTGAGATATTTCTATTACCAACAAAATATACATTAAATAAATGTAGGCAGAATATATAGAACTTACCGTCAAATAAATTGAAGAATAATCAGCAACATATTAAAACTATAATATGATACTGTTTTGAATCTTAAGGCACTTCGGTTCCGACCAATAGATGTCTACTCTTGTATTTTTAACCAACCTAAATACCACTTGACAGGAGACACTTTAATTGCCATTAAAAAAGTAAGTGAATCACTTTTAGTAGACAAAAATCAAAAGTAATCCGAAAAGTATCGCTATGTTTTGCTGTTTAAGTTCAGACAAAGGAAAAACAAAACCTAAGCCCATAAAAAGTTATCTGCCTTGTACGTTAAATTTCTTAACAGACCGTCAGTGCCTGCATTGGATTTCCAAATTTAGTTCCGGTAAATTCAATGTCAAAGATGCGCCACGTTCAGAAAGGTCAGTTGAAGCTGAAGATGATAACATAAAGACACTAATCGAAGAACCGTGGAAAGACATTTATACAAGCTTGAATACGTTACTAAACTCAATATTTGAGTTCTACATGAACTTAAAGAAATTAATTTAACGAAGCCCATAAAGGCTTGTGACAATCTCCTGAAAAATTATCCATTTCTTCAAACGTATTTTCACTGGGGAGGAGAAATTGATAGTTTACGATAAAGTTGATTGTGGTGCAAGCCCGGCCAACAAGCTGCAACCACTTCGAAAGCAAATATCCATTAAAAGAAGGTTATGTTACCAATTTGGCGGGATTACAAAGGTGTCATGTATTTTGAGCTGCTGCACGAACTCCGCCTAGCTTCGTCCATCCAAAATTTTTGTACGTTTCGTTTAATTTTTGTGCATGTATTGATATGTATTTTTTTATTTTTGGATAGTAAGCTAAAGAATAATAAACATAAACATAAACATAAACCAAACCATAAATACGGCTGTGAACTGTTTGTCCAATTGGACAAATAGAATAACGGCTTCAATGAAAAGCGGTCAGAATTGACCAATCGTAACTTTTTTGTGTTCCACAATGACAACGCCAGACCACACGCCAGAAGTTGTCAGAGCTTGAATGGGATTTTACGGACCATCCACCATCTTTGATTTGATCTTTGTACATCTCTGGTTTCATTTGTTTACTGAGAAAGGCCAGAAGTTCTTTGAGTGTTGCATCATGGCGTTACGTAGAAGATGGTAATAGGTCATCGAAAGAAAGGTAAATACAGAACTGAATAAAATTATTTTTTCTATAGAAAATCGCCTTTGATTATTATAGAAAAAGAACTTAAGTCTCAACCCATTAGTTTTTAAGATAACAGTAGAATGCATAATAAGTACAAAGGCAAAAGAAGAAGATAATAACAAAGCATGTATTTCTTTTAAAAAGGTTTAATTAAGTTAGGTAATTTCAAATAAGTTAAAGTTATAATATGTAATATAACAGCCTTAATACCAATTTTCCTATTAATAGTCTTTAAAAATACCCATATTTTTATTGTTAAATCATTACTTATTAATTTACTCTAAAAAAGGTAGCTTGCAAAAAGAAAGACATAGCTTATTGGTAAAGAAAAACTAACTGGTATATTAAAAAAAAAATACTTAGACCTAATGTTGGGATTTTGGAAACTAGACAATAAACTAGAAACTAGAAAACAATGGGAAATTAAGTTAGAGTTAATAAACAAATGCTAAAAGAATGGAAGAAGACAAGAATGTTGATAAAAAATATAAAAACGTGGTGTGGCCGTGGACAAAAACCTAAACTACTATCCTACACAATTTCTGGGTAACCATGAAAGTAAGTATACCCACTAGGTTCTAAATTAGAACGGATAAAATACGGAATGTGTATATGTGATATGTATTAGGCAACTACTAAATATAGAGAAACTATGAAAGAAGATGAACATACTTAGATTAGAAAACTGCAGTAACCTGTAATTTAGCAGGTAGGAATGAAAAACTAAACTGAATCTCAAGGAGAAAGAAAAGAATATATTACTTATTATTCAATTTCATTTTGTTAACGTTCTTTATTAATTACTCGACAATTAAATTTTTAACTAGTCAAGACTATAATATATTTGCAAAACAGAAGTTGATTACTTTAAAATACTAAGAATAAAATAAAATTATATTAAATTATTTATAATGAAAGCATTTAAAGACGCCTAAATCAACCCAATCCATTGATAATGGCCACTTTGTGTCTGAAATGTATAATTTACATAAAATATGAACAAATGCCATTAGAGCTTTATTCGTTAAACCTCTAGTAGTTTTAATAATTTTATGACTCTTTTTTCGAATAGTAAAATTATTTGCAAATTTTTCTATAACAGTTTTTCATATTATGTATTCTCGTACGACCACAACCTGTGGCCTAATATTTTCAAATATTAGATTTAGATGTTTATGTTCCCCAAGAACTCAATTAGAATTTATAATTTTTAATGATATTCGACTTTTTGGTAATTGATAAAATGTTTATTTGCATATGACTTGAAAATGTATACGTATACAATTTAATGAAAATTAAATGTATGTGACAAATTGTTTCATGTATGCTGTTAATAATGGTATAACTTTCATTTTATTTTTGACATTTACGGGTGCTCTGTCAGGGTCTCATTTAGAACCTATACTTTTTAATCCTTTTGTTAATAATTAGAAACCATTTTAATACAGAATATTTATTTTTTTACAAGCGTTTTATGCAAACATTGCTTTTCCACAAATTAATGTGGTACTGCTAGATGATCAAATATGCTTTCAGAATAGTTATAATTTCCTGCGTGTAAATATGTCAAATGTAAGACAATTCTATTTCAGCATATGTAATTGAAAATAAGTTAATTTAAATAAATTTCTTCGAGTGTAATATGATAAATCGTTTCTCATTGCTATGTTCCCCGATTTCACAAGGATTTCTCAAAGGAATATTACTTTCCAACTTACAACAACAATTAAGACAGTAATAATATAAAACAATAAATTATTATTTACCTGTTAACAACAGTCAATAACCGGTTTCGATCTATTTTGGATCTCATTAGCGTGACGCAATTGAAGATACCGGGAGAGAAAAATTAACATGATATATGGACCGTTTATTTTGAAAGTGGTGTAAGTCCATGTTTGAAAAAAATGAGATAATTTCTGGAATAAAGGTGATTTTAATAAGCAAAAAGGATTTCTCTATTGTAACATTCAGCGTGAAACGTGAAGAAGGCCTAGAATCGATACTTGTTCTGCTACTCTCTTGATGGAACCAAATTTTCAAATTAGGAGAAGTAAAACTCTTGTTATGTTCCATTTCTTTTTTTCAGATAACTGACACGTGTTTCGGTCCTTGCGGATCATTATTATAATTATTAAAAGTTTTAACTTTGATAATGATCCGTAAGGACCGAAACACGTGTCAGTTATCTGAAAATAAAGAAATGGAACATAACAAGAGTTTTACTTCTCCTAATTTGAAGGCCTAGAAATAATTTGGGCACTATGACGGCATATGCTTATAAATTTTAACTGGTTACTTTTGATAGAACACATAAAAAGCTTTCCAGCATTTGAAAGTCAATATACTCGATCCCAAAATCAAGAATGGATGTTTTTAAATCCTGAAATAAACGTAAGAAAAATTTATACTTTATTATAACTTTAGTTCAGTTAATGAATGGACATACAGTAAAATCTTTAAGCGAGATTTCAAGTTACACTTCCATTTACTAAGTAAAAATACCTGTGCAAAATGCGATTTCTTAAACATGAAAATTAATACAACTAATGACGAAGAAAAAACATTTTTGTACAAAGACATGATGTTCACTTGTAAGATGCTGAATTAGCAAGAAAAGCTTTACAAGAAGATAAAATTATCAAAAAATCCTGATAAATACTTTTCCTCTTCTTTTGACTTACAAAAATCCTTACCCTGCCCTAAATTATCTGTCTCAATCGCGAAATATGTACAATTTAAACGAGGGTTTTCACAATTTCAACGACAATAAAGTTAATATGTATGTGTGAGGCGAAACTGTTGCTTCCAGGGGATCGCAAGAAGTAGCTTCTTGCAATTTGAGGCATTTAGAAAATGTAATGACCCAATGTCATGTTATTGCTTATAGTGACATGTGTGCTGGGCAAAATCGAAATTTACAAATGGCATTGGTGTGGTTAAAAGTTGCACAGTCTTTGAAAAATAACATTAACATGATTGATCATAATTTTTTTCTCTCGAAGCAGATTTTGTCATCATAGAAATGTCATTGCAAAAAAAGAATTTTCTGTACACACCACAGGATTATTATTATGTGATAGAACAATGTGGAAAACAATAAATTCATTTTACATGAAATGAAACGAGAGAATTTCGTTTCAATAAAAAATCTTCAAAATGCGTTTAAAATACATATAAGAAAAAAACACTAATGGAGAACAGGTAAATTGGTTGCAAATATGTTGGATGGGATTTCTCAAAAGTGCACCATAAACTATTTTATAGAAAACATCGATGAAAGACAAAGAATTTAAAACTGTAAATTTATTACCCACACGTTCTGTAAGACCGCTAAAATTTGAAGATATCACCCTTGGTATTAAGATACCAGGCTTATTACTTAGGAAAAATATAAAGACATCATGCATATTTCCGATGCATCATGCATATTTCGAAACACTTCCAATATCTTGTAGTTTTAACAATGTAATTAGCGTCACATTAAAAATACTACTTCTATTTTATGTCGTATCATTATTTGTAAACAAAATTGGATTAATATGAAGTATATTTTAAGTGATATTTGATTTTTCAAAAATGAAATTAAACGATTTTTACAATTGTCTAATTTTGAAAGTGGTGTAAGTCCAAGTTACATATTAATAAAACAGTAGAAACATTGCCAGACTTCATATAATTTGCTACTAGTCTAGTTTCATTATGACCAATAGAATTATTATTAAATGTACTACAACAATACTTTCGAAATGAAATTTAATATTCCTTCGGGGCTACCGGTGTTCGGTGTGTTTGAACTCCCATAAGCGTCGCCTTAAAAGCAGTACAAACGACTACCAAATTCCTAAACAAACAGAACGGTCTGCGGCCTCCAATTTGTGATCGTGATTTCCAGGAAGAGGTTTAAAATTTTTAAAGTTTTCTGTACACATCGACCGCACAGTGTTTACAAAGTAGTAGTCAATGGCGAAATAGTCGTGTACAACAAGTACTCCTTTACTAACAGTACTAAATTTATATTTATAAAACCAATATAAACAAAAAGAATCCATAGAAATTACGAAGGACTTTTTTTAAACCAAAACTATAAACTTAATAATTTAATAAGTTAGAATAATAGATATGTAAATTAACTTAGGTAAAGTATCCATAATTTAGCATAAGTAACTTAGCTTGTAGTAACCTGACGCATTTTCACTCTTATCATGTATTTACTTGTCACAAAAATAAAGACCTATTCTATTCTAATAAATTTACATTGCTTTTATAAATATAAAATTAGTATTAATATTCTAATTAATAAATATTTTGATATAATTCCCCACTTGAAAATGTATTTTTTAATATAATAATAAACTATTTTTGATTTTCAACTTTTTATTTTAACTCACTACAATTGTTTCACTACCCTGTATATTCTTCAAGTAAAAAATGTAATAAAATGTATTTATTTTCAAAGCTAAACAAGTTTTGTTTTATATGAATAATATTAATCAACAGAAGTAATTAACGCAGATATTTATACCACATATATCATCTTCTATTGTAAACACACTAAGATAATTTTGAGGTTATTAACTATTTTCCATCTATGAATTTATATTTCAAACTGGCAAAACCTTCTATGATAAGTCTTACTTAAAGTCTATTTTCTACATTCTAGTTGGTCGTATACACATTGTACAGCTTTGTACAGAGCTTGATTTATAGGAGGAAATTAATTTTTTCTTTGTTCACGATGCAATGAAACCGTAAACCAGAAATAATAGTTAACGACCGCAGCCGCCATTGAGGAGAGTATCGACACGGGGGCCCTTTCATATGCATGCACCCATTCCGGAGTGTAATTAAAGCACGCACATCTCATTTTCTCGCGAATATAAATCACTCACTTGTCAGTTCAAAGAGTTTGTTGTTAGAAATTTTCTAAGCCACAAGGCCTGAAATTGTCAACTGTAAATTAGCCTTGGTTCCTGCCTGAATACAAACATTCCTCAGAGTGGCGCGAAGCAGCGCGGATGTGGCGACGGTGGATTAATTTCACGTTTCACACTGTAACGCTTTTCAGTTGAGTTAAATTATCGCAAATGATCAGTGGCGAATGATTCGGATATAAATATTCCGATATTGCAGGATTTTAGGTCAATGAGGTCACTAAACGTACAAATTACCTCGTGGGCTGATGCCCCATCTTGTCCAAATATAGCTAAATTGTGTGAGGGGATAAATAAAATTTGTTATTTGCTTTAGATGTCTACTTTAAAAAAATAACTATTTTACATAAATATTTTAGAACAGATGATATGCGGGTGGAGTATACTTAGTATTCTTCCACTCAAACTCATAATTCTGGAAGATTGCACACTTAACAGCAGTAGATTTTAGCCAATTAGACTATTTTTAAGCCATCATTGGCTTATTATCTTATTTATTTCTAACCCATTAAATTGGAAAGATTTTAAAATTTAAAAAAGTGAAAATAAAGATTTTTTGTGATTAAGATTTTTGTGTATTATGTGCTGATGATCGATCTTATCTTAACGCTTAATAATGATGCTATTATTCAGTCAAAGAATATCTTTTAATTTGTTTATATTATAAGTGCTTATTTTGTTTAATTCAATACATCTTGTGATCTTGGGTATATCATGTGCTGATGTCCCATATTGTCAAAATATTCCCGACAAGCTAAATTGTACTGAAAGAATAATTCCAAAACAAGTTATATTTTGAAAGATTATAATGGGAACTGAGTTTATATTAAGATATTGGTGATGGGTTCTAAAGAAATATCAACATCGCGTGATCTTAAGCAGAAGTACTGATCATTGATTAATTATAGAGGTCTAAGAAAAATGCTTTTCTAGAGTGATTGTAGTCCTCCTGATTTAGATAATATACATCCTTTTATCACAACGAACAGATTTTTTACAAAACATCTACTTGATAAATTTAAGATATAAAATTAATGTCAAATAAATATTATCAAAATGCTATTACAATGACTTTTATTAAGACGATAATTCTTAAACCCAATAAGTGATTTTTTCATATTACTTGACAATGTTGACAACCAAATTCTGAAAATCTCTAAATTATTTACATAAATCTATTTGATACTGAATACAAGAAGAAATATAACTGTGTTTATTTAATTAAGTAGTAAACTTCAAAAAATCTCACAAAAGTTCATATTGAATACAAGAACCTTCTAAAATTTTGCTAATTATCGATCTACGATTTTATGGCATCGAATACTGAAGCCACTATTCTATCCAATCCTAAGATAGTAGTAACATATATTTATTGAAAAATTTTGTACATATTTACATTGGAATAATGAATAATGAATGAGGTGTTAATGTAATAATTTGTCAAAAGGCTGTCGACCAGAGGTCTTTCTGCCTTGTGCCATATGACTGGCGTCAGGATGAAATGATGAAATGAAATCAAATATGATTGAATTGGGATATTTAAATTTTGCGTTTATACTAGGGTTTCTAGGAAGACAATATTGGGATAATATATGGAAGTTGAAAGGATTTTTGGAGAATTTTTCTGATAGGAATCGAAGGCGTTCTAGGATAGGGATAACTAAAGTGGTATCATAGAGGAGCTGATTAGATGGATTGTATAAAGGATTAAGAGGATGTCGTTGTTTGGTTAGGGTACGGAGGAATGCTCGCTCGCTAACTTCAATATTACGGGAGGTTGGAATGCTGGGATTGGTATAGAGGGCACAACCATAGTCAAGTAGTGGGAGGCAAATTACTTTATAAATTCTAACAGCTGTGCTAGTATTAATCCCATTGTTCTTATAGGTTAAGCTTCTAAAGCATTTTGCCCTATAAGTTATTTTATTTTTTATTACGTCTACGTATTTTGTCTCTAGTGTTTTTATCATAACGTGTCACCACCTACAATGAAAGTATTACTTCTAGGCTACTATATTTTTTTAATTAATTTCGATCAATCAATCTATTGGTTGAGCCTTTTGAAAGGAAACATTGTTCATTTGATTTTTAGAGATAATAATATGGGTAGGCAATAAAAAACAATTGAAGAGAAAACCTGAGATAGTGAAAAAGTGTTTTTTTTTGTGATTTTTTTTTTCATTTAATATTCACAAATCTCTACATTTTCGACAATTAATAATTGTTTTTCTTCAGTTTTAGAAGAAGGAATAAACTTATTTTTATGGTTTTGAACAGTTAGCGGTTGTTTTTATTAATTTTGGTTGGAGTTTGTTCTACTCCATGTTTTCCTTGTTTATTTCTTTAATAATCTATTCTGGTCTTAAATATATTTATTTTTTAATAATATTTTTGGACAACACTTGATAAATATCTGCAAAGGTCGAAACTATAGTTGTGTCAATTGATAATATATTTTAAACTTTTTTTTGTCGAAAATTCTTTTGCTTTTACTCTATGAGAACTATCATATCGTAACGGTCGTCATCATTCTTTTCATTAGTATATTTAGGTTCGTATTTTTGATAATTTAATTTGTTTTTTATTTGTTAAAAACTTGCCAATTATTTTTATGGTAATCTCTGAGTTGTTGACAACTATTGTTTTTTCATTAATTTTGAAATGTTCCTTTAAAAAACTCATTTATTTTTAATAAAAATTATTTGATCTTATTTCTAAATTTATTATTAAAAAATGTAATTTTAAATAATCATCAAATTAAACTAATTCGAAATGAAGACAATGACTTCTTTGTTAATTGTTTTTTTGCGGGACCTTTCGAAAGATTTTTCACAAAAGTATACGTTGTTAGCAATTATCAATTAACTTTTACGAACACTCATTTATTGTTTCTTTGATTGTTTTTAGAGTTTAATAAGGTTATGAATAACTCTTTGAATTCCAAAAAAAGTGTCTTTACTTTCACAATTCTTTGTAAATTTCATGTCTCTTCAGATGAATGAAAGATTTCAATAAAATTGGAAATCTTAGAACTATGTATGTATAATACTACTGTCACTAGGGTGGGGTGAATATTTTAAGTAGTAAAGGACTTTAATAGTTCAGTTTGTTCATTGATTAGTAGGCCCGTTTTTTCCAAATCTGTTGATTTACAGGTTTTCCAGTAGATTTAATTTCCTTCTTTTTTTTCTCTATGAAAGATCTACAATTCTTGGTTAAAGCTATGGTTTTCAGCAGATGATTCGCTTTGGTTGAGGCGTTCTTTTTCTTTTCCCATGCACTTTTATATTCTGCAATTCTTCTTCAAAAGATCGCCCTGTTTGTCCGATATACATTTTTGGGCAATCATTACATTTTGGCATATACACTCCACAACTATCGAATTTGTTTATTTTACCTTTATTATTCTTAATAAATTTTTCTAGGTTATTGTTAATTCTAAATGCTATTTTAATATCTATTTTTTTTCATTTCTTTATTGGTTTGGTTGCTTAAAAGTTGAGGAAGCATAATGAATGGTGTTTTTAAAATATTTTTTTTGTGAGACTGATTAGGTTTGTTATTATTTGATTTTATTTATTTTTTATAAATTTTATTTTAAAAATGTTAGTGTTTGTCCAGAAATTTGGACAAAAAATTACTATGTTTCTGATAATTACTATTTGTTATATATTCTTTTAAATTTCTATTATTTTTGACAATTATCTAATCTATCTATTATATTTTGATAATAGTTTTTTCTTCAAATGGATTTTTCAATAATCTTTACTGTTCTTTAAAATATGCAATATTCTTTTGATCCTCCTGAATGTTATTTTTTTAAACTCTCTTCGACAATTGTAAATCAATTTTTCATGAGTTTGCAAATTGTTTTTTTATAAATTTCCACTAATTTTGATTAAAATTTTCATAAATTTCTACTATTCCATTAAGAATAAAAAACAATTTGTTTGTAAACTCTTTTTTGGAAAATTGTTCAATTCTTTTTCATCAACTTTCATATGTTCCCTCTTCGTTATTTTTTTAAGTTCTCAATTGTTTATTTTTTCCATAATCATTATAATAAGGAATAAAAAATGATTTATTTCTAAAAATTGACAAACGAATTACTCTTTTATTTGAGTTTATATTCAAATTTAAAAAAATTAAACAAATTATGTTTATGTTTATGTTTATGTTTATGTTTATTATTCTTTAGCTTACAATCCAAAATTAAAAAAATACATATCAATATCTACACAAAAATTATATTAAACGTACAAAAATTTTGACTGGACGAAGCTGGGCGGAGTTCGTGCAGCAGCGACGATCTTCCACTCTAACCCTTGTTGGTCAAGATGCTGAGGGAGTAAATATCCTCTTGAACATCTGGATTCTTCTAGAAAATGCTTTAATTTTCTATTTTGACTTTAAATCATTTGTTTTGGACAATTATCAATTAATTTTCATGGACTATTTTTTTAGGCTGTGGCAACGAATTAAATTATTAAATTAAACGCACTAACATTACTAAAGGCTGAAAACCTAAACTAAAATGCGACACAGCAAGAATAATAAAATGTTTAGTTTTTAAAAGGATATGTTATAAAAGAAATATAATTGATTGTATGAATAGATTAAGTTAAAATTCATAAAAATAAAAAATAATAACAAATTACAAATAAAATTTAATGTTTACCAAATATTCCTCCCAACTGTAAAAAGTATGTCCAATTAAGTAATGTTTAATCATTAATTTGAATTTATTTATTGGCTGTTGTCTTAGGTGATCAGGAAGTGAGTCGTAAAACCTTATGCAGTGGTATTTTGTGCCTGTTTTTGATTTACTTAAACGAAGTTGGTGATGATGAATCTGATCTATTTGCCGAAAGCTTGGAGATAGTCGTCAGTATAATTAATACTAGTATATTCAAATTCGAACCTCTATCGGAGAATGATCCAGATAACATGTGGCTTTGTAAAAGAGGAAAATAAGCCACACGAAGAACATTTAGAGACACTTTCTTCACTAATGAACGCAATGCAAAGCTTGGAAGCAGGTACGTTACAGGGTGTGTCCCATGACAATAAAGATGTGCTGTATATACCAAAAAAACTTTTTTTTTTGATTCTGGCACCTTTGCAGAAAATTGTGTAGTATTAGATTTGTTTTTATTTAGTTTCAATTTGTTGCTATGATAACCAATTGGAGGCACTCAACATTATTTCCCAGTTCAATAAGTGTTGACCCTTAACACTTTAGTAACTTTTCGTAAATGAAATACAATAACATTTTCAAATATTTATTTTGTTGATTGCGACAATTGTTTCGACGCACTGTGTCTTCTTCAGGCAATGAAATGACATTGACTTCTGTTAGATAGATATGATGATACAATTCACAGTTCCTAGGATGCAGGTTGAAAAGTACAGCTTTATATTTAGAGGCCTTCGATGTGTCCAAAAATGATGTTTTACAAATTTGTTTGCTTTCGAAATTGTTTCTTTTATTTCTTTATTTGCTAACTCATTATTAAAACAGCTACATCATCAATCTAATGTATATGCACATTAAAATATTAGTTTTTTTATAAGCATAACAAAAAAAATATTTCAATTCGTACCAAGGAATTAATGTAGTTTTAGATAAACAAAAGGCTAATGATTTAACAATTACAATCAAATTATAACATAAAAAAGTCATTATTGCAAGTTCGGCTTGTCATTGTCAACTATTAAAATTCTTTATTCAATAAAGAAGAGGCCCCTCTGGCCATTTACAAATATTTTTGTTTGATACAAAGTTACAATTTTATTGGAATTATTAAACAATGTTTCACGAAGTAAAAACCTCTACATTAAAGTATTTAATGATTTAATGTCTGACATTATTAACATAATATTTTTCTGTCAAAAAGTTAAAAAAATAAGAAATTATTTCAGTGGCAACATAAAAGTTTTATTATTAAATATTATATTTATAGTAGTAGTAGTATTTGCCTATCGACCACGTGGTCCTTCCAAGTGTAATTTGTGTTTTTGGGTATGTGTAGATGAATTTGCTACTTTAAAGTACAGCCAATAGTAACTCTAAAGCGCCATTATTTGTATCCCAATGGCGAATGGTACCTGTCATCCATTCAATTGTTGACCCAGACCAATAATGCAGCACTTATGTGCTCATCATCGTCGTTTTTTTTCTATTTATATTTTTGCACATCTAATATAAAATCGAATTGCAACTTGTTGCAAAATTCAGTTTAAAACAATCGATTGCACTTTCAATTTGCAATTCCAAAATAAAGTTGGAAACTATTCGACACATTTTTTTTTGTAATCTAGACGGCCAATATTTCTGTCACTTCTGGAAACAATCAGCCGTTTTCGAGTCACGCAGCCTGTCGATTGTTTGCGTCCGGTTGCCACGTTTCGCGGCATTTAACTGTTTCCAGGTAATTGTTCGCCGTCATGTTATCTACTTTATCAGGCAATTGGCACATGGAGTCTACGACTACATTTTGACGGAACGAAACGAAAAATCGGTTTGAACGTGTGCACGGTCGATTTGAAAACAGCTTCTTACGTGATTGCATGTTTACTCGATCGGGGTAACCTTTTTCTAACCCGTGACCGGTTATCTCTTATCGCTGGCTCTTTATGTAATGCACACACATTTGGTCGCAGTCAATAGGAGAAGTTGTTGATCAACATAGGTTTAATATTGATGGTGTTTCGGCTCGGATGATTGGAATGAAAATTGTTTTCTGATTTAATCGAAGCGTTTGGTAGGAATATTTGGATATACTTCATTGACAAGGTGGTTGAGTAATGTTTTAAATGTAACATCAAACATGTGATGATTAATGAATACCTATTAATTTATTTTGATATGAAGAGAATTTTTATTACAATTTTTAAGCAATAAAGTATAATTTTTGAAAATAAAATATCTTATGTCTAAACAGGTCGATATATCCAAATTTCAATTACATTTCAAAAAAATATTAATGAATCACCAATAAAATTGATTTATGCAAATGCGTCTAGTCCACATTCATCAAGCTTAAACTAATTTTTGTTCTAACAGAACTAATTTACAAGAAATATATATTTATTTTGAAGTAGTCTTAATAAGACGAAATGTTTTTGTGTTTTTTGAAGTAAACTTTTGACCTATAATTGCAAGAAGCGATATTATAAATCCAAAACTAAAAGTTAATCTTAAACTAATAAATTTAGATTCAAGTACAATATTTCTAAACTTTCCAAAATAAATGAATCAACATATTTTAAATACTAGTTTTCCAGATCGAGTAAGGTTTTCGCCTTGATTCATTGATGAAAAGTTATAATTCTATTAATAGACTATTAGCTTACTTAAAACTATACACACCTATAACATATTATGAGTATCGTGCAAAATAAAAAGAAAGCAATTCTAGGCGATATTTCACGTTGCGTAAAAGTATCAATAAAATGGTAAAGGTCTACAGGATTCTGCAACATCTCAATACTCAATTCAAAATAGAAACATTATTGTCAAATTAATGAATTCTCGATTTTTAGTAACTAGAAAAAATAATCCTAGGCTAAAATTATTTATACATTTTAATCATAAAACTATTCAAAATCTATCTCTATTTTTACTTTTTCTGTACAAAGCAGGTAATGTTTTTAATCATGATTTATTTTGAATAAACAATTTTAACGGAAATACATGTTTTGATGTGTACTAAGCTCAAGTCTATATGTTTGTATCTAGCAGTGTATGTATGTATGTGTCTCTGTATTTCAAAAACTTCTAAGTTTTTAAACAAAAAAATTAAACTTAATTTTTTTATACTTTGTCATACATCATGATTACGAAGTATGTTAGGTAGCATCATAAACTTTTACTTTTTATTATCACTAGTTTCATCCTCTTTGGATAATTTAATAGAAGTACAAATTCGTGTTACAACAAAGAGTTTTAATTTCAAACATACTTCGTTATTATTCTTTGTTGACAGAGCAGTAAAGTTTTTAGTAAAATTTCATGCACTGGAAGCGAGTAAACACTCACAAGGCTGTCTTTTTCGGATTAAACTACATCTCTAAATAGCCATCTCGCAAATTTAAACATTTGTCATATCGTGTGACGAGTTTTTGTATCCCAGCTTCATATTATACCATGGAATACGTAATCACAGCGTGTTTACCACTTAGAGCAAATTTTCGAATAATACAAGTAGTCTTTAACAATTTAATGAATATCTGTTCGTGGAACATTGCGGAAAAAATCACTGGTCTCATCAATTGTAACGTGCCGATCGTTAACTGAACTCACCAGTTCACACTCATCAATATGGGTGTTCTGTCTTCCTAAGTTGAAACACCATACACATCCTTCAATTGATGATGACTATCTAGAAATCCAATCACAACCCTAATTTCGCAACTGGGGGTGTTCTTTATTATCTTGAACATTATAAACACACGCATAAATAGCACAGGCAATATCAGCGAGACGTAACTTTGCAAACCGGCAGCTGAAATACAACTGAACATAAACAGGTACATAATATATAAGTTTTCATTCTGAAAACAAATAAGCCATATATGACAAATAAACTGGTGAAAGACCACCAAAGTAACCTCTACTGGCAGCAGAGTGATGAAAGCAGCATAGACGAGAGTGGAAGGATCACGTAGACGTGAACTTGAGCCTTTTCATGTGAAGTCAAAATTTTTGTATACATGTTCCTATAAAATCATTTGTAAGTCTTGAAACAGTTATATTAACATTGGATAAATAAATAAATATCAAATATCAAATACTTTCCCGTAATACCTCGTACAATATCGTTTATGGCTACAAGTCCAATCGTGTAGGTTAGTATTTTTAAAATTAATTCAAAGATTAATGTAAATTAAGCATTTGTTACATTTTAAATCACATAACGTATAACTCGAGACCTTTTTTGGTTTTTCCAATTTTCATCTGTTTTGCAAATTTAGCAATCTATTCTCAAGAAAACTGTTAAAAGCTTAAAAACTGTTTAATCTTTAGCAGTTTTTTTAACAGCAGATTATATTTTTTGCTAAATTTATTTAAAGCAGATATTTAAATATTCTTCGAACGATCTTTTGACGATATTTTTTAAATTAATTTAATTTTTTTTTAAGAAAAACTGTTACAATTACAAATTACAAAATATTCTAAGTTTTAAAGCAATTTTAAATTGTTTTAAAATTATCCCTTAGCAGCAAAATTTTATAAATGTTTTTATTTTTCAAATTTAAATATTGTTATTTTTGTTAATATTATTTAGATTTAAAATTTCTTCTTTGATGTGTTATTTTTTTTAAATTAAATAAAACACTTTTCACTTTGTTTTACCACAATAGTCACAGTAAATACATAAAGATTAATAAAGATTAGTTTATGATCGAAACTATATTCACAGTCAATAAATAACTATTGTGGTAAAACAAAGTGAAAAGTGTTTTTTTTTGTTTTAAATAATTCCGTAAGTTTTGTATTAGTTGTAATAGTGCAGTTAAACCATTTTCAAATCAATTTCAATTGTTTTTATTTTAAAAATTTTCAATTGTTATAATTTGTCCTAAATATGTCAAATGTTTTTTATTCAAAAGTGGTTTAAAAACAAATTTTTATATAATATATTATTTTCCAGAAAAGTTGTTGGTTTTTGGTAATTATACAACTATTTTTTTAATCAATCATTTAAATTATCTAATTTCTTTTAAGTTCAAGAAATTCTCAAGTATATTTATTTTTGTAATATCTTATAAATATTATAATTATGAAAATGTAGCTTTTTTGTAAAATTTAAAGTAATTCTTTTCTGAGTAAACTTAAAGTTTTTTTGTCAATATTCTCTCTATTTTAAAGAAAATTTTAGTATTTCTTGCTTTTTTTGGCACATTCTAATTACTTCAAAACTAAAAAAACGTAGGTTTATAATGTATAGCAATAAATAAATGTTATATACCTATCCAACTATTTTAAAATAAATTTTAAACTGTTTTTGTAGAAAGCTTTGAACTGTTTTCGCAAGTAAATTGTAACCGTTTTTGTAATACATTAAATGTTACTTTCTTAACTATTCTTCAAGTATATTTTGTTTTTTTTTTAATTCTGTTTATTTTTTTTCTTTCATAGTTTCTTTGCTAAATTTTAAATTATTTAAAGAACTTTTTAATTAGTTTGTTTTTGCTAAAACTTAATTTTCTTTTTAAGAAAATATTCCATGTTTTTAAAGTTTCATTGATCTTTTGATTAACTTTTTGTATAGTAAAATACTTTTTTTGGTCAACAAGAAAACGGTTTTTTTTTCTTAGCGGATTTCAATTGGTTTTTGCGAAAACTCCAACTGTTTTGTTAATTCTTAATTAATAGTGCTTGATATCAAAGATGACTGTATATTAAGCATTTATTACTTTTTTAATCACATAAAGTATACCTCAAGACCTTTTTTGGATTTTCCATTTATCATCTGTTTTAGCAAAAAATGTAATCTGCTCTTAAGAAAATAGTTAAAAGCCCAAAAAATGTCTAGCTTTTAGCAGTTTTTTACAGCAGATTATATTTTTTGCTAAATTTATTTAAAGCAGATATTTAAATACTTTTTCTTTGCCATCTTTTGACTGC
This sequence comes from Ontholestes murinus, assembly GCA_963969525.1. Taxonomy (NCBI): domain Eukaryota; kingdom Metazoa; phylum Arthropoda; class Insecta; order Coleoptera; family Staphylinidae; genus Ontholestes; species Ontholestes murinus. The sequence goes on from OZ018387.1 coordinate 48,321,808, forward strand.
ATTTTTTATTAAACTCAATTTTTTATAGAAAAAATATTCGATTGATTTTTCACAAAAAAATCTACATTTTAAAGCAATTTTAAATTGTTTTAAAGTTTACAAATTTGCCCTTAGCAAACTTTTTAAAATGTTTTTGTTTTTCAAATTTAAATCATTTTATTTTTATTACAATTTTGAAGAATTTAAATTTCTTCTTGGATGTGTTATTTTTGTTTAGTTTTAAATAGATAATATACACTTTTCTAATAGTTAAAATACTACAGTTAAACCATTTTTAAATAAATTTTAAATGTTTTTATTTTAAAAATTTCCAATTGTAATAATTTGTCTTAAATAGTTTAATTGTTTTTTACTTTCCCTATATACGAAGTATATATAGGGGAAGTATTGTGATCGTGTTTTTTTTTGAAACATTTTTTTTGCGGAAATATCCGTTTTGAGGTCCCCTGAGTCCATTAAACTAATTTCTGGAAAAAAAATAATTTGTGTCTGTGTGTGTGTGTCTGTGAGTCCGTGGGTGCTGTATCTCAAAAACGACTTATCCGATTGAGATGAAACTTTAAACGTAAGGTTTTATCGTTAAAAACTGGAACTGAAATGCTTTTGGTAAACATTCATAAACCGGAAGTGGGTGTTTACTCGAGGCGTTTTTTGTTTTTTACTTTCCCTATATACGAAGTATATATAGGGGAAGTATTGTGATCGTGATTTTTTTTTGAAAAATTTTTTTTGCGGAAATATCCGTTTTGAGGTCCCCTGAGTCCATTAAACTAATTTCTGGAAAAAAATTGTTTGTGTCTGTGTGTGTGTCTGTCTGTCTGTCTGTCTGTCTGTCTGTCTGTCTGTCTGTCGGTGGGTGCTGTATCTCAAAAACGACTGATCCGATTGAGCTGAAACTTTAAACGTAAGGTTTTATCGTTAAAAACTGGAACTGAAAAGCGTTTGGTAAACATTCATAAACCGGAAGTGGGTGTTTACTCGAGGCGTTTTTTGTTTTTTTCCGATATTTTTTTTAATATGAAAAATATTACAAAACTTTTCAAACAAAAGTTAAAGAGAATGAGAAACTGAACAAATTTTGTTAAAATATATTTTTCATAAAATTCTTAACTTTTGAGAAAAAAAATAAAAATTGAAATTTTTGACATTTTTTTGCCAATTGCTAATAACTATTGAAGCAACATGAAAGTTATATAACAAATAGTTGTAGAGAATTCAAAATTGAATAAATTATTGGGAATAACCTTTTTGCATTAACCGCATAGTTTTCGAGTAAAATATAGGGAAAGTACTATGATGGCCACATCACCATTTTTTCCGATATTTTTTTTAATATGAAAAATATTACAAAACTTTTCAAACAAAAGTTAAAGAAAATGAGAAACTGAACAAATTTTGTTGAAATATATTTTTCATAAAATTCTTAATTTTCGAGAAAAAAATTAAAAATTGAAATTTTTGACAGTTTTTGCCAATTGCTAATAAACTATTGAAGCAACATGAAAGTTATATAACAAATAATTGTAGAGAATTCAAAATTGAATAAATTATTAAGAATAACCTTTTTGCATAGTTTTCGAGTAAAATATAGGGAAAGTACTATGATGGCCACATCACCATTTTTTTATTCAAAAGTGGTTTGAAAAACAAATTTTTAATTGTTATTTTCCAGAAAAGTTTATGTTGTATTTTGGCAATTATACAACTATTTTTTAATCAAATTAAATTCAATTCAATTCAATTTTTTTAAAGAAAAAGTAATTGTTTTTTTTTCAAAAAATCTACGTTTTAAAGCAATTTTAAATTGTTTTAAAGTTTACAAATTTTCCCTTCTTAGCAAAATTTTTTAAATGTTTTTGTTTGTCAAAATTAAATCTTTTTATTTTTGTTACAATTTTGAAGAATTGAAATTTCTTCTTTGATGTGGTATTTTTGTTTTGTTTCAAATAAATCTGTAAGTTTTATAATAGTTAAAATAGTAGAGTTAAACCATTTTCATATAAATTTCAAATGTTTTTATTTTAAAATTTTTCAATTGTTATAAATTGCCTTAAATAGTTCAATTGTTTTTTTATTCACAAGTGGTTTGAAAAACAAATTTTTAATTGTTATTGTTCAGAAAAGTTTATGTTGTTTTTTGACAATTATACAATTATTTTTTAAACAATCATGTAATTTATCTAATCCTTTTTTTATTTCAAGAAATTCTCAAGTAGTACCATTTTTGTAAAATGTTATAGAAGTGAATATTATAATTATGAAAAAGTAGCATTTTTTGTAAAATTTAAAGTAATTGTTTACTGAGAAAACTTTTTTTGTCAATCAAAATTTGAATATTTCTTGCATTCCAATTACTTTGAGACTTAAAAACCGTGGGTGAGTAACTGGTTTATAATGTATCGCAATAAATAAATGTTGTATTTCTATTCAACTATTTTAAAGTAAATTTTAAACTGTTTTCGTAGAAAGCTTTGAACTGTTTTTGTAAGTAAACTGTTTTTCTAATATAATAAGTGTTACTTTCTTAACTATTCAAGTATATTTTGTTTTTTTTTAATTCTGTTTATTTCTATATCTGCATTTTTATAATGAAGTTTCTTTGCTAAAATTTTAATTATTTAATGAATATGTTTATTACTTTACCTGTATAATATGCAAAAATACTTTTACTGTGAGCGTTAAGTTTGATTTTGCTAAAACGTAAGTTTCTTTTTAAGAAATTATTATTAAGGTTTCAATGATCTTTTAATTAACTTTTTGTTTAGTTATATTCCTTTTTTGTTCAACAAAAGAACTGTTTTTTCTTCAATTGGTTTTTGCAAAAATTCCAACTGTTTTAAAAGCATTTTTTATTATTTTACATTCTGAGATTCTAGATTTACCTTTCTTATTATTTTTTAACCACATTTATGCTATTTACATGCTTTACTTTAATATGTAATATTCCAACTGCCTTTTAATGATTTTCTGTTTAATTTCAACTATTTCTTTTTTAAGAATTCAAAGATGTCATTTCTTGAAATATTGTGTTTTTATTTTTTTCTTTATCAATGTTTATTTAAGCTATTTGGTTTAAAAATTTCATTTTTTTTTCAAATATCAGTTTTTTGCAATTTTTATTTCAAGTAATATTTCCTTGGCAATTTTATTAAAAAATATAAAAGTATTTGTCAAAGTGACAAATCTTTGTAAACATATCCCAAACAATTGGGAAACACAAGCCGTTTAATGCATAGAAAAGTTTGAAGCTTATTTACAATTTTATGAATTTTAGTAAGTTTGAGTGGAAGAACATTTTCCAAGATGAACTCCGCCCTTCAACTTGGTGTCAAAATGTTATTTGTATATTTTCAATATTTTTATCTATTTTGTAATAACTACAGTTTTTTAAGCAAGTATGATAAAGAATAAATAATAAATAAATAATAAAATACTAACGATTTTTTCTGTTTTTTCTTTAAGAATTTCTTATTTAATTGTAAGTTAATTTTAAACTAACTGGTCTTCAAATGTTTTTCGTAGAAAATTTAAGGTTTTTTTACCATTTGAAATTTAGTCTTTAAGCAAATATTTTTATAGCATTTTTGTTTGTTAAATTATAACTAGTTTTAAACAAATTTTTAACGGTTCTCATATAAATTTTCAACTGATTTTCTTTCCTTGGGAAATTGAAAGGTAAAATATAGTAAAGCAACGGTTTAAAGTATTATTTTTTTGTAAAATGATAAATAAACATTACTACTAAATTGTGAAACCAACCAAGTGCCTTTCTACAAAAAACCCTTAATATTACTACTTCAATAGACTGGAATTGTTTTTTTATATATAAACAAATTTCAATTGTTTCCATTTTTGTGAACTTTTTAATGACGTTTTCTTATGTTTTTTACTATAGGGTTGAAAGTTCGTAAAAACTGACAGTCGAACACTCGCCATCATGGGTGTTCTCTCTTCCTAAGTTTTTTTTTTCATACACATCCTTCAATTGACACTCTTTATCACTGGCGGCGTTTTTTTTATATCTTGAACATTATAAACACTCACATAAACAGCACAGACAATACTAGTGAGACGTAACTTTGCACACAGGCAGCCGAAATACAACTGAATATATTAGCACACATTTGGCGCCTACTTTATTTGCCAGCGCTCCGCATGATATCTACATTCCTACTATCCCTCGTATATTTTTACAAAATTATAACAACAATAATGTTGATGTTGTGTTTAGTTTTAGTTTTTAAATATTTGAATACATGGTGAATGGACACTTTCCCATTCTCCAACCATTAAAAACATTTTTTTTTGAGAGAAAATTGAGGAAGAACGTAATTCATATATTATAAGTAAATAAAAATACAATTTTTATTTAATATTACTGAGCCTGGACCTCAGAACTCGAATCGCCCAAATGTTACAACGTGTATTGCGAGAGGATATTAGAAGCCTTTGAGATGTGGGCCTACCGTAGGATGTTGAGAGTATCATGGATAGAACATGCGACCAACGTGGAGATTCTGAGAAGAGTGGAGAAAGACAAAGAGGTCATCCAGGAAGTGAAAATTGCAATATCTCAGCCACATCATGAGAGGTCCGAAATATAAAATTCTATGACTCGTAATCCTTAGGAATCTGCGAACATGGTTTAATGTCAGGTCATCTGACCTATTTAGGACTTTAGTTTCCAAAATCAAAATAGTAATGATGATAGCCAACCTCCCGAATGAAAATGGCATATAAAGAAGAAGAAGAAGAAGCATAATGTTTTTGGCTATACTATATTTTATAGACAATAAAACATTATTTTAAACTTAAGTACATGATAAGTACCAGTCGGTATTAAGTGGTAAACCTGTCCTAATCATGATTCTAACCGATGTGAGTACCACAATTTTCATAATTGGAACCGTACAAATTGCCAGTCGTACAACAAATTAAGCATTCAGGTCAAGACATCCATTTAAACAGAAATTGGCGCGTGCTTCAAAAAATAAATAAATAAATGTGCAATCGTTTAGCCTGCAGTCGAGAGATTCGCAGGAATAAAAACAAGGCGCTGACTATATTTATAAACGCTGATAACTGAACCAGACAAATAGTGTAATCTCTGGACGTCGTAGTCGTCTTGACCCACATGTTAAAAATCGTTAAAATATTGCGATGTTCTAATAAGATACGAGAAAGTTGCATTCATTTCGCCACGGTAAATTTAGCAAATAGTTAAAAATTAAAAATAAATATAGGTTTTTTAATGTAGGTAGATTCTAAACATTAATTAAGCAAATGAAAAAAAATCATTTATTTATAATTCCAGCTGTGCGTTAAAATCGAATACAAATACATAAAACACTTAATATCAGAAAAAAAATATGAAAAATGAAGAGAACGGTTGTGGCCGTTACTACGTAATAATCTATACCTACACTGAATTGAAAAATTTGCTATGATTTAACCAGAAGTAATTTTTTGTGGTTGAAACTTAGTGAATTTTTCAATTCAGTGTTAATATGAGAAACATTGATTTAACCTAAATCAGGTTCAATTTCCAGTGTATGTTAGCAATTTCTGGAAAATTATGTTCAAAATCCTAATGTACTCCTAGACATCCCAATATCCAATCTAAACACCACATCTACTTTCGCTCTCCATTTGCAATAGGGCAGAAAGACCCTTAGTTGATAGCTCAGACATATACGTACCAACCCCATCTGTTAATGCATTTATATAATTAATATAGCATTTTATTATATTTAATGATTATTTTAGCTATTCAAAGAAAAAATTCAATTTCGACCTTTAAAAGACGGTGCAGATTTATGGTATGAATTATAGATATATCCTATACACTATTTTAAATTTATTGCTTTTATTTATTTTAAAAAGCACAAGAGATAATGATGAATTTAATTTAGATTTACATTGACACATTACTAAATGTTGTCATAAGACAAAGCCTTCTCTAGTAAGAAGAGCGTATTTTCATTTGCTAGTTCTGTATTTCCTAAATTAAATAACATTATCCATTTTGTCTTAACTTGGGAAAAGTCTGGTTTTGCCTTTAGCTATTATTGATTACTTTTTTTGAACATTGTTGGAACACTGTCCGTTATGAGTGAAACAGTTGCCCGTTGTGCAGACGACTCTCGTCTCACGTAAAAAAGGGCAAACACCGTTCCCTAAACTAATAATCTGTTAAAAAGGCAAATATTTGCCGACCGTAAATTTGTACACTAAATGGATTGGGACACTCTAGGTGTCTGGTGGCTCGTTCATCGCCAAACCCGTGTCTCGCTGAAGCACCCAACCGGCCACCGTTTCTCTCCGAGAACAAATATATACGTATTACCACTAATTATCATACTTAAACAATTATAATAGCGTGTATGTAACTTACTCTCGCGACCGTCATTTGCATAAAGACAAAAATACCACTTCTGTGCTCCACTCCACGCACGCCAGCGTCTTCGTCGTCTTCTTGCTGCGCGGCATATGCGCCAAGTACCAAAACTAATCTTTGGTCAATGCCCCGTTAACATTTCTGCATTGTTCATTATAATGTGCATTATGAAATACGTTATTACCTGTGCAGCATTCATCAAAGAAATATATTTCCTAAAGGTAGTTTCTCAAAAACCAAACTAAAATTAATATGCAGCAAAAATTATGTAATGTGATGATAAATTAATCTCTATTTTCTAGGGTTAACTTTATTTCCCTTTTTATACTCTAGGATTATATCTTCATATATTTTAAGCACATTCCTTCATTTAGTACTTTATTTATAATTTTGACTAGTATAGGTTTTTTGTTTTGTTTTATTAGATAATTCATAACTTTGTCAAATTTAGATACTTTGTGATCGGTTAACCCAATTATAAAATTATTAACTTCGTCATAATTTATATGTCTAAAAGTTAGATATTTTTTTCCTAAAGGATATTTTTTGAAAGTTGTAACCATATCAATACACTGTTATTCAAAAATTTTACTTTTAAAGTTACGTTATCTTCATCTGGATTAATTACTCCAGCTCGTTAATCGAAAAATAAATACGAAGGAAATTCTTCCGTGTCGATTTGAATCCCAATGAGAAAATGCATAGTGTCCTGTTAATCGATAAAAACCAAGATTTGTTGCCTGCAATAATTTTTATTCTGTTTGCTATTTCTGAAATTTCTTGCTTTATATAAAGCAGAAAAAGTTGTTTGATTACATGTACCATTTATCGTCATCTAGATTCCATGTAAGTATTGAGTGGATGTCATTTTGAATTATTTTTATATTCGCCAAAATAAAAATGATCGTTGAAGTGAAAGTCAGATGCAAAACTCAAAAATAACCTCCTAGTTAAATTGTTTATCAGTGTAGAGTCAACCAATAGAAAAAGTTTGGATGGATATTAATTAACAAGTTATAATTATCGGATTTAGAATACTCCAGAAACTCCAATGACTTATCAGACGAAAAAGAAAGAGGCCAATTAAAGATGACAGTTGATGCTTAAGAGAAGATATAAAGCAGATGGCAGAAATACATTGTTGTGATGCAATTCAGATATAACAAATGATATTTGAAAGAAGACAGAAGACAAATATTAAAAGCAAAGAGGCAAAACTTCGCTGAAATTCTTTAACCTAAAGTTAGTATTATTTGTATGGTTTTTCCTTCCATATTCTGTATGTCCCGTTAATTTATTTGTATATATTGTAACTATGTTTGACAAAGTTTAAATAAAGATAAAGTACTTTCGATTATCTAACCCTTAATGACATGTAACACAATAGTAATGAAAAATGCAGGTAGAACAATATAATTTGAATGATGTGGCGTTTATTTGTTTCATCAAAAGATTCACTCATCAATCACAAGAGGCGGTACTCGAAAAAATAGGTCGCGGTTTTACCGGGATAGCAGAAGGCGATCATGTGAATGTTCGGCTGAGCGAGTTTTCACGTGGATATCTGATATTTCCGTCGTTCGGAGCAAAGGGGTAAGGGGTTAAACAACCCTTGATAATGACCCGCAAAGGTCGAAACTATAGTCCTAAAGTTATTGTAAACGTCTTCATATTTATATTATAAAATAAATTGTGGTTAAAACATTGTAGAATGTCTTATTTTTTATTTATAAAAGTTATAACATAGCAAATATTACAACTTCACCTGATTTCAAAAAGGTAAAAAGATTATTCTTATAAATTAAAAATAACATTGGGCTCAGAACAGAATCTTAATCTTAAAACCTCACTTAGTTTTCTAGATCCAGAGCACATAGACCTAGAGGAAAAATATGTTCTTAAGTTACTTTCCACGTACTTTTTAACGAAAAAAAAGTCTAGATAAGTAAATACGAATAACTTTTTAATATTTTATTCACACATACACACCTTGTACTTGCTCCCAAGGTTCTTTATGGATACCGCTAATTGTTACACATTATTCCTCATCTTTCAAATGGGATTTAAATAGCTGTAAGGCAACACCTCTGATATTTATATTTTTTAGTTTTTACAGTAGGATTAAATCATTGGCATAATCGAAAGATTTTGACATGTAAATATTGTAGTTTATATTATCAAGAAGCAGTTAAAATAACTTGCTTATAGCTATTTCTTTTTTATTTTTCCTAAAGGCATATTAATTATTAAAGAGCGTTTTGTGTACGACATTAACTTGTTTTTTATTACCAATCCTAAGACCTTACTAATTAAGGTCTGTAAATGTAACAGTCGTTTTGTTTTCATTCCGAAATATAGTTATTCATTTAGAATAAGTAAACCATCCACAAAAAAAAACAAATAAGAAAGGCATGTATGAACTGTATGTGATATATAATTAAATCTAGTACAAAAATTTCTTTAACTCAAACCTTTTTAATCTTCTAATCGCAGCGTTGAGCTTCAGTTGTATATATTAGTTGGTTCAATACAAAATTAATCAACGTAGTCAGTTATGTTTAACGGTAACGGGTAACTGCAATGTTAATAAAGAACTCGTTCAAACTAGATTTTCGGCATTAATTATATTCCAATGTGCTTCAGATCTAAATATCTAAATATAACTTATTGCCTGGAGGTAGTATATAGTTTTTTACTCTCTACTTTATATAATAATTTATTTCATGCTAACAGTGATGTTACACTTTGCACATGTCATATTTACATTGTTATTTTAATTACAAATAATGACGAATAAATAAGAAAAAGCGGATAAGCATACTAAGCCCTACCAACAATTACAACAGATCAAAATAATAAGTAATATTAAATAAAGTACAATAAGACACAAATAAAATATAAATAAAATACAATAAAATTTAAAAAATACAATAAGATATAATACAATAAAATACAATACAATACGACCAGTTACGCTACATTTCTTCAGAATCAAACTGTAAGTAGGAAGCCCAGCTGTAAAATGCTTGTTTAATTAAAAAATCTTTCATGGTTTCCCGAAATTTTGTAAGTTTTTTGCAGTTTTCTTACTGACAGAGGAAGCACATTGAAAAAGTGTATACCATAAAACCTTGTGCCAATTTATGATTTTGTCAATCTTGTAGACTTTGTGCATAGGCGTAACTTAGATCTGGTATTATGGCTGTGTTTACTTGCATTGTTAGGAAATTCAGTAATTTGCTCTTTACTAGGTAGTGTTAATATTTTGGAGTCTATACACATGCTTACAGTCATCGCAATATTTATTTATTATTATTTAATCAGCTATTATCCGAACAACACGTCGCTGAAGCCCAAAGATTCTATGTCTAATAGCTGGGGACACTCTGCTATTAGACATAGAATCTTTGGACTATTAGGCAATACAAAATATGACTCTGAATGAGGGAAAAGTGAGTAATTCGTAAGGTACTCCGGAGTTCTTCACTCGCTATATTACGGAGAACGAATGTATTTACATTCAATTTTGCAGCGAGTACATCACTGTGAGCAGCCCAGTTCAAGTTGGAATCTATATGCAATATCAAGTTCGCCAATTTCGTGTTATTTAATTTCAACAAGTTTCCAGTGAACCATTCGGAAGCTAATCCCAATGTCTCCTCATGCATGTTTATCACATCTACTTTGGACGTTGCACAATTTAAAATTGTAGTATCATTTATAAATAAGGCTGACTTGGAACCTGGAATATAGCTTGGCAGATCATTATTGTAAATAAAAAGAACAGTGTTCCGAGACCCCTGTGGGTTACCATAACTAATTTCATGAGGCTTTGATACTGTACCAGCACTAGTAGTGCACTGTGTCCTATTTGACCTTAAGACATAATGAGGCGGCAACTACTAGGATGTAGATTATAGTAATTTAGTTCCCTTGGTAATACTTGATGAGAAACATAGGCAAAAGCCTTCGATATGTCCAGGAACGTGGCTGTTAATACGTTTCCCTCCACAAAACAGTCAATTACCTCCTCAACCAGATCCAAAACCACTTTTGTAGTAGAGCACTTCGCCTTAAAATGCTGCTCACTGCAAAATAAGTTATTTGTTTCAAAATACTGCCATTGTAGAATTTTTTCCAGCACTTTGGAACAAATTGGAAGCAAAGATATAATAATAATTGATTCAAAGACTTCACTAAAATTGGATATAAGTGACTTTCCTTGAGAAATTCTTGTTATTTTTCTACAATAAGGAAACATTTTATTAGACAGTAATATATTAAAAATATGTTATACAAGTTTAAGTAAATTAAGATTGGTAGTGGAAGCCATTACTTTCTGTAGGTGATAAATAAAACTATTCGGTTTTTAAATTCTCAGAACCGAAGAGTATTTCTCATCTATATAATGGAATTTCACCAAGTAAAAGCCTCCTTTATCCAATATTCCCATTACTTTTTAATAAATCTTGGAATCAAAAAAATACTAAGAAGTAGTCCGGTCCCATAATTGTTTTTGCTTTTAATAGATGAAGGCTTCTTAATACCTGAACTTCTGTAATAAATAAGTTTTCTATATTGTAATCACATAGAACTGGACTAAAGATTCCGTCATAGAATAGAATATGCATAGGATAACTGAAATTATTGGACATGTCCTTCAAAAATACTCTTCAAGCCCGGAATACGTGATAAAATGTTTCTTTTTATTGGTATAGCCCCAGAATGTCTATTTATATATTTACAATTAGCTTGTCTGATATTTTGTTTTGTTTCATAAAAGATGTTATTAAATTCCTTTCTTTTCGTTCATAGCTTCATGTTTTAAACGCTAAAATAGTACTTTTTCATTTTTCAATGAAATGATTTTAGCATCAAACTATTGTGACTATATGTTTTTGTGAGGATTGTGCTTACGTTATTATGTATCATACAAAATACAATAAAATACACTGCAGAAAGTATGAACTCATGAACTTAGTTAAAGATTCAATTCCTAGCTAGTTTATGAACGAGATTTCATGGTTAAGAAATTGATGAATTGCTTTTCTAAAATTGTTCTGATGCATGTTTTCTGATCGCAAAAATTGAATGAGATTTCTACATGTATAAATAATGATCCATGCCTTCGACAACTAATCTCTGAATATTACATATTTCACAGGATGCTAAAATTAAATTTAAAATTCGGTTATTTATTATAAATATAAATTATTTGGTGGTTTAAATTTATCAAAATTAAAATTTGTTACTTGGTAAATGGTTTAAATTTATCAAATTTAATAGAAGTGACACACTAACACGGCTCTCCTCTATTTTTAGTATAATTTGTATAAATTGGTAGACTAAAATCACATACTATTATGATATTATTTTATAAAAAAAAAATTGTTATGTGCAAATGAAAGATTGTAGCTAGTTTGCGAACTTGAAATTAACAATGAATTTTTATTAATATTTACTTCAATGGCTGTTATATCAATATTCTTAAAACAATGAAAATAAATTATAACGTTTTTTATCTATTGTTAAATTTTAAAAACAATATTTTTGAACAAAGTTTCAGATAACGCTATAAAATCGAAATTGTTAATTCGTACATTGTTATTGTTATAAAATTAATTGGTTTTATTATTAAATCCATTGACGTTCTTATAGTAAATGATAAGGATAATGTCTGTTCTGGGGTAATTAATTATCCTTTAAACGATTTTGGAAATAACCCGGGTAAATATAATTGTTATATTCTTTTCGCCTATACAGGGTGTCCCGTTAATGCGGGGAAATCGCTAGACCATAGATTCCTGGGGTCAAAATATGACGATTTAATGCAACTTATCTATATCCAAAAATTTACGGTTAAGCCGGAATTTGGCTTCAAAGTTTCAAAATTTTTTATTTCTTTTGTTTATAATAATTGAACGCTTTATTTGATTTGAGTGAAACTTATTATCAATAAGTACCATAATATCATACATCATTTCAGTTATTGTGGACATTAGTGATTGACAGGAAGTATAAAAAACAGTAGTACCACCACTTAAAAACTAAAATATTTTTTTATTGGTGCATCCAATAAAATAAAAAAAAATCTACTTGAAAGGGCATTAGATTTAAAAACTTTTTTGACTCTTACCAGTTTTTGATATCTTGTACGGTTTTTGCATAAAAAAAATAAAATATGAATATAGTATACTCATTCCGCACTCATTAATAAGTAAATAAACTTATTCTATTGAATAAAAATTAAATAATATCAATTAATAAAATGAATCAAAACAACATTTCAACACTTTTCAAACAATTTTCTTTGCAAAATCCTAATACAAACAAGATATCTGTTTGTTCCAAATATGAATATTTATGAACTATAATAAAGTTAAAAATTAATTGTTAAAAGACACTAAATAATTATTATTATACATAATTTACATTTTTTAAACAAAGACGGCCACGAAAAACATATTTTTTCGATTCGATGAAAAACTTGATTTTGTTTTTACTAGATAAAAAATATATATTTTATTTTTTTGTGGGAAAACCGTAAAATATATCAAATATTATTAAGAGATAAAAAAAGTTTTTAAATTAAATTTTCTTTCAAGTAGTATTTTTTTTAGTTTTTATTAGATCGACCAATAAGAAAATATTTTAGTTTTTAAGTGATGGTACTACTGTTTCTTATACTTCTTGTTAACCAATAATAGTCATAATAACTGAAATGATGTATTATATTATGGTAGTTATTAAAAATAAATTTCATTAAAATCAAATAAAGCGTTCACTTGTTATAAGCAAAAGAAATAAAAAATTTTGAAACTTTGAAGCCAAATTCCGGCTTAGCCGTAAATTTTTGGATATAGATAAGTTGCGTTAAATCGTCATATTTTGACCTCAGGAATCTATGGTCTAGCCATTTCCCCGCATTAACGGGACACCCTGTATAATATGGACGTTGAAATCAATATTCAATGTTTTTTAATAGTTTTATTGTAATTTGCTTTTTTTAATAATAATTATTTCTTATGTGCTTCATCGCATAAAGGAGCACTTTTATAGGTCGAGGTTTGTTAATTGTTTTGTAATTTTTTTAGAATTAATACATAAATGAAATATTATGCTACTTTATAGACTTCATTATCAGAGATTACTATTGGGTTTCTAATGATAAATTACTAGGCCTTTATTACTAGTAATTTGTACACAGGCCAACACTTTTTGACTTTTTGAAAGTTAATTTTAATCTGAAAGCTGATTTTATATAATTTTGATCTGCTGAATTTAAATCCGAATGTCATTTTGCATTATCAATTTTGAAATAAAATTATTAAAAAAATGGTCAAAATAAACGCCACTTTACACATAGTAAAATAAATTGAAAAAACTCTTAATGTATCTTTAATTTTTTTCCAGATATTTCCGTCTTGGATGAAAAACTTCATTTAATGGATTTTCTTCTCTATTCCAGGACCGGATTGTCCCTTTTTATTGATCAGTAATAATCAGCCATCATTGAAACATTCCACTGACCTTGATACCTGCGTTCCATTTCTTTCATGTCTTGGTAGAACCTCTCACCTTGCTCCTCACTCACATCACCAAGATTTTTGGGGAAGTAATCAAGATGCGAGCGTAAAATGTGAACTTTTATGCTCATATTACATCCCAATTCCATACATTTTTGTAGCATGTTTTTCACAATTTCGTTGTAGTTAGGATCCGTGTTGTTTCCCAACAAAACCTTCAATAACATTAATAAATGGAATCAATGCATCTTTCACAGTTTCGGTTATGGTATTAATTTTTTTTTGATTTTTCGTTAATTTCCTTATTTGAGGACCGAGAAAAGTTCCTTCCTTTAATTTTGCATCTGAGAGAGCGGAAAAATTTCCACGAAGGTATTTGTCTCCATCTTTATTTAAAGCTTTAACGTATTGTTTCATTAATCCTATTTTAATACGCAGTGGAGGTAACAATTATTTTTGTGGATCAACAAGACTTTCGTGCAGATTTTTTTTAAATCCGGTAGTTAAATTATCTCTTCTTATCCAGTCCTTATATGTTAATGTCTACTTTGACTGTCAAAAAACACAAAAAACATGAGTACTTCATATACTGACTGCTGTCCTAGTAAAAGTCCCACAATTTTCAAATCCCCACAAATTTGCCAACTATGATCATTGCATTTGATTTTTTCAAGCAGTACTTTAAGATTTTCGTAGCTTTCCGTCATTTGCACAAAATGGACAACCGGTACCGATGAAAAAACATTCCCATTGCACAAGAGAACAGCTTTTGGAAGAATAAATAAACATCCTCGGGATTATAGGTGTCCCCAAGTTTGATTAGCAGACTGGAAATGTCGGTGCAATAAAGTACACCACCACTTTCTTTAAAATAGCCTGAATACTCAGACTTGCGTTAACTAAAATATGAGATTTTAACGTCTTCTGTTAGTAAATTTTTACTTTGAAGTCTGGATGCCAAAGTTTCGGAAAGATCCTTTGGAAGACCTAAGACTCTAACTAAGTTGTTCAGTTCGGTCTTGACTGAGGGTGCTTAGAAACGCTCGATATTTCACTAGCATCGCTAAAGTTGTTTTCATCAACTTCGGGTTCAGATCTGCTTGTAACATCTTCTAAATTTTATTAGCACATATGGACCATATGGCACTGGTCTAATTGCTGACTTGAGGTTCGGATAAATGATGTTTTTTAAATTTTAAATGTTGATTCTCTATTATTTTAGCCACCAAAACTTCAAAAAAAATGAACAAATCCAAATCATATTTTTTTTGTTGCTCTGTGTTATCGACAACGTGGTTCTTCCGCCGTTTTAATTATGTGTGTGTAAATGAGCTCACTACTTTAAAAATTCTGAACTGTCTAGTTAAGAGAGTTTCAAATATATAATTTTATGTACATATATATAATTTCTTGTATATAATTTAAGGGGTTATACGCAGTTAGAATTTTCAAAAAATTGCATTATCGAAATGTACATATATTTAAATATATTCTCTGAAAGTTTGAAGCCAATCCGATAAATATTTTCAGAGATATACCTGAATGAAAATCATTGATATAATTTTAAAAAGTTCATATTGTAAACAGTGTGAGGTTTGGAAACCTAAAAATGGTACTATATGATTGGTATAATGAACACAAAGATGCTTGCTCTACAAATCTTCATGGCTCTTCAGGTAAAATGGAAGTCTATGCCGTAATTTTTTAACTATGTTTAAACTACTTCTGAAACTTTAAACGCATTTTTCTCAAAATGGTATTTTCAAAGTCGGTGATCTCGATTTCTCAGAAATGGCTTAACCGATCGGTCTCAAATTTTCACACAATCTTCTTAGATATATTACTCAGGTATTAAACGAAGGAATAAAATTTAAAAAAATTATTACAATTTTTTTTAAATAATTTTGAGCGAAAATTTCCGTTTTTCTTTCAAAAAAACAATTTTTTTATTATTCCTTCGTTCAATACCTGCATTAATCTATTCTTTAAAAGAATCCACCATATTTTTTGATTTCTGATAATCCCAACCGCCGAAATGGAGATCACAGCAAAATCATTTATTAGTTTATTCAATAGAAATAATTTCATTCAAATGAATATTGCTTTGATGGTTGTACTATTTGTAACACGCAAATTACTTTTGTATCATTCAATGTCTGTCGAGATATTAGCCAGAGAAGTATTTGTTTCATGAAGTAATTTATTTTGGAGTCTTATTAAGACTCATTGTTGTAGCAACAGCAAAGTTAGGAGGGTTTGACTTTTATTATTGATCACTGTAATATGTTTTGCCACACAGTGGCTTCATCAGGCAGATGATGAAGCTACTGTGGTGATCAACAGAAGATCTTTATGAATATTTTCTTGCCGGCGGAGAATAGAAGATATTCTAAATGAATAAAATAGTTAACTGTATGATAAACATATTAAATAGTAGTGGTCCAAAGAGTAACTTCTGAGGTAGTTTTGAAAAGATAAATATTCTGACGAAATAATACTTCTCGAACGAACAACTTCTATCTGATTGGTTAAATATGATCTAAATAAATCCAACATAGTGCCATTAATATCAGTAATATCATGTTACAGAAAACTTTTAAAGAAGGCTTTATAAAGGTCGCTAAATATGGAATCTATTTCTTCATGACAAGGGCGATTGGTTAAATATGATCTAAATTATGTAGCCCAGCCACTTTTCAAAACATGTTGCAATCAAATAGTAATGAAGATAGATAAAGAAGTAGTGGAAATGAAATAAAACTCTAGTTGGCAAAATAATTTTTACTCTCTTCTTTATAGATAAGTGGGATTAGAGTATTTTTCCATAATCTTAAAGGTTAATCAAAGAGAAATCTAACAAAAGGCCAAAACAGAGTGTATACTACCTAAATAATACCGATGATAATACATTCGACGTGATGACGAACAATCATTGCATGAAACATGCAGGAATTACAACTTGAATTAATTTTATTTACTCTTAGCAATACAATATCAACACAAGATAAAATATGAAATTAAGCTCTAGAGATAGTATATTTTACACAAAGAACAAGTGTAGTTAGTAGCATGATTACAGAGCGTCGAATATTAAAATTAAAATCTTCTAGATAGTTATTAAAATGTACAATTCTTCTTGAACGTTAAAATCTGATATAAAAACTTATTAAAGATAAATACGTTTGGATATGCTATGATTAAAATTTATTACCTCATCAAAATTAGTAAAACATGTTAATGACATCATTATAATGGGAGCGTACAATTTGATAACAAGAATATGGGTTTAGAAAAAAACGTTACACACAAGAAACCGGCGGAGAAAATTTATGGCGTCGGGATTATGTTTCACCCCCAAAGTGGCCTTTTTAGGGGCTATAAAATGAAGGCGCGACGTGTGATCTGAAGAGCGGAATTCCGGCACCAATACATTGTTTCTTTTTACACATTAAGGCTATAAAAATAAGTTCATACTAATAGAATACAAAAGTAAGGAATGCAGAATAATAATTAGAAAAAAATACGAAAACATTTCGTAAATTTACAACAATGAGTCTTACTAAGACTACAAATAAATCACTTATTGAAATAACTATTTCTCTGGCTAATACCTCGACAGATATATAGAAATAAAATTCTTGAATCTTCTCGGCGTTAACTTCGTGGTACATTTTCAATTTTTAAAAATACATAACTTTTTTATACCACTTTTATATAAAAAGTTATTCTTATTGTTATTGTTTATTTAAATGTATAAAGATACATATGTAAATACTACCGGTTTAACATTTCTTAAGCCTAAGTTTAACAATGTTTAATTTTCCACGAAGGTATTTGTCTCCATCTTTATTTAAAGCCATAAGTTATAAGTTTACTTTATTTTTAAAAATAAAATGATTAGTTAATTTCCTACATGACTTTAATATATTTTATTATTAAATAAATAACGGAATAATTTAAATATATTAATAATAAAGATTAATCAAATAATATTTGATAAAATTCATATACAAATATTATGTTTAAACTTGTTTACAAAATGTATCTCATTATCTTTTTAATTCACAATAAAGTACTTGTTCACCAAAATAATATCTTTCATCAAATCTTTCAAATTTATCATAAATACTTTCCCCAGTTCGTAATTGTTTGTATTGACGCACTAAAATTTGCAGGTGTAATTAAGTTTAACACCTTCAATAATTATTTATTTAAGAGTTTTTCGAGTCGTGCAAAAGTGCATCATTGTGATAATAGCCAACGTATTGTTCACATAAATTTTGTGTAGGCGGAAGCAATTTGTTAGGACCTTGAGTAATGTTTATCGTAATGAACCGTGATATTGCGAAATAATTGTTTAAATATATATTATTATTATAATAAATATATATTATTACTATATTATTATTATATATGATCGGCATCTCTTAGGTCTTTAATTGCGCATAAAAAAAGATTTTCCTTGTTCGAATCTTCGAAAGTCTAAAATCTATCAAAACTCTTATTTTGTTCTTCTTCGCACATTTATGTACAAGTATTTCATTTGAATATATTTGTATTATAGATGTAAAGTTTCTAAATTAATTTGAACATCTTTTTCAAGATTAGTTATTGAACATTTAAGACTTGTTTGTAATATTATTGATATAATTGATTGATTGTTGAGGCATTTTGGCGTTGAAAATCCATATTCAATATTAAGATAACGACAGTTATTTTAAACACTACATGTAGTACATGTAAAATAAACCAAATTTGAAAATCTAACAGTCTTAATATTATTGATATAAGTTTTTAGTCATAAAAAATATTCTTAACCTGATTTAAGCAATTTATTGGTAATAAGGATGTTTATATTTATGATGATTTTAACATATTTTTCAAACGATATATTTCCAGTAGTTTTTACTCAATACTTTGTTTGAAAAAAAATATTTTTCAAAAATATTCTTTCCAAGGAAAGAAGAAACACGTTTCTTCTTCTTTGTAAATTTTATAAAAGCTTTTTATTTATATAGTCTATAATATAGTGTAACGTTTTCAATTTAAATTCCACATCTTTCTCAAGTATTAGTATTTAAACACGTTTGTCAATATCATAAATACAGGGGTTTTTAAGTCATGTAAAAAATGATTTATAGAATAAAAGATAATTTATTGATTATATAAACCTTGTATAAACGAAAGCCATTGAATTTGTTCTGGCCATACTGGAATATGCGTGGTACTAAGTTATGATGGTTTTTAGCAATTATTTAGAAATAAATATTTTCGACATCAAAAATGTCTGAATTAGAGCATAATTCTTTTATAGCTTCGTATACGATTATATATTTTTGTTCAAACCATTCAATTTACAAATATTATGAAAAATATTGTTGCCACAGTGTGCTGAAACAATTATAGTGAGTTAAATAAAAAAATTGAAAATCAGACAAAAATATTGTTACCTTATTCTTAATCTTTAAAAATATCGTGAACTTGATATTTCTTTCAGCGTTCGTTTATGAAAATTTTTAAATAGTGTTGAAATTATCGACAATTTGATCATATGATTTTGTATAAGCGGAAGTTATTCAAGATTTTTGAGTTAATTAAAATAATTCAAACTTTCTATTAATAATATTTTATTTTCGTCTTTATTTTCATAAATTTCTTCTGATATACTTTTTAATTAAAAGAATGTTATGATAACATAAGTCAAACATTTTTAGAGTGCAATAATTAGTTTTTTAGAAAGCCAACTGTAGATTTCTGTGGAATAAATTTATCTTTTTTGCATGTGACCTGAACACATTACAGAAGAAGTTTTTGCTCTTGGCGAAGTTGGAGGGTGATGGTGGCGCTCGCGCAAATCCTAACGTGTTAAGTGACTAATCATTAGTATATATACCGAGTACTATCATAACGAGGTCAATAGTCTTTGAACTATTATAGATCAATCCGGAAGAAATTGAAAGCAAGGAAAAAAATGTTTAAACCTTATTGGAAGAGATCATTTATTTTTTTGTTCAGGAAAACACATGGCATACACGTAGCACAACCACTTTAAGAAGACAGGGAATCGGTTGAAGACGATTCCCGACCTAGGTGGTCTGTTGAGGTTGGCACCTCAGGTCTCATCGAAAAAGAAAATCGAAAAATCAATATTAAAGAATACACGTTTGAAGAAAAAACAACCCGCAGAAATGGTTGGAATATCTGAAACAACCATTTTGAGGGTTCTCCGTAATCATCTTGGCATGACAAAAGTCAGTGCAAGATGGGTGCCTAGATTGCTCACACTACCATAAAAGCAGCAGTAGTTTTTGAAGATAAAAATAGTTTTTTTAGTAAGAATTTTTTTTGGGGATGAAAATTGAGTTCATATCTATCATATCATATCTATGAAGTGTAAGCAAGATTCCATGCAATGGCATAAAAAGGGTACACCATCACCTAAGAAATTCAAGGTGTCACAGTCGGTGGGAAAGCTCATGGCGACAGTTTTCTGAGACAGAAGGAATTTTGTTGATTGATTATAAGGAAAAAGGTGTTTCTATTGGGTGTTCAGGAAGTAGCGACGAATTTTAATGTTCTATAGAACCATACAAAATTTATTGAAAATGTAATGTCTTTTTTATAAACCCATTAAGTAACATCTCTCATTTATGTATGAAAAATGATATCCATATGACTAAGCAAGGCCGTTATATAGGGTCTAGGTTATAGGTTAAGTAGGGTCTTAGTGAGGTGTGTTAGCCTCTCGTGAACTGCGACCTAACAGATCTATCGTTCTACCCTTAACCAATCACTTCCCAAGCAGTCTCACGTCCACCATGAACCTGGTAAATATCTTGGGAGTGATACTGCTCACTTCTTCGGAGGATAATCGGTCCCTGCCGAAGTGTGAAAGACGCTTGTGAGCAATCGCGACACACGTGCATAGTAGAGTTCTCGATGACGCGTTTACAAACATCTGGTTTTGAGTTGAATCATGCATTTTTAGATTTTTTGAAAGGATTGCATAAATTAAACTTATTGGTAAATTCAGCTGTTCACAATGACAATTCCCCTAACCCCACGCCCTTCATCTGGCCCGAAGCACCCTTACGGTTCGATTTTTTTTTCTTACCCCAACTGAAAAGAGAGCTCAAAGGAAAGTATTAGAAGCCCGCGGAAAATATCCAAAAACATGTTATGATGTTCCTATGAGACCTTCCAGTCGCTCAAACTTTTCGCGTGCCTTTTAGGCAAGTCAGATACGCTTCCGCAAGTGTATTGATGCTGGGGGAGAGTATTTTGAAGAATTTTAAGCATTTATACCGCTACGATCAATAAATATCTTTTTCCCAGTAAATGAGCATTATTTTTTTAATGAACCCTGTATAATATTTGGAGGGTGGGTTTATATATACAGTTTTATTTTATTTCCATGATACGTATTATTAAACTTAATGGTGATGTTTAAAAAATATTTAAAAAATCAAATGTACATGAAGGATAAAATGTCATAGAGAAAAACAGAAGTGTTACAATACTCGAGCAAACGTGATATTAGAGACTTATAAGAATTTTGAGAAGAAAAC
The DNA here is from genome assembly GCA_963969525.1 of Ontholestes murinus. Classification (NCBI taxonomy): domain Eukaryota; kingdom Metazoa; phylum Arthropoda; class Insecta; order Coleoptera; family Staphylinidae; genus Ontholestes; species Ontholestes murinus. Next base: position 48,343,299 of record OZ018387.1, read on the forward strand.
AGCGAGAGAATGTATAAAACTGAAAATGTAAAAAATTTAAAATTGCAAAAATCCTTTACGAATCCTAAAGAAAAAATTGTTAAATATATTTTTTAGATATTTCAAGAAAATAAATTATATATGAAACAAGAAATTATATTTTTTAAATAGAATTAAAATTGTTTCAAAAAGAACAAAAGTTTATAGAAAACTCCGACAAAATGATGAAAAAATTGCTGAAAATTGCTAGAAGTCTTTAAAAAAAAGTTTCTAAGTATATTCTCAGAGAATTGAAATTCTATAAATCTAGAAATTCCTAGAAAATCGTAATAATTTAAAATAAAAAATTGCCAAGAATTTATTTTCTAGAAATTTGCAAGCGAAATTTCCAAAAATTATGATACACAATTATAAGAAAAAAATAGAAGAGAAGTTGTTACAATCGAGAAGAAAAGTAGTTTTTAGAAAACTCATACAAAATGAGACAAGAAAAGCTAGAAATTTTATGAAATCTTCATACAAACAATTTATCTATTTATCAAAAATCTGGAAGAATGAATAAAATTAAAATTTTTGCAAATCTAAAAAATTCTTAGAATTTAAAAGAATAAAATTTCCAAGGATTGTTTTATAAATGGCTATTCTTAGAAAATCTTAATAAGGTAAAGTAAAAGATGTTGAAAAATTACGATATTATAAAATGAAAAAAGAAATGTTGCAATGTAGAATAAGAAAAGTTTTTAGAAAATTCTCACCAAAGATTTTCTATTTTTAGAAATCTTAAGAAAAGTTTTTCCTGTAAATTTCAAAGAAAAATTTCTGGAAAATTCTGATACGATGAACCTACAAATGGTAGAAGATTCTCGAATGAAATTATTGCCAAAGAGCAAGAGAGGTTTTTGTAAAATTCCAACAAAAGAGACATTACTTTTGGGATGCCGAGTACGAGAAGAGTTATTATTCAAAGTGTTTAAAATGCCTTTTTCTTCACTGTTTCTATTTTAATACTACGCGTTTGAAATGTACATTTAGTACAATGAAGAGAAGGGCATTTTAAACACTTTGAAAAGAGATATTGGATATTTTTTTAAAATTCTTAAGGAAGAGGTACCAATTTTCTGGAGCTTACAGTCACATTATACGCAAGGCAGCAATGTTTTCTTGTGTTCGAACAGAACGCGGTCGTTCTGTGTTCTTAACATTTACAACATAACCCATGATCTCAAACTTCCGGATCAACTTCCGAACTGAAGATTCGGCTGGAGCAACGTTACGTTCGGGTGTCACACAAAATTCACGTATGGTTGCAGTGGGTTTTTGTAATTACTTTTTATTACTTGTATGCGAGCTTAGTTGTCATAAAAGTCAAACTACAATGCTCATCCCACCAAAGCTAGCAGGCTGCTATTGGGAAGGATAACAAATGACAAACATGAAACAATCACGATTGCCAAACATGATATGACAAAATGGCACCATATTAAAATTCGTCATTACTTCCTGAATACCCTATATAACCGGAGAATACTAGGCTTCAATTTTTGAGCAGTTGAAAGAGACTATCAAAGAGAAAAGAGGAGGAAAATTAACTAAAGTTGCTTTGGTTAAATTGCATAAGGTGGGATTCGATATCATTGATCACCCACATTGGCTTTGTTTCCAAATTCGAAAAAGACCTTCAAGGAAAAAAAATAGTGAAGTGAAAGAAACAGTTTCAGAGAAGGATAAATATTCTTTATGAAGTTATTCACAAGTTAACACTTTGCCGTCCAGACGTCTCGTAAAAATTTCTTCGCTTGGCGCCGGCAGCACTAATTCAGATTACTTCGTTTGTTTTTGTTTCACTTTCATTTATTGGATACACATAAAAAAAAACAAAAAACTTGCTGACGTGTGTAACTTATTCTTAAACTTAATAATTGTTAATACATAGATCTGCGTTAGGGTTGCAAGTGAATATATCGAAAAACGAAATAATTTTGTAATATTATTTTATTCCATTCTATTCCATTTCACGAACATGAAAAAGCACCGTCGTATATATGTTGTACGGTCAATAGAAAATAAAACAGATTATATTATAAGTCGTAGTCATAATGTTAAAATAGAAAAAAATATATCAAACAAATTAACATAACCTAATGTGTTTCATTTTTTTTATATTGTTTATTAACCCTTAACGAACGAATACCGCCATACATTATAAATGTTCTAAAAAAATCGAATGACGTGGTATTTTAGTAAATATGATCTCTGATCTCTGGAGCGCTTTTTTTCTATCCACAATTTAAGCCTTATAAAATATGTCAAAGAACGGAGTGTTGAAGAAGAATGCCAGTAGAAACCTGGAAGATGAAAAAGAAAATTGGAGAAATGTAGTAGATGAAGATAAAAGTGATAATTACGATAGTTCTGATAGTGACTTACTTCTTATAAAACGTGTTATGCTTATTACGGACAGTGACGAAAATAATAATTACGACAGTTCTGATAGAGACTTACTTTCTAAAAAACGAGTTAAGCCTATTACAGATAGTGATATTGTTGATGAACTCAGTCAGAACGAAAATATAAACGTTGATAGTGACGACTCAAGCGAATGGGAAAATGTGACTAAACGAGGTGATATTTTTCAACAAATAAAATTTAGTATCTCCAAAATTTACAGGGCCACAAATTTCTCCTAATATTGCTGAACCTATTGAAGTTGTAGTTTACAGATGAATTAATTGATAATATAATAAAAGAAACTAATAATTATGCAAATAGCAAAATAAGGGGAAAGAGATTGACAAAGCGATCAATTTGGAATAATTCAAAAAATGTAGAAATGGAAGAATTTTGGGCTTTTATTTCTGCAATTTTCAATATGAGCACAATAACGTTAGAAAATAAATTTGAATATTGGTCAACAAGCTATATTTATCAATTAGCAGAATTCCATTCTATTCGGATACATTTGCATGGGATCGTTACAATCAAATATTTTGGATGCTGCACTTGAAGAAAATTCCTCCCAGGTATCCATCTTTGAAAATGCTAATTCAAAGAGCTTGTCATTTTTTGAAATACATAGATTCCATGGTTTCACAACTTTACACGAGAACAATGTATTTCGGTAGATGAAGCAGTAGTTAAGTTTAAGAGCAAAATTGGTTTGACTTCAAAATTCTTTTGTATGAACATATCAGTTCATATTACTATTATTACTGTAAGTTTCCATAAAATACAATAAAACGATATTAATCTCGAACTGAAAATGAAACCCTTAATTTCATAAACATGCGCTCGTTCGTTAAAGGTTAATGATACAATTTATTCTTTAAAACTATTTTTTGTTGGCCATCTTAAAATATTTCTCATTGCAAACCCTCACGCCTACTATTCTCCCTTACAGAAGATCTTACAAATTCCTTCATTTGGTGTAATAACAATAAACTCTATTTGAACATGAACTAGTGTGTAAAACCTAACCTCTAAATTACTATTTTAAAATCAGTTTTGCCAACTGTGTTGTACAAGTTAAAGTCTACTTTGTGTCATTATTGTTTTAGTCTCGTGACATTTGTTTTATGTAATATATAATAATTAAACTGAAACGAAATAGATTAAAGTTATTTCGCATTAACTGAACTCTATAAATTCTTATAGATTTATTATCTAAAAATCACTTGGATTTTTCAGAGATAATTTATGTTTAATTGTGGACGCGTTTGTTATGTGGAACATCTAGAATATAATGAAGAAGGAGACACGATTACCTTGTTTTACCACTTTATTTAAAATTACACTTGACTATAGTTTAGACTAGCAGCTAGTTAAGTGTTTTAAAATTCCGAAATCAAACCTATTTATATTAGGCAGTTATATAGCGGCATGTACATTAAGTAAATCTGGTTGTTAAGCAGTTAAATTCCAGGGTTAGTCTTGGCTTTAAAAATTTCAATCGTTTCTAGTAAATCTATCTTACATTCTTTATCCATCCAAGTGTGTTACCAAAAGAAAATCATTTTCGAAAGGATGATTTATTTTCAGTAAATGGTTTGCAAATGTTGAATTAATCTTTTTATGACAAAATGTTTTTCATGGTCTTTTAATATAATTTTGAAATTACGACTAGATTGACCAATGTACACGCTTTTACATTGAGTACAAGTTAGTTTTACAGATGAAAATTGTTGTATTTTTTGCGATAATTTATTATATTTTGATAATTTATTATTATCAACTACAATTTATAGTCGAAACTAGTCGGAGAGGAAATAATACACAAACTGAGAAAAAACCAAGATATTATTAGTTAAACCAAAAATGTAGTTTTAACATTCAGAAATTTGTTTTGTTCTAAATTAGGAAATTAAACATCTTGAACAACATAAATTTACCCTCTCTTTTTAACAAGATCATTTGATAAACTGAATAAATATAATGCATTCATGGTCTAATCCCTTTGAAACCTCGCTTCATATAATATGCGCCCTTTTTCTAAAAATGTCATTCTGGAAACTTCTTTTTAAAAGACACTACGAGTGTACTTGTCTTCATAAATTAATAATCAAAGTATTTTCAACATTTCCCCAATTAAAACAGAAATATAATATAAATACATGTAATATTATAAATTGCTAAAAATATTTCATAGCGTAATTCTTCTGGAAAATGATTAATGTATCAATGGTGGGTTATCTCTTAGAAAGACTGAGATGATTTCGGATTTCTTTTTTTCTAGAGGAATGTTGGAAACTTTCCTGAAGGAAAAAGTGTCAAAAGCAGTTGTTCATCAATAATTGCTGCTTTATAGAATATACTTTTTAAACGAAAATAAACAACATAATATTTAAAGAAATTACCTACACACAATATTGTAATTTAAAAAAAATCAATGAGATATAGTCTGTTCGTTAGATCTTCCGTCGTACGTCACAAACTATCGCTTCAAAAAACGACGAAAGTTTTACAGTGCGTTCTTTTTCTAACGCATTTGGTTTACTTTATCAGACTGAATGTTTTTGCGTCGTTTCTCGAAGCGATAGTTTGTGACGTACGACGGATAATCCAACGAACAGACTATAAATGGAAATACTGGTTAAATAAGTGAGATATTGTAAACTGCCAAAAATATTTAATAACACAATTCTTCTAGAGAGAGGATCGATAAATATTCGTTACTTATCTAGAAACGTCGAGAAAATACCAGAAACTTATTTCTAAAAACCATATTCGAAGTTCAAGCGAGAGTCTGATAATCGAAATTAATTATTTCATCCTATTCATCTACCTGTTTTAATTGTATTTATAACACGGTCTTAATTTATGATACTCTTCCTCTATTACAAAAGGTTGCCTTTGTCAAAATGATTTATTAGTAGTAGTAGTACTATTTGGCTATCGACCATGTGGTCCTTCCACCGTGTTATTTGTGTATTTGTGTGTATGTGTGTAAATAAGCTTGTGTTACTTTAAAGGATCGACCCCGTCGCTCTAAAGCACCAACAGCAGCACTAATTCTATCCGAATGGTGATGGGTACTAGTCACTCATCCAACTGCTGACCCGAACTAACGTTGTTGCACGCTAACGGCGTGTATATGAATTATTTATTTATTTCTATTAAAAATTAAAAAGTTTTACCATCGAGTGAACATTGTAAGAATTCAAAAAATCCGATAGTTGCTAAAATTATACTAATAAAGCATTTCTTCTTCTTTTTCTAGTCAGATGATTTATTTGATAACCATAACATATATAGAAATGTCGAGACAATTTCGAAAAGTTCTTTCTAAAAGACTAGTGGCTGCGTCTAATTGAAATAAATTATTTCGTACCATTTCTGGTACTTTCTGTTTTTGTTTTCTTCTGATCACTTTATAAAGGAGCTCCATTAATTTTATAACAAAACAAGAAAAGGAAATCAGAGTTTTTTAGTTCTAATGTATAAATGTTAATTCCGACTTCTATACTTTCAAACTAAGTCAAATTAATTGAGTCTAAACAATAACTTCTAATGTTTTCTATTTTGCTCTAAGATAAAATCCATCATCTTAAAAAAAGAAGAAACCTAATTCTGCAAAAACAAGGGCAAAAATAATTTACCCGATAAATATATTTAAATGTAATAATAAACCTCTATAGAAAATAAAATAAAATGATAGAAAGTGTCAGTAAGTTTTTGTCAATATACGATTTTTCATCATTCACAAATTATCTGAGTAGACAATTAGAAGAATATGCTTTACTCAAAATATTTAAAATTAAGTTGTAAAATATTCAACCAGTATTTTTGAAAAAAAAAATACTGACTCAAATAGAATCCAAAAATCTTTCCGGTTTGGTTTTGTTTTTCTTTATTTAAAATCAAATCGTTTACAACGTAAAAGTAATATCCATAATATTTATGATTAAGTCTGAGACAAAATTCAATCGACTTCTATGGGATTAAATAATACAATATAAGAAAAAGTTCAAATAATCTTAAAATCTATTAGAAATATTTTTGCGCTTATTTAATTTTCAAACATTCAATGAATACAATATTTGGAGTAGAAATAAAACAATATTTTATGTCAGCAAAAAAATCTATCTTCTGTGTACTATTTTTAAAATGCAATAATAAAAAATATACTCGGTAAACAACTTAACGATATAAAAATCCGTCGGCAAAAAAAAACTCACCTGTATCCATAATATCTGGAAAACACTTCAAACCATTAACAAAATCACTCTTCTTATCAGTCCCCTTATCGCACCTTACACCACCACCAACAATATTTATCTAAACAACCGAACACAATCCTTAAGCACACCATAAAAGTTCAATTGTTTTTTTTTATTCTACATATATTTTTGCTCTCTTCTCTAATCAAAATCTGGTAAGCTGATGTTCCTCCACGGAAGTTCCCCGACTTTCGTTGACACGTCTATGCATGACAAATCTCGGAAACCATTTGACCAGAAATTTTACGGTTTTGAGCTGTATCGGCGTCAAGAAGTTATCGGCGAGCGAGAGAAAGAGAGAAGGTAAGAAAATGGCTGTGCGGGCCACTTAGCCAATCGGACGGGGTTCGGCGGGGGCGTGGTCAGGACGCCTCATTTTCCCATTGGTTAGGTGCTACTCAGTGCATGACCGTGCGTGTTTTATTTTCTTTCTCTTTTAGTGGAAAGGTGTGCTGCTTGCTTACACGAGTGTCCTTAATAATGCTAATAAATCGGTTTTGTAATATTAAATGCCGGGTTACGACTTTAATCAAGCGTTAATATTTGTTAATGCCTCGTTTTCAAATATGGTTGCTTAACTTTTAAATTTCCATAATTACCATTCAGTAGTAGTACAAGAAATAATTGCATTAGTTAAAGTATCTGTAATTAGCCGTTTTTATGCTATTACAAATCAGCATTTGCATGCTATATTTTCTTATTTTACAATCACCATTAATAACAAATGTAGAAGTAAATGTATTAGTAAGACAACTGTTATAAATCATAAGCTGTGCTACTAACTTAAATAAGACCAACAAAATCATCTCTATTCAGACTGCTACTTTACAACTTTTTACCTTATCTTACCCTTTTCTTAGTCATGCTTATCTCAAATTCTATTTAACGCGCTTTAGATTTTTGTGAACGTTTATTTCTATATACAAAAGTGGAAACCATAAAAGTAAAATTAATTTAAACGGCCGAAAGAAAGAAGATTTTAAAAAGTTAGATAAAGTTTTATCGTCAAATAAAGACGACGTTCCTATTTGATCTAAGTCTAATCTAAAGGTTCCAGGTTAGGATTTTGATCTTTCTTACACTGGACAATCTTCACAGCTACTATAGTTATGTTAAGGTCAAAGAGCTAGTGCGTTGGGCAATCATGTGCAGGCCACAAAACATCAAATTAATTATGAGGCAGTGGAGGTCTTACACATTGAAAAACATCTTAAAAAGGGCTTTTCATGGAAATGCACTCTATTAATAGAGAAACATAATCCATCAACCAAAAAATGATATAAAAAAGTTAAACTCTATTTATACTTTCCTTTTACAATCCTATTGTACGTTATATCTCGCCGTCTCATATCTTACCATGCGGTCATCTTATTTGTAGTCTAGTCTTTGCTTTGAAACAACCCATTTATCACATTGTATCTAATAACTCATTAAAACTGTGATTATTTTAAGTGCAATTAAAAAACTTTGCACCATCATGTCACTGTATCGCCAGACTACAATGTGTTTTACGTCGGATGTACTTACATTTGACAAGATTATGCACCAACCTCACACTCTGTAAGTTTAATTATATTATAACTTATACATTATCCACATTCACACCTTGTAAAACTGGTTACTCCTTTCTTTTAATTGTAGCTCCATGAAGAAGACGAAAATTGCCCTCGAAATATAGGCATACAGAATAAAGAGTGTTTTGTGTACACAATCAACATTTTCCTAAGACATGACATGTCTACATACAAAAATAGAGGTCAACTTCTCCTCTATCAAAGCATTTTCTCTGCGATAGTCTTCGGAAGGGTTTCCTCTTGACTGAGATTTCTCTGCTTTTTTTGGCCTACAATGCAAAAATAGTAATCCATAAATTTTTTCATTACCAAAAAAATTTTTTCTTCATACAATATTTTTGGAAGCTCTCTTTCATACGAGTTCGTTTAGGTTTTTTGATATCGCCTTGCCTTTTTACCCAAAAACGCATAATGAAATTATAATAAATTATTGTTTTATGTAACCAACAGAAAATATAGATATTCTAGAAAAACTAAAATCTTGTTAAATCAAAATATCAAAAATGGAATGAAAATATGGAATTTTCATAATTCACATAAAAGTGAAACCCTTTCAACTGTATGGTTCTATTTCAATATCTCGTATTATAACGATATGATCTGATACTAAATCTAGTCAACATGTTTTATTTAAATCTGAATATTGACGATTTTGGATTATTACAATTATTATATTTATATGTTTGTGAGATCTAAAATTATAATTTTCCTTGCCTTGCAATAGAAAAAAAAACAATGTTAAGAAGCTAAATATATTAAAAGACACTATTTTGGAATTAAGTATACACCTAAAAAACACAAATAATATTTTAAATCAATCATCTTTATATATTCTGAATTTTTCTCTGCCTACGTTTCTAAAATCTAAGATTAAATATAATATAAATAAAAAACAAATAACAAACAATAAATCAAGTATTTGATCAAAATTGATTTTTCCTTACGGCTAAGTAAAAATATAAGAAAAATAATTGCAATCGTTTATTTATACAAATTGCTTACAAAATATCGTCATATTTACAAAATAATAATAATATTTATTGATGCTAACAACCAAGAAGTTTTACATAAGTCACAGAACTAAGTAAATAGTAATAGTAAAAATAAAATAGTATAAATATTAAAATATAACTATAATATAAGTATAGAAAAACAAGCATAATTACAAAAATGGGTTATACATAATAAAATCATATTTACAATATACTACAGACTGCAGATTAACGTATTGACGAAACATAAATATTTAAAATCTATACACTATATAAATAAGGCCACTAAATTTGTCCTCTAAACATTCATCTGTGCTATAAAATGCGCGCTCAAGTAAATATTTCTTTACTGTTTCACAATACTTTTTTATAGAAAAGGATTTTATATATTCAGACAGACCGTTATATAACTCTGGTCCAATGTAGCCAATACCAGTTCTAGATTTAGATAAACGCAGATTTTCCATACATAATTGATTATTTGCACGAGTGTGATAAGAGTAGTTGTCACTATTACATCTATATTTGTCATTGTTTGTGTACATGTAGGTTAGACATTCTAAAATAAAGATTGACGGTAATGTTAATATTTGCAATTGTACGAATGTTTGTCGGCAATCGTCACGATAGGCTACGGACCCAACAATCCTGACTGCTCTGCGTTGTAATCTAAATATGGAAGTCATAATACCACAATGACCCCATATTAATATGCCATACCTAGTAACACTTTGACAGAGGCTGAAATACGCAGTTCTAAGGGCTTCAACGGGAAGATGGTTTTTTAATTGTCGAAGCAGAAAAATTTTACTGTTTATAGTTTTTGATATATGGTCTTCATGACTACTCCAAGTGAGGTTTGTATCCAGTATAACTCCTAGGAATTTAGCATTATCATTGGGAATGTAAGGTTGCAGGGAAAAAGTAATTTGTCTAGTTTTTTCCAGATTTAAATGTAGTTTGTTCGATAAAAAACAGTTAGAAGCAATATTATTAGCATTCGTAATCAGAACACGAGCTGATTCTTCGCCTGACGACTGATTTTTTATCGTGGTATCATCAGCATAGAGTACAATGTTTGTGTCAGTAAATTGAAGAGGCAAATCATTTATGTACAGTAAGAATAGTAAAGGGCCTAAAATAAACCCTTGCGCAACACCGTAGAATATTTTTTGGTCAGATGAAATAGTCTCATTCAATTTTACCGACTGCTGTCTCTCGGACTAGTAAGAGTTTAGTAGGAGACAGGCACTGGGGTGGAAGTTGTAGAAGTATAGCTTCTGCAGGAGAACATCATGCGAGGCGCAGTCGAATGCTTTGCTGAGATCCATTAACGAGGCTACAGATATGTTGCGTTTTTCGAAGCCCTCATAGATCTCTTGGAAAAACGACAGTAGTGCGTCTCGCGTAGATTTTCCCTTACGGAAACCATACTGGAGAATTGATAACAGTTCATGTTCTTCAAGAAAATCCATAATTTGTAAGAAAATAATTTTTTCTACAACTCTTGATACAATGGGCAATAATGATATTGGCCTATAGTTATTAACGTCTGTTGCGTCTCCCCTTTTGCATATAGGTAGTGCGAGTGCTCTTTGTAGACATTCTGGAAATGTGTTGGTTGTTATCCATTTATTTATGAGAGCAGTGAGAGGAGAAATCATAACATCTATACAGTATTTTAATAAATTAGTACTTATACCATAAATGTCTCTACAGTACGAAGATTTTAGATTTCGAATAGTATCGCGAACAGTAGCTTGGCTAACTTGCTTAAATTTAAAATATGGTACGTTTATTTGAAGTTTTTATTTGATTACCTGCAAGAATTTGGATGAGACTCATGTCACAATCAGGCATAGTATTTAGCACGTTTTCTGCAATATTGCAAAAGTGATTGTTGAATGTTTCAGCGCCAATATTACAGCCTAAGGGATTCTGAGATGTTGGTCGTTTAACGTAAACACGTGATTTTAGATAACCACAAAGAAAAAATCTAATGGGCTAAGATCCGGAAAACGAGCAGACCACTCTATGAATCCTCTACGTACGAAAATTCGCATCTAGAAAATCTCTAACCCATCTAGAACATAGTGGGGAGGTGCTCTCCGTCTTGTCGAAACAAAACATTTTGTGGTAACTGCTCATTCTGTCGAAGTATGGCAATAATTTGGTTATTCAGTAAATCTAAATACTTGTCACCACTCAAGTTACCTATCTACTATAAAAAATGGGCTTATAAACCTATTTTTGATATTCATCTTCTGTGGATGCTGGATATGTGCTTCACGAATCCAATGAGGATTCTCATTTGATCAATACCTTGGGTTATAGCGGTTAACTGTTCCATTTAAACAAAAAGTTACATCATTGGAAAACACTACATTAGATGTAAACATTACAAATGTCCATCAGTCGCAAAACTCCAGCCGTCGCACAGTGGGCTAAAGCATGAAAAAACCTGGTCTAAATCTAAAGACGTGTAAAAATATTCTTATATACGTATTCATAGTTTACGGTTTGAAAATGGTACATTAATGTATTGGAACAATTGGTCACCATATAAATAAATATCTTTTATACAAAACACAGTGAAAATTGTGTTTAATTTGTTTTATATTTTGGCCACCAAGAACAGTTTGAAAAGAAACGAGTGTTTTGGTTTGATTTTCCATGTGAAGTTGCTTGAAAGGATTAAGTCTCCTTCAAAAATTGCAACCTACAAAGTCGCGTAAAAGACGGGTTTGGATTTATCCTAATGTTAACTTCAAAATCATTACAGTCCATGGCGATTCCTTTGACACACCGTAGCCGGTAGTTAACTCGCTACAGCGCGCTGCTCAGCAAAGTCAAGTTTATTAGCGTGTATTAGAAGCTACTTCTTAATTCCTCATATTCTGTATACAAATACGAACTTAGCAAGTTATTTTTCTAAGCGGAGAAACGCGGAGAAATTTTCGTACCACCTAATTTCTAAATATTTTGCAATCCGGAAATAGCCTTGAAAGGAATGCAAAATTTGTGAAGATACAGTCAATACATTTGTGTGTTTATGTGCGTAGGTTACCTATCGGAGTGCAATCCATTATTGGAAGCTGCGGATCAAGACCAGAATTCCGAATTATGATTGTAGAACACTCCCAATTGCAGCTTTCAAAACGGCAACTTTTTACTGTTTACGGTTAACTTAACTTTGCCGGATCATTCAAAGTAGATTGGCGACTTTAATATCGTTCTAGCATTAATTCGTGTACACCAGTGCATTTATTCTACATTTAATTTTATGAACTAGTACTCGGTTGGCAAACTTTATTTTTTCACTTTGGCCAGGTTTTTTCATGCGTTGGCCCACTGTGCGTCGGTCAAAATCATCATCTGACAATTCTTGAACCAATTGTATCTTATACGGATGATACTTTTCACTTTATATCTTCCCTACAGAACGTCAACTTATGGTTTCGTGCCAAAATTGTGGTAGAAGTTTAAGGCGATTCCTCTAAATCAATGTTTTGTCTAATAGTTTTGTTAGTTGCGGTCCGCGATCTTTCAGATTTGTAATGTTTTAGTTAAACATGATATGGGATTTCTTTCAGGATGCAAATCATTAAAAATATGACCCACATCTTCATGACTTCTAACACGACCACCATAACCGATTAATATTTCAATAAGATCTGTTTCACTTAAATTAACCATTCTTAATAGTATTTACAATTTATTTCTGTGAATTACAATTTGACAATTTGACAACAGTTACCTAATAGATAGTACGCGTGTATTCCTTATTATTAATACAAACATCAATGTGTTTATCTAAATGGTTTTTTACTCTAATGTATTAAAACTTAAAAGTAGTTGATTAAAGTGCTGTATTCCTCATTTTTACAGATTTTCTACACTAAACCAAGTATGAACAAATTCGAAATAACATGTCCTTTAAAAATCTGCAGAAATATACAGGATGTCCCATTTAAATTAAAAAAGTTGAGGGTATTTCCGGTTAAACCGGAAGTATATTATTAACAAAGAAATGTACATCAGATACATTTTGCCCCATTGCACTTACCTGCAAAATTTCAAAGATATCATCCGTATTGTTTTAAAGATATTTACTTGTTTCCAAACTTTATCCCAACCCTGGATACTTGTTTTTGTTAAGTTTGACGTAGTAAGTAAATGGTGTTGTGGCCATCATAGTACTTTCCCTATATTTTTTCCACTTTCGGTTTATGAATATTCACCAAAAGCTTTTCAGTTCCAGTTTTTAACTTAAGTTTAAAGTTTAATCTCAAAAAGAAAAATTTTTGAGATACAGCGCCCACAGACAGACAGACACACACACAGACACAAAATATTTTTTTCTAGAAATCAGTGCAATGAACTTAGGGGATTTCCGCAAAAGATAATCCATTTCGAAAGTTATAAAAAATAATCGCACAGAAATGTTCGCGACTTATTATATTTATCAATATTTAATCATGTTACTTTAAACAAAATAAATGGGCATGGGCATTAAAAATTTCCGTATAACTCTACTAATAAAAACTTTACGTTAGGGACATCGCATGTTAGATGGCAAGACCTTAATTGTTCATTCCCGAAATATAAAAGGCAACCCTGAAATAAAACGTGATTATTATCTCTTGTTTAATAATTATTTTGTGTTAAAAAGTCACTTTGATATTATTTTCATTGAGGTTTTAGTTTAGAGAAAAACTATTATATCATGTTATTTTGTATTTTAAAACATGTACTATTATTAGTAGTGGTAGTGTCATCTGCAAATGATACTGCTTAATAATTTTCCAAACATAAGAGAGATCATTTATATATAGGAGGAACAGTATAGGTCCTAAAACTTACACTGTAGTACACCCTTCTGAATAATTCCTGCCTGTGATATGCTATTTCCCCTTATTACGAGTTGTTGTCTATTAGCGAGATAACTAACGTAGATATCATTTTATAACTTTTGGGACGGAAATTATATATATATATAGTTTTCTAAGTAGAATTTTGTGAAATACACACTCAAAAGCTTTTTAAAATCCTTGAATCAATAAACTTAAGTATGGCATCAGCAGTTTTTATTTCTAAATATAGTCTTTTGTGGAAAATATTATGCGATTCTAAATTATGGATCAATTGAATTTTTATATGTTCGTTTTCCAGTATTTTACTGTTGATCATTAGGATCATCAACATCATAATCAACACATTTGCTACTTTAAAAGCAAAAGGCAAGTCTGTAATATTCGTTAAATTAATTAAATAGAATTGATGAATACTATTTTAATAATAACACAGGCATCACGGGGTTTCAGAGGTATGCAAAATTCTAATATGTTAACAGTTTTTTCGTATCACATGTTTTTTGCGATGTTGGAATTAGATATTTATTACTTAATATCTAATATTATTAAATTATATGTAAAAACTATACTTTAAATTTCTCTAAAAGAACTACAGAGGCTTGAAAACATATCTATTGTACAGTTAAAATAGTTTTAAATAAATAAGAAATTACTAACATACATTAAGTCTCTTAACAAGAAATGAACGCTGAGTTGATTGGCGTTTGTAGTCCTGGTGAGGATTTTCTCTCACCAAACACCAACAGTGGTCGGCCATCATGGAGACATACCATCGATCCTGGTACCTCGTTTCCATTTTTTTTATATCGTGATGGAATCTCTCGCCGTGTTCTTCAATCAGTGCTTCTAAATTATCTGAGAAATGTTCAAGATAATAAGAGTGGAGGAAGTGTAACTTCAAGCTCATATTACATCCCAGTCCCCTGAATTTTTGAACATAGTTTTTACAATTTCCTCATATTGATCTTTAAAATTACTCAGAAATTTCTTGATGACGTCCTTATATGATTCCCAAGCTTGAAGTTCCATGTCAGACATGTTGTTTTTTAAAGTAGCATCCCTCATAAGTTTGCAAATCTGTGGGCCATCAAAAACGGCTTCCTTCACCTTTGACTCCGACAGTAAATCTTTTAGCAATACACTGGTAACAGGGTCCATTTTTGTCCGAAGCTTTAACAAATTGCTTAATTAATCAAAGTTTTATGTGCAAAGAAGGTAGCTATATTTTTGCAAAATTAGCTAATGGGCAATTTATTACATTTTTTGTCCATGGAACCAGTTGTTTTCTTTTCGGCCAATTAGTAACCTTCCAGTGCCTTTTCCTATCTCTAGAGTCTCATGCACACAAAAATCACGGACATTTCGGGTACCCTCCTTATAGCCCAAATAAAATACCGCACACTTTAAACTCACAGCACACGTACCACTTGTGTTCATTATATTTTATGTTTTTCTAGAAAAGTACACATACATATTAGTGTATGTTTCTTTTATGTGCACTGAATGAACTACTACTAAAACTGAAGCTAATTTATTCCCATTATGCAGAAGAACGCCCTTTAGACTTCTTTTACTAGACTCAATAAATAAACGCCAATCTGCCGGTTCATAAACTGTTCCTAGGCGACCAATCAAGCCAGGAATATAACAACTGTACACTACGCGCCGCTACATTGCAAAATACTAAATAAATAAATTCTATATGAATAGAAAGTTATATCGGGAGTTAGAAGATTGTCTATTTTCAATCTCGATCCAAAAAGTTTACGTTTTTCTCTTTTAAGACCCAAATCGCGTACCAAATCATTTAATTTTGATTGATTGTTATATTCTGGGGACAAATTAAAATAATCTTCTTTGCTGGGGGTGGAAGGAGAACTGGTACTACTCTCTTGTAATGTTGTTAGTGGTATTGGAAGGGGAATATTTGGCCCATGTGCTATAGGTCTAATTGCTGATGAAAAATTTGGATACATAATAGCCTCGTTTTTCTTATTAAACCTCGAAATTTTGCACAAACTTTTTAGTTATTTTTAACAATCATTATAATAAGTTTTTTGTTCTCTTCTCTGCAAACACCAAAAGGCAAGATGAGCGGTCCCCCTGATATCACTGTCTTAAATTTTCGGAACAAGTTTTACACCCTACTTGGGGAGCGAAGTTTTTGTCCTGATCTCCAAATTTCATTTTAAAATACGCCAGATACAAAATCTTGAGCAACTGAGAAATGTTGTTTTCGCTGCTGCTTTATTACATTGCACCAACAGATATAACAAAGATTATTTGGATTGATTACACAACTTCTTGTACCACGTACCACTTGAACCTGCCATAGTTACACACTTAAGCACAATGATAAACTAGTATGAATAAAATGAGTGATTATATTTTAAAATCGTATTATATTTGAGGCTTTTAGGCTTTTACACATTTTAACACAACATAATACATCACTAAATAAGTCCCCGGTTTGACACATATGCAAATATTGTTGACAGACCCATCAATCTTCAAACAGTACGTGTCAAAATTTTGTAGGATTCTGATCGTCATTTTAGTTACCACTACTTTGTAATTTTCAAGACAATGTATAGAAAGGAATTTTGTGTGTTGATTAAACATCGTTTTTTGGTGAGGAAAAGTACTATTGGAGCGCCCAAATAATGGCTTGATAAGCATTATGGGGACTCTGTACCAAGGAAATCATCTATTATTAACTGATATTCTGAATTTAAACGTGATCTTACAAGCACTGACAATGCTGAACGCTCTGGTCGTTCAAAATCGGCCGTTATTCCAGAAAATATAAAAAATTACCACAAAAAAGTTTTAAAAGGCAGAAACATGAGGTTCTGTGAGATAGCTGACACCCTGCAGATATAAAAAGGTAGTGTCTTTACAATTTTAGATGAAAATTTAGGCATGAGAAAGTTGCTTTCGAAGTGGGTGCCGCGTTTGCTCATACCGGACCAGAAACAACAACGCGTCGACGATTCAGAGCGCTGTTTGAAGCTGTTCAAGCGAAATAAAAATAATTTCTTGGATTGGTGTGTCATAATGGATGAAGCATGGATCCACCACTTCATCTAACCTGTAACTTATAACAATCTATAAATAACAATCTGAATTATTAAAAAATAGAACAATAAATGCCAATTACTCATCAACCTGTAATTCGGGCTAATAAGGGTGAAGCGTCTGATGAGGGTGTTGTAAGTTTTTAATTCTTCTCCCTATAATGTATAATGGAAGAATGATCAAGAGGTCGGGCTGGTCATGGCAAAATATTGATATTATTCCCCGAAAATCGATCGAGAAACTTAGAATATTGGGACGGGCTTTATCTTTCCGAAAAAGTGGATTTTCCAACTACTAAAGAAAGGGAAGAATAAGAGATTCTATCACCACATCCACATATCACTAGACGGTTATATAGCCTCCGATAAATACCAAACCTACTTTCCTTATGTTAGAGCACCTAAAACAATAATCCATACGGTTGATGAGGAACCTTTTAATAAAAACTTCCATGTTATGCCATTTCCCACGTCTTGGTTTGATCCGCATACGGCTTTAGATTCCGGTGCAACAACTTACACCACTCCCAACATTGCAAGATTCAGCCATAAGCCGTTCGAAAGTTATAACCTTCGTTAGCTAACCAATTCAGTAACTGGAGAATCGATTCTTTTTGGCATAAGTCTAAAATAGCGGCCAAGAACCTCATTTATTCTTCTTTGTCCCCCTGTGCCTCTTCTACGACGTTCCTAACCATCTTAGTAATTTCTCTAATCGAAAAACTACAAATAAAAAATTTAAGGATTCAGTATGTAAAAATTATATTTGTTTATGTCACGTGCAGCTCAAAGTTGTGCAACAAACAGTTCTTCTTCCTATATAAGTGTAGTAAAATTAACATGAAGATTAATAGTGACGAGGAGATTTGTACTCCACTTATTTTGATAACTTATCGGAAAAATATAAATCATCTTCCCTTTGGTCACACTATTCAATGTTACGGAGCACACTTAAAATACGACACAATATTAAACTGGAAACATACGGAAAATTAAGGGCATTTTTCTAACGCAAATCAGACAAAAAGACAAAAATATTTACTCCAGAAGAAATAAATAATTTCATTACAAACGCCAGTAATCACAAATATAAAAGTAAGTAAATAATAATAATAGTAATATACTAGTAGGTCTACTAGTAAAACTACCAACAAGAGTCTAACAATGGACATTACTTCTCAATCTTTGAATATTACAAATTGTACAAATTTTACAATAAATTGTTACGCCTCCAGTAGCTTCCATAACAATTAGAAAATAATTTAACAAAAAATGTATATTGATGTATATTTCATAAATTATTAATAAAATTCTGAAGTTTATAACTAAAATTATTATTAGTAATTTTCGTGAATAATGGCTCTCATAATCGCTCATATAATAATATACTATTTTCCGAAATGTATCTTCTTGTGAGTTCTGAAATTTCTCTTCGTCAGAGAATAGAAAAATACTTACCAAATTCATTCAAGATGGATTGTTTAGTATGAACCACCTCTTTTAGATTCATACGAAACAATCCATTTTGAATGAATTTGGTAAGTTTAAAATTTTTAGAAACCAAAAAAAAATGCGAAATCCAGAATCGCAACAAGCACATACAATTATAACATATAAATATACAGGTTTTTTTAGTGAAATGAATAAATTAATTTAATATAATAAAATAAAAAAATAATAACAGTGGGGAAAACACATAACTTTTTTATACCACTTATATTTTATTTTCAATTACAAGGTAGTTATTATCAAACTGTTTGTTATAAATTATTATTTAAAAATCGAAATTTACTTCGTGGTACACGCCTCCAAATTACAAGAAATAACAGTAGGAATTTTTCTATTAAAATATTTATCTAAAAGTGCAATAGTAGTAACTCCTCCAAAGTTTGTAAACAGCTATTCATATCAATCTCCCTATGTAATGGACCAAAATAGGAATTACTTATAAGCCATTTACAAAAGACTTTTTGTTAACATAAATTAATATGCTTAGTTTCAAAATTACACTTTTTAAAAGTAGAATCATTTTTGCTTGCTTAGAAACCGAAGTTTATTGAAATAAGAGAACATTTAACTAGATTAATATTTATAATAATTATAAATTTAGCGAAGAAATAAATAAAAATATTTAACATTGTTAAAAAAATACAACTTCATCAAAACATATTTCACTTTCATATTACCTCTTCTATGGCTTTTTATTACATATTCTACACACCTAATCCATACAAGTAACACATTGAATTAATTCTTGTTATCCTTATAACATTGAAAATCACACTTACAGTTTGTACATAGTTTATCATGTGTTTTGGGCAAATTGCTTGCTGTGTTTAATAAATTTATGGAATTTTCTTGTTTCTTCACTTCTTCTTCTTCCAATAGTAGATGTTCAAATGTAACTAATGCTGTAGGTTGAGAACTATTAAAATAATAAATGAAGAACGATTTTCTGAAGACTGTGGCAACCCTTGAACTAAGACAAGGTTTGCTTGTCAGGAATGGAGGAATCAATAAATATGAGTGTATGGCTAACAGTATCGTCAATAATGGATAATTTGAGTCTGGTCTTCGTGTTTGTATCTTCCAATCGTCTTAAGGCAATGGCATTTAAGATTTAATTAGAAATGGCATTCTTAAAAAATAATAGATACATTAGAATTAGAACTAATTCTTCTGAGCTTTCTGCACCGTAGTTTTTACATTATTAAAAATGTAAAAAACTATAAAAACCAACTATAAGTTAAAACAACTACTCCTCGTACTAAAGCACCACCAGGTATTGAATCATATAACTATTAGTTGTCGTTACATGTCTGAAATTACATTCCGCACTATGTAACAATGTTTGTGGTATCATCGTTTCCATCCACGTCATGGAATTGTTATGACTATTCGCAGACACGTGTTTCGCAGTATCATAGCTCATCAGAGCAGCTATGTCACAACTTTGATGTTCGATTTTCAAGGCGCTTTCAAAACACGATATCACCACAGATGAAAAGCCCGTTCTTGGAATTTAAGTGTAAACTGAACATTGATTTACAGGTGCAGTATTATGTAAATAATTATTAGAATTAGAACTAATTCTTCTGAGCTCTGTACAGTTTATTTTAATAATCACTTCGGGGTTTATATCAAAAGTTCGTCAATAATCCTTTCATCATGTGAAGTGACTTGAAGACGCTTATGTCTAAAGGTTGAAGAACTCATGTTGTATGGATCGGTAGCTTTAAAATTGTAACGTTAGCTTTACAAACGTTCTAATAATCAGACTATTAGAGGACGCTTGTAAAGCTAATGTTACACTTGTTTTTTTGGTGCAATCGATTTTAAAATTGTTTTTTAAAATTTGTTTTTACAATATCGCTTCAGAATGTCAACGTGACATAATATAAAGATAGATAGATAGATAGATAGATAAATAGATAGATATTGATCCTTTGATTATAACATTTAGTTATTAGGACAGCTAAGGTTCTTAAAAAGCGCCTTTCAACCGACTCAAGTTTATGATTAAATAACCTTGGTGATGCCACCAGATTTGAAAAGCGTTTTCTAAATTCGGTCTGACCAGAGAGCAGTAAAGTGTTTTATATGAATATATGAGTATAATGACAACTCTTTGGCGTTTCTATTAATAAAGCCTAATAACTTAGAGGCGTTTAGAGTGAGAGTTAAAATGTGACTCTTGAAAGAGCGAGATGTATCGAAAACAACTCCCAGATCTTTAATTTCGCTTAATCTGATCAGTTCGATGAGGTTCAACTGGTAATCGTATGTAATTGTATTTCTAGTTTTGCATTTAGATGTGTTAAGGTGCAGGTTCGATTTTGCACACCATAAGCCCACCCTGTCCAAATCTTCTTGAAGCTTATGACAATCGGAAAAAGTTTTAATAGGAGTAAACATCTTCAAGTCGTCCGCGTACAATAAAAACTGGCTATGATGTATTGCTGCAAAATTGAAGAAATATTTGTAGTTTTCTGAAACAGTTTTATTTTCACATTAGATAAATAAATAAATATCAATATAAACTGTTGGCAGTAGCAACATACGTAGTTCTGGGAAAGGTATTTTCTGGGACAAACCAAAGATCAAAGATATTAAAAATTAATAATAGTGAGACTTTATCACTCAATACAGAAGCTTTTAGGAGAACGATATATATTTTCTCTTCCATGAGCGGGGCAGGGCATATTCTTACCACCGACTACTTTAATTTACGAAGGATCAGTACAAAAACTAGTCTTATCCAAATTTCAAATTAGACTATTATACCAAAATTAAAATCTTTATTAGGTAACACATTCAATAAAATCGACGATATTCAGAAATCAGGAATTTATTCCATTAATTGAAATAATTGCAATAAAGTTTATATAGGTCAGACACAAAGAAATTTAAAAACCAGATTTAAAGGACATATTCAGCACATTAAAAATCAGAATCCCGAAAAATCAGCAGTTGCTAATCATATCATAACGACAGGCCATCAATTTTCGATAAATAGTACAAAAATATTAAAACAATCTACAGATTATAAATTAAATATGTTGGAGGCGATAGAACTGAAGAAATATAAAAATAATCTTTTGAATTTTGATTTGTCACCATTAAATAATCCTTTGTTAGACTTAATACCTACAATTAGCAACGACTAACACAAATGTAAACCCCTTCTCGGCAATTCCTTAATCCACAGTTTCTTCCCAAATAATCCCTTTAGATATAAATACGCCGCTCACTTTGTTAAACTAGTTATAAGCTATTGGTAATGAGAACATAGTACTCGAAATGTACATCTAGCAAAATAAAATCAAATTGTGAAGAAAGTGTTAGTGTTTTTATTTCCAAGTGTATAAAATAAGTCTTCATGTAACTCAAGAACAAATTTCAAATTAGACAAATTATCAAATATGATAATACTAAATAAAATAAAGTATTAATGGATTACAAAGAGGTTGCATGATCTTTTGCGGGTTAATTCTACCCCCTGTCATTTATTTTTTAATGATAACTTGTTTCTTTTTTTAAAACTTAAATTCAACATTCAACACAGATCATCATTAAACGGGTTTTGAGATTATTAGCCTTTATAAACTACCTAACTAGCTCCAAAACTATTTTCTGAACAATTCGCACTTATATTTTAAGTCTTAAGAAAATCGGAAACCTCTTTCTGCGTTATTCTGCTTGTGTGATTGGTTTACTATTTTTTCTTCTGAAGTGATCCCTTCATGTATTTAATGACATTTCGTACATTTCATTCGCCTAATAAGCAATTATGTGTTCTGTTATAATTTCTGTCAAGGCTTCTTCAAATGTTTCTGATATATATTTTTTAATGATTCAGAAATAATTTAATCGGTTATATTATGCGCTAGATACTTAGAGTAATATTTCTTAAGAACTAGTTTCTCGTTAGTGATGGATGGTTGACGTTTCTTTCCATGGTCGGTTCCTTCCTGTTAGGGTTACGCTTTGCTCCGACGTTTCCTGCAAATCACTCAGTCATCTCATTACTGCAGATATGCACCATTTACTGATATTTATTAAATTAGGTAATTTCGAAATTCAATTTGTACATCATATTAACTATAAATAAATTAATGAAATAATTACAACTGGGCCTTTTTTACACAATTACATATTTGCGAAAATATGTGTAGTATACCATATTTACGAAGTCGAAGAAGTAGTCATAAACTGTTCGTGTAATGATAATTGGGTAAAATGCAAATTACTTATTAAAAAAAAATTATTTCGTTCAATAAATGTACCCACTGCCACTGCCATGATAAAAACCTTGTTGCAATATTTTATGGCAAAGTGCTAAATAATAACAAACGCATTGTTCTATCGGCAAAAAGCAATGATTTATACATAACGATATAAAAAATAAAAAAATATATGACGTTTTAATTAAAATCTGAAGATGTGATTCAATTTTCCAATCGATCACCAGTCTATCGAGAATAACTGCACAACATTAAACGGAGCCAATACAATATGAATAACATTCTTTTCGATTTGCTCTTAAACGGAACTGTCATCTTTGTATTCCTATGCGTTATTAATGTGGCGGACCGCAACGTCACATGGGCGCGTTGAAATAATGCGGTAGTCGAGACGAGCAGAGTCTACATCATTAGCGGATGAAATGGTGCGGAGACCATACAGTGTACCACCATATACCACGTACCGCGTACGGTACGCTTGTTCTCACAAGAGGAGCCGCCGGTTGAGTTATGGCCCTATAACGCCGTCACCACCGACGTCTACCAAATAATCGAACCAATTAGTTTTCTGTCGGTGTTGGTTTTAGTTGTTCGGGCCGATGCGACGGATCGATGGGAACAACGTTTGATCCGTCCTTTTCTACGCAGTAATAAATCAAATTGGACGACGTATTTTTTTGAATCATTTAACTACTGTTTCGTACCAGAGAAAATTGGACCTTTAGCGCTAAGAGTCTGAAATTTAATAATGAGGGTAAATGCGTGAAATAATATTATATAAACATAAATGTAAGAAATATTATAGACGTTTTTCAGCTTATCCATCGCTTCACTTATATAAATCAGTTAAATATTCGATTAATGAGATGTTTAAAATGAAGTTAGAATTACAACCTTTTGGTTTTTAGTTTAACCCCTTCTAAAATATTTACGTTATTGCCAGTTAAGCTGTCATAATCATTATTCAATTTTGGAATAATAATTTAAAAAGTAATTAATTCAATTTGTCATAGTATTTTGATCATTAACAGATCAACAGATTTGTTTGATCTGTAGATAAGAATTTATGGTGCACGGACAAGTATTCCTAGGTACTGCCATCTGATAACTTATGTCCCTAAAGTAAAGTTCGACGTTTTGTTAGTAGGTACTCAGAAAGTTTTGATGCTCATGCACCATTTGTGTTATTTATAGTGATGTAAAAAATGACGTCAGCCAAGAAATAGAATTAAGTATTTCCATGCGATTTATTTTTACAACTTTCGACGTAGTTTATCTCAACTACAGTGATTGATGAACTAAATTTTGCGATGACGCACTAATACAAACCATTATATAATAATAGTATACGAAATTCAATCGTGGCCATAGTTCGCTTAATGATAAATTTCGCGAAGGTCGTCCAAAATCTGTTGTTGTTCTAGAAAACATTGATGCTGTGCGTGAACTGATCATCATGTGACTTATCGTGAGCTTGAATCACCATTGGGCCTTAGAGAAACTGGCATTCTTTCAATAGTGCATCAACATTAGGCTGGTATAAAATTGTTCGCACATAATTTAAAAAAAAGACTCATGTCCATTGGTCGAAGGAAATGCTCAAGAAATACGATTGCGGTGCTTCATAGTAGGTCTATGATATCGTAGCACATTACGAATCGTGGATTTATGCGTGTGACTCCTAAAGCCGATAGCAGTCTACTATTCAAGATGTGCCAAATCCAACAAATATTGTTCGCCCATGAATCACTTCGCAGCATATATTCGCCTATTTTTTTCGGAAAAAAACTTATAGGTGTATCATTAGTGCAATATCGGATAGTCATTTCTAAATGGTACTTAATCATTTGTTAGAATAATTTTTTGGAAAAATAAGGGAAATAAACCAACAAAGACGCATCATTCTCCACCAGGACAATGCGAGTTCTTACACATCGCCTCAAACAAGAGAACTAAAAAAAGTGGAATCATTCCTGATTTGGCACACAATGATTCCTTTTTAGTTTCATAAATTAAAAATAAATTACGGCTTTTGGCGCTTAAAGAAGCGGCTGATACGTTCAAAATGTATGTTATAGAAGCTCAATCTAAGTGGAAAAATTGTTTCGAAAATTTGTTCAAGCGCGGAGAGAGAATATTTTGAAAAGCAGTAAACACATCTATCATTATTAAATTTGGTTTTGTTCTCTTTTTCCGAAATATAAAAGGCAACCCTTGTAAAGTATGAATGACATTGGGAGTCACCAACTAAAACCAATACTTTGACCCTAAAAACTATTCCGTTGCTCTTTAACCATTACAATAATTGGTCAATGCAACAAAATGCATATTAGCATCGCTGCTTCATTAATTATTTTAAGAAAAGTTTCTTTCAAAATGATTGAGGTTTTAATTAAAAGGTGTATCAAGAGCTTACTCAAATCCACTATGAGCAATGTATCCTTTTTTAATATAAAATAAACCTCCTTTGTTCACTTAAATTAAATTTCATGTAAATCTTCACTCCTTAAAAAAAATGATTTTTTATGATTATCCAAATCCTTTAGTCTTTATTTCGATAAATATCCATGATGTCATTTTCAATATTTCGTCACTACAGCAATGACTTCAGTTTTTCTGGAACGAGGCTGGGATGAACGAAAGGAAACTTCTCACATTTCTTCTATTTCTTTTTTCATACCTCCTCAAATGTTTTTCTTAAAGAATATTTATCTTTATGCAAAATTGGAGTTACAGTTACATATCGCATGTTTAATATAAAAGAGTAACTATCAATGTCAACAATAGATCAATACAACGAAAAACCATTAACTGCATCACTACTTCATCAATGCATTAAGTTAGTTTAATGAATCATGTTTAATAAGGAAATTAAATAGGAGATGCATACGTATTCAAACCATCTTTTTTTTCCGATTACAAAATACATCTTTGGCTCGGTTTATGTCATTCCGTTAACAATTCTACCATTTCCTTTCCTGAATTGAACCTTTTCTCTTGATAACTTATTACGCTGGGAAGATCAGTTTGTTATTGTCGTCCATTTCCAGAAGAATTTAGGGTTATTCTGTTAGAGTTGTTAGAGTTGGCAAATTTTTGTCAGGTTAAATGTCAGTAGCAACATTGCGAGAAATATTACTCAATACATAACCGCTAAAGATATATTAGATAAGTCAAATATTCTGTATGGCACTAAGTCAGATCTATGAGTTGAAAATATAGAAATACAATTATTTGGCGTCAGGTATAATAATGGTAAGTCAGTTGCAGAAAATTATATGCAAGTACAGCAGTACGACGAAGACCTGGTCACAGTAAGCGAAGAAGTAAAAGAGAGCTGGACGATAACTCAAATTCTAGGCTCTCTGCGGCCAAGGTTACTCCACTTCCGGCAACATGGGACAACATGCAGCAAAGCAAATGGAGCGACTGAGGTTGGAGTACGATTGACTTACCGAGAGTGAGCAAGCAACAGAGACCTCAACGCGCAACACACACTTTTTGAAGATGCACAGCAAGGCAGGTTACACCTAACAGTGAATTCAAGGCAGGGAAGCCAAACATGGATTCAACAGGAAACTCGGCCGTGGAATGCTTCAAATGTGGAAAGAGGGGCCATGCCAAGAAACATTGCAAGGGGAAGCCTTTTGCAAAGTACCTGACCTACTGTAAAACTAACTACGCGTGCAACAACTGCAAACAAAAGGGGCATTTTGCCAAGGATTGCCCTAAGATCACTCAAATCAACTCAACACTAAAGATGATGTCAAATATCGCCGCGCATTCATCACTTGCCTGTCATCAGCCGCGCTCGAGGAGTTTAATCTGAAGGGCGACAGCAGAGACTGGTACCTGGACAGTGGGACAACTCAACATATGACCTTCAGACGAGGCTTGCTGAAAAACTACTCGACTCTGGGGGAGAAGAATGTCATTGTCATTGCAGATTCATCAAAATTGAAAGGAATTGGAGTAGGAAATGTAAAGCTGGAGGTCTTTGGCGGAATCACTTGGCAGGCAGAGCTGACCAACGTCCGTTACGTCCCCAAACTAACTTTTAACCTGTTTTCAGTGACACAAACTATGGAGAAAGGCTATGTACAGTCAGCGCACAGCAACCGATCAACCTACTGTAAAACTAACTATGCGTGCAACAACTGCAACCAAAAGGGACATTTTGCCAAGGATTGCACTAAGACCACTCAAATCAACACAACACTAAAGATGATGACAAAACTCGTCGCGCATTCATCACTGCTAGCCTGTTATCAACCGCCCTCGAGGACATTAATGTGAAGGACGATAGCAGGGACTCCTGGCACCTGGACAGTGGTGCAACTCAATATATGACGAGACTGGCTGACAAACTACTCGACTCTGGAGGAGAAAGTTATCATTGTCATTGGAGATTCAACAAAATTGAAAAGTGAAAGCTGGAGGTCTTTGACAGAACCACTTGACAGAAAGCAGAGCTGACCAACTGTTGTCAAAGGCTATGTACAGTCAGCGGACAGCAATCGATCGATCTTTAAGGTCAATGACAGGAAAGAGAAGGCCGCAGTGGCAGAACGAGTTGGACAACTCTATCGAATAATGATTCGCCAAAAAAAAAAAACCTGACACCTGCTTAGCGACACGCTCTCTTCGTGATTGGCATGAGAAGCTAGTACACTAGAATGTCAAATACGTCAAGGACGTTCTGAAGGTCATCGAGGAAATACTGGATCTGGTGCATGTCGACTTGGAGGAAATGAGCACGCCGTCCCTCGCTGGATCCAGGTACTTCCTGCTATTCAAAGATGACTACTCGCATTTCAGAGCCGTCTACTTTTTGAAAAGCAAGGACGAAGCCGCACAAAAATTGGAAAGGTTTGTCAGATTGATCTCAAACCAGTTCGGAAGAAGAGTTAAATGTATCAAGTCAGACAACGGGATAGAAATCAAGAATGCCGCTACACAAAAACTTCTAGACCAACTGGGAATTTTTCAAAGCAAGACTACCTCGTACAGACCGCAGCAGACGAGACGTGTGGAACGAAAAATAAGGACAATCGTGAAAGCCGTAAGGTCAGTCATCCACGTGAGCAGTTTGAACCAGAATCTGTGGGTCGAATAGTGATAATAATATTTAATAATTTATTTATGCAAGTACACAGCAATGTGTTAACATACGTCAAAGAAAATTACATAATGTATGGTGTATAACGACCGCAACAATTGATCTAATAAGAACAAAAAACATTACTTATATAATAAATTATATCCAGGACTAATTTGGCAAATATTTTTTTAATAAAAAAGAAACAATCATGATCATTAATTTTGAAAATACTACAAACAATAATATAAACATCTATTACATATTCAATCGTAATATAGGTACACAAGTACAAAGTATTTAAATATTCATCCCAGGTATAGTAAGCCATTTCATACGCCGTCTTCACACGAAATCAAACAGGTACAAGCTCGCATTCTAACCAGAGTCCTGCACAGCTTGACTTAAACAAATTGAGAAAGTTAGGACGTCCCTACTATGTTCTCACCCCGGACCCGAACGGACAAATGTCTAGGAAGTCAAGAGAAGGAATTTTCGTTGGTTACAAGATAGACTGACCTTGCTACCGGGTGTATGCTCCAGACCAACGCGACATAGTCAGCTCCGTGGATGTCCTATTCGACGAGGACGATAGATCCAAGTCGAGCATCGCCAGGGTGGAAGTCAGAAACGAGGAGCCAGACGAAATACAGGAGAGAAAACTCAAACTGGACCACCGCCATCGACTAACGATACTGCAGAAGACTTTGTAGAACCAGTTTATCAACAAGTGGGGAGATCTGACGTCGCACTCTTCGTGACCACAGAAACCTGAGAATGCCAAGCAGATACTACCTGGTGAATCAATCGCAAGAAGAACTCCAGGAGGACACCGCCATCTTTGGAGAAGTGCAGGGCTTACCAGTACAAGAAGCACTAAAGGACCTAAGCTAGCTAGCAGCAATGAATGAGGAGTTCGACTCGCTCATTCGGATAAAAACGTGGGAAATTGTGCAATCACCAAGATATGCGCGGCCGCTCACATGCCGCTGGGTTCTACGTGAAAAACATGATGGAAGATACAAGGCAAGACAGGTCGCGCGAGGATTCGTCGCATCGGGAAGGAGCTGCAACTCGCCAATCTGGTTCAACCCACCCCCTTGTATATCGACAATCAGTCAGCTATACATATATTAAATAACACGAGCGATGTTCGGATATGGTAGGGCAAGCAACACATAGATATCTCCAGAAAATTCACAAGGGTACATGTAGGAGTCACGGTGCAGCACTACAGGTCAGAAGTACGACCAGATTGTCAACATTTAAGAAGCCACTCAGCGAGAAGATTTTTGAGGACTGCTCAAAGAAGAGTGTTAGAGTTAGTCACTTTTCTCCTGACGGCTCCTTTGTCATGCCGAGGTTGGCAATAACCCAACCTTCTCTTGACCACTGTCATCCATGAAATGTGTTGTGTTGAAAGTGCTAAATTAAAATCCGCCGAAATCTGCGTCTGGGCGATTGTAAAGTCGCGCACCGTCACATGTCAGGTGAAATTCACAAAAAGCACCTTTTTTAATCAAATTAAAGTTTTCACATAAACAAGAAGGTGCTTTCTTTAACGACTCCTTGGACGACTGCTCCTTAATAGAGTTTTTAGCATTTAAGCATCATATCCCATATGTAAATTATTGAAAGTTATAAAGTTATCGTATTTGAACGACAACTTATATTTCTTATAAACAACACCATTATTGTTAGGGATATTGTTACCTTATTATATATTTAAAAATTCTAATGCTTAAAAGACGGTGTGAGCTTATGCAACAATATTGTCCAAAATGTTAGGTATGATTGGCTGAATACGGACACCTCGGTAATGTTCTACATTATCATCTCCGCCTGATAATAAATAGGGACGAGATCATTTATATTCCACTGGTCTGGTACAAAACCAGTAATTGAAATAAACAAATTAAAAAAATAATTGTGGAGGCATTTAATTTGTGCTACAAGTGGTAAAACAATGTCATCGTGTCTCCTTCTTCAAATGAAAAGTTGGTTTAGCCAAGGAACAAATTTTTTCCTAAAAGTATACTTGGCATACCATCTGCTATTATCGAACATATATCACGCAATCCTTATAAATGTCTCTTCCAAAGTGCCAATCGATCCAAAAAATCGAATGTTACCAATTCTATTCGCAAACATGTCTACTATTTCCATTTCCTTTACTGAATTGGATTTTCTTTTAGAAACTCATTACGCTTGATAGGCCATTTTGTTTCTCGTTTTTTCTCATGTATTTCTAGAAGAATTTAGAGTTAATCCTAATAGAGTTTTCAGCATGTAGGCATCATATAAATTTTTGCTTAATGTTTACATCCCACAAGTAAATTTGAAAGTTATAAAGTAATCGTATTTGACAGACAATTATATTTCTTATAAACAACACCATTATTATTAGAGATATTTCTAACTATAAATAAAATAAATTGAAAAATTCAAATGCTTCCAAGAAGGTTTGTGCTTGTGCCGACAGTTTATCATGTGGGATAAAAATTTTGTTCATTCCTTATCTTAGATCAAAACATAATATTCCCCTTTTACATCTCTTCCAGATAAAAAAGCTGATCACCCAAATGATGATATTCGCTAGTCTTGTTATTTTATTTTGTGTTTAACTAATCGGAAAGCAAGCAACAATCGATTAAATGTTTTAAATCTATGGTAGTCAGACATTCGATAACTAGTGAATAATGGTTCTTTTTATTAATTTCATCATACTATCTGATTGTAGGTGAGAAACTTTATAAAGATGTTGTCCTTATCTTATTTAGTTTCAAGTAATCTTAGAAGCCTTTACTTTCAAAATTTCTTTCCTAGTTTGAATATAGTTTCAAAGTTACACTGAAACGACATACTTACTCCTTATCCAATACTTCGATGCTTCTTGATTTAGTAAGAAAAACGCCATTTACTGGAGTCATCTATTACCAAAGGATGTATTTCCTTGGTGAATCTCAGGAGGTGGTCCAACAATATCAAACGCGATTTGTTTGAATGTATTGTAATGTCTTTTCATCATAGCTTCGGACAATTTCATGTTGATCATATTATACATTGTTCAGACTAATCCTTCACGTCTCATTTAGTGTTTACGTACTATAACTTCTCTCGTATCTTGCTCAAGTTTTTAGATTTACCCAAACTTGTATCGAAGGATCTTGTGAATCTCTTCTATCATTCTATTGATGGTTGTTTAATTTTGTAGATATTTAGTATAAGTAAATCCCACTGAGGACAGTATAATTTTATTTCTTGCGAATATTTTGCAGTTTCATTCGATGTTGACCTGGAATTCTCTTTACATTTCATCAGGAGGTTAAGAATAAAATAATCCTTCTACACTTTCTGCATTTTCTCTACATTCTAATCACTTTCTATAGTTATATCCCATAAATGATTATCTGTCCTTTCTGAATTATTTCAGCGTTAACAATGTTTTGGGTATGGTCAAATAGCTGTAAATCCACCTAGTTCAAACCTGAGGTGGCACAGTTTAATAATTAAGCGACAGTAGTTAACACAATCAAAAGTTTTTGTAAGCCTGTGTATACTGTGTTAATTTGGCTACCATTATATCAGGCCCGTAATAATTAAGATTAAAAGAACAATGGGTCATTGAAAGTAGTAAACCCACGTTGTGCATTAGGAGTTACGGATTTAATTGAACATATCAGCTGCTCATCAATTAAGTTATCAAACAATTTCGGTATTACAGATTGCAAGCAAATACGGTTGATCATCGTTCAAAATTTGCCCCCCAACCATTCTTAAAATATGGAACAATGAAGCTATTTCTCCAAAAAATTTAAGAAAACGCTTGTGGTAATAGATTTTGTAGATATTATAAACATACATAGTGAATACACATTTTTTCAAATTCAAATTCATAAAGCTTTTCAATCCATCTCGCAAAATATGCTTTTAGACTTTTAAACTGTAGGAGACATTCAAAAGCAGCATGGTCGATTTATTATAAGAATATCATAGATATGCTAGAGAGCTATTCCATAGAAAAGGTATACCGGCTTTGTTACTCCTAGTAATTCTTTGTCTGAGACGATAATGAAACTTATCTTTTTTGTTGGTATCCAATAGAAATTTACATGGTGTCATGTGCGTTATTATTATTATTTCGGTCCTCCTAAAATTCCTTATTTAATTGAAACTTTTACTTTTCTTTAGTAAAACTATCGTTAAACGGTTAACGATAGTACAACGAACCGTCTAATTTTGCTAATTCTTCTACTGTTAAAATAGTTTTCACATCGATTCACTCGAGTTAAGGGCATAAAAAAGGCTTTGCGTTTCAATCACGATTATATCTTCTAAGTAGAGCAAATAGGTCTTCTAGAATAGTTTAATTTAAATATAATTTTTCGACTATATTTCGACCGAAAATTTTCAAAACAGCACGCGGCCGGGCACGGCAACCAACGGAATTGAGGGGGATATTAAGCGGAAGAACCAACGAAAATTATTTGCGGAGTTTGTTAATCTAGCAGCACATGAAGTAAAGGAGATTAATCAACCGTTTATATCCAATTTGACGATGGCAAAGAATACAGAAGTGATGAAATGCAACAAAAAAACGAACCTGATATTAACAAAAATACAGTCACAGAACAACAAGAAATTATTGAATGTAAGGAAAAGTCGGAATCCATTTAACAAGCAAAATGTTACTCATGTAACCGGTCAATGAGTGGAAGACAGTGTTCAATAAAAAAATACGAGAAAGGAAAGTAATACATGGAAAAGGCGAAAATATAAAAATCATTGGTATAGGAAAAAAGGCACTTGTACATGTATATCGACTAAATCCACAAACAACGGAACGCAGTTTACTGGATCATTTAAAAACAATGATTTCGAAGATGTTTCCTGTCAGAAGTTGGAATCAAAGCACCCTCTCGAATACAGCTCGTTTAAAGTTACTGTTCCTTTTGGTAAATTGGCTGATTTACTCCTCCCTGTGGCCAAAAGGACTATAATAGACCGTTTTTTATTCCACCTACAACGGGAAAAGAAGATATGTACTCCAAGCAAATAAAATTACATTGATGGAAGCACTTCTAATGGAACAAAATAATAAATATGACTTTATTTGCCTGTGTGAGCACTGGCTTAGTGAGCAAGAATCTGCACAAATTAGCTTAAATAATTTTATAGTAAATTCACATTACTCACGGAAAATGTTCATGTTGGGGTAATTATCCTATCTAATAGCAAATATTCATGCACTGACCTTGATTTACCCAAATATTGTATTGAACGTGATTGCGAAATTGCTGGTATATGTGTACGAAATATTAACTGCATAATTTTAACTGTGTACCGTTCACCTTTAGGTAATTTTAATGTGTTTTTAGATGTCCTGTCCAGAGTGTTTGAAAACCTTAACCTTTTAAAACATGACTTTATATTAACAGGGGATTTTAAAGTTCGATTCAGTGAGTATGAGTTATTTGATTTGCTAAATAGCTATGGATTGGATAGTAATTTTAGTCAACCAACGCAAAAACTCAATTGTCTCGATAATATCTTTACCAATGTGGACTTAAATGGAATGTTCTCAGTCGTAACAACTTGGCGATGCAATAATTATAAACAGGCCAAATAAAAAAAATTGTGTAAACCAATAACTTTGGAAAGAAAAATCAATTTTCACAATATTCTTGTAGATGAAAATTGGAAATTTTTATATAATAGTAGTTTAAGCTCTAGTCAAAAAACAACCAAATTTAATAATATACTAGAAAAGGCATCTAATACTGAATTTCCTGTAAAATTAGAACAAATAAAAACGAATAATAAATCAGAAATATACGGGTTTAATAATAATTTAAAATTCATGAGAGAAAATCTTAGGTTTATGAGTAGTGTCTGCCAACAAACCAAGAATCAAGAACATATTTAAATTAAAAATAAGTATAAAACAAAGTATTTACATGCAATTAAAATAGCAAAAATTGAAGCAACTAGTAAATATATAAAACACTATAAAAACCATCAAAACCAAAAATTATTAATAAAAATAAAGTAAAGTCCAATATTAATTAGTGCAAATGAGTTTAATACCTTTTTCATAAACGCACCAAAATCAATAACGTCATCACCGCAAGAATCGTATATTGACCCCATTGTTTTAATATGTAGTGTAGAAATTCCTACGTCTGTCCCGTCATATTTTAATTTTCGCAAGATCACTATCAGTGAAGTAAGAGAGGCCATCAATGGTCTAAAATCAAGTGAAAGACGAAAAAAATTACTGAAAATTCAGTTAATTCAATACCTAGAACTAAACAACATACTAAATAGACAACAATTTGGATTTAGAGAAGGCTTATCAACAACAGATGCCATCATATATTTCACTGACTGGGCCATTGAGTGCTTTGAAACAGGCCAATATATAACCACTTCCTTTATTGATATAACCAAAGCGTTCGACTGTGTATCACATGAAATACTCAATAGAAAACTGTATGCCTACAACATACATCCTGACAGCTGCAAGTTGCTCTCGTCGTACCTTCAAGATAGAAAACAAGCTGTATTTTTTAAAAATTCTTATTCAAAAGTATTAGTAACATAGGTGTTCAATATTGGTACCAATATTATTATTCTTATTATATATTAATGACCTATCCAAGCAGGTAAAAGATCGTAATATAGTATTATACGCGGATCACACCACTATAAGTACAAACGATTATAACCTGACGTTATTAGAAGTGCGTCATACTTTGCATGAAAAAATATTTACTAGAACACGCATTTTACAATTTTGGAGAGTACCTTATTATTACCTTATATTAATTTATTTTATATATATATATACAGGGTGGGCCACGAATAACGACCATTAAAAGTTTTCGGGGTTCCTGCAAGAGGAAAAATCTGAAAAAATTCAACATTGTACGGTTGATTGCGATCTCCTCATGGAAAATATTTTTGACTTTCTATCACTTCCGGTTGTACCGGAAATGACTACCAACTTTGTTATTTTAAATGGAACATACTGTATATTATTTTATTTTTAAATTCCTTGTTCGATTGCCTACCCATCCATATGGGTTTATGGCCACTTAACATTTACAGTTTTTGATTTAAAAATTTATTTGTCAAATATTGACCTCAAATAGGCGTTTAGAAAAATGCCTATAACTTCTAGTAGGTACAAGATAGAAACACGAGCGGCATCTTGTATTGTACCTAATGGATTCCTCTACAAAGGAAAAAAATTGACATGTGTCAATTTTGACAGTTGGTATTTCAAAAATATCAATATTTCAGCGCCTACTTAAAAACATCATATTTCAATTTTTTCAAATGGAATGACCAATATTTTATCTCATAGTGTTATTCGCAAGACCTTTTGCTACAAAAAAGTATTATACATCCCTATATCTAGAGCCAGTAGTTTTTGAGTTATTTCGAAATTAGTTTCCTTCCTAAATTGATTATCTGACGTTTTTAAATACGATAGAACACTAGATACATTAAAATTTTTACTTTAAAAGTATTAAAACGGTGCAATAAACAATATTTTGGCGTTTTCTGTAAAAACGAGAAGACTTAACACTTAAGATTTAAATACCATTCGATAGGTAATTAAAATGTGCATTTGCTGATAAATTAATAAATATAGCGTTCCATTTAAATAAATGAAGTTATAGTCATTTAAAGTTCTCATTTGTTTAATTCCAATTTTTTTACACCCGGCATAAGATGTCAAGTTTATTATACTTGGAAAATAAAATATGATCTATTGTTACACTTCAGTGTAAATTTGGTATGCATAACTTACTTATTTTTTAAGTATTTGATACATGAAAATTAGGTTACATTTTTACAAAATTCAAATTAATTCAAATACCTTAAGGTTTATGTAATAGAAACCTTATTAAAACACATACTTATTTTTATAGACGGATCCAAAAATGCAGTAAAATACAGGGTGTTTCATTAAAAAAAACACAACTTTGATACTTTTAGGGTTTTTGGGACACCCTGTATATTATGAAAATAATTTAAAAAAGTAGCCCTAATAGACCCCCATATATCCTCAAAGTGAAACTTTTTGAAAGTCACGTATTTTAGCCACAATATTCCGTGCCGTATAGCGTGAATAACCCTGTATATACAGGGTGTCCCGTTAATGCGGGGAAATGGCTGGATTATAGATTCCTGAGCTCGAAATATGACGATATAACGCAACTTATCTATATCCAAAAATTTACGGTTAAGCCGGAATTTGGCTTCAAAGTTTAATTTTTTTTTATTTCTTTTGTTTATAACAATTGAATGCTTTATTTGATTTGAATGAAATTTATTTTTAATAACTACCATAATATAATACACCATTTCAGTTATTATGATTATTACCTATTGGTTAACAAGAAGTATAAGAAACAGTAGTACCACCACTTAAAAACTAAAATATTTTTTTATTGGTGGAACTAATAAAAACTAAAAAAATACTGCTTCAAAGACCATTTAATTTAAAATTTTTTTCATTTCCTAATAATATTTGATATCTTTCACGGTTTTCTCACAAAAAAATAAAATATATACTTTTTATCTAGTAAAAACAAAATCTAGTTTTTCATCGAATCGAAAATAAATGTTTTTCGTGGCCGTCTTTGTTTAAAAAATGTAAATTATGTATAATAATAATTATTTAGTGTCTTTTAACAATTAATTTTTAATTTTATTATAGTTCATAAATATTCATATTTGGAACACACAGATATCTTGTTTGTATTAGGATTTTGCAAAGAAAATTGTTTGAAAAGTGTTAGATGTTGTTTTGATTTATTTTATTAATTGATATTATTTAATTTTTATTCAATTGAGTAAGTTTATTTACTTATTACTGAGTGCATAATGAGTATACTATATTCATATTTTATTTTTTTGTGCAAAAGCCGTACAAGATATCAAAAACTAGTAAGAGTCAAAAACGTTTTTAAATCTAATGCCCTTTCAAATGGATTTTTATGGATTTTATTGGATGCACCAATAAAAAAATATTTTAGTTTTTAAGTGGTGGTACTACTGTTTTTTATACTTCCTTTCAATCACTAATGTCCACAATAACTGAAATGATGTATGATATTATGGTACTTATTAATAATAAATTTCATTCAAATCAAATAAAGCGTTCAATTGTTATAAACAAAAGAAATAAAAAAAATTGAAACTTTGAAGTCAAATTCTGGCTTAACCGTAAATTTTTGGATATAGATAAGTTGCGTTAAATCATCATATTTTGACCCCAGGAATCTATGGTCCAGCCATTTCCCCGCATTAACGGGACACCCTGTATATATATATATATACAATCATCTTTATTTGGACACATTGGATAACAGTGGATAATAACATTTAACATAAATATAAATAAATGATGTTAGTCCGTCTGAGCTATAGACCTGAGATCTTTCTGCCCATCTTGAATTTAATAATGTCAAAAAAAGTATC
Organism: Ontholestes murinus; assembly: GCA_963969525.1. Classification (NCBI taxonomy): domain Eukaryota; kingdom Metazoa; phylum Arthropoda; class Insecta; order Coleoptera; family Staphylinidae; genus Ontholestes; species Ontholestes murinus. The sequence goes on from OZ018387.1 coordinate 48,380,845, forward strand.
TTTGCTAGCTAGCTGAACTGTCGTGATGATACGCGCAAATGAATTCATGAATTGTGAGGGGAGGATGTTGATATTTAGAATGAATATTTGGGTTTCGGGAAATGCAGAATTTGGTTAAAAGCAAATTTATTACTGAGATCTAATATACGTCGGGAAATGGATGGGATTTGGGTGGTTTCGTATAAAAGCGCGTTCGATGGGTTATGGAGTGGGTTGGCAGGGTGTCGAAGTTTAGTTAGGGTTCTTAGAGCAGATCTTTCGGCGACTTGGAAGTGATGAAGGATAGATGGTCGGATTTGGGTGAAGAGGATTGCACCATAATCTAACAAGGGCCGGCATATCGATTTATACAGGGTCCTGCAACAGTGCGTCAAGCTTTCCTAGCGCCTTTCTCGTAAGAGATAGAAATAAATGTTTCATATAAAAATTTATTGAATTGAAAATCTCTATGCCGTGTCCCAATTTTGCGGTATAACAAAAGCAAACATTTTTTTAAATGGAACACCCTGTATATTTTTTCATTTTATAATTTGGATAGTATCTTACAACTTAAACCTTTTTTGGTTTTTAATTTCGATATGGCATTTCCGAGTTATTGACGTTTTTCTGAAAAAAATGTAAAAAGCGGAGGTTCACAAAAAAAAATTATTCTGATGTTGTATTTAAAATTTAAGAAATTTTCTTTTTCCTATGGTTGGTCATAAGTACTGTTTATGTACCAGTGTTAAAAATTTTTACTTTTGAGGAACCCTGCCTTTGTATCAGACACGCCATTTTCTAAAATTTCAAATTGTCGTAACTCTTTTTTTTTAAATGGAATCATATACCCTATACCTAAAAGTGATATTTTTCAAGATATAAAAACATTTATATTTCAAACGGTCCTTGAATACGAATTTGTTTTTCAATAGATAGCCATGACTGAAAAAAATGCATCTGTCAATTAAACAATAAGTTTAGTATGTATAGTTGCATTGTATGTTACGATTATAACAATGCAATTTTTAAAAATAATTAATTGATGTGATATATGCTACTGGAGAATGTGGAATTAATTGTTTGCAAGCCTAAAGAATTTATGCTCAGCGCTACCCAAATAGACGAAAACAATTATTTTTCTTATTATTCGATTAGATTAGAAGGAAATGCCAAACTTTGCAAATAATAATTTGTCTAAACCCCATAGTTGTTGAGATATTTAATAGTTTTCACAAGAATAACCATTTAATTATACATACTTCTATGCACGGAGTTGCTCATTCTGAGGCAAAATAACTAGCAAAAACAGATAATACGATTCATTATTTTATTCCAAAGCCGTGAACAAAATTATTAATACAAAAGAGAGACGATACTACAGTAAATGTTCAAAATGTCTTCCATTTTTATTTAGGCACAAATTAATTCGCCGCTGCAAAGACCTTTCCACAATTCGTTGGTGCATATTCATTGGTGCTGTTGATGGTTCCTTATAAAAAAATCTCTTTTGAGTATCCCTACAAGAAAACGTCAGGTTTTGTTAGATCCGGAGATCTAGCAGGCCATTTGGTGGGTCCATTCCTACCAATCCACTGGGCAGGTGCTCTGTCTTGTTAAAACCACACCCTGTTTCTTGTTAGTTAGAGTATATTAGCTAACGTTCCAGGTAATTCAATTTGCAAGAAGTGCAAATACATAGGCCTATTGAGATGGCCCTCAAAAAAATGTGAACCTACTACATGGTTTCTGAAAATTCCGCCCCAGACATTCAAAGACCGTCGATACTGATGATCAACTTGTCTCATAAGATGCGGATTATCAGTTGTATAATAGTGAAAATTGTGCCTATTAACGGATCCGCTGTTATGGGATGTCGCCTCATCCGTGAATAAAATATATTGGAAAAACGCAAGATCCTCCTGTATTTTTTGTCTTCCCCAGATCAGTATTACTCAGTTCTTGATGTAGCTGAATATGATATGCATGATATCGATTTTTCTTCAGAATGATTTGTACTGACCTCTCGCTTATGCCAGTTCCTTCACCAATGTCTTTTTGGTTCACGTTGGGATGCTCAGTTGCTGTTAATAGCACTGAAATTTGGTTTTTCTCGTTGATGATAGGCTTTTTTCTTTCTTGTTTTTTTTTGTAATTCACACTTCCCATGTCAATAAATCTATTGAGTAAGTTCCTAAAACATTTCTCCTCCGGATGTCTTCTGCCAGGATAACGTGTGGTGTAATTTCTAGCCACCAATAAACAATTTCCAACAGACTCCCTTAATACAAAAATCGTATCGACTAGTTCGTTCTTTTCGAAATCCATGATGATAATTTGCTATTAATTTTAATTCGCCATTTAGAGCACAAAGCTTGGATGGAGTCGAAGGAGCGTTGCAGGGATTGTTGGGCGATTTGAAGAGAGGGTGAATGGGTAACCAGAACGGTTTCATCAGCGAAAAGCAAGGAATATGGTGAAGGGTTAAAATATGTGGGATCAGGATTACTAATGTCGTGACAGAATATATTGTATATGAGTGAGGATAAGGGAGAACCTTAAGGGACGGATTGTAAGATTGGAAATGAATGTGAAAGTGTTTGTTTAATTCTTACTTGGCAGGATCTGTTGGATAGGAAGTTGTGTATAAGGATTATTAAGTGATTAGTAGGAAACATTTATATAGGAGTCCAATATGCCAAACTGTATCAAATGCTTTTTGAATATCTAAAAAGAGTACGGTTGATTTTTGGCCTTCAAGGTGTTTAGTTTGCATATTGGACGTTAGGATGGAGAGAGGAAGCATGGTAGACTTTTTAGGAAGGATTTTATTTATTATGTTTATATGTTTGTAATTTTATCTCTGTGTTAGTGTGTATGTCTTTGTATATTTAATATTTAACTTAAAGGTTAAAATATTATATAACCTTCTAACTGTTTTATTTGTTTCAATTTAATTTTTATAGCCAAATGTCTTATATATGCAACTTTTATCTATTTGTATAGATTTATTTTATTTTCTATTAACTTTTATCTATAACTTTTAATCTTATGTGTAATATGTTTCGTTTAGTTACTTTTATATTTTGGGTTTTACTTTTACTTCTATATTTATATTTCATATAAGATGAACTTATTATTTTATATTACATACTTAATTTCTTTTAAAATGTTTTACCAGTTGTTTTCGAACATATACAACATCAGGCAATATCATTAAATACATTTAATTTGGTATTGATGTTTAATTGGTTTCTATTAATTTATTTTTATATTTCATTTAGCAATAATATTTTACACAGACTTTCAATAGAATATTTGCTATTAGAAGCACGCCTATGTAGACATATGATAAAGTGTATATCAAGACAACATATATTGTAAAATTATCTCTAGTTTACTAGCAATTAAGTATATTCGACGTTTGTAAAACTGTAGTTGTGACAATAAAGATTACTATTACTATTACTATTACTATTACTATTACTATTACTATTACTATTACTATTACTATTACTATTACTATTACTATTACTATTACTATTACTATTACTATTACTATTACTATTACTATTACTATTACTATTACTATTTACTATTACATCTAGTCTTACCTTTACTCGTATATAGCTGTAAGACCTAACATAATTACATATAAAGTCAAGTTGATTAATTTAAGAATCGATGAATCAGGAGAACAAGAATTCCTCAAAAATGTATTTATTACAAAGTACTCCGTTCGATTTAATTGATGACATACCACTTAATATCATCCGAGGAATGTGGTTTCAGCACGATGGTGCACCATTGCATTATGGAGAGCAGGTTAGAAATTTCCCAAAATAGAAGGATCGGCCGGAGGTCCGGTACATTGGTCACCACGGTCCCCGGACTTAAATCCATTAGACTATTTTTTATGGGGAACAATGAAGCAGTTGGTTTATCAAATTACTACTCGTCAGCAATTACTTGACAGAATTCAAGATGCCGCCCATCACATTAGAAATACTCCACATATTATACGTCGTGTTACGGAATCTTTGGTGCCTCGATGTGATGCTTGCATACAAGCTGCAGGTGGACATTTTGAACACATATTGTAACTTTTTAAGTTTTCATTTTTTACGTAATATTTACTTGTTTTGTTAATTTTTTATAATAAACTTTATGTTTAAGCTTTCCTTATTTTTGCAGGCAACTGGTTGTTGTTTTATCATGACCATCGCTATTTTATTGGTGACTTTATTGTCTTATTTAAATTATTTCATAGCAAACTCTGATCCCATATATCTCTTCAACAAAGCGAAATCGGACATCATGTTATATAACATTTTTTGCTTAAAATAACGTCACCGAGCTAGTAGATCACCCTGTATTATCGTTTTATTAATTTACTTTTAGTTTGATAATGATCAGGTCTTAATCGAAAAAGTCACTTAAAATTAATCGTTTTGATATAATTTTGTTTAATTTAGAAATTTAAAGCTAATATAATATAATACTAATTTTTATTTAAACTTGTTTAACTTACCACTTGATTAAATATCAGGTATATAGTTTAGAAATCAATTCACCACAATGTGCGGCTACGGTTTTATAAACAAGCGATAAAACGTGCGCTTTCTTAGAAGCAAATGCGTGAAATTGCATGTCGATAAAATACCTCGCTGTCCGCCGAGGAAGTATCATAAATAAAGCCTACACATAATATAATATAAAACAATGGGAGATTGAGGGACGAATTAAAATGTTATGGATATCGAATGGATGCAATTATTCATAAAGTGAATAATTAGGTGTTTGTCCGTTCTATAATGGCACCGGATTGGCGACGGTGTCGAGAAACAAAGTTGCTTTTCACGCATCAACCTACCACATAGTACTTGTAACAATTTATATTCATTTATATAACTAACTTAATTCCAGACTAAAATAATTAATTATTATTAACTATTAAGAAATTAATTTATTGATTTGTCAGTTTCTATTATATTATCGAAATATTTTGTTACCAGATAAAATGTGCCTTTATTTATTTCGGGTTACTGCATTATCTTGTCTATTAATAACTAATATTTCTCAAACGTGTTTTAATATCATTATTATTTTTTTTGAATGATCTTTAAACATCTTCGGGACTTTAATCTCTTCATAAATGCTACTGATTTTTCATTTCCATTATTTCCAAACATTTTTTTTGTAGTTTAATAATAACTTTATTTAAATATTTACAGCTGTAGCATAATATAGATATAATACATCTATATACATTGTAAATAAAATTATCTGTGGCTTCTTCCATTTTTCTTCACCTCGAGATTGGCGGATGTTTGGTTCCATCTCGGGTTATTGGTATTGAGGGATAGTGTGTTTTCTTGTTCATAGTAGTGTGATGTCTGTTTTATATTTTTTTGTTTAGAATTATGTTTTTAAGTTTTAGTTTGAAAGTAGCGTAATTAAGTGTTTTTATATTATTAAGTTGTACTGTTTTATGGATTCTGTTGTTAAAGTTTGTGAAAATTTAGATGTCTGGAATTTTTCTGTTCTGTTTGGACTTGTTTGTTAATTTTTAGTGGAATATTTGTTTTTATTAGATTATTTTTCATTTTGTATATCAGTAGTAAGTTACTCAGTTTTATCATGTTTTCGATATTTAGTTCTTATGTTAGATTGTATAGATATGTTGTTGTAGTTAAGTTATATTTTTTGTGTGTGCCACCTAAGACATTTATCAAATAATTGTTTAGTGATGAGTAGAGTTCGTTAACTATTTGTTTTCTTAATGTGTTAGGAATATAGTTCTTTTTTTTGTTAGGGCTGCTATAGTTTTAGCGTTCTGTTTCTTTAGTTGATTTATGTGTTCGTCCCATTTGAGGTTATCTTCAATTGTTAATCCCAAGTAGTTGACTTTCTTTATTTGTTTTATTGTTTTTCCTTTGATGTTGATTGCTAATTTAGTTGATTACTTTTTGTTGTTAAAAACTATGAATTCTGTTTCTTTTCATTTATTGTTAATAGGTTATTATAATAGCAGGTTTCTATGTTTTTTATGTCTGTAGTAATATTTGTCTTTACGTCTTTCTGTGCATTTCCTGTGTATATTAGGCAGGTATATGCAAGGTTTTCCTTTTAGTTCTAGTTCCATTACATCATTCGTATATATGAGATATATAGGTGGTAGGTTTCCTCCTTGGGGTATTTCATATTCTGCTTCTTCTAGTTAACTTTCTACACTGTTTACCTTCGTTTTTTGTGTTCTGTTTCGTAGGTATTTTTTTTATTAGGTTTTGTTCTTTACCTCTTATTCCTAATGCCTTTTGAGATAGTGTCGAATGCCTTCTTCATGTCTATTTAAAGTCTTTGAAATATCCATGGATCTTTCAATATCTATTCATAAAACTCAATACTTGATTTACGTCATATATCCTGTCTGTGTCTGACAAATGTAAGTTGGCAATCAAAGATTACTGCAAGGTTAGGAACACAATTTATTTTGGATAATCTATAGGCATTCATAAAACAATGAGAAAGCAAAGCCTTGCTAGGGATGGTAGCTCAACAAGTATCAACTATATTTAAATAATAATGTAATATAATCATTAACAAACTACAACAAAATTAAGACAGGGCCACAACATGACTCTTGAGGTACCCCAGACAACACTTAAATGGGATAAAAACAAAATTATTAACTTCTACATATTGTTAGCTCCCGCTTAAATACCTGTAAATCCAGCTAGTTCAAACGAGACGACACAATTTAGTAATTAAGCTGTAGTAGTTGACACAATCAAAAGCTTTTGCTAAGCCTGTGTATATTGCATCAACTTGACCCGTAACAAATAAGATTAAAAGAGCAACTGCAGAAACATCACAACTATCTGATAATAACCAAACAGGAGCAGCATATTTAAGTACCGGGCGAATTAATGTTAAGTATAAATGTTGCAAATTTTGAGTCTAAAAAATGAAATAAAAGCGTTTTGTTAGCTCTACCTGCAAGTGAAGATATATGTCCTTAAACGTCAATTTTTTGATCAAACAAAACGCATAATCCATTTCATTGATGCTTCAATAATCCCATACTAGATAATTTGGATACTAAAATTCCATTATGGACGCGATCGAGTGCTTTGGAGAAGTCCGTGTAGATACATTTGAATTTCATTCTCAAAGGCATCAAGAATAGATGATTTGAACACAATTAGGTTGAATAGAGTTAAACGTCCACTGCAGAACCCATGTTGTTCCGGTATAATTATATTTTGAAAGAAACCCTTTAATTGGGATGCAATCAGAATATCAAATAAAGTAGTAATTGTAAAAATGCAATTCTTCAAGAAATAGGATGGAATTCCGCCTTATACACAGCTAAAACTCTCTTTTAAATTATGTATAACATTAAATACGTCTAATATTGATACAGACAAGGCATTAGATTAAAGATTACAGATTGCAAGCAAATGTCGCGGTTGTTCTTAAGCCCTTGCAACCCCCAATTCTTAAAATATGAAACGATGAAGCTATTTTTCAAAAATCTGAGATAACGCTTGTGCTAATAGATTTTGTAAATATAATAAACAGTCATACTTAGGCTTATATAGGGTGTCCAGGAAGTAAGGACGAATATGAATTTGGCGCCATTTTGTCATATGACGTTTTTCAGTCGTGCTTGTTTCATGTTTGTTATTTGCTATCCTACCTATTAACAGCCTTATAGCTTTTTGTGGTGAGCATTGTAGTTTGATGTGCATTTTCGCTATAAAACAGATGATAACTAAGCAACGTATCCAAGTGATAAAAAGTCACTGTGAACGGCAACAGTTACAGAAACATGCTTTCTGGTTGTTTTTCACAGTTGTAGATGAAAATAACGATTTTTTGTTTCAACAATCGATTGCTATGCTGACTGAAAAGTCTCCCCAAAATATTCTCTCTTTGCGTGGCAATCAGGAATGTCCTGCCAGGTCATGCGATCTTAGGCCTTGTGACTTTTTTGTGGGAACTTGTGAAAACAAAAGTGTTCACGAACAAACAAAAAACAATTAACCAATTGAAGGATGCAAGGGTTATTAACGGCACCCTACCAGAAGTTTGCGAACGCGTCATCAAGAACTTCAATGAACGCAATGCTTGTTGCCGCACGGCCTTCGGTGGTCATATGGAGGATATAATTTTTCATACATAAATGGGATATGTTACTTAATATGAATATATAAAAAAAATACAGTTTCAATAAAGTCTGTATGTTCTATATAACTTTAATATTCGTCCCTACTTCCTGAACACTCTACAGAAATGATTTAAATTACAAATGCTATTAAAAGTGTTATACTTATGTTTAATCTATTAAAATCGGAATAGAAATAAGCATTTGCTCGGCTTATTAATTACCCACCGTATGATTAAAATACATTGAATTTGAAAAGCCGATTCATTGACAAAATTCCAAAATGATTTTGAATTACTTTTGATATTAGATTCAACATTACTTACATAGCGTTTATAGAAATTATTATTAAAAAAGCCACAAGGTATATGACCTTAAAAATTGAAATTTACTATTGATCTCCATTAAACCATTTTGGATATATAATTGAAATTAATTCAGATAAAATAACTGAATTACAAGATAACAAATATTGAACGATAAAATACAAAACGTTAATGTAATAACTAAATACCAAATAACTGTAATATATAGTTTTTTTTATTATGATACTCTTCGACTAAATTATAAGGCTTATTACAAATAACTACAATTACGAGGGTGGATGAAATATAAACCGGAATTTTGTTATTTATCGGTCGCTATGTGAAATGTCATTCGCGATACTGCTGAATGTATTGGAGGTTATGGTCAAATCATAACATGTAAGCCGTGACTATGTAGAAAAATAAAACATATATTTTTTGACAATAATACATAGATACTTGTTTATTCCGGCTTATATTTGATTCACCCTCGTAGTTGTATACTGAAAATAATCCTGTCTTTGTTTTCTAGTATTTTAATTATTAATTAAAGAAGCACATTAACGTTTTTAAGGGGGAACAAATATAAAGGCTAGGAATTGTCTTTATAATGAATAGACTATCAACAAATAATAAATAAATATGTATTTTTAGATAGAATCTTTTTTAACAAAAGGTACCTTCATTGGTTTGCTACTAGTAGTTTAATTTTTGCCTAAAATAAATCACTGTTTTATACATTAGTATTATATATTATTATACATTATATAACTGCACTGGATGTGTACAACATACACGTGTTTTTCCTTATATTTCAAAATTATATGATCCAAATGCTGCCATCTGATAACCAACGTCCCTAAAGTAAAGTTCACTTTTGTTTTAATAATGGCAAGTTGAGTTGCCGAAACTATAGTCAACATATTGATAAAAATTGAGTGTTTATCAATATGTATAACATAGTAGAAGCTTCTTCTCAAAATATCAAGGTTTTATCATTAGAGTTACGTATAACCTTTTGGTGCCCAAGAACCATTTGTATTGTTTACAGTGATATGAAAAATTGATTTTTGTTAAGATATTAAATCGTGAACATTTCCTTTAGATTATTTTTAACTTTCGATGTCGACAATAGTGCATCGACTTAATTCAATCAAATGTATCGATGGTATATGGCATTCAGTCATGGCTGTGGTTCGCTTATTGATGAATTTCGTGAAAGGTCGCCCAAAATTGGTTGTTCTAGAAAACATTGATGCTATGCTTGAACTGATATTGCAAGATCGTCATGTAACTAATCGTCAAATTAAGGTATCCTTGAGTATAAGTATATAAAGTAAATATTGAATGAAGATTTGGCTGCCTAAAAAATTGTTCTTAAAAAAATGCGAGCCTTTTTTTCGTCGATTTGTCGAAATAAATGCCCAAGAAATAAGATTGTAGTGATTCAAAACAAGTTTATGATTTCGTATCAGGCGATGAATCATACAAATTAACGCTTATAATACAGTAGTCGACTATATGGGTCTTTCAAGATAAGCCAAATCCAACAAAAGTTGTTTGAGCACGAAGCACTTCGAAGCAAAAGATCTCCTGATTTTTTTAGGAAAACCGGACATGTAGCAACTGTAACATTAGTACAATATCAGAGAGACACTTCTGAATGGTCAAAAACCATTTGTCTTCAGAAAAATAAGGGAAACCACCCGACGAAGAGGCATCAATCTCCAGCAGAACAATGCACATATCGGTTCAAACAAGAGCCTTTTTGAGAACTGAAAAAGTCTCCCCATAGTCCTTTTAGTGGTACCTCAATCGTAGTGGAAGAGTGCTTAGAAAATCGGTTTAAGTACATGCAAAAGTGTATTCATATTCATAGGGAATATTCATTTACGATGATTATTTTCATTTTCTTTTTATCTCTATTCCAGAAATATAAAAGCTAACTCTTGTAAAGTTCAGTTCGCAATATACACTCAGATAATCTGGTAATTTCCAATATCTTACTAATCATTTATTCTAATACTAATAGGTATTTATATTTTGCGAATAGTTATGATAATATGAGATATGAGAAATGTTATGACATTTAATTAACGTTGTTTAAAATAGTTAATTATGAAATAAATCTCTGAGGTCTAAATATTGACCATTAAGACGTTTAATATTATATAACTTCCTAAAGGATTATATTTAATTAAAATTCTTGTAACGAATTAAAACATGCGTTTTACTAGTACTAAAAAAATCCATAAATATGACTTACCAATTTTATAAAAATAAAAATATTAATTAACTTTGAAATATTTAAAAAATGTAGACTCTGCAATTTCTTTTAATTTAAATCATTCTTTATCACATAAATTAGCAGCATTTTATTATATTATGCACAAAGTTTTCACAATTTAACAATTTTTGTTGAATTAAAGAAAGTTATGGCAAACTTTTTTTTTATTCAATTTAATTCAAAATCTAATTCATAAAAGAACTAAACAAATCAATTAGATTCATATCACAGTTTTAAAACAAGCAAATAAACAAATATTACATATTTTTAACCAATAATAGATCACCAGGAAATTTTTAGGTAACCTTTATATATTATATTGTGCGATTTTAGCTGTTGATTGATTTTTGTGCTGGTATTTTTTTAAAATGGAATAGATGCATATATATTTTCTTCTTTGTCCGGTTTTGTGCTATACAGTAGTGTTGTTTTTATATTTCGTTTCTTTTTATTAATTAATTTCGTGACTGTACTCCTCCTGTAACCATTTTTGTTGGCAATCTCATGTATTATGTTGAGCTCTTCATTGCATCTCTTTTTATCCATTGGTGTTGTAATTAGCCGGTGTATGTACGAGTTAAGTGCAGACTGTTTAATTTGTACTGATTGAAAGGAATCACTGGGAATTATAGTGTCTGTAGTGGTCGGTTTTCTATAGATTGAATACTGAAGTTTATTCTGAATTACTTCTACCGTTAAATCCAGGAAATTTATTTTTCCGTTTTCTTCCGTTTCCATGAAGAATTGGCAATAGACACGGAATTGGCATTAAACAGAGTCGGTTAAACCAACAATCTGGACAAAGTGCCCTTAATAAACATTATAAGGAGAGACCTCAATAAAGAAAAATCCACCAGAAAAACAAATAATAATAAACGTTTGAGCGGTGTTTCTCAAGCCAAAACTCATCCAAGTCTGTTCATATAAACTGAAAGGTGTCGTGATAATCGTCTTTGGAATATCGTTATAATTAATGCGAATTTGGTGGTATGCCTTCCATGAGCCGGAATCGGGCTGTAGCAATTTGTTGAACTCGTGTTTAATAATTTGGAGTTTGTGAGGTGGTAAACGCTGTGGTTTAAAAAAAAGTTTGTCCAGAAGTTTCAATGGTCAAAGTGAGTAATTTGGTGATGAATTTGTTTAAATAAAGCAGAATTTTGAGTAGATTTTTAATTTAGTTAAGATTTTTCTGTATTCCTGAATGCGTTCTTTACCAGACGTTCCTGGGAAATGTCAATAACAATGTTGAAACCCGTAACGAAGTCAGCGCCTAGAAATGAGTGGTTTACGTGTGTGTATGTGGCCAATATGAACTATTAATTTTGAAAAACCTAAAGTTGGTACTAAATTACCGTTAATGATGGTTAACAAAAAATTTTGATTTAAGTGCTGACCCTAATGTATTTACTAAAAATTTTGTCCCAGAATTAGTGTCGAATATGACCAATAATAGGCCTGAAGAGACATCGAATACATTAGGCCTGCCGCTAGTTATTTTACTACTGCACTATTATGTCTTACTATGAAAATTATAATGGTACCAATAAAGTTTGTATTGTGGGTCATCACCTAATTACCTAAAATTCCTTGATGTTGATCGACCACTAGTTTGAAATTTGTTTATAGATTGTTTCGCTGAAGAGGTTTTTGTTGTTAACAAATTTAAATTTTGCGTCAGTTCTAGAATTTGGGATTGCAGTTGTGAAAGTTTAGTGCCATATGAACTTGCTAGAAAATCCACTGTAAATGTGGGTGGAACGTAGGCGTTATTAATAATGATGGTTGCAAAAATTTGTACGATTTGATCTGTCATTTTGACCAAGTTATTTTATGAGATAAAATTGTTTTTGTTTATTCATTTTTTTGTCTGATTATGAATATTAGATATTACATACCTCTTTGATTCTTCCCTCTTATATTTCTTTTTAGTGGTACACTAATCAATTATTTAATGATTTAGACATTCCCTGACAAACCCTAAATGATTGCATTAATAATAAATAATAATGTGCAAAATAATTTCATTTAAAATAATCAATTGAATACTATAAAATGTATCTGTTGGTAATTAAAAGTAACTTTTTTCTTAAACATTTGTGGAAATTCTAAAATCTGTTTCGGATTACCCACTTTTTGTGAGTATTTTTAACTAATCGAATTTTCTTCACTACACTACATGCTCACCTCCTTGTTCGTCATGTTCCCGAACATGCTTCGTATTATAAGTGGAGTGAAGGTTAATTTGGTGGGCACATGCACGGTTGCGGTGATGGATGGCGCTAATTTGACACACGGGGGGCACCATCATCATATGTCACTCGTCTGACGGAAACGTCTTGCCGCTTGTCTTGTAATGCGACGCACTCCTCTTACAGCTACAAAACTCTTGCCTGTGCCGACACAAAAATACAAACACACCACAAAAAATAACGACACCGCCAATAATCGTCACTCTCATTCGATCCACGTCTAATTTAAGACGAAACTGGAAACTCGGTTATCCAATTTAATTAGGTACTATTAAGAGACGCTCATGGCTTTTGATTTTTATTTTCTTTCGTAATTATTTATTGTAATCCTAAAAAAAATCATCAATAAATGGAGTAAAATATTAAAGAAGAAACAATTGAATCTTGTATAAATATAAAGAAGAAATTGGTCATGGGTTATTTTCAATTAATTCTATTAATTAATTTCAACGTGTTGTTGATTTTAAGAATTCTCCAAACCTCTTCAATATTTGCCTTAAACATTTTCCTATTTATTAGGATTCCGTTCTAAAAATACTGAAACGACGTATCCATCACTTAGCCAATACTTTCGTGGTCATTTATGCTCCTTAGTTTAGTAATAGAGATGTACCATAGTAGTTACTTTTAAATGCAATATATAACTACCATGCAGTATTCATTTATTTCCTTTGTCTTGTGGAAATATCCATCAACAGTAAAGCATTCTAATAAGTGGCCAACGTTTTATAAATTACACAGTTAAACGCCTCTCTTTGTTTTTTTTTTCAAATAATTTCTCTTCTGGTTTTTCTGAATGCCCTCCAATCAATTTCTACAGTCGTTGGCCGTTTTTGACTTTCTTTTAAATCGGAGTAGATACAATGTTTACAATTATCTGGACAAGATCTCTTAAATTAAGCGTTTCATCATTCAAGCTTCATGTTCGGAATTTATAGAAATGCTTACGAATAATAAAATTTCTTTCCGCCTATTTAAGAATAACTTAAGACTAATGCAACCGTAAGTGTATTCTTCAAATACCTCTTGGTATTCTCTACAGTGAAGTATTAGTTAACTACACTGCAGTGATTGTTTTCTTCAATTATGAGATTTAAACGATTAGTAATATTAGAAAATCTCGCAAAGTGCAATAATTAAGAATAATCCAAAACTGATAAATTGTTTGCACTTCGACTGCATGATCTTTTCCAGTGACTGATTTTCTTCCTTGAAAATATGACATTGACAATACGATATCTTTTAAACATTTAAACACCTTTTTCATGTATTCCTCGAAAGCTTCTTCCTTGACAGTTATATAATCAAAATACATATAACCTATCTACTATGTCCAAGATAGTCCATTTATTATTATCTCAATTAGTCTCGAATATCGCTGATTTATTACATATACTAAATATCCTGACATTAAATTACCATAATACTAGTATCACTATAAATACTGACCAAGGTTGTAACCACACCTTTTTTGATGCTTATAACTTACAATCATCAATTGGGTTAATTCAAAGAATTATATCTAAAGAACCAATTTTAAGGCTCTGCATACTAATATTAAGATATTCGAAGATCAAAGTTAAATTATTACTTCTCTAAGATAACAAATTCATAAATTATAGTGCATTCTCAAAATATCAGCAATTTGATCTATGGAAGGTGAATAATTTATTACGCGGTAACAAAATTATATATTGCTTTGCTTATTCTTGACACCAGTAATTTGATCTGTGGAGGGTCTCCGAGTTACACAAACGAAAAAATGAACGAACTCAATTTACACAAATGTCATCATCAAAAACCATTTGGACGCCATCTCATCCACAGCGCGAGCGTCTCTCTCTAGATTCGTCATTAGAAAATGGGAATGGGCGATAAATCGTGGACATTGTGTGTAAGCGAAAAGTAAATTGTTGCATTTAATCAAGTAAAGCGAGCGACGCGGCCTCTCTATTTTTAATATTGTTCCAAAATACATTCCCGAGCAACATCCTGTCTCACTCTGTATAACGCGCGACGAGCGCAGATAAAGTAATTTGAATTCACGGTTAATTTATTTTGAAATGTATGTTATGTTTGCCGGCTAAAAATACGTCATACAATATTAACTTAGTTTTAGGGACCTTCCTAGCGAGAACGCCGTCTAATAGGCCGACTTGGATTTATAAGCCATCAAACACACCGCTCAGGAAATAAACGCTGGGCTAATAGTTTTAAGAGGGTGAGTATGTTTTTATACTTGTTATAAATTATATCCTACCTTAAAAAAGTATCTTCTGTACTGAACATAAAAACCAAAGACAGTACATAATAGCTGTTTCGAAAGATTTATTAATGATTTAGAAATAGAGATTGGTAGATTTATATCAGTATAGAATAGCTGTATTAACTAGATAATTTAGTTTATAGATTAATTTTGTTATGGCTTTCATCTTAATACAATGAATAATAAATATATTCATTATAGAATAAATTAATTTGCTTTATGATGATGGTAGTCAAAGTTGAAATATTTAAGCGAAATAAAAGGAAGCAGAAAAGGAGGACGCACGAAAGAGTGAAGAATTAATGTACATGTTAATAGCTTCAAAGATCCTATGTAGCCAATATTTGATAATGGTTTTAACCAATATTTAACTCGAATGTAATGAAGTGAGGAAATTGATTCTAAATCTCAAAAGAAGGTCAAGGATTATGAAATACTAATTTGGAATTGACATTAACAACGACGAAAACTCCAGGCAAGTAGTAAGTAAGTAAGTAATACTTGGTAGCCCCGAATAGTGACGATTCAGAACTTCATTTCCCGCAATTTAAAATTTTATATCAAATTACAATCTCTGAAGAACAATTTGAACTTGTTCCTTCCTCGTTATCCTCACATATTGCGTCAGAAGTAAGAAATCTTTAGTTGCTCAAATTATATGTCATAAGACGCGCTTAGAACAACTACGGATGAAAGAAACTCTTTCCAATAAGGAACTTGGTTATAGGACACATAGTCAATCAAAAAGATGAAATTACTGAAATTCATAAAGGAGTTGATGAGTTAACATCCAAATAGGAGTCCCTAATTAAACCCCTTGTTTCGATGAAGTTCACAGAACCGTCCTTACAGAAATAATGGTAATGGTAATGATAAGATTGCTATCCAATCGCAACAACAAATTACTTTTTCTAGCATTACAACAAATTTTACCCTAAGGATCCATCCACCCTGCAGCTGAGAAAACGAGATAAACCAGCAGTAGCGACCGTGTTTTCTGATACGCTTTTCCAAGGTCATTTATTTGTTATTAAATATTGTCATAATAACTATAATTTTTTGGTAGACACTGAAATGAGTATGTTGAGTAATATTAATTACAAGCGTCACCAACCAATTTTCGGTACTCCAAATCTGAATGGGCCGAACGGATAATTAATCCCCACCTTCGCTTAAATCAAATTCATCATCGCAGACATTGGTCATAACATTTTGGGAGCCGATTTCTTACAACATGTTCAATTTATAGTTGATTTAAATTCCTATAAATTGATTACTTACATTCATTAAATTCGTGTCAACAATTTCCAGTAACCAATATATATATATATATCCTTTTCCAGTTTTCTCAAGTAATCTGTCGATTACTCACTGTATAGGCCGAGGTAAATTCTATATTTTCCAAACCCCGCAAACTCGCACTTAATAAATTACAAATTGCGAAGATAGAATTTAAAAGCCTTCTAAAATTAGGTGTTATTAGACCTTCAAACAGTAAATGGTCCTATCCGCTCCACATGGTTCCTAAAACAGATAAATTATGGAGACTTGCGAAGATTATAGAGCAAATCGAATAAACAAACAAGATCGATATCCTCTTCCACATATTAAAGAATAATTGTGATAAATGCATTTTTCTTTCAAAAATTGGTCTCCTTTTTGCTTCATCTATTTACACAATATCTAAATATTTAGCAAAGACACTTTGGAACATATTATCCAATTACACATACTTTTTTTAATAAATCGGACTATTTTGAAGTCAAACTCTATTCTACAAAATGTGAATTTGGTGTTTCGAACTTAGAGTTTTTTGATCATGTTATCACTTCTTTCGGTGTTATACCTTATACCAAGTAGATTCAGGCAAACATAAATTTTCCTCAATCAAATATCTAAAAAGCCCTTTTAAGATTCTTGAGTATAGTTAATTTTTATCATTGGTTTATTGATAATTGTGTCACAATATTAGCACCACTAAACAAATTTTGTATAAATAAAAATAATTGTAAAAATTTAGTTTAGACGTTAATCTAAATTCTAACAATCCGCTAAATGTAATGGTTGATGCATCAAATTATGCTGCAGGCGCCGTGTTACAAGAATTTATGTCAGATGGGACTTCAACTGACCAATAATCTTTTTAAAAGCAGAATAGAAGTATAGTGAATTTAGTCGGAAGTTGTTAGCTAGTTGTAGTTGTTAGTTTATTTAGCAATAAAACGTTTCCATTATTATCTAGAAGGTCATGATTTCTACTATTTTCTACTACTATCCACAAACCCATAATCGTTGATATATCCGAAACTTCTAACCGTTCCGAAAATCAAGTAGCAGACGTTACTGAAGAACCCGGTAGCTTAAATGTTCAAGATAAAGGAACAATAACACAAAACTAAAATTAGTTTAAATATAAATCAAAAGTAACCTATTTGTTCTGGAATGTTATGTCAAAATCGTTCCTGCATTTTTATATCTAATCTGTTTCTTATTAATAACTTAATAAGCATCCACTAGTTTTTCATTGGTCTTTATCTTGTACGCAATGGTTTGATGGGCTAGGGGCGACATCCGATCCAAAATATGAGGTGAGTACTGAGGTGTGGTAGATACCAATCATAATACTAGAATTGTCCAGTGGTGAAATTTCGACCTCAAAATAACGTGAGGTCCATCTTTTCGGAGAGCTAATTTGGACTGCAATTGCAGTGCCCATCTCCAATCTCCTTGCTGGCAACTGTAGATTCATCAGCCAACGAAGAGGTTGATGATCGGTGGCAACAATGATTTGCGCACCATTCATATATTCCCTAAATTTCTTCATCGCCCAAATGATAGCCAACGCTTCTTCAATGGTGTTATAGTTTTTCTCCACAGGGGTTAGCAAGCACCTGGCGTATTCACCAGAGTGTTCGTCCACACCCTCCCCCTGGCACAAAACTGCTTCGACTGCATAAGTGCTATCATCTGTCTTAAGGATCCACATATTTTTGGATAGGCCTTTTTTAAAGACTTGAACGCTGCGTTTTCTTCCTCGGTCCATTTTCAAAGGACGTTTTTCCTGGTTAGTTTGTTTAATGGTTTCGAAATATGTTCAAAATCGCTCACACTTGGACCATATGTGTAGGAAAGAGGTGAGCTGTTTACAATTAGTTGGCTGTGTACTTTGCCGGATGGTTTTGACCTTTTCTGGGTCTGGTAAGATTCCGTCCTTCATTATACTATGTTATAAGAAGTATACTGATTAACAAAAGAATAAGCTCTTTTTTAGATTTATGTGAAGGTTGTGTTTGTTTAACCCTGGCAATATCATTTAGATGTTGGTTGATGAATTCCGATATATTAATTGTCATCCAGGTACTCGAACATGCTACATTGGGTAGTCTACTCCTAAACTTATCCATTAGGATTTGGAATGTAGTCGGCGCGTTTCTCAGGCCAGAAGGTATTCGTTTAAATTCGTAACACCCAAGGAAGCAATGAATGACGTTTGATATTGGGTTCTTACGGAAATTTGATAGTATCCGGTACGTAAATCGATATTGGAGAACTAGTTTACCTATGGCGTGCAACAAATCATCCACGCACGAGGGTGGATCAAAATCGGCAATTGCATTTAATTTTCTGAAATCCATACACAGTATGGTTCCTTAATTATTTTGGGGACCATAACGACAAGAGCGGCCCAACGGGCCTGGCTTTCTTCAGCGATATCTAAGAGCATTTCTTTAATTTCTTTTCATAGTCTGTTTGGTCGAACGATAAACAGACGATAAGGATGAGCTATAAGGGTGTCTTGAGTTACAATGATGATGTGTTCAATCTTTGTAGTTGGCAGGCCCCATAAGTTAAATGTCAAGGTCTACTGCTTCATTTTCGCGGAGAGACACATTAACATAAAATAATATTAATGGCTTCGGTCTTCTCGCTTCTTGAGGGAAAACCTTACGAGAGTATTCCGGGCACACTGGTTGACTAGCTTAGTCAATTGGGCATCAATATACTACGGCGAATATGTATCATGGGTTACCACTTTTTCAGGGGTTTCTAACAATAAACCTCTCAGTGGTGGGAGAGGTTTGTACTCTTCCCAAGACATTCTCCAAGTCTTTGTAAAGTTCCTCTATATTTCAATCACATTCTTCTATTGTTTATGTATTTACAAGGTTCTGAAAACTTTACTACCGCATGCGATTCTTTCTATGTCAAGCAGTAACTGGTTTAATGTATTTACGTTTAATTTAAAGCATCATACATTATCTATTAAGGATTATTTAAAGCGGACGATTTAGAGTATTAGAAAATCCTAATCCTGCCACATACCATCGATAGTTCACTTACTACCGATGGGTACCAAAAAAACTCTGGTACTACTGTAAATTCTTTGGAACGAGTAATATCTTTTGTACATCGACTGCAACACCTCCACTCGAGACAATGTATCATAAGTATTGTACTTTTTTGAAAAGGTGACATTTATTATACTGACATTGCTGTAATCCTGTTTCAATGGGAATGTGTGCCTTTTTTCAGATTTCAGGAGTATAATTTCACTACCAATATCTGTAAAGATTAACTCCGAGAAAATAGTAGATCTTTAAAGTGTCGCATCTACGACATTAATTAAGTTGATGATAATCAACACGGAGCGACTCCATCCATTTTCATTACCTCATGATTAGCAAAAGTTCTAGTTGGTATTATAATACCTTTGATCTGCATGTTCTGTACGCTCATAAGACAGGCCTGCGAAGATTTTGAGGCATGAGATATTCTAATGCAGATAAGTCAAATCAAATCCCCTGATAATGGTAATGTTATTAGTTTTTGCGTATCACGTACAGATTTCGCACAATTCTCTTTTAACACAAAATTTAGAGCGCGCGATCCACTATGTGTATGTGTATATGTAAAACTTGATTAAAACACTAACACTTTCTTCACAATTAATTAATTAATTAATTATGAAGAAAGTGTTAGTGTTTTAATCAAGTTTTAATTATATCTTCACGTAACTCAACAACAAATTTCTATGTACAACATACATATAGTATTAAAATGTGTAAAATATAATCACTCATTTTATTCATACTAGTTTGTCATTGTGAATAACATTGTGCTACGTTATAAAGCAGCAAAAGAGGAACATTACTCAGTTGCTCAAGTGGTTGTGCATATTTTAAAATGAAATTACTAGATCATCACAAAAACTTCGCTCCCCACATAGTGTTAAAACTTGTTCCGAAAATTTAAGACAGTGGTATAAGGGGCATTGTTCATATTTGCGTTTTAGTGTTCCAATGGTTTGGAGAGAACAACAAAATCATTATAATGATTGTTATTATTGTTTGTAAAATTAATAAGAAAAACAAAGAGGCCATTACATATCCAAATCTTCCATCAGCAATTAGGTCTATAGCACATGGGTCAATACCAATACCACCAACAACATTACAAGAGAGTGGTACTAGTTTTCCTTCCACTTCCAGCACAAAAGATGATTCCAATTTGCCCCAGAATCACAAGATAACAATCCGCGACATTTGAATCAATCAAAATTAAACGATTTTGGTCTTACAAAAGAAATGGTTTTAGGATAGAGAAAAAAGACAATCTTTTAACTCCCCATACAAGTTTCTATGGGTATAGATATCGTGAGGAAGAATTTAAAAAGTATTTCGTAATGGAAGGGGGGAGTATTAAACTGTTGCGATATCCCTGGCTTGATTGGTCGCCAAGGAACAGGTTATAAACCAGCAGATTAGCGTTTATTTATTGACTCTAGCAAAAGAAGTATAAAGAGCGTTCCTCTGCAAAATGGTAATAAATTAGCTTCAGTTCCAGAAGTTCATTCAGTGCACATGAAAGAAACATATACAAATATGTATACGATTCTAGAAAAAATAAAAGTGTGCGGTATTTTATTGGGGTTAAAAAGAGGGTACACGAAATTTCCGTGTTTTTTTTTATGAATGGGACTCTAGAGATAGGAAAAGGCACTGAAAAGTTACTAATTAGCAAAAGTGAAAGAAGGCGTTTTTGCCTACAGATTTGCAAACTTACAAAGGATTTTACTTTTAAAAACTGCATATCTGGCATGGAACTTCAAGCTTAAAAATCATACAAGGACGTCATCGAGAAGTTTCTGGGTAATGTTAAAGATGATCAATATGAGGAAATTGTAAAAACTATGCTCAAAAATTCAGGAGACTGGGATGTAATATGAAGTTATGCTTACTCCACTCTCATCTTGAACATTTCCTAGAGAATTTAGGAGCACTAAGTGAAGAACACGGTGAGAGATTCCATTAAGACATAAAAGAGATGGTAACGAGATACCAGGGTGGATGGGATGTCTCCATGATGGCCGACTACTGTTGGTGTTTGATAAAAGAAAGTCCTCGCCAGGATCTCAAATGCCAAACGACTCAGCGTTCGTTTCTTGCTAAGAGGAGGAGAAATAGCACTTAAGATACGTTAGTAATTCCTTATTTATTTTAAACTATTTTAACTGTGCAATAGATGTATTATCGAGCTTTCGTAGTTTTTTTAGAGAAATTTAAAGTATTATGGCTTTTACATATAATTTAATAAGTAATAAATATTTTATTTCCATTCCAATTTATGGCAAAAAAAACCTTACGTGATACGAAAAAACTGTTAAAATATTTGAATTTAGCACGCCAAAATTAGGATTAGAGACCTCTGAAACCGCAGAAAAAAAATAAATTCACAGGTGTGTATTATCTATCTTTTTATCTCTTCAGCATAGATACTATTAAATATTTGGGGGTTCTTTTGGCAACTAACTTAATTTCAGAAATAATTATAGCATTACAAATAACCAGTTTTTTTAAGATTGGTTATTACCAATAGACTAATGAGTTGTTTTCCAAAAAAAATACAAATGTAAACATCTAATTATCAACATTACTTACCAATTTAATACATTCTTAATTAGTCAGTGATTCGAGCCGAATAGGAAATCTTGATAACACAAAAGTAAAATTTTATTCTCACTAATTTTCAATAACATTTTATTATTTTCTTCCAGATTACTTCTAAATAATTTAATTTATTATTGTTGGCTGCCATGTTTAAAAAGCATGCTGCTTATGGATTGCACAACAGAAAAACAAAATGGAACGCAACGTCCTTAAAAAATCTTATGTTTCAAGATATTTCTAAATTGCAATTTCAAACCATTACTGTTATTTAAAGCATTTTAACAATCTGCATGATGGTGAAGGTGCGCATAGTATAAACAGCTTGAATTGAAAAAATACTAAATTTGATACCAGTGGTACTATCGTAAATATTTCATTGCAATGATAGAAGACATAAAAGTCAGTCTAGTAAAAGTGTATGCTTACTTTGTTGATAATTGCAGCAAGCTCTTTAGTATTTGTAAGATATGTAAAAGAAAAGTAAATAATAAAAGAATTTCTGATTTGTGAGCCACAGGATTTGACTTGTAGAGGAATTGATGTATTCAATCACTTCAAATATTACTGCGTTCTAAATAGTCTTCTTAATTGTTTATTGTATCTTGTATATATCTGAGATTTTCGAATCGAACAACTAAATGCCTATTATAGTAAAACCTATACCATTTGCAGATATTTAACATAAGTTGCTAATTTATTTTTATTTTCTTATACAAATGAAATATTAAAATTTCTAGTGCAGTGTTAATGATAATAATTAATATTGAGAGTAATAAATCTCTATGAGCATTACTACACTAATGTTTTACATAATAATGTAAAAACTCCAGCTAACAGTTAAAACAACTACTCCCCGTACTAAAGCACCGCCAGGCATTGAATCATCATTCAATGATCATTCAATGATGATTCAATGCCTGGCGGTGCTTTAGTACGGGGAGTAGTTGTTTTAACTGTTAGCTGGAGTTTTTACATTATTATGTAAAACATTAGTGCAGTAATGCTCATAGAGATTTATTACTCTCAATATTAATTATTTTATTTTCTTGTTTAGAATGAGTATCTTGACTTATTACTGCATTTATTTAGTAAATAGTGTCGCGTTTTCGCACGTTTTACTGGTGTGATAATAATTGCAAATCATTTATTTAAATTAATTATTTATTGTAACGTTTTCTTATTATCTGTCACTTATTTATATATCTGTCACTTGTTGTTTTTCCGATCGAGTCGCCGCGTCGATGACACACCCCTTTTCTAACCTTCGAAAGAAATAGCAGTCTATGTGCTTCTCATGTCGAATACCACTCGGATTATAACAGCACACGAAAATCTCGATCTCAGAATAGCAAAAAGGATTTCCACCATTCTTCTGATTGTTCTCCAGTTCAATTGGTTCAACCCACAAGCTAGTTTCGGTATTGCCAATTTCTTGATACTATGTTCAACCACAGCACGAACTGCTGCGCCATCTTATTCGCCAGCATAAGGGGTCAGACGATTGAAATGGACAACTCTCGGTTTTCCTCGGGGTGGTTTTTAAATCCCGTATATGACGTCGTTGATTGTCTTTATTATCTGGTATGGTGCCTCCCATGATGTTTGCAATTTTTGGGGAGAGGCCTCGGCGTCGTTGTGGGTTAAATAAGCACACCATATCTCCATCTTCTCCATCTTTATAATGACTGTTATCTGTATTTACGTCATAATTCTCCTTCATTCGGTCGCTAGCGCTTTGTATGTTGGATCCTACATGATTATGAATTTCGTCCATTTTTCGCCTCAGCTCATTCACATAGTCTTCCCCTGCTAAATCTTCTCGCGGAGGGCAGCCGAACTTTAAATCACATGGAAGTCGTAGCTCTCGACCCACGACGATGCTCTCTGGAGTCTGCCCGGTTGTTTCATGTACAGCCGATCGTTACACCAGCAAGAAAAAATGGAGATGTTGGTCCCAGTCTCTTTGATGGTCAGAGACTACTTTTGACAAATAGCGATTGATGGACCTATTCATTCATTCCATCATACCATCTGATTGTGGATGTAGAGCTGGTCCTCGTCTTATGAATCTTAAGGATTTTGCACATCTCTTGAAAAAGATTGAATTCGAAATTGCTTCCTTGGTCAGAATGTATTTCCAAGAGAACGCCGAAACGACATATTCACTCCTTAATTAATACTTTGCGATTGTTAAAGCCTATTGGTTTGGTAACGCGTAGGCATCTATCCATTTACTGAAGTAATCCATTACTACAACGATGTATTTAATTCCTTGTTGAGACTCGGGCAATGATCCAGCAACATCAATTGCGATTCGTTCAAAAGGACTACCAAAGTTGTATTGACGCATAGGTGCTTTCCTTCGTCGATGTGGGCCGTTACTTGCTGCACAAATCACACATTTTTTGCACCATTCCCTGAAGTGTACCTTACAGTTCACCCAGTAGAATCTCTCCCGAAGTTTGTTTAAAGTCTTTGACATACCCAGGTGTCCACCGGAATATCCATTGTGAATCTCTTCCATCACTTCAGGTATTCTACACTTTGGAATTCTTCGCAGCCTTCTGAATCTTTGATTGCGTTTAAGCAGTCCCTTGTCTAGTATAAGAAAATCACACTGAGCCCAGTATGATTTCAATTCGGGCGAATATTTTGAGACTTCCTCCCATGTTGGCCTGGTACCACTTTCTTTTCATGCCCTCAGGAGCTTTAGAACGAGGTCGCCCTCTTGTTCCTTCCGGATTTCTTTCTAATTTCAATCATCGCTTTCTACAGCCATTCGGATTACTTGGCGTTCCTTTGATTCTGCGTTGTTGCAGTGCTTGCAATTTTCGGGACAAAGCATCTGCATTCCTGTAGATCGCTCCAGCTCTGTGTTTAGTGTCAAGGTCAAACTCTTGGAGCCTTTCCAACTATCTTGTTCTTCTGGATTCTTGAACTGAAGAAGCCATTTAAGAGCAGCATGATCGTTTCTCAGTAAGATTTTCCTTCCATATAAATATTTATAGAAGTGTTCCACTGACTTGACTACTGCAAGCAATTCTTTCCTAGTGACGCAGTATTTCCGCTTCGGCTTGAATAAAGTCTTACTAAAGTAGCTGATCACTTTTTCCTGCCCATACTGTATTTGTGATAGAACAGCTCCAATTCCCACATTGCTTGCATCGGTATCTAACAAGAACCTTCCCTCTGGCAACGGATAACTTAGAACGTTTGTATAGTGTAAAACCTGATCATACTGGGCCTAAGAAACATTTTATAGCTTTAAATCAAGTAGCAGAATCTACCCACATACTGGAATTACCATAGGCATCGTGCAAACCTTTCGAATAATACGTAAGAAGAAATTTATTATAAATACCATATTATAACCTATAAATTTTATGCATCGCCATACAAGCTATGTATAATAAATAAATTAAATTAAACTAGTTCCCCGATAAAAATTAAATGCATCCGTATGAATTGGTGCACCGCTAAAGTCAACAACTTCCGATCAGAAACCCGTAGTTCAAACCTCACCCCAGATCTACTTTTTTTTATTTCAATAATTTGGCATAATTGGAAAGAATTAATAATTAGTTAATTAATACTCTTAATTCCTCATGTTTCCATCGCTTTCCTTATCGAGGCCTATTTTTTCCTAGTTTGTGTATTTAGTAAGTCACTACGACGGGCCCCGTTAGTGTAAAGATTTCTGACTTTGCTTATTAATTCCTTTGTTTATCTTATCCTATATACCTATTTATCTACATCCTCAGAACAATGATTTGTGTGATATGTAATACGTTCATATGGCGAAACAACATAAGAACCGCAATTAAATGTACTGGAAGCTGCAATAATTGGTAACACAATCTGCATCCATTTGACCGAATCGGAAATACGGTTCTATCGGTAAGAAGAGGCACAAGTAAATGGTGCTAAATGGTACTGTGGTAATGAGTGCAAATCCGTTATAACTAAAACAAAAACAACAGAAAATATTGCAAGTAGTAGTAAAGTTGATATGCAAATACCTCAAGAACTTGAATCTCTACTCAGCCAGTATTTCGATGACTTTAGAAAAGATTTTGAGACTTATTTTAAATCAATTGATAATAAGTTGGATACAATGAACAACCAAATAATTACATTGGAAAAAGAAAATGCCATATTGAAACAAGAATTTCAAAACCTTCAAGAAAAACTTCGTACTGGAAGTACACAAGCGTCTTCACCAGGTACGGATGTTGAGGTAGATGATTGGAATCTTATCTCGCAGAAATAAACGAGCAAATAATGTAATCATATTTAATGCATTAGAAACAGAAAGCGAGTCTGAAAACCTAAAAGTTCTCGACACAATATTAAATACTCTCGGCTGTAGTGTCTCATCAAAAAGGGTTATGCGACTTGACAGGTCTAAAAAATTAAAGCCTAGACCCATTAAAATCATTCTTAACAATAGTGAAGATACGAAGCGGATTTTGTGTAATTCCAGAAAAATAGAAACTAATAGTTGATTTAAAGGAGTATTTATAAAACGCGATCTAACACCCAGGCAATTGGAATATGTACAGAGAATGCGGGCTGAATTCAAACGAAGGTAGATAGCAGGCGAAAACGTCAGAATTAAATATATTCAAGGTATTCCTACCATCACCCCGGAAGATAACCTGCGCATACCCACTGCCATATCGGAAAACCCATAAGCTCCCAACAGGTTACACACAAGTCCGGCATCCATGTCTTGTATCAAAATGTTCGTGGTTTATTAACTAAAATTAGTGAGACACTAAACAATGTTACAATTAATAGCTTTGATGTATATATGTTAACGGAAACTTGGCTACGTGATGGTGTGTACGACTCGGAATTATTCACTGGGGATTATATAGCTTTTAGACAGGATCGAGTAAATCCTCATTGCCGTACATCAACAATATTCGTGTACAAGATACAATATAAACATACAGTGGAACCCGGAAGTTTAAATTGTTGGTGTTAATATTATATTTAAAGTCAAAACGCTATGTTTAGTATGTTTATACCACCTGCGCAAACCTTAGAGGTATATCAACAAATTTTAAAAGCTTTTGATGATCATATTACACCATTTGAAAATGTCATAATCTGCGGTGATTTCAATATACCATTTACACATACAAATTTAGATAGTAGCAACGACGAGACTCAGATTATGACAGAGTTTAAACAATTTGTTAATACCAATAACTTGTCGCAACAAAATAGATTCATAAATGTAAACAGTCGCTTGTTAGATCTGATTCTTTCGTCAATTTAATTTTGGGAAGGCAGATTTAATGAAATTATATAAAAAAAGTCAACGATTGTGGTCACTTGTTATCCAATGCACGGATGTGAATTCTGCTTGTGAAGCATTTTATGAGAGTTTAAATGCACTAATTGTCGATTGTGTCCCTCTTCGTAAATTTACTCAATAGGCGTTTCCCCATATGGTTTAGTGCTAATGTTAGGCGTGTTATCAGAACAAAAAACCATTTCAGGAAACTTTGCAGTAGAACTAAATTGAACTTCTATAAGATGCGCGTTGCAAGGCTACGCAATGAAATTAGAAATTTATTAGAGGTAGATCGTAAACTCTTTATTTAGAATGCTGAAAACTCAATAAAACAAAATCCTAAAAAGCTATGGTCTTACGTTAATAGTAAAAAAGGACACTCTAGAATCCCTGGAATTATACAGTCAGATAATACAGTATTTACCACGCCTTCAGAGATTGTTAATGGTTTTGCTACTTATTTTCAGTCAGTCTATAGTAATCACAATTCTTCAGTATCTCGCCAACAACTTAAGGATGCAAATAGCAACATATTCTCGCTACAGAGAATCTCTGAGAAAGATGTATTAACTGCTTTAAAGAATATTAAAAAAGACCTTTGTTCAGGCCCTGATAATATCCCGGCATGGTATCTGACTGCACACCCTGTTTAATGTCACCGCTCTTGCATATTTTTAATTTGTCAATTTCCAAATCGGAGTTCCCTCAGTTGTGGAAAGTAGCTAGAATTACACCAGTTTTAAAATCTGGTAATAAAAACGAATTGAGAAACTACAGGCTAGTAAGTATAATCAACAATTTCGCTAAATTACTTGAATTAATACTGTTTACGCAAATATATAATCATATCAAAAATTCTATATCGACCAGGCAGCATGGCTTTATGCAGAGACGCTGTACAGTATCAAATCTTATGACATTTACTGAATACATTTCAAAAGAATTGGACATTAGAAATCAAGTGGACGTTGTATATACTGATATCCAGAAAGCTTTTGATACCATAGATCAACACCTGTTAGTGCAAAAGTTGAGCAGCTTTGGAATAGGACCCCAGACAGTGCAATTAATTCAATCTTATCTTACAAGAAGATCTCAATATGTCGAACATAAAGGCCACATTTCCCATACTGTGGGGTACCACAGGGGTCTAATCTAGGACGACTCTTATTTGTCTTATTCATTAACGACATTGTGGATAATATAAAATCAAATGTGTTAATTTATGCTGATGATGTCAAGTTAACTTTGCAGAGTTAATTCTGAGGATGATTGCCGTATTTTAAGGAGGATATTAATCACATAAAAGAATGGTGCGAGATCAATAGTCTTTCGCTTAACATAAAGAAGTGCAAGTGCATCACCTTCCATAGAAAATCTAAACCAGAACTATATTCTTATAATATCGATGGAACATCATTGAAACGCTGTGAAACTATTAAAGACCTCGGAATTATATTTGATACTCGGCTTACATTTGTTCCTCATATTAATTATATATGTAATTCTAGCCTTAAAATGTTTGGTTTTATAAAAAGAACAAGTCACAGCTTCAATAACATTAATGTAATCAAACAACTCTATTATGCTTATGTTCGCTCTAAACTTGAATATATCGCTGTGATTTGGTCTCCGGCATACACCAATCATTCTAATTCTCTCAAAAGGGTTCAAAAAAGATTCATTCGATTTTTGTATTATAAGAGTATGTATGTATACCCTGATTACTCGATTAGTTATCAAGACCTACTGAACCTTTTTTTATATGCCCTCACTTGCTAAACGTCGTAACATATCAATGATGGTTTATTTATACAATATTTTAAATAATAATATTGAGAGGTGCAATACTCACTCGCATTTCAACTCGCCACTGAACTCTATGTTGCGACTCTATAACTCCATGCACCACTCATTGGACATATTTCATTATTCGCTAAAAACATATGTAACAACACTGCAATCGTTATGATGATATTATAAATTAATTCTTGATTTATTTTTTTTTCTTTCTATTTTTACTAGTAATTAAATTGATATTGTTTTTTTTTCTTTCTTTGCGTCTAACTTTTGTTTTTCTCTGTACCGCATTTTGGTTTATATTCTCATATGATTTATATGATGTTTTTTAAGTATGTATAATTATTTCCCTGTAATTAGATTTTAGTCTGTTGGGAAAATAAATTATTATTATTATTATTATTATTATTAACTAATACGGTAAGTGCGTTTTTCATTTTTTAGAACGTCTCCTGACATTCCCCGTTCCAGAAGAACCGTTGTTTCTTCAGTGAGGCGGGTTAATGGTTTAGCGATTTGAAAATCCCGCAACGTAACGGCGATAATATGTGCATAACCCAAGAAAACTTCGGAATTGGTGTAAATCCTTTAGGACTGGCCATTTCCTCACCGTTGAGATCTTTGGACCTCTTTCTTAAAAAGGTGGCATTTCTTCGGGCTGAGTTTCAGTCCAGAATCTCTCAATCGTCGGAACACCTCTTCTAAGTTCTTCATGTAGTCTTCGAAGGACTTTCCCCTTACGAGTATATCGTCGAGGTAAACCAAACATGTCAAAAGATAGTCCTTATAGTACCTTTTAGTACCATCTCATTAGTCTCTTGAACGTCGCGGAAGCATTATCTAGTCCAAATGGCATAACATAGAATTGCCATAATTTAGTACCTTCTGTAAATGCAGTTTTTTTCTGTCTTTGGGAGCTACTTCAACTTGCCAATATCCGCTTTTAAGATCCAGAGTGGAGAAAATAGTAGATCCAGCTAAGGTATCCAATGTGTCGTTAATTCGAGGTAAAGGATAACCGTCCATTTTGGTCACATTATTTAGTTGACGATAATCAACACAGAAGCGAGTCGATCCGTCCATCTTCTTTACTAATATCACGGGCGAGGTTCACAGATTACTAGATGCCCTCGCTCCCCATGACCTGCAAAATTCTATCAGTTTCCTCCCGCTTTGCCAATGGCAATCTTCTTGCTGTCTGTCTAATCAGTCGAGCATTTTCAGTATTAATTTTATGCTGAACGATATTGGTTCTTCCTTTTTGTCCAATATCAAATACGTCCTAGTATTCCATGATCAACTCTTTTACTTTAGCATTTCTTGTACATTTTCCGTTAATTTTTCTTCCAGATATCTAGAAATTTCCTGTTCCATTTTATCGAAATTTTGCTTCAATTGCTCCATAGTTGTATTTGTATTTATACTTAATGCTTTGTTTCTCTTACAATAAATAAATTTATAAACCAACTAACTACTTCTATTTTCATAATACTACACCTATAAATCAATATTTAATTAAATTATATGTTTCCTAGGGGCGAATATTCTTTACGTAAAGAAGTGCTTTAAAAATACATTGAAAATACTTTTAATATAAACAAGATGGACTATAATTATATCAAGGTAATGTGTTACACGTATTACGCGGTTTTATAATGAATAACCTGATTGGCTGGTGGAGGTGCCAGGTTAAATTAAACGGTGAACAAAACAAACTCAAAAAAAACAATTCATTCATCATTACACTAGCAACGTTGTGAATAAGTGGAAGTTAAACGCGTTTTTGTGTGTCGAGTGTGTCGACATTTGGTGGAATCTGATGGCATGCCATGCTACGCCATGCTACGCCATGCTCCCGCGGTCCACATAATTCCACCGTTCCGTCGCTTGGCGCAGTTCAGCTTCCCGAGCGCTAATGAAACTAATCATCGCCTCTATCTTATCATCGGACCAAGAACTGTTATAACCCATCTACCAATTAAATGCTCCGACACACGTCCAACTCACCATCACTAATTGTTTATTTGATACGCCTGTAATACCAAACAAAATAATTAAATTAAAAAAATAATGTATATCTCATAAGATCAATATTTATACATTGCGCAATTTTAATTTAATACTTTAAAATAATTGCGTTATAACTAAAATATTATGTGAAAATGTATTTTAATTATATTAATGAAGTAGATAATCTCTATTGATTTGAAAATTTTTAATCAAATGGAGAATTTCTTAACTTTAAAACTCGACTCAAAATAAATTAAAACAAAACCTAAACAAGAAGTTTTTGTAGCGCTCACTGCTTAAGACCAAAAATACGTTTCATTATGGCGAATTGCTCCCAATATGCCATAGGCAGTTGGACACTGGTTTGCAGTTCGCAAGGCATTCAATACAAAAGTTAATAACTTCAGTCAAATTACATGTAAAGTTTCTTAATCTACTAGATTCGTTCAAAATGAGTACCTCCAGCTAGGATGATTGGATTGTTGCATTCTCCCCCATTGACTCCCCAAATCCTTCAAAAACACCAGGGTCGTCTGATATTGTGTTACACCTAAAAATTGTATGATTTCACAATTGTTTATTTCTTCTTCCACTGGAGTAGTTTAAACTAATGAATGAATCCAGGGGGATTAAGTCCGGGATCAAGCAGACATGAGTGAGGTCCACCTCAACCATGTCACTGTTAATTTTTTTTAACAACCACACTAAAATGTGTCCGGTATACCATCGTGAATAAACCATATTGCATCTCTTGTTGTTAGTTGTTCATTCTCCTGAAACAAGGGTAGTACTTTTTCTAAAAAGTTGCGATACACCTCGCCAGTAGAAATACCGTTCCAATTAGCCAGTTATCTACAATTCTAATCAAAACGTTAAACGAGAGCTGATGTTGAAAACGATCGGTAAGTATTTCATGTGTTAGTTTTTTAGGAATTTGAACCAATAACAGCAGGAATAAGTGCCTGAATTTGTACAATAAATTGTCTCTAAGAATTTTCCCAACATACCCATTACTCGGCCAAAATATTTGAAAGTATTTTCAATTTTTTGAGTGGAAGTACCAAGATCTTCCTATATCATTCAGCACATTTTCAGAGCGAGATGATAAAGGACTGCACTGACAAAAGTTTAACTATTTATTATAGACAGAAAATAAAGAAGAAAAATAAAGAAACGAATTAGAGAAGGTGTGTATCGTAAGATG
Source organism: Ontholestes murinus (assembly GCA_963969525.1). Lineage (NCBI taxonomy): Eukaryota > Metazoa > Arthropoda > Insecta > Coleoptera > Staphylinidae > Ontholestes > Ontholestes murinus. Next base: position 48,413,364 of record OZ018387.1, read on the forward strand.
CATGTGCATTTTGTTTTAGGCGATTTATAATTGGTGATTTCTGTATGAACGCCTTGGAGGCCCTAGAAGGTGCGACAACCATGTGTTGAAGAAGATGCTCCCTAAAAATTCGGCACAAATGCAGAAATAGCTTGCAGAACAGCTGGGAGTTACTTAACAATTGATTTCCAAACGCCTATATGGGATGGGAAAGATCCAGAAAGAAGGAAAGAGGGTCCTGCATAAACCCACTAAAACCAACAAAAATCTACGAGTGGCAACGTGGCAACGCCGAAAGTCTTTCTTGGAGAATATCATTACGGGCATTGAAAAATGGATACTCTATGACAATTCAAAAGAAAAAAGTTATAGTAAAATCCCGGCGAATCATCACAATCTGAATACAGAATTATTTGGTCTAGAAATAGTGTCAAAATATAGATTATTTACATTTTATTTATTTGTTTTTTTAAATTCAGTACTAACAACAAACCTAATATTAATAATAAAATAATAAACATACAAAACTGCACAAAAAGTGGGCACAGTTCATCCTTGATGATCTCCCACTCGTAACCTGAAGGAGTATATCCTTCTTCTTGGATGGTTGGTGATTTATACCAACTATCTGTGATGCCTAAGTATGTATATACCGGGTGTGGCACTTAAGACGCCTCGGACCATAACTCCCTTACGATAAAAGCTATCGAAAAAAATCTAAGAGCAAAGTGGTCAAAGTTTTTGAGATTTTTTTGTAGAGAAACTAATTGACGCCGGCGCACAGTGGTTCCAAATGCCGAAAAGGTGGTCATAAATACAAGATGTCGTTAGATTTTATTGAAAATTTGTATTTAGGTTCTTTTAAGGAAACTAAAGAAAAATCTTATTTCAAAATTCAAAAATTCAAAATGGCGGAACCAATATGGCGGACGAAAAATTTAAAAACTGCCAGATGTGCATAAAAAAATTGTATATAGCTTTTTTACGACTCTGATAAAAAAACTTAATTAAAATTTTCAGAAAAACAAAATGACCGATCCAATCGTGAAAAATTGTATATAGACTTTTAATGATCCGATTGAGATGAAACTTTAAACTTAAGGTTTTATCATTAAAAGCTGGAACTGAAAAGCTTTTGGTAAACATTCAAAAACCGCAAGTGGATGTTTACTCGAGGCGTTTTTTGTTTTTCTCGATATTTTTTTTAATTTAAAAAATATTACAAAACTTTTTAAAACAATGGTTAAAGGTAATGAAAAACTGAACATGTTTTATTTGAACATCTTTTTCATAAAATTCTTAACTTGCGAGAAAAAAATTAAAAACTAATAGTTTTGACAATTTTTCATATTGCTAATAAACTAAAGGACCTACATTAAATTTATATAACAAGTAATTGTTAATAATACAATAATGAGCAAATTTTTAAGAATAACTTTTTTGCGTAAACCTCATAGTTTTCGAGAAAAATAGGGAAAGATGGCCACATCACCATTTTTTCAAAATTGAATTTCTAAAAATGGGGCAAGTTTGGGCAGCTGGTTTCTTTTGAATTTCATTCTAGAAGGGTCAAATAATGCTAGAAAAGTGATCCAAGAGTGGGATGTCGTGGGACTTTTTAGTTATGAACATTTAAACTTTTACTTAGAAAACGGTCAGTAAAAAAAACCCATATTTTCCACGATACGTTAGTAAAATAATAAGAAAAATGGATTATAAACATGTAAAATTGTTAAAAAGTACTTAGTTGTATAGGGATAATCCATTTTAATCGATTCCGGGTCACTCTGCCAAGTAGAACTGGTGTGCGGTAAACGGCGCGCGGGAAACAATAGGGGGCCAGAGCCACCTATTCAAGTTAGACTCTATAAAACCGGCGGATTCCGACAGGGCAGGTATCAATATACATAACTGTAGACTAAAGAGGTCCTAAAGCAAACTTTCATTTCTGCGATTTTTGGCCAGCTTTTCGGCATTTTTAACCACTGTGCGGCGCCTAAATTTTGAATTGAGGTAGAGGTTAAGACCTCGTATACCTTCACATAATTTTTTTTCGGGTAATTTATGGAAAAAAAATAATTTTTGATTGATCTTCGCATGTTGTCATTTTTTTTCAAAAATTCCAATGGCACCCTCCTAAAAAAATTATGGCGTTGTACAGCCAAAACTCTAAATTTTTCATTGGTACAAAAAAATTACACATTGCATAACAAAATTTCGGAGAAAAAAGGAATTTCATCGCAAATATCGGGAAACGTTTTCCGTTCCCAAGTGTGCCATGAGAAAACAAAAGATTGGTAATTGTCGAAGTAAATTATTAGACGCCAGTAGCAGCCATAAGTCATTTTTGATAAACGTTCTAAAAATGTTCCGAACTCAAGAGGAAATGGTTGACATTATATTTATTCTTGGAGAATGTAACAAGAATTGTTTCTTGGCGTCACGAGTGTACGCTGCGAGATATCCGCACAGGGCACAACGTGCGTTTTAAAAAGTGTTGGAGAGATTTACTACTACGGGAAGTGTGAAACGGCCAAGGAGAGTTAGAAAGAAGGCAGTTTTTACCGAAAATAATGAACTGCAGGTTCTGGAGGCAGTTATTGAAGATCCTCATACCAGTATCCGTGATATTAGTAGGAATCACGATATTTCAACGCGATCCGTACATCGTGTTCTTCAAAAGCACAAATTCCATCCATTTAAGATTCAACTGCACCAAGAATTGCAACCTCAAGATTTTCATGCGAGGCAAGATTTCTGCATATGGCTATCAACAAAATTGAGCAGGAGGAATCATTTCTTATGCGCGTTTTATTTTCTGATGAAGCGACATTCAATAGAAATGGGCATGTCAATCGCCACAACTACCATTATTACGCCGATGAAAACCCACACGCCATGCGAATGATAAACCACCAGCAAAGATGGTCGCTGAATGTTTGGGGAGGCATACTTGGAGAACACCTTTTGGGTCCTTATTTCAACGAGGGGCACCTGAACGGCAACAGTTATTTGAGGTTCCTTCGCGACGACTTGGATGATCTCTTGGAAAATGTCCCTCTAGCCGCTCTACGACAGATAGTTTTCCTGCACATAATAGCCGTGTCGTTCGGGAATTTCTCGATGAAACGTTTCCGGACTCCTGGATTGGTCGTGGGGGTCCTGTGAGGTGGCCGCCAAGATCACCAGACCTCACTCCCCTTGACTTCTTCCTTTGAGGCCATATCAAAGACGAGGTTTACAGGACGGTACCAACTACTGTCGAGGATATGAGGGAGAGAATCCGCGCGGCTTTCCGCGGTATATCACCAAAAGTCTTTAGGGCAGTGTCTAGAGCCTGTGAGTCGAAGTTGCGGTTATGCCGCCAGCAGGAAGGTCGTCATTTCGAACATTTAGTTTAAGTTGTTAAATTATCTTTATCTGCATTTTTCATATCATGTTGAATAAATAGGTACATACTATTATGTTGACCGTATTTGTGTTTTTGTTTTCTCATGGCACACTTGGGAACGGAAAAGGTTTCCCGACATATGCGATGAAATTCCTTTTTTCTCCGAAATTTTGTTATGCAATGTGTATTTTTTTTTGTACCAATGAAAAATTTAGAGTTTTGGCTGTACAACGCCGTATTTTTTTAGGGGGGTACCATTTGAAATTTTCGAAAAAAATGACAACATGCGAAGATCAATCAAAAATTATTTTTTTTCCATAAATTACCCGAAAAAAAATTATGTGAAGGTATACGAGGTCTTAACCTGTACCTCAATTCAAAATTTAGGCGCCGGCGTCAATTAGTTTCTCTACAAAAAAATCTCAAAAATGGGGCGCAATTTTGAAATAAGGGGTTATAACAGCGAAACCGCTAAAGTGAAGGGTATAACATGTTAGATAAAAAAATAAGTACTCTCCGAGCACTTTCCAAATCTGCAATAAAAAACAGGGCATTCCATTTAAAAAAAACATAAATTTGGTACGCCACTGATGATTAGAAATATTTTTGAAACATAGCGACGGTAATTATGCACCACTTTGCTCTTAGATTTTTTTCGACAGCTTTTATCGTAAGGGAGCTATGGTCCGAGGCGTCTTAAGTGCCACACCCGGTATAATGTAGCGGGGTACGTGCGGGTATTAGCGCCTTAGTATCAAAGCGCTCCGGACTACCCTTCCCGCTGGCGCCCCCGTCGCTCACACCACCGCACCCGCACGCACATCCCCCGAGAAGTACCGCGGAGGAAAGGGATGCCACCCTGCCATTAAATAACTCCGCCGGTCTTGAAAATAATCAGAGTTCTAAAAGCTCTCAGCTAGACCAGTTGTCTGGACCCTTATGTGGTGAGAGCTGTGCTATCTAACTATCAACAAGTTGTTACTACCAGGATACCGCTCCCTTGTGTGTACAGTACCTGAAACCGCCGCCATGCCGATCCCCTGCGTGGACCAGCTGTCGACACTCGCCCGAATCCGAGATTCAAATAATTTGTAGATATTGTGTATATTTTTTTCCATTGGGAAATAAACTCGTTTAAGGCAACCGCCAACCGCCCAACGAGCCCCAGTGCGAGATTCAATGGAACCCGAAAAGCCGACGTGGTGAAGGATTTCATCGACAGTATAAATTTTTTCAAACAGAGTGAGGACACTCAGACGAAAAACCCATCCAGGGTTTACGCCTGCTACTGGAAGGACCCGCAAACACCCAGGTGTTAGCGGCATCAAGGAGAATATCCATAACTGGAAAGATGCGAAAAAGGCCATTATCGATGAATACGCATCCACGCCACCAGCGTATAAAATTTTTATGGAGGTTTTCACTGAAAACCAGAAACAAGAAGAGCCAACATGCAATTTCATTATCGGGAAGAGAGCGTTGTTAGCTCAATTGGAGCAGCGTTTCCCAGAAAAAACCCAAATCAATATGCTGTACGGATTATTGAAGTACAAAATAAGAGACATAATCCCCAGAAACTCCATCTCAAATTTCCGAGAATTATTAAATCAAGCGGGCTTTATAGAGGCTGAAGGAAAAATTACAAATAAAAGCTGAAACAAAAAGGGCAAAATGCTCAATATGCAAGTTGTACGGACACACCATGGAAGACTGCCGGAAGAAAGGAAAGGTACCACCACCAACAGGGGGAGAGAAAACAAATTTACTGTTACGGGTGCCAGACTCCGGGACATATAAAGAGAAATTGCCCTAATGTACGGGACAAAGCACGTTACCTATCGGTTTCTGCGCTGCTGACTTGGGTCTTAGGGTACGAGACCGTCCAGCCGTCTACATCGAGGTGGAATGAACTCCAGGGATGGCGTACATAGACACAGTATCCATATCGATCTTAGCGAGTGAGCAATTGTACTTGGAGCTGAAAAAACAGGGCATGGCTTTCCAGGAGAAGCTCGTAAACCTAACCCTAGCCGATGGAACAAGTAAGGCCAGGACCGCTTTATGCACTAGAGTACCGGTTATTCTGAAAGGTCGAGTAATTCCAACGACGTTTACTTATATTAAGAACACACCAAATTTAAAAACACTCTTGGGAATAGACTTCGTCGAACACGCCGGTTTGATTCTGCATTTCAAACATAACACGTGCTCTTTTTGGGACCGACCAGAGGAATTCGCTTTTGCATCAAAAGAGGAGAACCCCGCTATAAGAATGAGAGGCTCAGCATCCAGGGATGAAAGGACAGACCTCTCTATGGCTTATAGATATGCAGAGGAATTAGCACACTGCCAAACTGCAATCTCCCCAATTCGTGAGACGCCTCCGAATTGCACCTAGTACGCCACCCCAAAAGACTCATTAGACTTTATGCTAGATGATTCGATCCAGCAAGCAGATTCCGCAGGGGATTTACAACTGGCAACACTGGAAATAGAAGAGAAACCCCACAACAAAAGGTGTGGATTTGACAGAAGAAGAGAAAACAAAAACAAACAAGCTGTTAGAGGAATACAAGGATATCTTTAATAAATCAGGACCCCCAACTGAGGCAAAAGAGTACGTCATCGACACAGGAGATATATATCACCACCAAAACACACTACTTCTTTGTATGAACGATCATTTTCTGTTCATATCTATAAATCTTATAACACTTTATCTGATACTTTCACCCATTTGGCCATGTTTAAATTTGCAATTAAGTAAGGAATTAATCATTAAGTACTTCTAAGTAACATTATGCATTTTTGGCAAGTTTTTCTGTAAAAATATTTGTTATTGTATAACTTCATTGTTTTTTTTTTACTTTGTTCATATATTGAAGGTTGGGATGGTAGAACAGTAGAGTTATTACCCAATGCTGAATCCCACCTTATGATTCTCAATAATTAATTTTGTCCCATTGCATATACATGTAACATGAGAGAGAATAAAGTCTATTATTATTATATCTCAACCACCTTACCGTCTATCCCCCCAGACGACAGAGATTCTAAAAGCAGAGCTGAAACGACTATTGCAAGAAGAGATTATGGAAGAATGCGAGAGTGCGAGGGCGGTCCCAGTGGTTTTGATTCCGAAAGCCGACGGGAACGTCCGCCTGTGTATCGACTATAGGAAGCTGAATGGCGACACTAAACCTGACAGCTACCGACGATCTCCTGCATTCTACCAATGGAATCCAGATTCTTTCAACTCTGAATCTGCAGTCCGGTTACCACCAGGTACAGGTGCGCCGAGAAGATAGGGACAAAACAGCATGCATTACCCCTTTTGGCCTTTTCCGTTTCACCCGGATGCCGTTCGGCCTTGGGAACGCCTCAGCCACATTTCAGAGGCGAGATCAAGTCAAGGGAGGCTTAGACCCAAGTCGAATGCCAATCTATCTAGATGACGCAATCATCCTATCAGCCTCGTTAGAAAAACATCTCGAAGACCTTCGGAAGGTTTTCCAGAAAATGGAGCACCTGAATTTAAATATTAACCGCAAGAAAATCCGGTTTTGCTGCATCGAAGTCCTGTATTTGGGTCATGTGATCAGCAGGAAAGGAATCCTGCCGAACCCTGAGAAAATATGGCAGCTTCTAAGAACGTAAAAAAGGTAAAAGGATTCTACAAGCATGCAACTGGTTAAGCATTTCAAAACCTCTGAGTACCCCCACCAAAACCCACACACCATGGACGTGGGACCGCCCCAGGAAGAGGCATTCCAAACGCTCAAGCGAGCCCTTACCTCAGCACCGATCGTACAGCAAGCAAGACCCGACCTGCCGTTTATACTAAAGATGGATGTCAGCTCATACGCAATCGGCGCAGCCCTGATGCAGGGGGAGGGAAATAAAGTACGTCCTGTGGAGTATGCCAGCCGGTTACTCACCAAGGCAGTATCGAGTAAACTCCTAGAAAAGCAAACCTGATCGCAGACTTTTTTTCGAGGCCCCCCCGAGGAGAAAATGCAAGCAGCCCTCGTAAGCATCGATATTCCCGCCAAGACCCGGAGTGAGATAAGAGAGTCTCAACAAGCCGATGAAGAAATTAAGAAAATCACTGCGATATTCGAAGCGGATAAACCAGAGCAAGTGAGTCAGCTAGAGGATATTTTATAAACCAATAAATATTGTATCGTTACACGCCAAGTAACGATACCGAAGAACCACAACTCGTCATACCGAAGTGCCAACGAAACGAGTTAATGAAGAAATTCCATGACGATCCAGAAGCAGGACACGATGGAACCGAAAGGACATTGAGGGAAAATCCAGAACCCTCGGCCGGGACGTCTTAACAGTCCTGAGGGGAAGAATTGTAACGGGGTACGTGCGGATCAAGCGCTATAGTACCAAAGCGCACCACAGTACCCTTCCTGCTAGCGCCTCTGTCGCTCGCACCACCGCACCCCCACGCACATCACCCGAGTGGTACCGCGAAGGAAAGGGTCCCGGTCCCGAAAATTGTTGAAGAAAGTGTTTTTAGTATGATAAATAGTTCTACTGCTATTTTTATTCTTCTTCTTATCTCATTTTTCTATTGTTTTGAATAATTATTCCTAGATATATGTAGTATTACACTTATTCTGATTTCTTTCTTTCTATGATTATTTAATTCTGCTTTTATTTCATTTTTCTTTTGTCATTTTACAGCTCTTCTTTTCTTCTTCTATTTTACTCTCTTCTATTGAACTCTTGTCTTCTATTTTCTTCTTTATGTTTTCTGTCATTGAGTTCATTTTGCTTTTATATTTCCTATTTTTGTTGTTCCGTAGCACTTTTGAAACTATTGACCAGTGAAAGACGTTTTATCGTAAATTGATAATGACGATAAAACGTCGAAACTCGAGTCGTGCTGTGTTGTTTTGACTTATATGTATTATTGTGCCTACACATTATATTAGTGATAATGGAATTTCACCAAGTAACAGCCTTATCAATTCAATGCATTATATAATATTTTTATAATAATTATTTGTGGTTAAAACATAGTGAACTTTTCAATGCAGTGCAAAACTCCATTTATTAATCATTCCTATGTTGTCTCCTCTTGCTTTTCCGTTTGTTCAAGCTGGTTTATTATTAGGAAGTTAATTAACTGGACTGATTGTTAAAACGTTTTTAATAATATTTAATGGAAATTCTGAAGACCAATAATAAATAGCACACAATTTACCATCGGATATTCACAAAGAATTTTGTTACGAAAAAAACTAAAAACTCGTTATTTAATGCAGAAATGTAAACAGGTTAAGAGCGGTAATAACCCCGTCGTTTCTAAGAACTTCGATTAAAAATCCATAAAATTTCCAGTCATACCTGGTGTTTGGCTTTGTAAAATTCAGGACCGTCACTTTTGATATGCACGAAAGCCTTCTCGCATTAACATTATCCGCACATTGTCACGTTTTCTCTTTCACCGCCTTCGACGGTCGAACGGAATCGTCCATTCCGCAAATTAGTGTTTGGTCACATTAAAAACCAAATGGCCGTCGACCAAGCAACCAAATGATGGAGACGCGAAATTTAATTGCCTATAAAATTTTTAATGCACGCCAGGGGTGGCTTAATTGACAACTACCGGTTGTTTATACATTTATACTTTGAATTGGCACGTACAATTCAGTATAAAAATTTTAAAGGTTACGTTTGCAGGATTTACGACAAATATGCACATTAACAATAATGATTTTTATCGGGTTGTACATGTAAAAATATCTAGAAAGGTAATTAAAGAAGTGAAAATAGTGTATTTTAATATATCATATTTATAGCACAATAGTGGATAATAGTAATGTTGGTCTTTTTTTAAATTATTTCTAATGCTGAATTAAAATATCATTTAAAGTAGGAGTTTCAGGGAATTTTTATTTAATTCTTGAATGTTGTCGGCGTTAACTTGGTGGTACATTTTAATAAGATAATTAAAACAAAACAAAATGTTATTTTTTTTGTGGTAAAACAAAGTTAAAGTGTTTTAATGATTTTTATTTATTTTCCTCTGGGGATTCTCCACATTCGCTTATAGAGGAATAATTCATAAAAGTTGGTAGATCATTAATTGGGCCCAGTATTGGCCCCTGCGGAACATCGTATTCGAGAATTGTGGATTTTGACAAATTGTTATTTTAATATTCTATTTACTAAGTAGGACCGTGATAATCTACAGTTACTTAGTGATATACTACTCATTCTGGCATATTTTGCATCTTAACTTACAATCGGATTACAGTCTTTACCTAAGCACAGGATACCCCCTTGAGTACTGACTGCAGTCTCAAGCCTTCTCAAGCACTGATTGCAGGCTAGACAGTCTACGTTATACCAAACCGCCCAGACGTGAAATGTTTTACGCTATTAGTTTGCGAAATAGTCTTTTTAGATTGTCCATTAAGAAATATCTGTTTGTTGGTGAACACTAATACACTTCATTCAAATACACCACGAATAACCCTACAAGACTACCAGCCCAAGCTTTATCAATACGATAGATATTTACAAAAGGATCGAGAACATCTCAGACAAGGGCTCATTAACAGGGCTCGCACAACTGCTAGAAGATGATCTGTTAGAATGGGATGCAGAGTAACATCACCAAATGGAATTGCATTAGCGAATTCAAGCAACTCATAAGAATGATGCGAAAAATACAAAAAGCGCTTAACGAAGAGAAAAACGAAAAATATATTCGAAACAAATTTTAGAAAGCACAATGCTCTTTCTGCAGAAATTACGGATAAACTTTTAATGATAGCCGAAAACGCGAGAAAGCATCCAAAACTGAAAGACAGTTCAATGATCGTAAGCTATCCGGAGAAAACACTCCAAAATTTTCGTGCTACGAATGCGAAAAACCCAAAGATGATTATCCCGATTCGCATGGCCAAATACTATGATACAAAGCGGCGCAGATGACCGCCGCTTCACGAAACGTTCAAATATTTGACCTTATCAATTAATTATTCGCTGAATACTGGAATGTAGATATTTAGATATCTTGGGAGTTTGTAGCAAAGAAAGTCAATGAAGTTTTCAAATGCCGGTCGAAGATTCCTCGCAATGATCTACAATCCCTAATAAGAATATTCTCTATTTATATGTATTAGAAACTAAAAATAATCAAAATTATATGATCTGAAGCACGATCATTTAATTTTCAGTAATTTGATATTTGTTTGGGCCACATTTAGAAGACGTATATTTGGTTGCATACTTCAATTTGATTTTAGTTTTAAATGGAAATCGCATTTACTTTAATTTTTTAACGTTTTATTAACCATTTAATGAGTTTCAGAATATGATGATTACGTTTTTAAAGGTTAAATAAAGAAAATTGTTGCGACCGTTACTACGTGGTAATCCATATTTACACTGAATTGCAAAATTCACTGTTTTAACCACAAATAATTTATTATTATTATTTGTAATAATTGTAATAATAATAATAAATTATTTGTGGTTTAAATTGTAGTGAATTTTTTCAATTCAGTGTTTTTAAAGGTTTATAAAAAATAGCTATAAAATTCTCTCTTACTTATGTAAACCAATAATTTTAAAATTAACCTGAAACGGAAAAACTGTATTTCAGTATTATTCATAGGGGTAAGTAAAAAAATAAGTTTCCTACAAATAAAACTTTAATACAGTAGCAAACTCTTAAATTTATTCATAACACTAATCCGCTTCAGGTACAAATATGATTTATACATAAGAAAAGTGTTAAAATAAACGTAAAATACCATAAAAACTATATTCATATAAGCGTACGCAAAATGATTGCATACCAGAAACATAATTATTGAAGAATGTTCATGATGTTCATAAATTTTATTATACAGTACTTGCACCAATTTCAATTAAATCTTTACACACAAATGAGTCAATGAAATTAAAAGTGTGTTAGGTTAAACAAAATTATAATAAAATCACCCACAACGTTTTCTTTTATCAGCAATGTAAAAATGCACAGTTCAAAATCTAACCTAGGAGGTATTGCAGGCTAGTCGTGCTCGGAATTCTGTTCTGGAACTTTCTGCTCATCTGATTCGGCGTTCTGCGCCTCTTCCTCTTTCTCTACCACCGTTTCTTCCGCGGGTTTCTCTTCGCCGTCTTTCATTTCCTCGTGGCTTTCCGAGTCGACCGTCGGCTCTGCTGGTTCAGTGATGTGATGATTGTCTTCGTGGTCTGCTTTGATTATCGCGGTTTGGGAGTCCTCGTCTTTGATTATGTCCATCTCGTGGTCCTCCTCGTTCTCATTTCCGTTTTCCTCTTCTTTGATGTCATTCGCTTTGCGCGGCTCGAAGTTTCGCTTCATCCTCTCTTCAATCTGTTGCAGGTCGTCGAATACCTCTTGGCGTTTCAAGTCGATCATTTCTGAAAAATTAATACATTTTTTCCCTTAATTAAATAATTATATTATATTATTGTTTCAATTTAAAATTAACATTTATTTGATATTAAAACATCTTCAAATGATCTTTTTTCAAGATTTACAAATTAGATAAGTATAGCCGCTAGTCCCCTTATATATGTTGCTTTCGATGGCTGATTGTGCATTGTGCAAACATGGTTTGGATGGTCTAAAGTTGTTTAGAAAAATGGTTCTTATTTTTTCATGAACTTCATTTCATTTTATGGCAATTTTGTATTTTTTTTTTATACTTGATATATTTTTATTTATTTTGAAGTTTCGGTAACTTCACGTACCATTACCTGTGATATATTTTTTGGAATGAATTACATACCCAATTAAATTAAATAAAAAGTGTAGTTCTTAAAATAGGGTACAACTAGCAATTATTAAAATTTTTTAGTCTCAGTTGTATTTCACTCATGTTCAACTTTCCAACTAGAATCAATTTGCTACATATAATCAAACACTAGTTAGATTATGTTAAAGTTTGGAAAAAGTGAATTTTAGGTAGGATTTTATTTAAAATGAATTATCTTCACATAACTAATCAACCAATAATATAAATATAGAATAACTACGTTGGATTGTAGGAAGATAGAATTAAAAAACTTAATGCATAATAGTTTGCATTAAGGTTTTTTTTTAAATTTTAAGCTAACTGTGTTCTATATTTTATTATTGTTTTGAACAGTATCAGTCAAACATTAAAATTATAATTTTCTAGTCTACTTACTTTCTATTTCTGATTTTGATTCTTCTAAAGCGGCCTTATTCACATCATTCAGTTTCCTAGGTAAATACTGAATGTGTGGTAGTGATTTTGTGGTGATAAAGTTCATTCTAGGCTTCTGCAGCTCCTCCCACTGAGCATATTCTTTCATCCTATTCATCTTAAGCTCGATCATTTTGATTTCAGCCTGCTTCTTCTTCCTGTTGTAGAACAGCTCCTTTCTCTCTTTCAAGATTTCCGCCTTCTCCCTAATCTCCACTTCCTCGATCCTCTTCTCCACTTGAGCACGTTTGTCCTCCTAAAAATATACACATATTTAGTATGATCAGTTTTTCATATCATCTGTAGGCACAAACAAGTGTTATTATTGTATTATTAGTATTTTTAAATTTTAGCAAAGTTTTCAAAAGAAACCTGCTACAGTTTTTGCTTTTAACATTTTTAATTTATCACAATTGTGTATATACATTTACCTGATTATTTCAGTATGATAAAACAATTGTCATGGAAAATAATATTTATTTAAAACCACTACACTACTGTGTTTGTATAAAGACTTTTTTTATATTTATTGTTAGTTCTTAGATTTGTTTCAATAAATTACTTTATTACTAATGTGATTAAATCTACAACAGACACTAAATATTTATTTTCACAACACAGCCATTTTCGATAAAACTGCCCAAGCTCAAAATCTGGCTTGTATATGTATATATTTTAGCTCTCTTATAGTTTATTTAAAAAAAGACAATTTTGTGTGCCTTTTTTGTAATTTTGATTTAAGACTTATTTCATGATAGATTATTTATATTTTATAAATGCAGATTCAAAAACTGTAAACACTTTAATATATAACAAAAATATAATGAACAACACGCCGGTGATGGCGCATTTGGTTACGGTCCCGAACTGACATGCAGTAACGTTGGTTCGGGTCAGTAGTTGTATGGGTGACCAGTACCATTCACCACCCAATTGGGTTACAAATAATGGGGCTTTAGAGTGACGTGGGCGATCCTTTGAAGTAACAAGCTCATTTACACAAACACAAATAGGGATTGGGATAGTGTATCATCGCTGGTCCAGGTCAGCAATTGGAGGGATGACGATACCATTCATCATTGGGATATAATCAATGACACTTTATAGTGACAGGAGCAATTCTTCAAAGTAACAAGCTCATTTACACAAAACACAAAGAAAGGGTCATGTGATCGACAGCAAAACACTACTACTAGAAAAATTCCTCATTACTCATCAAAATGAAGGCATCCATGCCTATATACTCATCGGCAAAAAAATATATTACAAACTAAATTTCTCTGGCTAACCTCTTACAGCAACAAAAAGGTGACAAAACTAAAAATAACTAATTAGCTTCAACAATTACCAATTTTCTTTACTACTTAGTTATTTTTATATATTTTATAAACCATTACTTTATCATTGAAATATTCAATTCAAATATTGATTCTGATTATCTGAAATAGTAATAGTAATTACAGATTCACAGTTCTAAATTGTTAAAATCCTATAAGCAAATAAACATCAAAACAATTAATAAGGTTATGTTTATGTAATATCCAATATTATTGAAAAAAACCTTTGATTTTAATTTAGTCTCTTCCTGCTGAAACTTCTGCAATGTCCCCAGCAAAGCGCCGAACATCCTCCTATTCCTCGCCTTCGACTTTTCATCCTTACTCTGGGCCTCTAGGGCCTCCTGCCTACTGGGCACTTCCTTTGGTGTCACAATAATCTTACTAATCATCTGCCTGCCGTGCGCCTTCTGGTCGAACTCATCCTCATAGTGACTAGTCCTTTCTGGCACTCTATCCGATAGTCTGTTAAAAACACTGCTCCGTCTCTTATTAGGCGGCTCATCGTTCTCGTGACTGTACACTCTCCGGTTGCCCTGAAGGCCCCGTTGTCTGGCCGGTCGCTCCTCGTTCGCAGGGGGCCGTTTAAGGCCCTGCCTCTGGATGGGGAGCTCCGACGGGTCCCTGCCAATTAACCTCTTTATGTTCTCGTCGACACCTTTTAAACTGCTCTTCGCCTGTTCGAGTTCACTTTGCAACGTTCCGAAGGATTTCAGGATTTCGGTTCCCATTTCTGGAATAATTTATAATCCCTGAAAACGTATTTATAAAATCGATTCACAAACACCGCTCACTGTCAAAGACGCCATTTAATCGGTTCGCCTTCGTTGGTACCCTTGGATATCAGTTAATGTTGTATTATTTTAATATGAAATTTTAGAAATCACTAACAATAATTTAAAAGCAATAATAAAACTAATTTAAATTCAAATAATATGTTTAGTTTTTTTATCTTGCTTATATAAAAAGTATTAAGTTTTGTATATTAAGTTGCCTGCATTAGAAAACAGCAACATTTTCTAAAAGTAATATTATATATATGTAAATATAAATAAATTAAATTAATATTATATTTTATCTACAATCATGAATAGATACAAATTAAGCAAATAGAGGTTCTACCGTATTATATATTTATTATATCAATGTTCTATGGTTAATACATATACTCATTTCTAAACGCATAGATTAATCGTTGACTGAAATATTGTACGATATTTCAGTCAACGGATTAATCTATCTGATACTTATTATTATAATAGACTATTATAATTAATTTAATTGAATTGAGATTTAATATTTTTTACTCTCCACTGATAAAAAACGCATAGATTAATCGTTGACTGAAATATTGTACGATATTTCAGTCAACGGATTAATCTATCTGATACTTATTATTATAATAGACTATTATAATTAATTTAATTGAATTGAGATTTAATATTTTTTACTCTCCACTGATAAAAATAAATCATTCTATTTATGCTTTGTTTATAAAAAGTCAAAATGCCGAAAGCAAGATTTTAATAAGAGTTTTTCGTTGCATTAAAAATTTATTTAAATAGCTAAAAGGAGAAAAAATTATTACCAGAAGAAATCCATATTTCAATAATCTTAAATTTAACTTTTGCCACCAATCAATAGAGTTTTTTATCTGTTAAATTTTAACTTTCTAAATCTCGCTTCAAACTACATGCATATTCCATTAAAAATGTAATATACTTTATACTTATATTTATAACAGTGTGTTGTCTAAATACGCAAAGTTAAATATTTGTATATAATTTACAAATATAGATTAAGTATTTATCACAGTCGTATATTTAGTTGCATATTTATTTTGAAAAAATGTCTTTCCAACGACAGTTTTGATGAAAAGGAATTTTATTAAGTTTCCACTAATTATTGATAACAACTTTAAATTGAGTTTTATTTATTTCAGTGTTTATAATTGTAAACATTGAATTTAAATTTTTGCCTTTTTAATAACAGACATGGACGGGTTTAGATATGTTTTGGATTGTTGAAGACAGGAAATCAGTTTTACTATGGAATTTTATAAAACATATGTTAGGAAAATATAAGAATGTGAGGTAATGTAAACTCTTGAATAATACTAGACCAATTCATACATGGCTCTACTAGCTAGTATTGATAGATAAATTAGATAAATATTAACTTAACAAAATATATATAAAGTGGATCCAATTCTGCTCTCATGTATGTAAATTATTCCTTGGTATTTAATTATATGCAGTTTATAATTTGTTAGCAGGAGTTAAGAATTAACATAATTGTGTAATATTTTTATTATTGGCGATAAAATGGGAGTGTAAATAAAACATATAAGATGTTATCAACGTCACGGAAACGAACTTTACATACTTAAGGCACTTTTTGTTAAAAACACTTATCACTTATTACAGACTTAAATATATAATGTTTGTAACCGTTTACATCAATTCAGTTCTGATTCAACATCTAATATTATCGACGATTAAAATGATCGTATTCTATTAATAAACTAAAATAATAGTATTATTTGATGATTTTACTTAATTACTCAAATCTAATTGTTTTTTTAAGTTTCGGTATAAAATTTAATAATACTATTTTATAATTTTAGATGTTGAAAATGATGACATTTTTTTACACCGAATTTGAAACAGTTATATAGAAAATACAAAGAAGAATACTTTTAGTATTAACACATCTAATTCAATCATCATTTAAGTGGACTTTTCCACTTAATTTTCTATAGTATTTTCTATAGATTATGTTAATATACAAGTACACTTGACTTAAAAATATTATATGTAAACATTTTTTTCTGTACAATAATAATTCTAAATGTACTTAACATCTGAGACACGTTTTTGTTTTTGTTGTACGAACCTTAATATTAATTACAGTTAAAAATTAAATGATTTAGTTTTGATCATTTCCTTGAAACTGATAACGCATCGCCTCCAAGATTTGTCCGGTAGCCTCTGGATTAGTGACAGTTTTTTCCTGGTTTTCTCCTTTCTTAGAGAGTTGAGTTGTATGTTCTTCAAGCATATGATTTGTAAGAGACTCCGATGAATCGAATACACGATCACAACGTTTACAAACGTGAATGATATCATTTTCATGTTCGTTTAAGTGATTGTCGAAATCACTCATTTTGGAGAATTCCAGCGAACAAATCGCACATTTAAACTCACATAGACCAAGCGGTTTCACATTTCTACATGTAGGTTTTGGTTGATTTCGTGTAACTCGTTTTATGATTACACTTTCAGTGCCGCTAATAGATGTTACGATATTTTTCGTTTTATCTCCATTTGCATGCGTTTTATTATTATGAATACTTGTTGTTTCTGCCATTGTATTACTTAATTCTTCACAATTGGCCAATGAAAAATCTTTACTAAAAGCTGATTTCAACTGTTTCTTTTCTATGTTACTGTTACATACATTTGCATTTTTTTCATAATCAATTATTGCAGATGATTCTTTAATAATTTTGGTGATGGTTATTTCTGCAGCGTCATTAGACATTATGTCATCAATTGTCATCGAAGTTTTTAATAATTCTTTGTCATTATTTGCTTTTACGTCCATTAAATCTTCATTATAATCTTTATTATAACTAGAACTTTTTTGATCATTATTTACTATCACATTTTTATTAATTACACTCTTTGCTTTTGAGGCCACTTGGGTTAGTTTATTAATATTACCCCTTGTCTTTATAATATTTCCATGATCATTATTTTTTGCTTCATCACTATAATTAGTAATCATATTGTCATTTGTTTGGAATATATCTTTGGCTTTTCGCGACCTTAAATCAATTTTATTCACGATCGACGTATCAGATAGATTGCGATGACATCTTTTGCGTTCGTAACTGATGTTATGCGATCGCTCCAAGTGTGTCTTAAGATGAATATCTCGCATATACGTACCGCCACAGACTATACATAAGAATGGTCTATCCGTATATGATTTATTCGAGTTATTTTGTGTTTTATCGTCTTGCACCCTCCTCCCATGCTTCTTTTCAATCTGACTCTTTGAATCACCTGTACTACGGCCAACATCTGTTTTTTCTTGATCGGATTTTGGATGTCTGTTAATATGGCGTATAAAATTTGTATTATATAATATTCTTTTTATTTTCGCTTTTTTCCAATGGTGTACATTCTTCAAGTGTTTATTAAGGTCAGTCAAGGCTTTAGAACAAACGGGACAAATTAATTTCTTTTTTATATTAGTTTTACATTTTATTACACGAGAAACTAATGTATCTGTTTTTTTCTTGGTATCTGTAGGTGTTTTCTCAAGATTGGGAGAATGGTCAATATTATTCTCTTCCAATTGACATTTTATCTCGAATTGATCACCCTCTACATTACCATCCTGCGAGGAATTATGGCCGTTCATGTGCGTTTTCAGTTTCGATTTAGCCATAACCAAATTACATAAAGGGCAAATTGCTCTCCGATGAAACCTTGTTGTGTGGATTCTTAGTGCAGTAGGAGTACCAAAATTAGCATTGCAAATGGTACAAATATGGTGTTGTTTATTTATTGTGTTATTTTCGAGTTCCTTAGAATGATTAATACGAGTATACCTAGACTTTTTCGTTTTCTTTGTCTGTTCAGATTTACTCAACGATTCGCTAACATTGGAAAATGGACGTTTACACGAAGTGCTTACATTAACGACTTGTTCACTATTGTCGTGCGTCTGAGCTATATGCAGATTTAACCCGTTCGGGCTAGAAAAATTTTGTTCGCATATTTTGCACCTGAAGATCTTCTGACAAAGAGGACACTCGTTGCCAAAATATTTCGCTGCACACGTTTTGCATGCATTCGATTGTTGGGCACCTTCTGAGTGCGACGGTTCGGCAGCTTGATTGGGTCGATGAGTAATGTCAGCTTTTTGGAGAGACTCTGTTAGCTTAGGAATCAATAAAACTTTGGTTGCTTCGATTTTCTGAATTGGATCATTGATTTCTGACGATGTTTCTCCTTGAACCACAACGTTCGTTTCGTCGCATTCGATTTTCATCGACCTGAAAAAAATAAGAGGCAATTAATGGCATTTTAGAATAGTGAAGATAATTCTTATTTACATACATGTAATACACATATAACACAGCGTAAGAACCACGTGGTCGACAACCAACAATTGTAATTTGCAAAACACGAATTAGAAATATTTAAAGTATATAATTCCTTTGTTTTTAAATATTTTTTATTAACAAATATTAGGAAAATATATAATGGAATTCCAAAAAAGATTAAATAAGTTTTGTTTTAAATTTTCTAGTGAGACTTGATAATTACAAATATAGTTAAATTTATAAACATTTTCAAACAAATTAAAAAAAAGTTAAGACAAAGCAAAACAAAAACTCACTAAATAAAAATACTTGACAATTTCAAGAAATTAAGTAAATTTTATGGTAATTCTTTCTCATTTATTTAATTTAGTTTATAATTAGTAAATGAAATGCTTGGTGTTTCTTTTCCCTGAAAACAAACGAAACAATACTAGAAAATGGTGATGTGGCCATCATAGTACTTTCCCTATATTTTTCTCGAAAACTATGAGGTTTACGCAAAAATGTTGTTCTTAATAATTTGTGCACTTTTGAATTCGCTACAATTATTTATTATATGAATTTTATTTATCTCCAATAGTTTATTAGCAATTGGCAAAAAATGTCAAAATTTTCAATTTTTATTTTATTTCTCGAAAGTTTAAAATTTTATGAAAAACATGTTTGAATAAAACTTGTTCAGTTTCTCATTCCCTCTAACTTTTGTTTGAACCGTTTTTTAAAAATTTTCATATTTAGAAAAATATCACGAAAAAACAAAAAAACGCCTCGAGCAAACAACCACTTCCGGTTTATGAATGTTTACCAAAAGCTTTTCAGTTCCAGTTTTTAACGATAAAACCTTAAGTTTAAAGTTTCATCTCAATCGGATCATTCGTTTTTGAGATACAGCACCCACCGACAGCAGACAGACACACACACACACACACACACACACACAGACACAGAATTTTTTTTTCCAGAAATTAGTTTTTTGGGTTCATGGGACCCCAAAACGGATATTTCCGCAAAAAAAATTTTTCAAAAAAAAATCACGAAAACAATACTCCCCCTATATACTACGTGTATAGGGAAAGTAATATAGAATTGAGACGAATAATTATTTATAATTTGTATATAATAAATTAATGGGGTGAGGGATGCAATTGTCCTTCAAAGCACTAAGCTTACTTACACACACACACATATACTATCATTCACCTGAAGAAGCAATGAATTTGCGAAACAATTGTTATTAAAATAAACACATTTTTTTTTAAATCACTGCGTTGTTCATAACTTCATTAAGTAGAAACACACATAAATAATTGCACAAATTACACGGCGAAAGGACCACGTAGTCGATAGCCAATCACTACTACTACTACTACTACAAAAATGAAACTTATTAATTGAAAATAATTGGAAGTATAAAAAATATGAAATCAATTGAATTACAAAAAAAGTTTTCATTATTTTCGAGGAAATTAAAACTACCAAATAAAAAAGCAAAAATCATAAGACATAACAAAACATATTAATTTTGATAAGTTTAGACAGTTTTTTACTTATGTTTAAAAGAGATGCCAACTACTACATGAAAATACCTAACATTTCTTCTTCACATTTGATTTATAACGTTTCAAATCTAAGAAAATCGCCAAATGAAATTGAATAATTATAAGATATAAGAAAATATTTTTCATTCGTTTCGAGTAGATGAAAATCATCAATAAAAACATTTAAAGAAGCATGATATAGTATGAAATGTATGCTTTTTTAATATATATTAATAAATGATGTCATATAAAAATAATTTTTCGAATTATAAAGTAAATTACGGCCGTTAATTTATTACTTCTTTTCTTCTATCACTCTCTAACCTCTGGCGTGTTTTTTGTTCACCTCCTTACTTTCACCCCTACCTTCTATCTTTGCACAACGTCCGCTGTTTATATATTATAATGAATTATCATCAAGAAAGTCTGAATAGAGCAAACCTCTACCAAGAAGAACACGTATTTGTAAATTCAAGTATTTCGTATGCGATTGAAAATTTTGTAGGAAATGATTATATTGTTCGATAATATAAATAACGCTTATGACCAAATTACGAATTGTTAATGTTTTTCTAAAATACTGACAGAAGAATTTATCTTTTAATCTGTATATTTTGTTATATTCTTCTAATATCCTTTACGATCGTAACTAATCAAGGATTTTTATAATATAGTATAAAAATTCTTAAATACAATATATTTACATAAATCATTACAGACAATAAACTTAAAAATAAAGTTAATGACTTGAAAGGAGAAAATAAAACCAAAACCTTATTTTTTTATTAAATCGCCTTTATTAAAACAATATAATATTCTTAAAAAATTAATATCTGCAATTATATATAACCAAAAAAATTAATTCGCTATATCTACACTTAATATCTCTACTGGCTCCTCCACAGTTCCATGTTTGGCTTCGATGTGCCTCCTCAAATAAGATTTCCTTCGATATTCATTCCCGCAAACATCACAACCGAACTTATTCGACTTATGAGTCTGTGTGTGTTTCCTCAAGTCCTCTTTCAGTTTAAACGCGGCACCGCATTCTCCGCAAGCAAACGGTCTGTACTCCGTATGCTTTCTATGATGGACGATGAGTTGTTCCTTGGTGAGGAATCTTTTTGGGCAAGCGTTGCATCCATATTGGTACTTATCAGTATGGGTGATTTTGTGCCCCCTAAGAGCGGACTTACTGTTAAAGTCTTTACCGCAAATATCGCAAACGTGCGGTCTCCTATCCGCATGGATGTTGGTGTGTTCATCCCTAGCCGCCTTCGTGGTGAACCACTTCCTGCAAATCCCGCACGAGAACTTTTTAATGTGCATGTGGATGGTTTCAATGTGCCGCTTCAGGTTAGAGTTGCGTTGGAATTTCTTATGGCAGATGTCGCACGTATAACGCTTGTCGCCGGTGTGGGAGAAGTAGTGGTACACCAGGTGACCAGAGTAATGAGTCGTCTTACCGCATACGTCGCATTTGTAGTACACGGTACCATCGTCGTTTATCATTTTACACCGTTGCCTTATGAGGGCTGTCTGCTGTTCCCTGAGCCTCAACTCTTCCACTTTGTTAGATGCGACAACTTTTCCGATAGGTTTCGTCGGATCATCTTGTAACGGGTCCTCGGTTTTTATGAATACGATTTCTTGGACGTTGGACTGTGTTTGCGACCTGAAAAAATGATGAAGGCATCAGATTTCCGCTCGACAGTGTGTTCGGACTTATACCTATTTGCTACCACAACCAATCGAATGAGTTTTTTACATTCGCAATTCACAATTTTACGCGTATAAAAAGTAAAATGTTACAACCTGTGCAATAGTTGAACTCTTCGAGATTTATTTCAGATAATTTAATGTTGCCTAAAATTTTACTCGTAATCACTGCAGCAGATTTCTGTAGAAAAGGGGGAAGAATTTTCCTTTGCCTTCAATTTTCCTGTAGCAGGTTTCTATAGAAAAAAAAGTACATTTAAA
The DNA here is from genome assembly GCA_963969525.1 of Ontholestes murinus. Taxonomy (NCBI): domain Eukaryota; kingdom Metazoa; phylum Arthropoda; class Insecta; order Coleoptera; family Staphylinidae; genus Ontholestes; species Ontholestes murinus. Next base: position 48,435,941 of record OZ018387.1, read on the forward strand.
AACTAAATAATAATTACTACTTCTTTGAAACTAATACGTTTTCAGCTTATTCCACACATTCGTAATTGTGCAGCTAAGTCTACGAGAAGTCTCGAATAACCGATATTTTTGGGATAAAATTTATAGAATTGGAGACATAATATCGATATAAATAAATAATTATACCAGCAAAGATAATGCAATATTAATTTGGTTTTTACATGTTTAATTTAATCTCTTTCATTTTTACTACTTCTGAATTTATATTCATTTATTCTTAAATATTATTATACATAAGTATTTTTAATGGTAAAAACAAGTGTTTAATGTAATAAATAACAGACACATCTTATAATCTACAAGTTTATTTCTTCAAAAATAGCGTAGAAACAGTTAATTCACTTGTTCAACAATTTTATAATAACATCATTTAACTTAGAAAGAATATAATAATCTATTACGAAAAAATGAAAACTACGTTTGTATATTTGGCAGGCGTAATAAACTCAAAACATATTCTTATCAGAGGAGTACATTCAAAAGATTAGGTCGGGATTATTTAAGAGCTGCATAAGACTTGCTTGATTAGGAACTTATCCATTATTAATTTTCCAAAATCATAATCATAATAATGAATGTTTCACCCTCAAGTAGCTGCAATTAATTAAAAATGAAAACTCGTAGAAGTAATATGTAAATTTTGTATGATAAAAATTACTATAAATTAGATTCATTAATATTCAATTTTTGTCAAAATAAAAGGAATTTAATTTAATTATTAAATATCTATATGCAGAAGCCCTAAAGAAGTTGTTGTGATATCTTTTGAATACGTCTCCTAAGTAGTAAAAAAAGGCAAAACTCAAATTACATGTAATTTAAACAATAAAAATAATTCTTGCATAATATTGATTTTAAACTCTTGTATTCAATTTATTAAAAAAAAAAACAAATTTAAATAGAACTGATATAATACAGCGGGCTAGAATCATTGATGTCACAATCAATTAACAAAATACGATTCTAAAAGTGTTTTAAGATACCATGATTTAAATATTATTGACATCTGTTAAGATTTGCGCGAGTTTAAACTTAGAAAAATGGCATTTAAATTTTATATTCTCGATGTTAAGTCACTTTGACTACGTTACTACCTATAATTATTATATATCTGAAATTTCAACTAAACTTATTAAAATATTTTCTTGATACGTGTTTTATTTAAGTTTTAAAATTAAGGAACGCAATTTGTACGATAGAATGCCAAAAGTAAACGATACACTGTGTAGAACTTTTAGAACTCATATATTACCTGTTTCTATATTTTATATTTTAGTTAAAACAAGTTAACTTTTTTCTTATATTTTTTTCTTATCATTATATTCACACATTTAAATAATGAAATCAAAATAAATTAAGAAATCTTAAATTATAAGACTTAAAAATAAATAAACATCCTAAAGATTTCCCTTTTTTCCTAAAAAATAAATACATATAACTCTTTTAATCACATTTGTTAATCTTTTGAAGGCAACTATGCCCTTGTTAACAATAAAATAATAATTCTTTTGTAAAAAATCCGAAACATTTTGAAGTAATAAGCACTCAGCAAAACAAAACAAAAATATTTATTTTAAAGTAATAACCGCTATCAATTCTCACACGTATGGTCCTTTAAACCTTTATTGGTCATATATTTTTTTCCACACGTACGGCAAGCATAACTTATATGCTTATGTCTCTTATGCTTCATCATTTCGTGACGATTTTTGCATATCTTCCCACAGAGATCGCACTCGTATCCTGTTTCGTCGATGTGTTTCTTCTTATGGCGCTTCAAATCGTTCAGCCGCACGAAGATTTCTAGGCACTGGTCGCACTTGAACTTAACCGATCCGTCTTCGCACTTAAACTCGTATTTCTCACCCTCGCGCACCCCCTCCTCTCTCAGGTGATAGTGGTCCAGTTTGAAGTGCGTCGCAATTTCCTTTTTTTGGGCAAATTTGGTATTGCAGATGCGGCATATGAAAGGATACTGTTCCTCGCAGGTGATGGAGACTTTGGGTTTGATTAAATCGTGGACACCGGTGCATGTTTTTGCATGTCTCCTTCCAAGTGAATTATGTACAAATCCTTTATCACATTTCGGGCAATTGTAGGAAAACTTGTTCAAGTGCCAGTGCATATGCTGCAAGAGATTATATTTTCTAGCAAAGACTTTCCCACATATATCACAGTTTATTCTATTAGGGTAGTGTATAGAGTTGACGTGACGAATTAAAGAGCGTTGGGTTTTGAAATTCTGTTGACATTTATCACACGTGTAATTCTCAATGTGGCTAAGGTAATGCCTTTTTAGGTGATTGGTGGATACCAATTTTTCACAAAATCCACACTTGTAGAACGTAACGCCATCTTTTTGTACAGCTGGGCAGTGCTTTCTAATCTCTTGTATTGTATATTCTTTATGATTATTTGATTTAGAATTCTGCGTTTTCGTATCCATAATCCTTTTCTTGTACTTTCTGGGTTCATAGTTTTCATCACTTGTTGAATCGCTAAATTCATTCATAAATTCCTCAGATTCTGAGTTGTAATTAGAACTAACTTCATATTCTTCTTGCTTTGGTTTCGAAGTACTTTCAATATCTCTATTACACACATCCACTTCCTTCAAATTCTTTTCAAAAATTTCAAACTCGGCCAACATATATGATTGTCCGTTTTTGGTATTATTCGAAGGTTGAGGAGAAAATTTTGAATAATCGGTATTAAAGCCTAATAATTCCTGGCTTCCTTTCCATTCATGAATCTTTTGTTGATTTTGTTTTGGCGAAGGATATGCTATATATGAATGTGATTCACTGCCGTCATCGGTAATGTGTAAAACTTCTTTATTCACAGTATATTGTTTAGTCATAAAGCGGAATTCCGATTCATCATTACTAATGGTTTCCATTGTATAATTACCATAGTCGCCATCAAATTCATTTTTTATGATCACTTCTTCTTTAACATGAATGCATCTGAAAAATAAAAACAGCATCCTTAATAGTTGTTAAAAACCCATTTGCTGAGTATAAATATTTCTATAATTGAATATTGACTACATATAGCCTAAATTTAAGTATATTTTAGTTTTTGGTTGCGTTTATTGAAATATTTTCGCTTAAAATCTACACACTTTATATATTTTTCCTTTTTAAATACTTATAAGTATATTAAATTTTCTGTAAAGAATCTCAATAAAAAAATTGAGGTATTTAAAAATATTCCGAGTTTCTTTGGGAATGCCAAGAAATCTTTCGGTAGCAAAACTAGATGGTAAACCTCAAGCTTTTCAAGATAGCTATACCCGTTAATATTATTTTGTTTTACCACAGAAAATAGGATAACGTGTTTGTCGTCAGGTTGTTTTGTTGCTTCATATCAAAGTTGGTGACACCAAGTAGTACTCCTTAGTAAAGGACGCATGAAGTTTTTAGTCTTTGTTGATTTCAATTCCAAATTGATATTCCGCAATCGATGTAAAATCTACAAATGCATGGTGACTCCATGCATCTACCACCACAAACTCTCTCTGTACATCACGTTTTAACATGATCTCATAATTGGGCAAAACTGTTAAATATTAGACATCATTTAAAATAAAATGAAGTTTTCAGAACACTAAAGGAACATTTAACAAAAACCAAAAATAAAAATTAAGGGCGTAGGTTCCTCACTTATAAAAGAAGAAATTTATAAAACAAAATTCAGGTCTCATGGATTATGAACCAATAGACTACGTGGTTATTCAGTTGTCAAAAAAATAATCAATTACAAGACTGAATCATAGATCCATATAAAAGACTCTTTACCTTTAAATTTAAGGCGTCACAATATATTAAGACCAAAATTGACTTTTCAGACATTAGTAGTATTCCAAGTGCATTTGCAAAACATTTTAGTAATATTTTTAAATTTTCACAATCAATTCTGAAAACTAAGCAAATCCTTAATAACCTTAATTCTACATTGCAATTCGGCTTTAAATTCTTAAGCTTAATTATACCTATATGTCAAAATCATCTTCTAATGATCAGCTGACACAAATTGAAGTACAAATCATACACTAATTTGCATCAACCAGGTATTTTTTTTACTCATTTCAAAATTATTTCTACAAATATATATATTTTAAGGTTCAAAAGAAATGATTTTTTTAATAAAAAACGTATTTTATTGTTTAAATTAAGAATATTTAACCAATTCAAGTGTAACATATTATTGCTGCTTTTTAAGAAAGACACATGTAAGCAAATAACCAAACGATCAAACATGACATTTTTGCTTGTGCTTCTTCAAATTCGGCCCCGATGAATACTTTTTTCCGCACACATCACACGGAATCTTCCTTTTTACATGCTTCTGGTCGCGGTGCCACTGCAAACGTATCAACGTGTTAAATACTTCACCGCAAATGTCACAATTTAACTGATTTTTTCCATGCATCTTCTTCCTATGTGTCTTCATATTTCTAATATAATCGAAGATCATGTCGCAATAATCGCACTTATACTTTACCACCCCACCCTCAGTTACCACCTCGTGTTTCTTATCCTTCTCCATGTTCTCTTTTCGTTCTTGTTTGTGTTTAACAAAGAAATGCTTGGTCAGTTCCTCTTTATCGGCAAAAAATAATATGCAAATATGACAGAAGTATTCCTTGATTTCGACTTTAGCAGCCTCGTGCTGACTGTAACAATTTTGTCCTTTGCAGTCTTTGATGCAGACGTGGCTGTTTAATCCAGAGGTAGAAAGGTAGTCTTTTCCACACACGACGCACTTATATGGTCGCCGGTTTAAATGTAGGTTTTTATGATCTGTTAATGTCCACTTTGTAGCAAACTCTCTTCCGCAGATATCGCAAGGAAACTTAACAGCGAAATGCACTGCGGTTTTGTGCTTCTTCAAAGCATTTAACGAAGAAAACGTTTTTTCGCACACATCACAGGACGCTGACTTTTCATTGATATGAGGCCTGTAGTGCTTTTGAAACTCTTCTTCGGTATTAGAAGGTATTCCACAGATATCGCATATATAATAAATAACACCTTCAGCACTTGTCACTTTGCACGTTTCCACGAAATGCTTACGTTTTATATGACGTTTCAGACCAAATATCCTGGTCAGCGTTTGATTACAAATATGGCAAGTGAACGGTGGTTCGTAGTGCTTCTTGAAGTGAATTAACACGCTGTCCGAGTCGAACAGTTCGCATTGGCAAATGTCGCACCTATATGTGATGATTCCATTATCGCTTGTAACCTGCCAGCGTTCCTTAACGGCATCTATGTCTATTCCTCCTTCGGCATCCTCTCCGTCCTTGCTTTCATCATAAAATTGCGATTCGCGTCCAGAGTCGTCTTCAAAGAAAAACTCTTGCTTCACTACTACTGTTTCAGCGACATCAACCGTTCTGAAAATAACAAAAACCCTTGTTTAATATTGCGTTCGTGTAAATTAAGTATTTATATTCTATTAGTAATATGCTCTTAGCAATATTATTTCTCTGTGGTTCTAACACATTTTTGTATTATTTGTTTAGATATAGATTATAATCGGTAAATCCGTTAAAATTATTTTGGCCTTAAACACAAGGACGTGCTAGGATAATCTCGTTTTAATTGATTACTTGTAATCGAAATTAATTTTTTTTCTAACCTACATGATAATTTTAAATGTATTAATTACTCACACAATTCTATTAAGTATATTAAGCATAGCTACTTTATATCCTTTGTCAAAATATCACCTTTTGTCATCAAAATAACTTCTTTTAGCATTTCTTGATAAAACTGCACGAATTAAAATCTCAAAATGGATAGAGAACAAAAAATAATAATCAAATTAAATATAATTATTTAACAACAGCCTACACCGAAAGGTAAATGGCATTTTTGATAATATATATATATATATATTTAACAACATTTATTAAGGAATTATATAAATATTTAAGTACAAAAGGATGCACATTTTCACTTTCTTTAAAATAAACATCAATAACGATCCGTATGAAATTTTTGCTTGTGTTGTTTCATTTTTGGGCCCGACGAATACTTTTCCCCGCAGATAGAGCACGGAATCTTCTTTTTAACGTGTTTCTGATCCTGATGCCACTGCAGCCGTCTCAAGGAGGCAAACACCTTATCGCACACGTCACATTTTAATTCGTTCTTCGCGTGCATATTTTTTCTGTGCGTCTGCATGGTCCTGAAGTAGTCGAAAACCATTTCGCAGAACTCGCATTTGTATTTCACGATCCCACTCTCGGTTACCACTTTGTATTTATTGTTTTTATTCATATTCTCATGTCGCTCTTTTTTGTGTTTTAGCAAAAAGTGTTTTGTTAACTCCTCCCTGTTGGCAAACGATACGATACATATATGACAGAAGTATTCCTCTACCTCAACTTGATTTGCTTCTTGCTGACTGCAACTGTTTTCCCCTTTGCCATCCTTAGCGCATATATGGCTCTTTAATCCTGAGGAGGAAGCGTAACCTTTCCCACAACCTACGCATTTATAAGGGCGCCTATTTAGATGCAAGTTCAAGTGATCGGTTAATGACCATTGTGTAGAAAACTTTCTTCCGCAGATGTCACAAGAAAACTTAATATCGAAATGCACTGATGCCTTGTGTATCCTTAAAGTGTGCAGCGAAGAGAATTGTTTCTTGCAAACATCACAAAAAACGGCCTTCTCTTTTAGATGTGGTTTATAATGCTTCTGAAACTCATCCTCTTTATTGAAAGACAATCCGCATATATTACAAAGGTAACAAATAACACCTTCATTTGTCACTCTGCAGTTATCAGTAAAGTGCTTCCTTTGTATATGTCGCCTTAGGCCATATAATCTGGTGAGGGTTTTATTGCAAATATGACAAGAATATGGAACTGTAAAATGCTTTTGGAAGTGAATCGTGACAGCGGTTACATCGTACATGACAGTCGGGCAAATGTCGCATTTGTAAATAGTGGACCCGTACTCTGTTGCTACCTCCCAGCGTTTTTTTAGCCACTTCAATATCAAATTCGATAATGGGGACTTCGTTATTGCTAACAGGTTCAAACGAGTCCTCTTCACTCATATACTCCTTCTTCACAACCACGGTTTCAGCCACGTCAATCATTCTGAAAATAATAAAATCCCACTTTTAATTCTTTCTTTGTGAATATTTAAATTTTTCCTACATGTATATTATAAATGTATTAATTACTCACACAAATCTGAGAAGTTTATAAATGACTTTGTCTCCTTGGTCAAAATCCCCATTTTCTTTTCATTATGGCATTTCTTGAAAAAACTGCACGGATACCGACTTTTATTGATTTTCTAAAGACAAAATACAATGCTTTCCTTCCAAAAACGCATTCATTGTAACACCTGGTTAAGAATTACTAAATGTATCTTTAATATTATTGCACATTCTTTAATCTTAGAACTAATTCCTTTCCTTCTTTCTTAGATAATAAAAATGCGAGAATAAAAGAAAATGACTTCGTCCCTTTTCCAACCAAATAATAAAAAAATCTTAGTTTGTTAAACATTCGCAGATTTTCACATATACACTATTATAGAACACTTTCCTAAATCATTGAAAATAATAATGTTAGTCTAAAAATATTAAGTAATTAGTCAAAAAAGTAAAAACAAAATTATTGATATCATATATCTTGAATCACTTTCTCATTTATCACTTGGTGAAATATTTTAAACTATTACTAATGAAGGTTTAAATTAAATTACACTTGGTTTGTTTCACAATTTTTCTTTATTTACTCGACTAGTTTCGCTTTTTACGGCATTATCAAGAGTGAATTGCATTTTGATATCATATTTTGTTTCAAGGACCCTTCTATGTATACCATAAATAAATAGGATGATGAAAAATGAAGTTGTTTTGCATTTTCTAACCTAATTTTTATATTTATGTGATTTGTACTTAAAAATCTTTGTACGAAGTTCATACAATACATTGTACAGTTTAAATTTTTGAAGAAATAAAAAATCAAATTTTCGTTTTTCATCAATAGTATAGGGGCAGTGAAGAGGGCGAAAAAAAAATGTATTTCAAAAGTTAAATTTTATTAACCAATGATTTTCGTTCTGTATAATAATAATGACTACATCACATAGATAAAAAAGATATTTAAGTTGATAAAGTTATATTATACACATATTTGGTCTACAAATGAATAATTATTTATTCGCATTGATAAATATTAGATTTTAATGAGTAAATATTAAATTTTTCCAAAAAATCCTATTTTTTATTTCTGATTGCAGACTTATGACTCAACCTCATCAATTACGATGATTTCTTGTATATTTTGTTCGTTCTCCCTTCTACCTTTTGCAGTATCAACTATTAAACTTTCTCGTCCGTGTTGTGTTACATGCTCATTAATAAAGTCCTTTTTATCTTTGAATTCAAAATCATTTTCTTCGCCTTGTAGCACACTCTTCATTCTATTAAAAGTAATATCTATATTTTTATATTGCCTGTCCTGTAAAGTAATGTCATCACCCAAATCGCTCTCACCATAATACTTCCTTATACTTGATGTTCTTTTAGGTCTCAACTCCAGAGTGTATTCTTCATCTGAATTATCAGTATCCAATTTCCGTTTCTTTTGACTATTTCCGTATTCATGAGAGATTAAATGTTCACGTAACAGTTTCTTCCGGATAAAGAATTTATCACAAATTTTACACCTCAGACACTTATTATCACTCAAGTGTTTATTCAGCATTTCTTTGTTAAAGAAACTCTTCCCGCATGTCCCGCAGCTGTTTGTATTTATTCCGTGCTTTTTGTAATTGTGATAAGCCAGAGAAGGTTTCGAATTGAATAAATCTCCGCATAATTCACATATTATTATCGAAGAGGCGTTTTTATGAGTGAGCATGTGTTTCATCAGTGATCGCTTAGATGATTCAGTCTTTTTACAAATCTCACAGCTGAATTTAAGCACATTATGCACGGTGCTCATGTGATAGTTTAAGCCACCTATGGTGGTATATTCTCTTTTGCAAATCAAACACGTTGTTGACTTATGGTTTTTGATATGTTTATTAAGTGCGTTATATGTCTTGAATTCTTTTTTGCACTGCGAGCACTTAAATCTATGACCGGTGTGTTTTTCATCGAAGTGTAATTTAAAGTTTAATGGTGAGAAACTGTCACCGCAGACCATACAATCGATCGTTTCACTATGTTGTTTGGCCACGTGTTCACTTAAATATGTTCTCGTGCAGAAATTCTTATTACAAATTATACAGATAAAATCTCTATTTTGCATATGTTTCATTGCGTGATTCTTTAGATATCCTTCAGAGGAAAAGATCTTGCCGCCTATGTCACAAGCATTAATTTTAGTATACAAAGTAGGTTTTTGATCCAACTTCTGTTCATGGTCAAACGTTAAAATAGGTTTTTTACATGTGTCCATTCCCGAAACGTTATTAAATACTCCATTGATAAATTCGTCTTGGTAGGTTTTATTATCGGTACAATCTTCTTTAATACTGAATTCTTCTTTAATTTCAGTATCGGATAATCCGGTGATTTTGTATTCTTCGGTATATTGGTATCTGTAAATAATAAATTAGATTTAGAAGTTTTAGATGATCTTTGGAATATAATTGTATATCCGAAAAAACTACATATATGTATAAAAAATGTAAGATACAAATTTATGATGTTTCAAATACTTATATCTTAAGTTGAATTTTGGATATATCCTAACAAAGAACTGATTTTGTTTTATAAATCCATAATAGCATTCAATATTCCTGCTTATTATTAAGATGAAACCAGTCTGTAGCTATTGATTTATAAAAAAATCATAATTTTTGTTTTTCGGAATTATTAACAAAATATAAGGGTATTAGGGGAATGATTAAGAACTCAAAATAAATTGTTTGAATTATGTTTATTATTACATTACATCCTATTAATCATATATTTTTATCAAAATGAGTCTATAACTACAATAAAGTGTATTTGTTTGCTTAATATTACTAATTAATTTGATAAATATTTTACCTTTGACTGTATGTTTGAATGTACCAACATCTACTCATTTCAAAAAGGGACTAGATTCCGTGCTACTACAATTAACGAAATTATGTTGTTTGTCGTGATACATGTTATGATGGAGAGTTGTCACTATCCAAGGATGCATTCCTACTAACAACCTGGGATAGCAGGTTCCTTGATTTCAAACAGCAAGTCGCTGACAGATTTTTCGAATTAAAACAGTGCATTTTAATGGCAATTCCACTCCTTCAGCTGTAAATGATATATTTTGAAAAATCTTACCCCTATCCGACCCCTTCTTTGACTCGAGATAGGCTTATGTATTAATGAACAGATAATCCTCTTCAAAGGTAGCCTCAATGTCAAGGAGTATATCAAGAATTAACCAACAAAATAAAGAATGAAACATTACGGCTTATGGGAACAAAGTGGACTGTTATAACTTTATCCATCAAGTTTCGACCCCTGATCTGATACCGGGGCATTAGGAGGTTTTAGGCTGTTTGAGCGATTTTGACGCTTGTTCATCGCATTTCTGAGGCTAATTTATATTTACAATTCACTACTTAAAGAAATACATTTCTTGCAATACGAGAGATCCAAAAATTGACGTTGCCAATGTTCGCACACACGAATGTTTAAATTTAATACAAACAACGAGACTGAGAATGTAGGTATTCTAACAAATGATATTTCTAACCTCTTGAGATTCAGAGCTTACATTGTGAAAAGTTTCATAAAATCGAATAAAATAATTTCATTATGACATATCTCATATCTGATGAAGTCACTGTCTGGGGGAAACAATTGTAGCAATGTCTCTACAAATACAATAAGACTCTTTAACATCCAAGTATTAATTTAAGTACCTACATTAATTGATATCCTATTTTTTTCATTATTCCTCCAATTTATTTTTTATTATTAATTTCTTTAGATCAATTTAAATCATCCGCTACACATATCAACACATTCATGATTCATCATCATCATCATCATTATATTCAATAGTTTCTCTATTAATTTCGTTATAATCAAATTCAACTTCATCTTTCGAAGGAACACACAGTTGATTTTTTGTATTCTCTTCACTATAGGATTCAAAATTTGAGGTTGTTTTTCCATAATTACATCCAGATTTAACTACACTGTCATTTCCAACTTCTTCGTTATCATTTCCTGATTTAACTGTAATCTCACCGCCAAAAGTTTTATTTATAAACCTAATATTAATATCCTTTGTAGCCGGAGTATTTAAATCAAATTCTTTAATACCAAAGACATGATCATCATCATTATCATCACTTGTTTCCCATACAACTCGTTCATCAATTTTGAAAAATTCAAGTTCGTCCGAGTCATCACAATCGACATTATCATTACCCAAGTGACTATTTTGACAGTTATTTCTTGATCTGGTTTGATCTAGTTTATAATCTGTATATTTTTTACCGCACTGATTACATTTATAAACAATCCTTCCCATTGGATCTTTAATATTAGTGTTGCAATGTTCCTTGATTCGTTCAATTGTTACTAATTCGTGGTGAACGCTTATATAATGCCGCTCAACAGAATCTTCGTTTACTATTTTATTACTACATAAATTACACTTATAATGAACCACCCCATTTTCACCTAATACTCTGCATGTATTCTTAATGTTGTTCATAATGCATTGGTATCCATCTTCCAAAATATGGCACACGTTTTGGTTATTTAGATTATCTGTCTGATTAGTATTAAAATGTGCCCTATAGTGCGATGCGAAACCAGCCCCATGTGCAGTAAATTTCCCACACACATCGCACGTATAATAAACGTTACTGCCTATAGTATGTGATTTGCATTTCTTAAGGACTCGTGTTATATCTATAAAATCCAATTTGCGCATTGCAGTAACATTTGATGACTCTCCGGCTTCCCTCTTAATAATAACTGCGTCTTCAGCTTCAAAGTATCTGAAAGAAATATATATATATATGGTTAGGCCGTCATTAATTACAGGAATGTGTATTGGTTACTTTTCGACCCTGGAATTTCGATTTTTTTTTCAAAATATACAATATTTGATACCAATAAAACAAATAAAAATCCATGATTTTATCAGCAAAACCAATATTACTTATTCCAATTTTGTCACTATTTAACAAATTCTAAATGTTACGGGTAACAGAAAACTGTTCCAAAATATCTTACGCACTTAATTATCAACTTAAAAATCTGTACAGTTTTATAGCTAGAAGAAAATATCTTCTATTATATTTTTCGGTTATCAAGTGAATAATCTTGTAATTTAGATTTCCAATTGGCTTTGAGAAATATCCTAGATAAAAAATTGACGAACTACTATTTCTCTGGAATAAATATGTGGAATGAATTTTCCTTCTTTTTGTATCTTTCCTCTCTCCTATTTGAAATCAATTGCTGCGTTACTCTCAGCTGTTCTGGAAGCTCTTTCTGCGTTTGTACCGAATTTTCAACAAGCATCTTCTTCAACTCACCATTGTCGCATTTTCTAACCACTAGGACGTGAAATCACCGCTTTTAAACAGCTTAAACTATAATGCGCGCACATCACACGATACATCTTTGCCGAGAAAGGAACAAATTAATTTGCACTCTTTTGTAGCGAGTTCTCCTTGTTGGAATTCTTAAAGAATTTAGTGTCAGATATGCACCTTAGGTGTCGCCATTTCGATTGTACCGAACCGACTTTATTTAAAGGTTATGTTAGGTTTTCCGTCATACCAACTGTAACTTTTAATTACTATATGTTAACACTATATATCCGCAAAACGATGGAAAAAATAAATAAATTTTAATAAATTTAATTCCTTTAATATTTAAAGCAAATAAACAATAGAGAATATATAGAAATAACTTAAACTGATGTTATTTTTGTGAACCCGTATCATCTAAATCAATAGGATCCAGATGAGTTTTATAATGCATAGTTATAATTTCAACGTTAGGAAAGTATCTTCACAACGATCGCATTTATAAATAGTTTATCCTTTAGAATCCAATGTTTTGCATCGCTTCTTAATATCAGCGTTCTTCAAAACAACATTTTGTGGCTGTAGTGGTTTGTTCTGTATGCAGTGCTCAACTCTATAGTGCTTCTTGAAAGAAGCACACTTGTCTTTCTTACCACAAACATAGCATTGGTAATAAGGTTTTCCCTTATCACTTTTAACTTCACATATTTTCATTACTTTTTCAATATCTTTAATAATACCGCTGCGGTTTTTTATACCAATCAGATTATCCACAGGTTCAATCTTTCGAACGGGATTTTGATTATACGTGGCCACTTCACCAGTTTCGTGAAAATAGACATGTGATACAAATACTGGAGAATTATACTTATACAACTTTAAACACACTGGGCATTTCAACATTTCAACGCCATCTTCCACAAACCGACCCCTTTCCATGATCTCCTTGGCTTTCTGGGCCGGAACTTGTGCTATGTCTTTAAGACTGATTTCCTCAGATAGAGGTGGATGTTTTGCATAATGTACGATTAATAATTTCCCATTGGTGAAGTGTTCCTCGCAACGGTCGCATTTATATAATTTTTTTTCGCCCGGTTTTGAGATCTTACAACGTTTCTTTATTGCATTGTTTCTCTTGGAAAAATAATTTTGGGTCAATCGATTTGCTTGAGGTTTTGCATGCACGATGTAATGATCACACATATTTGAAACGTTCTGGAAGTGCTTTCCACACACGTCGCACTTGTAATTAATCGTGCCGTCATATGCTTTAATTTTACACCGTTTAATAACTTTAGCCATATCCAAATTGTCAGAAGTGCTGTCATCACCATCATCATCATTAAATGTGGTCTGATAATTTTCTTCTTTAATAATTTTCGTTTCCTCAATAACAATGGACCTGAAATAAACATTAATAGTATTATTTTCTTCTGTAATAAATATTAAACTATGCATTTGTTAAGCTAAAAAATATAATAAGAGTTTCCGTTAGATAAAAATACGCATTGGTGTATTAAATAGAAATGCATGGGTAATATCTTAATAACCACAATATGAAATTATTAAGGGATACCATTTAATTTACTTAATATATTCATTTTTACATGATAAAACATATTTAAATTAGGTAGCGTATGATTCAAGATATAATTCGCAGGAGATTAATATTAATAATCCATTTTTATTTATTATTTATTCAAGTTAATAAATGTCACACTGACACAAGTCCGTAAAATAATAAGTCTTCATCAATTAATAGAATAACAATTCAAAAAAACAAACAAAAAGTACTAAAAAATTATAACAAAAATAAGATAAACTTAATATTTATAAATTAGCATATAGTAATCCGCTTAAATTTACGCATATTTGTTGCACGATCACAGTACACTTTAACGAAGAAATAAAAAGTAAACCTTCATCATCAGCATCATTTATAAACGAACGCTTTAAATATTAATGTCAAAGCGTTTTATTGGGCTTTTTGAATTTGTGACATCTGCTCACAAACAAATTTTTCTACAATTTAGAAATTTGTACACTGTTGTTAAATAACTGTATATTTTTCTTATTCTATTTCAAGCAATTTCTTTTTATTTGTTATAACCACCAATACCTACATCGCCGGGAGAATTTTGAATCTATATATTTTTGTAAAAATTGTAAATTGAAGTGTTCCTCTATATTTTGAACCAATGAGACTTGCAATATAACAACTCCTTATAATCATATTTATAAGTCATCAGTAACATTATTCTAAAAATTAATCGGAAGATAAAATTTGCAACCTCAGTTAAAATTAGAATCCTTCAATCTACTAACAATTTAAAATAAATAAAATTTTATAGGTTAAGATATATTGCTTAAATGACCTTAAATTTATAATGTGTTTAATTGAAAACGTTAAAAACGTTTGAAGATTTATAAACGTAATTATAATATTTAATCAAATGAACTAAATAATTTGAATAATAAAATAAAACAAAACAAAAATTAATGCAGATAATTTTTATTTACTACAAAAATACATGACCTTCTAGTCAAACATTAACAAGTACGGTCATTCAACAGTAAAATATGTAATGACAAACAAACAAAAAATATTATTATGATTATATTATTTAAAAAAATATGGCATGTAAAATCGCACTCCATCACATTTATTTCAGACTAAAATGACTAATGTAATGAACTTCCTTTTGTTCGGAATTAGGAAACACTTGACCGCACAGGTCGCATTCATAGCTCACATTAATGTTTTGTTTGATATCTTCTACAGTCATTGACCAATCATCATCGTCATCTTCCGTCAAACATATAACATCATTAGATCTTTCTAAGTCTTTTTTGGCTTTAGCGTCGTTTATCGATTTATATTGCATATTTTCTTCTTTTTCATCCTCTCCATTTATATCTTCTACAAGCTTAGATTTTCCCAAGTCTTTTTTGCCTTTAGTGCCATTCGTCGATTTATATTGTATCTTTTCTTCATTTCCGCCTTCTCCATTTATATCCTTAATCGAAACACTGTGAGTTTCTAATAAATGTTTCGTTAAGGGCAATTTAGATAGAAACTTTTTACTACAATAATTACAACTAAACAATGGTTCTTTGCTATGTTGTTTATTGTAGTGAGCAATCATCGCTTCCTCGGAAGATTTATAGTTGCAAATATCGCATATGTAAACGCCTTCATTTTCTATCATTTTACAACGCTTTACAATTTCCGCATTCCTCTCATTTTCAATAATCGCCTCTTTCGCCATTTTTGTTAAGGTGCCGCTTTTAGTCAAATCACCATTCTTTACGTGATTGATATAATGAGGTATTAATTGTGTCTTTGAAAAAATATTATCACAGGCTGGGCATTTATGGTAAAAGTCACCATTTCCATCGACACAAGAGTTCTTTTTCAAAAATTGGTTGATATCTGAATACCTGACATATCCATATTCGTTCTCATGCTTTACATAATGTCTTATAAGGTGGCCAGATCGATTGAAGATTCTTTCGCATACGTCACACTTGTAAACTTCACGTCCCTTATCATCAACAGTACTACAACGTATGCGAATTCTTTCATACAAAATGCGAACATTTTTAGATGTTCCAGTTTTATGGCTGGCCATATGTAACACAAAGTTGTGTTTTACTCTGCAAATCTTAGCGCATATATAGCATCGAAACACGGATTTGCCATTTACCACACAAGCACCTCTTTTGATCATTCGTTCTGTTTGCTTGTTGTCCTCCTTTAGTGGATATCCAAGTATTCTATCTTCTGCAGGCAAATGTTGCATGTAATGTTTTAAAAACTCATGAAATACCGAATGCTTAAAGTTACATTTATCACATGAAAATTTATTATCACCGGTAATACAACTCTTCATAATATCGGCATTTCTTTTTCTAAAGTATTCGGGCGTTGGCTCTTCATACAATTCATCAATTTCTTGCTTATGAAAGTTGATATAATGACGCAATGTATTGCATTCCTTTTGTATTACCTGCTCGCAAATGTTGCATATGAAAAATTTCACCTCTCCTTCTTCGACTGTTCTAAAATATTTCTCAGCAACACATCTCAACTCGGCACGTTTTCTTTGTTTTTCTTCTCTTATGGCATGTTTATTTGCAGACCTTTTATTTTCTATGGTCTGTTTTACATTTTCCTTTTGTTCATTAGGCACCTTTGTTAATTTAGAGGACATCACGTTTGGTTTACAAATATCTTTAATTTTTTCTGCATTTTGGTCATTCGATTTACTTTGAACCGTTTGTTTGGCCAAAGTTGTTTTAGATTTTTCCGATCTGGTCGCTAAATATAAAAATTTATCTACTAATCCATCATTATAAACAATACCTCGGGTTGACTTTCTCTTAGGATTTCTTCTTGTATGATTTAGATTATCCTTAAAATCATCTTGCTTACCACCCAAATTATTTGCTTTATGATGATCACACTCATTTTTAAGATTATTTCCTTCACTTCGGATATTTTGGTCATTAATTGCTATGTTTTCCGCATGCATGTATTCATTTAAAACAGGACGTTTTTCTATTTCTGTTATAGGTAATCTGCTATTTTTCTGTTCTAGTTTAACTTTACATTCATTCTCATTCTCAGAAATATCTACCATTATTTTATAATCAGAATTTACTGTATTGTATGATTTATCAAAAGTATATTTTGGTGTATTTCTAAATATATCTTTTTCAGTGGTAGTAACAGATATTTTATTGTCTTTACTAAATAAGTTTTCACTTGACTTTGGCCCAACACCATCGTCACATGTTAGATCATAATGTTCGGTAACATTATTATAATTATTTTCTATTTTCTGAGCAGATACATTTGGCATATTTTCTTCTACTTTTCGTTTCTTTGGCTTATTAGGTACATTTTTAAATTCTTCACAAACGCTATTTGAAACAGTTTTTCTCTTTTGAGTTTTCTTTACGGGGGCAATTTTGACGAAATTATCTAATATCGTTTGTATTTTGTTATCGCCGGATTTTTTGACAACTATCGATTTATTATCGCCATCCACAATTTCGCTTTGACAGTTTGATTTTCTTTGGGAACGCCTCTTTATTTTCTTTCTGGTATTATTCGGTTTGCTTTGTTCAATCGAATCCACTCGTATTATTTGGAATATTGCTCTTCCGTCGGTCGTTTTTGGAGAACTATTCACGCAGGCCTCCAATTCTGGTTGGTGAGCTAATGAAAGATTGTGGGCCGAGGTTGCCATTGTCACATTTACGAGTGGGGCTAGTTTTTGTACGTAGATAAATTTCAATCCTTCTATTATGTCCGAAGTTTTCTTCGCAGCTGCTTCTGTTTGTTCTGTCTTTGTTATAATGGGCTCTCCGATTGTTAGGAATCTGAAAAAAATTGATCAAATTGATTTATCTGTAAATGATAGGGCCACGCATTTTTGGCTTGTACATAATATAGGTAAAAATAAAAATATGATTAAAATAACACTAAATAAATAAAAACTAAAAAATAATTTTGCAATAAGAGAAGCTTGTTTAAACAAGATAATTTAAGGGCATTCATTCATTCAGGTTTCTTTTTCTTGAGACACATAAGAGCTGTAATATTTTGTTTTCTATTTAATATCAATCATTAGAATATCAAACGACATGATGCACTTTCCAATATTCTTCATATGCATCAAACTATAATCACATTTACTAGTTCTCTAAATACCAATTTGGTTTCTTCTTAATTTATCAACTTATCTCCAATTTCTTTAGGATCGAGGATTGATTTTCATCAATTCGTAATAAATCTCAATCTTCATTCTTGATTTTTTAAATATCCAGTCTTTTGTATTGTGATGTAATTGGTTTATTACATTGTATTGGTTCATTATTTATGGTTACACAAGTTGACCATGTTCACAAATATTACCTCTAAAAGTTTTATTACAGTGATTCTTACACAGTTGTGTAATATTGATTCCGACTTCTTTTCGATAACAGTAGATTTTGTAAAAACTTCCAATATCCTCTACAGTAAAATCATTTAAGCTATTGTAGTAAAATAGTGATTGTCATATGATATGTACGCATGCATTTTAGTTATTTACTTGTAATTTTTATATTATTTCTTACCCTTAAAACTAAAAAAATATGCTGCAAATAATGGTGCATGCGCCGGGATAAGAGTGAAGTGTTTAGAAATTTAGTCGATATTAATAAAATAATAATAATTGTAAATATTAATTAAAAGTTTAAAGGCCAAAACACATGTCAGGCAACTGAAAATAAAAACAATATGGAACAAGTGTTACTCTTCACCTAAAATTAATATCTGTTTCCATCAAGAGTGTAGCGCAATAAGCATCAAAGGAATTAATTTCCAAATGGATAACCCCAATTATTTTAAACAGCCAAGAAATTAATTTAAAATTTATTGCCTCCTTATTTTTAAGTTATATAGTATTGACATATAGAGATTAAAATAGACAGTTGTTATGCCGGAAAACTTAATATATCCTTTAAAAGTAATCTGTTAAGTTTCATATCCACCACTACATTTTTTGCGAATTCCAACAAGAAATAAATAATGCTACAAGAGCTTGCGCAGTTTGGTTTAAGCGATTCAAAAGCGGCAATTTCTGCCTGAATAACAAACAACGACTTCAAGGCCCTATTAAGTGCGACGACGAAGAAGTGGAGAAGATGCTCGCTGAAAATTCGACATAATGATGAAAGAGCTTACAAAACTACAAGGAGTAACCCAGCAATTGATATCCAAACGAGTTCATGAAATGGGAAAAATTCAGAAAAAAGTAAAATGGGTCCAGCATAAACTCCAAAACCAACAAAAGTCAACGACTGACGAAAGTTATTTTTTGTAAAAAAAAAAATCGTTACGGGCGATGACAAGTGGATAATCTATGACAATCCGAAACGCAAGTCATGGGTAAAACCTGAACGGATCATTTCAATCGGTCGCAAAACCCAATCGCTTCGAAAAGAAGGTTTTTCTCTGCATTTGAGTCAAGATTGAAAATTGAAGTGAAATGAACACAGCCATATACTGACAAAGGAGAACGTCCAGTGAAATTGTTGCACGACAACATTGCTTCTAATACAAAAGGCATCACGAATAATAGGAAGAATAGAAAGGGACATAGACTAAATTAATACAGAAGAACCTAAACAACAGAGGACAAACCTGGGCTAAAATAATAGCAAAGGATTGAGCAATAATAGAGAAAGTTTACAAGATAATTAAAGGATAAGCAAAATTCTCATACCTCACGGTAAAATTGACATTTTTATTTCCAACAAATACAAAGTACAATTTATTTTTAAACTATATCTATTCAGCTGGTGTTTATTTTAATTCATTATCGTAAATAAAGTAAGAATCCAATATTCTTGATATTTTTAAATTATTATAACGAGATTACCAATACGAATAAAGATAATTCGATGGTATTCTTTTAATATATAAATAAAGATAAATATTTTAGGAGATATATTATGGCGTATTATTATTTTTATTAAAACTGGTCCTTTCCAGTATAGGTATTATCACAACAAAATTATTAAGAAAGGTATCCACTAAATTATTATTCCTCCACATTATCTTCTATAATGTGGTGCAAGAAAATAGCGTCAAGGCGTTGTACCGTTTCTATCCTTTTCAAGATCCAAATGGTAGTAGTGGTGTGAAATGACATCGGCCACCTCAAGCTGAATTTGGCAGATGATGCACTTATAATATATTTTACCATCACTGTCAACGCAGGTACATTTCTTTTTGAAAGCTTCATTGAGCTTTTTATTAGCCTTGCCATTGTCTTTTAAAGCCTCCTCCGCATTACTGTGCAGAACGAAATGTTTGAACAAGCGCCACCGGCGACTAAAATCCATTTCGCATATAAAACACTTATACTTGAGTCTTCCATTTTCTCTGAGTTTACAAAGCTCAGAAATTTTACTTTTTCTTTCTTCGCATAGGATCAGCGTCTCGCCATTGTCACTTAAATGGTCCTCGGTATTATCTTGTTTGTCAAGTTTAGCTATCTTATTTTTTCTTTGTTTGCTTTCCTTTGCAGGCACCGCAACTCCCCTTCGTTTGCGATCGGCCCTTTTTCTCTCGGAATTAACATGATTACCCAAATAATGCTCGATAAATATAAAAAATTGGTTTTCAACAAAATGGCAAATATCGCATCTAAAATAGACTGTTCCTTTGGCATCGACTTGTCGGGTTTTTTGCTTAATGTCAGCAATCGTTTTTTGAAATGGAGTCGAACTAGAAACCTTTTTCTTATTGACATCCGTCACATCTTCGTTCTCTTGTTTCGTGATCACGGTTTCTCCGATATCAATGAATCTGCAAATGTAATAAATACATTGTTTAGATATATTATCTGTATAGTATCTTTTTAATATGTATACTTTCTATATAATAAAAACTATTTTTTAATTGAGTCCATTGGTTGACCACGCAGATGATTATATGTGCAATATTACACTTTCATGATTAATATCTAGCGCCTAACATGAAGCATAAAAAAAACACTCGCGTTGTTTTTATCCATTTATTAAACACGTTTACATAAATAGTACACAAACACATACATAAATAAATACGTAATCATCTAACTAATGCTACTACAAGTATTTGATCACAGAACTATATATTACATACACTTATCTTATTTATTTATGTCTTTAGTTCGAAATATTAATTTTTGGTATTATGAAATATGGCACATTACCCAATGTAATCTATCATGAAGGGAGGGTGGTTATACCCTTAATCGACAGTGGTTGCATGATATCCAAACACTGTAACGTTATTTTAAAGCTTATTAAAGAATTATAATAATCAATATTTATTTCTGTTTAAATGAATTAATATACCTGTTATGAAATAAAAATACTTTTCCAAAAATTAAATAAATTTTCTAATATTTGTATTGCTCTAAGAAAAGGCTATACAAATAAAAATGGTAAAATTAACCGTATCAATCAGTTATTATATAATGTATTTTACAAACATATTTTAAGCAATTAATGTAAGTAAACTTTCCACGGTCTCCACAGACATGTGTCTCACAAATGGTAGAAGATGCTGCAACTTTTTACCAGTTATAGCACATCTTTTCCTTTCCCTTCGACCATCCTCTTTAGATACAAGCTCTTCTTTCTGCAGAATTTGAAAAATAATCAACTTTATTATTTTAAAAATATTATTTATTTCATTCACACAACTCTATAGCAAAAGTAAATTAGAAGACTCGAAATTATCTTTACTAGGTTGCAATAAGTTTTACTATTAATTAGGCTAGTTTTATAATACATTGATCCAGATACATAAAGAAACATTTCAAAAATTAGCACTATTGTCTCAGGACTCAAAACGTATGAAGTTTTGAATTTAAAAAAATCACAATACATTCTCGTTAAGAAAAGTGAAAACAAAAAACTATAGTTTATAATAAAACATGTTTATTAATCTATATTATATTATTCTACGTAATAAAAAGTCTTGATTCAGATAGTGCGGATTACTATACCCTACCAATCCAGATTTTAACTACCCGTCTTAGGTGACCCCAACTTAAATAATTCTAAGTCAGTTATAATTTATTCCTTTTGCTAAAAAGTTGTGTGATCTTTTTAGTCTGTAAATATCATGCAACCTCTCCCGGGTTAAAAATTCCCTTCACCAATATAACATTAAAATAAATATTAATATGGCCAATTTTAAGTTAATTCAAATCTTTAAATATATTTCGTTATTCTTGTTACGTATATATTAGAAATAGATTACAACTTTCAGATTTCAAACAACATATTTACAAATCAAAGTAAATACCCATTATCTGGGCATTACACTAATTTATTTATTTGAGTAGAATTGCCACTCAAAATTATGAGAAACTTACAATAACGACAATAATAAGGAAACAATACTATGTTAGCAATAGGTGCGGACCAGTTTCGATCACTTTTGATCTCTTCAGTGTACCTTGTCATTAGACGAGATTGAATTTTAAAGTAATATTTCGTTGTCTTGCCTTTAACTGCGTTATGCTGAAAAGATTCAAACCAGATCTGTTGTTGTACGGAAAATAATAATAATTATTATTATTTCTTTTTGCAATCTAATGTAAATAAAAATATTTACATCATTCACATTTAGAGTACATCTACTTCTATACATTAAGGTTTAAAATTGAGTGCTTAAATATTGTCAAAATTAAGTTAACCTATTATTCAATTCTAAATCTGACAAATTTAATGACTGGTACATTATACACCAAATATAGAAGTTATTTAATCGTAACCATGAATCTGTCTCAAGTGCTCATCCAACATGCACTTATACATATCCTTAAAGTTACACAGAGAGCAAGCATGCATAATTTTATCAGTGTGTATATTGTAATGAGACAGCATACTTGTTACCTTCCGGCACTGATTCCCGCAGAATTCACATTTATAAATCACCTTGCCATCGTCAAGGAGGACCTTGCATCTATCGCGAATTTCATTCTTAAGCGATTCCCTCAAAAAGGTCTCCCTGGTCAGAGGGGTGAGATTGCCACTGGAATCTATATGACCTTTTTGCAAGTGGTTGCGATAGTGTCCAAGAATCGATTCCCCCAAAAGAAGTATGTGACAAACGCTGCATTTATAATACATCTTGCCTTCCTTATCGACAAACGTACATCGCTTTTTGATCTCTTCGTTGCGAATTTGGTAGCTAGCACCTGTTCCCGATAAAATTTCTCTCGCTTCTTTATGGCTGATGAAGTGATTAATCAAATGATTAGACTTTTTCCAAAGCCTCTCGCACAAAATACACCGGAACATCGTGGCTCCATCCTCTCCAATGTACGCGCAAAGTTCGAGTATTTTCGGGTGGTACTTTTTCCGATCTGGATAGGACTCGCGCGAATGGTATATTACGTGAAAAGCGAACTTCCTCTTGTTATTTATCTTTTTCCCGCATGTATCGCACTTGTACAAGATTTCGCCGTTTTCAACAATGCGGCTTCTCTTCTGGATTTGTTCGTGCTTGTTGATTTTGGGGGCCTGCTTACTGCTCGGATGGTCCAAATAGTGCACGATGAATGTGTAAAATTTACTATCGACGATACCGCACTTATCGCAACGATATTGAACATTGCCGTTTTTAATTTCTTGGCACTTTTCTTTCACCTCGGCGTGCCTGCGACGATGTTGCAATGACTGGCACTGTCTGAATGTTAAGGAAGTTTCAACTGGAACTTCCGTCTTTGGTTCAAGTTTCACCTCTTGTTTTATGACAGAGGATTCTCCGATATCAATGAATCTGCAAATGTAACATACTATTTAGATTTATTTATAGTTTACAAATATAAGAAACATCAACATTAAGAAAAAAATTTAATTTTAATTATTGATACAATTAATTTGAATTGCGCTGTCAAATTCTATTAGCAACTGACGTAAGAATTTGTGTCGTTTATGTGTCAATGTCTAATTTAGATTAAGGAAAAAAGAATGATCCTATATTAGGGCTAATTATTGAAGTGAGTGTATTTTTTTATCAAGGGCATACGAGTTTGAATCAATAAGCACTCGTGTGTGGCGGTGCTAGGGGAAGTTGTTATTACCGTCGTGTAGTACCATTTATCACACGATACCGTACAAAATTTTAGACTAATTTAAAGGTTAGTTTTAACTTTGCAACCAGATGTACCACACATGTTTCGTATTTCTCAATAAAATAGAAAAAGAACAATATAGATCCGTAATTCGCTTTTTTTAATTTTTTAAATTTTGCATCTCCTTAAGCGAAATTTGTATAAGCAAAGAACAAGCGACGGTGAAAACAAAAGATTTTTTGGGGTGAACTGTTCTGATTTCATACTAGCTTGACTCGCCTCCCCGTGACTTTTTTTCTGTTTTCCAACATGACAACGTGGCTTGAATCTTTGTTTCAATATTTTCGTTTATTATATTTAACAATTTTCTGGGCTTCTGGGTAAGGTCAAACAAAGAGGTTATCAATATTAAGATAACGAGACTTTTAGATTTTCAAATTTGGTTTATTTTAAATACTACACATCTGTCACCACGCTGTGGCTTCTTCAGGTGAAAAAAATATATAAATAAAATATACATTACTTCTTATATACTACATTGTGATTAATGGGGAAGTAAACATTTTTAAGAAAGAGTTTAAAAGTTCTATTTGATTGTTGAGTAGATCAAATAGAACTTTCAAACTCCCCTCTCTTAAAAATGTTTACTCCCCCACTAATCACAACATAGTATATAAGAAGTAATGTATATTTTTTCACCTGAAGAAGCCACAGTGTGCCGAAACATGTATAATGTTTAGAATAAACCAAATTTGAAAATCTAACAGTTGGTTATCTGAATATTGAATATTAATTTTCAAGTGCCTCAAAAATCAATCAAAGAGGTTACCGTTGAAACAGAAGCCTATTTTGAAGAGTTTGACAAAACATATTTTTTGGAGGGGTTAAAGTAATGAAAAAAACGTTGAAATAAATATATTGTACTATACATTGTAATACAAGAAGATGAGGTTGAGAAACAGAAGAGTACCTAACACAAGTACTTATTGTTCGACTCTCGTATATAAAAAACCTTCATGAACTCATCGCAACGTTTTGCTTTCAGCAGAATTGTTAATCAATATTATATACCTTATTTTAAACCATTATATTTTTTCTATGTATTCATTAGAATTATAGAAATAATTAGTATCAATGCAGTAAATATATACAATGTACTAAAAATTATTACGATCGTATACCAGGGCGCCCTGAAATGTTTTCGGAATCAACAAGAAAAATATGGTATTGATGGGGTTTTTTATTTTTCAATGTAGTCTCCTCGAAGATCAATACACTTTTTCAGACGGTGCTCCAGTCTCTTCAAACCGTCGGAAAGTAGGATGTTTCGAATAACCATCTGTAGCGGCGATGCCCTCCACATTTGAGGCAAATCTCTTTCCTGACAGCGATTTTTTCAAGTTTACGAATAGGAAAAAGTTGCTAGGGCTAGGTCCTCTGAATATGAAGGATGAGAAACTAATTCGTAGCGCAACTTTGGACACGACGATGCTGGATGAATAAACCGGTGCATTATCTTGATGAAAAAGCAACAAACGAAGCTTAATACTACATCGAATCGGGTCGATAAATAGCTGAAATCGTGATTGTCCTTCCCTTCTGTAGATAGTCAATGAGGATCACACCTTGGGAATCCCAAAAAATGGTTGCCATGACCTTTACGGTCAATGGAACGGTTTTTGCTTTCTTCGGAGCTGCTTCGCCCGAAAAAGTCTGTATAGACTGTCCCTTGGCCTTTGCTATGTAATGGTGGATCCAAGTCTCATCTACGGTTATGACACGTTGAAGAAATCCCCTGGATTGCGTTGAATCCTGGCCAGACACTCCTCCGAAACGGTCAACCGTTTTTGTTTTTGCTCCGGTATGAGCAAACGCAGTGCCCATCGCGCTCGTTCTTCTGAGATGCCTGTTGTCTCTGTTATTTCTTTCAGCTTCAATCAGCGATCGGCTAACACGACATCATGAATCTTGTCCACCATTCATCGTTGTTAGCGGTTTTTGGGCGTCCACTACGTGGTTCGTCACTTGTGCTTGTGCGGCCACGTTTGAACTCTCTCGCCCATTAGCTGACGGTCGAAAATGATGGAGTAGATCCGCCCTGAACCTCTAGCCAGTTTATGTTACCTCTCCTTAAGATCAATATAGCAGGGAAATGTTCACTTCGGCCGGCATCATCAGACTTTATTTTTTGTACTAATTACAATTTAATAAAGGTGTAGCTTTAGGTATTTGTGCTTAATAGGGTAATGACGATCTAGTCACATTTAAAGCGCATGCGCTCTCACAAATTAAAACCTTCAGATCGTCACGAACGGACTGGTAACCACATCCTTGTTTTCTGCCTTTCTTGATGATCTTGGTCGACCCGTTTTTAGTTTTTGCCAATGTTGTTCAAACTTCTTCACCGACATTCTAAAATCTTGGCGAAATCTTCTACATGCTACAGTCGTCGAATCACAATTTTTGTTAAAACTTTTGCAAACACAAGACGCGGTCCGCCCCCGACAAACGACCAATTACCGATTGACATACCCCGGATTAGTTCTGTTCGCGCAGGAAGCGAAAGAAATATAAACTTCCTTTTGAAATTTATTTATAGTATTTATTTATGGTATCAACAAATATATAATCAAATGTTTTAAAATCCTTTAGTTCGGTGTAGAAAATTAAGTAATAATTTTAAAATACGAAAACATTTCGTAAATCTACAACAATGATCTACAACTAAGACTTCAATGAATTCTAGAAAATTTTTGTTCATCTGTGAGAGTGTGTGGTATGAACACAGACCTTCCGTTTGCCCGTACCTTCAGTCGAAATTCGACTATACTTCTGATATCCCCGCCAATAAGCCTTGCAGACACATTTCGCTTCGAGAACTTTTTTCGACTGTCTCTATGTTTTCTTCATTGTAAGTGGTTTGTAGCGGCGAAGTTTGGTTAACATCTATAAGGTCCTTACGACTTATTAAAAACATGTGTACGTAACATGTATTCAGTCCGAACACACATTTTTGCATTTTGTACGTTTCTGAACCACCTTTGCCCATTTTTTTAAACCAATGTATCCAAAATAGCTTCACATAAAGTATCAAACACGCTAAAGTATCAACCGAACTCGATAAAAGGTTAAATATATGAGGAACCTATCATTTAGGTAGAACGATTGTTTCATTATCAAATTTGGTTGACACTTAACTAACCCACTTACTATGTTTTACCCACTAAACAATTTTTTGTTTATCATGAATTACCACGTAGTAACGGTCGCCACAATCCTTGATTAAATTTGGTTGATTTAAAACACTACATATATTTCACCACGCTGTAGCTTCTTCAGCTGAAATATATGTTTTAATATGCAGTGTTTTAAATAAAATAAATTTGAAATTTTGACAAACATATTATTTCAATATTAAATGTACTCATTTTTAATTTTTAAAAGCTATTAATAATGTGTTATTTTATCCTTTCAGTTAAAAATTAGATTTCCTTTAATGCGGACTTAATTGATCAAATTTTCGCCCTTAACACACTCACTCCGTTGCATTTACTAACATTTTTAATTCGACATTGCAAAAGATGTAGAGCGCAGATTTCAGAAGATAGGATTTTGTAAAGCACATTTCATAATCTTGTCGGTAATTATATGTGACTGTACCGGGTGTTCTTCAAGGAAAAGGTTCAGCGCCGATTTCATCCACTGTGTGGTTCACATATACTTATAAGCTTTGTTAATTCATATGGATAGTATGAGCATAAAAATTGTTAATTTTGAAAAATTAATTAAAAAAACATATTATTTTTTTAACGTTTATTAGTAAACGAACACAATTACAGCTAAAAAATATATATCGAAAACTCTTACAAAAATGTACACTATTACAGGTGCAATAGATTGAAAGATATATTAGGAAACATTGTTTTTCAATACAGATTTCAATTACAACGCAATTTTAGCAAAATTCGTAGTTTATAAAAATGTAGCAACTTAGCATATTAAAATGAAGAATAACCAATTTAATTTATTAAAAAAATATATAACCATCTCCAAATTAAGAAATTGCTTAAATTTTACAACCTGAATTCAAACCAATATCACCTAATATATTTCGATAGTTGTCAGAGTTAATAATCAATGCTGACTTTTATTTTGTTTCAACTGGCTGAAATCAGAATGTACGGGATTGTGTTTATTAACAACATCACCAGGATGATGTAGTTTCTTGTGATCAATTAAATGGTTCTGCCTACTAAACCTAAAATCGCACACATTGCAATAATATAAGGTCATCGGATTTTTGTGAATCGCCATGTGCTGTTTATAGTTCCTCCTGTGCTTAAACGCGCTGCCGCAAACATTACACGTGAACGTTCTTAAAATGTGTATATTTTGCACTATCGATTCCTTAACTTTGGCTTCAGTTGAGTGATCTTTCTTATGTTCCAGCAGTGATGATTCGTATTTGAACCGTTTACCGCAGTCACAACTGTAGGGTCGCGTTTCCTTATGAGTGTCCAAATGGACATTGAGCAAGAACTGTCGGTTAAAAGTCTGGTTACAAATTTTGCACCGGAAGATCCAAACTTTGTCGTGGATTTCCTGGTGTTCATTTAAGGCCTCCTTGGTTTTGTAACCTCGAGAGCAAATGTGGCACACATACTTATTATCGCCGGAATGCATTTCCATATGCATCTTTAAAAGCTCTGCGGTTTGGAAAGAGCAATCGCACGGATCACATTTATATTTTGGATCTGCAAGTAGAGGTGGTGGTTGGTAAATCTCTACACAACTCAGCTTATCTTCAAATAAGTCATCTATAGTTCGTTTTTTTGAAGGTGCCTGAACACCGGTCGATGAGGACGATGGCTCGCCTAAGAGCGGGTCCTGTCCTTCTGTGATGTCGACTATTTCCAATTTGATACCTACTTTAGCTTTTTCTGAAGGCTCTATTACGGTACAGAACGCCGCATCCTCTGTCCATATTTCCTCTACAGGAAACGTTATTTGAGTTTCCGTGAATCTGAAAATTAAATATGATTTCTGTTTTATCCATGTTTGTTGTTTTGATATTTACTTAGTATTTAATAAAAAGTTAAGCGTCAACTCTTGAAATCCAATGCAAAAATCTTATGTATTCACTTTACGCATAATTTGTTGCGATATAGAAGTTATAGCTGCCAATTAAGCAAATATAAGCAGTTGTAAATTGGAGCTTTTATCTGTTGCAAAAAGTGTAGATTTTTTACTCTAAGATATTGTTCTCACTATTCTCGTCATTTTGGAGGAGGATGCTGATTGTCCTTTACTTATAAAAGTTCATCAAAAAGTACCGTTCCACAATAGACTTGTACTGGATCCTCAATAGCGATATCCAAAAGTTTCAGAAAAGCCTCTAAAATAATATATGATATAATTTAACAAAAAAACGGTAACTGCATTATACCCTAGATATAAAGCTGGTCTTTCAAATACATGCATTTATTTACTTATATTATCATAGGGCTATATATCCTTTCTCTTCCAACTATAAGTGTAGGCTATTTACTCCATAAATTATTTCTACCAAAAATACACTTAAAAAAATTTATAATAAATAATGAAAATTAATAATAACACTTTATATTTTAAATACTGACGAATATACTAAGGGGCAGGGAAATTGCACACCAAGGGGTGGCAATTTTTTATTAAGAATGAGTTGGTACTAACCCTATTGGTTATACTACCCTTCGTGACATCGATTCTAACTTTCTAACTCTTGCCAATCGTAAAGACTTTAGACAATTAGATTTCAAGGTATTTGTCATTTATAATATAATTTTCTAGGTTTAAATTCGCAAATTTCTATGTCGATCATATTAACACAATAACATCATTTAAGACATTAGACGTTTGAATAAGTAAAATATAATTTTTAAGGTTTAAATATGCAAATTGTCAATTAAACCAACTTTAGTCAAAGACATTTTAAGAGCGAAATAGTTAATAATTCACTCTGAATTTTGAGGAAATCAAACATTAACTGGATCATCCCACTAGCAGTTGATCGGCAGGGGTTTTGACATTATCTGTCAGATGACAACAAATCAAATTCATGCACCACATGGAACTTATTGCTTGAATGATCTCTTAATTTAAGAAGGTGAAAAGAGGAGACGTTTGTAAAAGCTAAAAGTGATTTTCCAGGTTCAAATCAGCAAAATTTTATTTCTTTATAATTCTTGTCAATTAAAATTGAAAAATGTATTTTTAGGTTCGAATCTTCTAATTTCAATTTCGATCTTTCTAACTCTTGTTAATCGAAAAAAATTGTCAGTGGCAATTAAAAGCATTCGATCTATCTCTGTAACTCTTGCATATTAGAAAGTCTTTAAAAAATAACATTTTAAAGGACGAAAGAGTAAATAATCAATCAGACAAATGAAGAAATCAAACATTAACCCGATCATCCTGAACACTTGCACTTAATCGGGATCACATGAGCTACCAGACAACAACAAAGCTAATAGATCCATTACGTGCATCCCGTAATCATTAGAACAATCGGATTGAGTAAATTAATATTTCGTTGTAAAGTACTTAGCAATTTTCAACAAAACAAATATTATTCTAAAACATAATAATACAAGATCAAACTGCGTTAGATTAATTTTGGAAAACAATAATTAATCAAATTGGAATATATTCCGTCCAAACCCCATTTTATGACATTTCGAAGAGGCATAAAAATAGACAATTTGAACTATTTTGCTTAAAAACCATTTTTAATTTTTATCGCTCCAACATTAAACATTTACAAAATAGATGCATCTATCTGAATTCTATTTAGAAAAACAAAACACTTCCCTACTTCACTATCTATATTACATCAGATGTCAATCAACGCAATTTCAAAATTAGCGAGCAAGTATCCCTTCATACCCTAATAAAACTCTGACGTCCTCGTAATCCTTTACATAATCCTTTTAACCATCTCCTTTATGATACTATGTTAGTTATTCCCGTCCAAGAACGCTTACGATTGCTATCAGAAAAATTCTCCGAAAATCCTTTCAAATTCCGCATATTATAGTTATATTGTCTTCCTAGGAACCCTAGTATAAACCCTAAAATTTAAACACAAGATAACATCAAGTTGTCATCCTTACCATCTACGAAAAATTCACTTAAAATCCTTATAAATATTAAGTTAATATTAACACCTTCTATTTTAAATACTGGTTGGTAATAAAAAGACCTAATAAAAGAATATTAATATTTTAATAATCCTCAATTGTGACATTACAATCTTCACCTTATTTTCTAATAGCATTATGTTGGAACCAAAGTACAAAAACAGTAATTAGTGTTCCTTTATTGTTATTTTAAAGCTAGTATCCACATTTCACTGTACATTAGTAAAACATCAATTAATTTATACTCTGTTCGTTGGATCTTTCGTCGTACGTCACAAATTATCGCTTCGAGAAACGACGCAAAAACATTCAGTCTGATAAAGTAAACCATATGCGTTAAAAAAAGAACTCACTGTAAAACTTTCGTCGTTTTTTGAAGCGATAGTTTGTGACGTACGACGAAAGATCCAACGAACAGACTATATTTATATTTTCGCTTCATTGACATTTCATTTGCTTTGTGTAACGTACACTCTACCCTCTTATCGCCGTTAAAACTAAAATAAACCTCAATTACGAGGTATGTATCGTATAATGCGTCTTCTTATGCCTACTCAACTGAGTTTGTTGCCTAAACGCATCTCCGCAAATATCACAGATATAAGGCCGCGAGTTTGTATGAACGTACATGTGCTCCATTTTAGTCCACTTTGAGGTTAAAACCTTTCCACATATTTCACAAGGAAACGACAATATCTGCACATGTGAAGTTTTAATGTGCCTCGTCAGATTCCCTCTGCACGTAAACGTCGCTTTGCACGACAAACATTGAATCTTCTTACTATCGGTATGTATGCTGTAATGTCTAACTAGGAGGCGGACTTCGCTAAAAGTCTTTCCGCACTCTTCACAATCAACCGAAACTTCGACTTTCTTTGGCGGTTCGTCGCCTATGCCATGTTTTCTTCGTTCGTGCCTTATTTTGTCTCTATCTCGAACAAAACCCTGCGAGCAAGCTGAACAGAAATATTCTTGTCTGGAGTTTACTCTAATGGAACGCTTATGTTGCTTCGAAGGGTCCTTCGTTTCGAAACTTAGACGACTTTGTAGGGATGATTTCATCCTATTTACATCTAGCACCAAATCAGGTCGTTTTTCTGTACACGTCTCGAACGACGCTAATCTGAAAATCAAAAAATTTTGTAGAAAAAAGTCACTAAGTATTGGGCTTTATTAACCTATTACTTTTATATCAGTGAAATCAACCCAGAAATATTATTATTTAATAGTGTGTACAGATGTGATGGAGCTGTTTAAACACACTAATTGTCTTATTTATCAGATGATTCCTAAAATACTTCATTAAGCTATCTATATTTATCATAATTTCCTTGTATCTCATAAATAACGTGGGTTTTCTTAAAGTACTTTCCTTTCAACAGGAGAAATTATCATTGCCATTAAAAACTCCAGCTATATTTTTATTTAATAATATATTGCCTATACCTAAAGATAAAACATGTTATAATGGATAGCATAGTTTGAAGAAATTACTTAAAAGTCTTTATTGTAAATGTTATTTTATTGGTTTCATTTATTTATTTCAAACCTAAGAAACCAATTATAAATTATAATTATATATGAATGATGAGTAATATGATTTAAAAAAATAATAGTTATTTTTAAAACTCTAAATCATTCAATACATTTATATTTTTCTGTGTGCATATTCCGCATAGATATTTTTTCATATAAAGCAAATAGTCGTGGTTGTATTATTACATTTTCCTATTTGACATCTACTCATAGGTGTAGAAAAAAATGGTTTCTACTTGCTATTCCATTAATATTTAAATCTTAGTCTTTCGTCTTTTCATCGTACGGCACATGAGCATTTTATTTCGCAACAAACGCCTTCAATTTTGCATTTGTAAGTATAAATTTTTCTCCAAAACTGAGCCTTTAATGTGACGATTAATCAGTAATGATAATGCTCTTCCTTGATAATACCGGGTGTTTTTAAATGAATGAATAGTGTTTTTTGTATGGGCATGCGCTTGAGGGCGCTAGTAGCAATCATTGTTACTTGTGAACAGAAAACCTTTTATGTCCTGCAGTTTACAATAACCGAATCTGTAGTTACTGTGCAACGTGCGTTTCCGTTAAGGTTCAGATGTGAACATTAATTTGAAAATACCAGCTGTCTTTGTACGAGTACGGGACGACCAAAAGAGAGTATTGAGCGAGTGAAAGAGTCTATCACGCGTAGCCTAAAAGTTTTACGGAAACGCAACAATTAAACCACAAACACAAAACAAATTTTCAGAGAACTGTCATATCGACTTGATATGTGCCTTGTGATGAAAGGTGCTCACATTGAACACTTGTATGTTCGTACGTTTTTGTTTTAGTTGCTCTTTCATTTGATCTATTAATTATGATTTTTGAAAATACTCTGGTAATCTTCCAGCAACACCTCCCACTTCAATTTTTTTCTAAATAGTTATCTGGAAAATTTTAAATGGTCGATCTTCTATTTCATTTTCATATTCGTCCTTCGTCTTCTTGTATGTATACTTGAAATGTTTTCGTATTCACGTTCGCTTGACTCACCTCCATTATCACCAGAAGTTTCACTATCACAACTCTCAAGAACATTTTTATGGTTAGTGTCGTGTGGATCACTTTGATTATTTACTAATAAAGAGTGATTTTTTACGAGATTTCGGATTTGATTTAAAAGAAAAACACATAAAATTTAGAAAAACGTACGAAATCTTTATTTGAGTCGATAGAACGATCTATATAATTTAATGTTTAAAGATGATTTCATGTAAATGTTGACCGCGGCTACGCCTTAAATGATTCATACGCTGGGTCCAATGTTGGCATACTCTCTGCAACATATCGGCCGGAATCTCACGAATAAATTCTTTAATATTGGCTTTCAGTGCGTCAACCGTTGCGGGCTTGCCCCTATAGACATGAGCTATAAGATAGCCCCACAAAAAATAGTCCAAAGGCGTTAAATCGCACGATCTAGGCGGCCAATGGACCGGCCCCAAACGTGAAATAAACTGTTTACGGAACTCGCCTCTCAATTGGGCCATTGTTTTGCGTGCTATGTGGCATGTAGCATCGTCTTGTTGAAACCACATGTCTGACAAGTCCAGCTCTTCTATTCTGGGCAAAAAAAAATTGTAATCATCGCACGGTAGCTCTCGCCATTCACAGTAACGTTCCTCCCTTCGTCGTCTTTGAAAAAGTACGGTCCAATGATACCGCCGGCCCATAATCTACACCAAACAGTGCATTTTTCGGGATGCATTGGCAGTTCTTGCAATGCTTCTGGTTGCTCTTCACCCCAAATACGGCAATTTTGTTTGTTCACGTATCCATTCAACCAGAAATGAGCTTCGTCGCTGAACACAATTTTCCAATAAAAAAGTGATCTTCATCCAATTTGCGAGCGCCCATTCACCAAAAGTTACCCATTGTGGTAGGTCGCGTGGCTTTAATTCTTGCACCAGCTGTATTTTAAAAGGTTTTACACCCAAATCCTTCCGCAAAATTTTCCACGTAGTGGAGTAACAGAGGCCCAATTGCTGCGAACGGCGCCGAATCGATAATTCAAGGCCAGCAACAACACTTGCGGATACAACTGCGATATTTTCCTCTGTCCGCACTCTACGTATGCGTGTTTGTGGTCTAATGTCCAATAATGTGAATTTGGTACGAAATTTAGTCACATGGAGGATGGAGTTCAAAAGCCTCGTCATGTTTCGTTGTATGTCATGTTGACAGAATATACAAATTAATTTTACATATTGAAATATCAACTATTTTGATGGAAATAGTATTTAATTAAAAATACAAATGAGCTTACGAGCTGAATAATAGCCGCCGGAAGAACACCAGCAAAGAATTCTTCACGAGAATAGGCTGAATGGGTCAGAGTGGAAGAACATCTCGAAGAAATGAACTCCGCCCGGGTCTCTTCAATTAAAATTATAGTAATAGTTTTCATTGTATGTATTTTAGATTTTATCTAAGAAGAGAAACAAAGCAAACAATAAATAAATAAAATAAATAAATAAATATCGTCAAATCGTCATGATCCGCTCTGGCGTTATTGCCATTTCTCCGGTTAGGGCCAATCTGGTAGTGGCCAGGCGAGAGGTCAAAACACCATTTTGATTGCATTTAACCTGGGGTGTTTATACAGTGCCCTGTTATTGAAAGTTCTTAATGGCAGCCTGAATGTCTGACATCAGACAGGTATATGCCCCTTTGTAGCCCCTTTTCGTGCAAACCAGGTAACATCTTTTCAAGACTATTATTTCAGCCTGTAAGACTGATGGATGTTGTCCGAGATAAACTGATCCCTTTAAAAATACAGCATATTTGCTGAATTAATAAATCAATAATGAATCCAGAAGCAACCAAGGGCTGATACTCGTCTGTGGAAGGATATGGGTCGAGTGGAAGATCATTGAGAAACAGTGAACTCCGCCTGTGATTCCTGCGGCAAAATGTTTGTATTATTTTCTCTATATATTTATTTAAATATATAGAAACAACATAATTTACGCTTGGTTTGTTTCACTGTTTATTTGTTATTTCTATATTACAAAATGTTTCACCACGGGTTACATGAGAAACTAATTGAAGAAAAATAATTTAGATATGTTAGCAGGAATAACAAAGTTTAATAAAGAATATGCCGGATCCCGATTTCAGATTTTGTATACCAGATTACAGCGTTATCTTTTAGTTTTTTATTTCAGTTCAGGTTTGGTAACTGCCAATAATCATTTCAAAGGGCGATACAAAATCATATTTGGTCGACTTTACGACCAACGGTGTTTGTAGAAACTCTGGTTTAATCAGGTTCAGGTTTTCTGAGCACCCGATTCTATGTCCTGTCCGGTCCAGTCTCATCGCAATCATTAGACCTTCGTTTCTGATTTGTTCGTGCAGAGGAAATAGTTCTAGTAAAGCTTATATTATATTATAGGATGTTCATAAATGGACACAATTTAAATGTGGGATCATCAAGACCAGCAACATTTGAAATACTACAAGAAGAAGAGACCCTAAAAGTGAGGTCCGATTGCACTAAAATCGTACACCCATCCTGCAGATTCAAAAAAATCATATCACAGCGGAGTGAATGGATAAATGGAACATACCCGGGAACGAGTAAAGGAACCATCTGGTACACAGACGGAGCCAAAAATACTTTAAAAAATCTACGGAGGGTGCAACCTGAACAAAAAATTCGGGATTGTTCTGGGGGTTCATCTTCCAGGCCGAAATAGCTGCCATTAACTGGTGTGCTCATCGCGAGACATAACAAAGGACCAATTACCACTATGACGAACAGCGCTAGCCTCGGCGACAGTGCAGTGCAGGCTGGCCATGACCTGCATAAACAAGCTGGACGCACTGGCGACAACAAGGAAAACACGGCTAGTATGGATACTCAATGACCAAAGAATTATTGGACACTTGTGGGCCGACTTGCTGGCCAAACAAAGGGCAGCAGGTGAATTCATAAGACCTGAACCCGCTTTCGGTATACCCTAAGAAACCGAAAAGAAAATAATCCGACGCAAGCTATCAGAGGAGCACAAAAAGGCATGGCATAATCAAAACGGAATAAGGCTCACGATACTTTTCCTAGATGGTCCGGTACCTGGCAGAATACTGATGACAAGACTAGTCAGGCCAGGCACTGTCACCTGAATAAGCACAAACATAGGATGAAAATTAAGAAAAGCTCCCTATGCTATGGGTCTTTGGAAGAACACCTTCTGTGTACTTCCTGTAGAGCAGTTAAAGAGCATCCCCTGGCAGAAACTCCTGGACTTTATAGAAGACAGAGTACACAGGAGTAATGCATCCAGAGGCGAACAAAAGGACCACGGAGACTTCAGTGCAGAGACGCTAGGCGACACCACCTCATGAGAAAAAAAAAACTTATATTTGAAGAGATAACGAGGAGTGTTACGGGTCGAAAATGACAGTACAAATTATTTGCATTTTTAATTGAAAATTTGTTAGCTATCTTCACTCACAAGCGCATTAAGTTGCATATATTATTACTCCGTGTGAGAATAATTCTTTTCGCGCTTGTCTGCGAACGCAAAAAAATAGTTTTTTGGACGTTGTTCGTTAGAAGTCTGTCGCACGAGGCGTACACCGGAGGCTATTGTAATTCCTTCTTATTTGAAAAGTAAAATTTCCTCGAAGATTTTCGTATTTGTAAGAAGAATTACTACAGTGAAATTCTCTATATTGGGTTTAGTGAATTTTGGAGTTTTTGGAGTGAATTTCTACTACCGGCTGCCGCCGCATTTATTTAACCTCCCGTACGCAAATTACTCGCACGACAATCACCTGAAATATAGCTCCCGCTACCAACTAGGGGTGAGTAAAGTAATTTCGTCTTTACTAGAATATTTTCTAAGTCTATCTTTTTTTAATAGAGCTAACGACAAGCTAACGACAAGCTAACGTCTAGCTACGATGCTAACGGCAAGCTAACCACAAGCTAACGACAAGCTAACGACAAGCTAACGACAAGCTAAAGTCGAGCTACGATGCTAACGATAAGCTAATAAGTGAGCTGTGAGAAAGCTAATCGCTAAGAGCTAATACTTTATCGGTGCTAACTACTGGAACCACATTCCATAATCCTAACGAGTTGGAATCTCGGATGTTCGTTTCCGTCGCCATTTTGCCGAGAGGCCGGCATCATTTTCCTTCCCTCTCAGGAGTTTTGACGTGTCTGGAGTTCACTATCATCCCTGGACACATCGGCGGGATGAGTACCGAAGCGATGAGTACCTTTTAATGTATTTCTTTATTGTCTAAATTAGCTGTGACATAATTTCGCATATTTTATTTTATGTACGTTATTTTTATGTTCGTATTCTTTTTGTGATAATTTTGTTCGTAACTAATGAGATTAAGTATCACCGTATTTATGAAACATTCAAGTTCCGTCGCGAAGTTAAGAGATTATTTTAGTATATATAGTGGAGTAAATTTTGGATTTTCGCCAGGCCGTGATTTTCATTATAAGAGTCGCTATTGTTTAGTTAATAATTGTTTACGTTGAATTTACGCTAACTATTCATTTTATTATTAGTTTGTTCGGTTTATTTTTTTTACTTCTTTGTTACGCCTAAAGTTACAGTATTACTTAATATTTTCGGTGTCGAATTATATAGTCTATTTATTACAGATAATCGGCTTATTGACTTGTGCGTCTGAAATTAGTTGTTTATGTTTAAATTCTTTTTTTTTTTAGAGATATACAACCAAATCTCTATTTAAATTTATTTTAATTACTACATACATATTAATGTATAAAACTTATGTAATTGAACACTGCAGTTTTCAAATGATGACGTCACTCTGTATTTTTGATACCGTCAAAGAGTGTGTGTGTGTGTGAACCGCAAGCCAATAAGATCTCTTTTTGAGTTCGTGTTTAAGACAAAATACGCATACCTCAGTTTAACATCATTTAGTTAACGAAAGAAAGTTTTTATTTTTATTTATTTTCATTACTTTAGTTGTGGGCGTAATAAGAGTTTGAATTTTATTTTGTGCATTAATATTTACGCAAGCTAATGAAAATCACACACTAGTTAATAGTTAATATTTTATTTATATTGTTGGGTCTATTTAGTTATTGTTACTTCCATTGAGAAAGTTATCATTAAATTTTAGTTTATATGAAAGGATTTTAGTTTTTGTCGATACCTTACGTATGGTTGTCGTTAGTTGATTTCCTACTTGGTCACGGATTATTGTCACTGCTCGTTTTCGAGTAGGTGGCGCCGTAAGATCTTTGGGTCGTACCTCTCCCTGAGGACGCTGAGTTAGTTTGGCCGAGCGGTGAGTATCGATAATCCCTTCAACCTTACGGGTAGGTTCTCTTATGTGCGTTACGTCATACCTTTAATGCCACCTTTCTTCCGTATATTTTCGAGATTTTATAATTTTAAAATTAATCATCAATATTTTATTAAGTTAACATCTTTTATAATCGTTACAAATGGACGTCTAACGTCCCAAATTGTAATAGGAGATCCAATATTGTTTAATTAGAGTTTAATATTTTTTTGCGTTATGTTCAATTTTTGATTTGTATTTAAAACATCAAAAAGGTTGAACATGTTATGAGGATACAATATTGTTAGATACCTACGAATACGATATCCAAATAATAAACTTAAATAATAAATCAATTGTTTATATCATAGTTCTTTTAATAAGCTGTCATAAAAATGAAAGGTTGGCCAGATTGATATTATGGTAGGTCCAGCCATTTATGCTTATCACTCGAATTCAGTATAATATGAACATTTTCTATTTCTTAGGATCTTCTCTTTACTGTTTATAAAAATGCTATTGTTATAGTTATAGTTACACTGCCGGTGTAAAAATGGTCAAATATTTCAATACATTTATATATAACAAATGAAGAAATTGATTTTTTTATATGTTCTCATGAATAGCTGGTCCAAGGTTATCTGAAATAAAACGTCCACAAACGATAAGAAAACTTGAAGAAATAATGGAAAACATTGAATATAATATAAATTGTATTCTACCCGACGCTGATCATTAACTGAAGAAGAATGAAGAATTTATGGATGAAGCGGATATGAATAGAGATTATTTTCCTACAGATTTTGTAGAGACATTTAAGTGAAAATGAAATGTGAAGAAGATATTTGTTATTTTTAAGAAGTGTCATAAAAATAAAAGCAAAAATGTCAAATGGCCCCTCAATCTTGTACACATTAATATCAATAAAACTCTTCTTCTTGTTTCACTTGATAATGACATTATAACATCGAAACTTAAGTCGTATGCTTTTTGTATATATATATATATATATATATATATATATATATATATATATTATCTATTATTTTTAGTGGAAAACATAGTAAGTACGTTAGTTTACTGTTTATTTGTATATATATTTTGTTGTTATTTATTTATGTAATGCATGTAAGATAAAGATTAAATACAATACAATGTATAGATTCGACATGTTATACTTGAATGACTGTAGACAATCATATTTCAACATCAAAAGCGGAAGGAAGTATCCAGAAACGGATAATTTGTCAAAAAAAAGAGAAAGATCCACGGACAATTTTGATCACTTGATCAAAATATGACAATAAATGCTCTAGGATCGTTGAGAAAAAAAGGGTTGTGATTTCCCTCAAATAAATCACCACAAGTCCATCCAAGCCAAGTTTACATACCAAAATAGTTTGTTCATTTAATTGGGAAAGAAATATCGAGTAAAGTAATATTTAATTTGTTCAATTGTAAACAAAGCAAGTGTTATTCTACAATAATATAATAAAAGATCACAAATTAAACAC
Organism: Ontholestes murinus; assembly: GCA_963969525.1. NCBI lineage: Eukaryota > Metazoa > Arthropoda > Insecta > Coleoptera > Staphylinidae > Ontholestes > Ontholestes murinus. The sequence continues at coordinate 48,476,686 of OZ018387.1, forward strand.
AATTTTCACTTTGTTTCGTATAACAGGTACGTATTTATTTGTAAGTTTACAGTTTGAAAATGGTACTTTAATGTATTGAAACCATTGGCCACCATATAAATAAATACCTTTAAGTGAAAATTGTGTTTAATTTGTGATTAAATATGTATAACGGAGTAGAAGCCTCCATCGTCAATGAATAAAAGATCACACTGCGGAAGGTAAACCCTCAAAAAATGAATTGGGATAAAAAGGATAACTTCAGGCACTATTCTCACTATTTATTCGGATATTATTTATTTTTTCTACTCCCATAGTAGTAAGTAGGCAATAACGCAATCGTTTGATGATTAGTAACCATGGCATTATGATACATGCACGTAATGAAGAAAAAACTAGCACGTAATATATTACGTAACTATTATTATTATGAAACTCAAATCAAGTAGCCTAGACAAATGAATTTGACATTTATCGTTGTTGAATACATATTACATTGACGTTATTTTGGTTTAAATATTATTAATAATTCATTTATTCATTGTTAAAATAAGCGAACGTGACTCCACAGAAGAAAATGTTGGACCTCCACCAGAAATTAGGCAACTAGCAGAACATACCGCAGCGGATCTTCTCCCGGAAAAATCCAAAGAGCGTTATGAAGTGGTTTAAGGTAAATTCATGGATTGGCGTATGAATAGTGTTCAGTCTTTTTCGGAAAATGTGTTATTAGCCTATTTTGGGGAAATAAGTAAGAAATACAAACCTTCATCTCTTTGGGCCATGTATTCGATGCTGCGAAGTGTTTTAATAGTAAACATAACCTCAATATTGCAAAGTATTCCAAATTATAATGAATGGGAGTAGAAAAAGTATAGTACACAACTCGAGTTGTAAGTCACTTACGTACTCGTGGAATTACTGCACTCGCCTAACGGCTCGTGCGCAATTTTTTCCACTCGTACGTAATATATGACTTACAACTCTCGTTATGTAATATACTATTCATACACCTGTCGTTGAATTTGCGCGCTAGATGGAATTATAATAACTAGTGCAAAATGTATCTGTTTTAACTGTTTCAACAATGTATAAGCAATTGTCAATCCTTGTATCCACCTTTTTACAAAAAATACACTTTAAAATGAAAGTAGTAAAGTTAGTATTAACACTTTAATATTGATTATTGAGTTACGTGAACATAAATAATAATAAACACTTGTAATCACTTTCTCCGCAGTTTATTTTTTATTTAGCGAATAAAAATAAACTGTGGAGAAAATGATTACAAGTGTCTTTATTATTAACCCGTAATATTCTTGTTTACAATAATAAAGACTACGTAAGAGAATATTAATTTATTAATCATCTTTTAACTTTATTACAATCGTCACTTTATTACTATGTTTGATTCAAAATCATAAAACACAATACAAGTAGTTAATGCATATTTATAAAACCGCACAAATAAATAGTGCAAAACTTAAATTAAGATAGAGCATTATCTGTGCATTTCCTGTAGTGAGATTTCGTATGCTTAATCATCGTAGTTTGTTGCCTAAACGTATCTCCGCAAATATCGCATGTATAAGGTCGTGAGTTGGTATGAACATGCATATGCTCCATTTGAGTCCACTTTGAAGTTAAAACTTTCCCACATATTCCACAAGGAAACGACAACATCTTCACATGCGAAGTTTTAATGTGCCTAGTCAGATTGCCTTGGCACGTAAATATCGATTTGCACTTGAAACATTGAAACTTTTCACTATGATTATGTATGCTGTAATGATGCCTAACTAAATGGCAGACTTCATTAAAAATCTCTCCGCACTCCTCGCACTTAATTGAATTGACTACTTTCTTTTTCGGTTTTGTGTCTATGCCGTGTTTCGTTCGTTCGTGATGTAACCTCTTACTATTTCGACTAAACACTCGCGGACAAACGGTACATACGTATGTTTTCTTGGGATTTACTCTAATGGAACGCTCCACGACTGTATCGGGTTTTTTTTATAGGATCTTCAGTTTCGAAATTTTGTATGGATTTCATTATGTTTTCATTTTCCGTATACGTCTCGAACGACACTAGTCTGAAAAACAAAAATTTTAGTACAAAAAGATACTAGTATTAGGCATAGCCTATTATCTGTTTCAGTGGTTTTATAATGAGTGTATACACAAATAAAGGAGACAACTTTGCATTTTAAACACGAAAATTACGTTAAGTAGATTATTTATCAGATATTCCCCATAATATTTAACTATGTCATCTCTAATTATCATTGTTTACATGTAACTCGAGATAGGTTTTGGTTTCTCTTCTTCATTTTTTTACTTCGCGAGCAGAAAATGGCTATTGAAGGATGTTAGATTTTTTCCTATTGAAAACTTGAGTAAATGTCACGGCTGTAAATTTTTCTACAATTTTTTAAAAGTTTTAATATCTAATAAAGTAAGCGAATAGTAATTTCCTAATAATATTAAGTAATCTTATTACAATCGCTACACTTTATCATCTAAAGGACAATGTTGAAGGAAGAGGAAAATTCAAAATCACAATAATAATAATAATAATAACAGTATTTAGTGCACATTTATTGTTGGTTGTGAAAATTAATAGTCGTTATAAAGCATAACATTACAATTTAACAAACCAATTAATTTGTAAATTGTCTTCAATTTAATACATGAAAGTCTTTGGCCTGGCATATAGATAGCACCACAAACATAAAATTCTTATACTTTGTACAGAGTATTAACCTTAACTTAGATGCAATAATGACGATACCTCTGAATTTATATCTACTGTGGAAATAAGTGAATTTCGTGTTTTGATTAAAAATTTCTACCTGATGGGAAAACACCGTTAAAGCATGGATTAACAAATGTTTCGGCACATCTACTCTAACCAATTCAACCATTCAGAATTGGTTTGCAGAAAAATCAGTTAGTTCAGAAAACATTCAGAAAATCGCGTTTATTGACCACAAAATAAAATTGAGTAAAGCGTGAATATACAACACAAATGAAAAATTTGTCAATTGACCAAAAAGCAAAATCTGATCTTGTTAAACCGCAATAAAGAGTCCCTACATTGACCAATAGACAACCAGCGAAATCTGGTAAAGGCGTCCGAAGCGCATGAATACATAACAATCAGCCGGCAATGTTTTGGCCAATATTTTTTGGGATGCACATGGCACATGATATATTGATTATCTTGAATATGGTAAAAGTATCTATCGATTGAAATTTTTTTCACACCAATGCCCTCGACTTACTGATATGAAAAAAAAAATCACAAAGCAACCTCACTCGACTCGCGATACGATTAGAAGAATTGCGATATTGCGATTGACTTTTCTGTGCATGTAGTACCGCACACCACAGAATAAAACCTATTTAATCCCTCATTATGTCTGGGGGGTTCTCAGTATGCATTGTATAGTGGGACTTTCTGTGCCTAAACATCTTATTTTGTTGATGAAACACACCCCCGCAAATATCACAGATAAAAGGTCGTGTGTTGGTATGAATGTTCATGTGCTCCATTCGCATCCGCTTTGTAGATAAAACTTTCCCGCACATTTCACAAGGAAACAACATTGTCCGCACATGCAAAGTTTTAATATGCCTTATAAGATTTTTTTTAAATGTGAATATCTTCTTGCACGTGTAGCATTGAAACTTCTGTCCGTCGTTATGTACGATGTAATGCTCAACCAATTGATGGACTTCATTAAAAGTCTCCCCGCATTCTCCACATTTAGGCGAATCTTGTATTTTCTTTGGCGGCTTGGTATCTATGCCATGTTTTGTTCTTTCGTGGAATAACCTCTTACCATTTCGACTAAACCCCTGCGGGCAAACGGTGCAGATATATTTTCTGGGGTATACTGTAATGGAACGCCTGCCGATTGCATCGCGTTTCTTCGGAAGGTCTTCCGTTTTAAAATTTAGATGATTTTGTAGGAATTTCATCCTATTTTCATCTACCAGCGATTCTGGTCGATTTTCCGTATACGTCTCGAACGACTCTAATCTGAAAACCAAACATTTTAGATCAAAAAATCTCTGTAGCTAGTATTAGGCTATTATTTTTATTTCATTGGTTCTCATTTGAATTATTTATTGATTTATACAGAAATAATGAAGAAATCTTCATATTTCTCTTACTGTTCCCTCAATAGCGTACTGTCCGATAAAAAGAACTACAAGTTTAAAGATTAAAATAATCTTAACATTTGTTTTTGTCCTTTAAATAAACACTTTGTTATAAAAAAGTTTATAATCAAGATTGGCTTGGTTTCCCTTACATATTTCTTTATTTTCCACTAGTTTCTGCTTCTATCTATTATCAAGGATGTGTACAAAATGATAATTTAAAGGTTATGTAATCATAGCGGTTACATAAACTCACGTTCCTTAGTATGCATATTGTATTGTTTAATTAACCTAATTACCAATCATACAACAAGATTATATCTGCTTTGTTCCCGTGATCGGTGTCTTAGCGTTTTCAGCAGTATTGTGTAGCTTTAAAAATATAATCGAAAACTAAATGACATTGAGGAGAGCCGGTTGTACCTTCATCTATCATTAAATATGCTAATTTTCTGTATATACATACAATATTTCTTAGAGTCAATGAATTTGGAAAAAAAATCTTTTTTGTGGAGGTTATTTCAAAAGTCTTATATATGTTAACATTCCAATGCATTTGGAAGAGTTTGCAAGAACGAATAAGAAAATAAATTGCATATATTTCATCAAACACATTGATTGATTACAAAATAAATTATAAATACTTAAACAAATGTAAGGAAAGTTCTTTAGATTTAGTATACATAATGTATGTCAATCGGTAGTCTGGCTTTTGGAATTTGGTTGCTTCGAAGTGTTTACATTTTGACGATATTATTTTTAAGAAATAAATTTCTAAATTGTATAGTTTAATAAACACATTTTCCCTAGATTTTGGGACACCCTGTATAATATCTATCTAATAATTTAATTGATAACAAAAATATCCCTATTATAAGATCTATTTAGTAAACTATAAAATATAGGTTGATTTACAATGCTCAATAAAATGACTCTCATCGTAATTTAATCTCATTATCTAAGCACTATCCTGCCTGAAGATCCACATTGGTTCTTGATTATGTTATCCTTTTATATTATTATTTTTAAAACGTTTCTACTTATTACGACTAGAAGAACAGCAAAATAGTGTCCTTAAAACTTATTACTGTAACGATGAAGTAACAGAATCCAGACGTAATGATACACTTTCTCGTCATCTAAATCAATCAATTGGTAACTGAATATTATAGCTATTATTATTAACGACAAAAATATGATATGAATTCAATAGGAGTAGAAAAACTTCATTTGTATATAATGTGACATCATGCTTCAAAAAGTTACTTGCATCGTGCGATTTACATCCTTAACATTATTTTTTAACATTAAAAAAATAATAGCTACTTTTAAATAAGTCAAATTTAATCAAATAACTGGTCAATAAAAAGCATATTTAGAAATGTATATAATTTAATTATACCTTACTAACTACTGAACAATATCATTTACATGAGCATTTTCCTCGTGCATCGCCAGCAATGTTTTCTTCAGAAACGTTGCTCCGCATACCGCACATGCGTGCTTAATATTTTTAGCGTGTACCTTCATGTGCCTAGTCAAGTCCGATTTTAATCTAAAGCTACTCGCACAAATAGTGCACGAATGAGGCCTGTGTCCGCTATGCAACCAACTGTGCACTTTTAACTCCGAAGCTCTTCTAAACTTTTTTTCACAAACGTTACATTCAAACCGAAAATTATTCCGCTCATGAAACATCTTATGTGTATATAGCGATGCTTTCTGCTTAAACGCCTTTCCGCAAATATCACAAACAAAGGGTCTGGTGTTGGTGTGTATGTTCATATGTTCATCACGACTAGCTTTAGCCGCGAACACCTTTCCGCATATCTCACAATGAAATTTCTTGACCCCTAAATGCGAATCGTTGATGTGCCTCTTTAAGCCCGAGCCCATGCGGAAGTTCTTGCCGCACATGTGGCAAAAGTATGCTCGTATACCCGTGTGTACCGAATAGTGCTTGGTCAAACTGTATCCTTCTTTAAAGACCTTACCACACTCATCACACTTATAATACCGAGAATTATCGTTTTGGACCAAACAACGACGCAAGATCTCACTGTTTTCAGTTCTTTTGCGATTTGAGACGTCCTCTTCGTCAGCTCTCGTTACGTGTTGAACTTTCATGTGCTTCAGCATGTCGAACTTTCGAGTGAACCCCTTCGAACAAACAGGGCAGAAATGCTGCGGCGTGATATCCACTTTTTTGCGTCTGATGTTTTTACGGGTGTGCTCGGTTCTTTCGTGATGTCTTAGGAGCGTTTGAGTTTCAAAAATTTGATCACAATTTCGGCACACGTTCCTCTTTTCATCAATGACTGAATCTGGACGATTCTCGGTACTTGTATTTAGGGATTTTGATCTGAAAATCGAAATCATTTTTTAAGATTTGATCTTGTAAATGCACACGTATTTATTTTCACGCGAAGCTCATGCTTACAATTAGTAATTAAACGCGAATGATGTGTGTTGATGAAATGCGCTAAGGCAACTATAAATCAAGATAAGTTTATTAGATAATGTTTCTTAATATCATTAGATACCTTCCATACAATGAAAATGCGGAAGTAAACGGATATGCCGAAATTCTGAAATGCATAACTGTTTCGTTTTTTTTTATCGTCACATTTCATAATATTTTTCTACATTCCTATTCTATATATTAGCAGCCCCTTTACTCTTATATACTCAGAAATAGTATTAGGCTTTTATTATCAAAAAATATAACAAATGATATTGCCAAGAAACACTTTTATTGTAATATTAATATCATATTTGTGGGTTTCTTTGTAGATATTAAATTTCTTTAAAATATTTTCCACAGATATTTTTTCGAAACTATTGAATGCAATGGAGTATTCTTTTTTTTTTTAATCGGTCCCTCTCGTATTTCCAAAAGCACCAATTGGATCTTTACTTAAAATTTTAAAACAAAACTAAAAAAGTATCACAGCTCTGCTCTCCATTCTCAAATGACTTCCTGCGTCAAAGTGCCTTGAAGATGCCCTGAATCAAATAGTTACTCCCTTTTTTCTATGATTCCTTATATGGTTCATTAAATATCTCTCCTGTTTGAACGTATTTCCACAAATAGCACATGTAAAGGTCTTCGATGTATCGTGTATCTTTACATGAACATTCAAACTTTTCCTCTCGATGAAACCAGCATCGCAAATATTACATCTATAAGGTCTCTCGCCAGTGTGCGTTCGAGTATGAATCTTCAACTCGGCCGCCCTTCTGAATTTCTTATTGCAAATCTCGCAGCTGAACCTGTACACATCAGAGTGATACAGTTTATGTACGTAAAGAGATCCGCTCTGTGTGAAAGCCTTCCCGCATACTTCACACACGTATGGTCTAGTGTTCGTATGTATGTTCACGTGTGCATCACGAAATGACTTCGCTGTGAAGACCCGATCACAGAACTGGCACGGGTAATTCCTAATTTTCAAGTGGAATTCGTTTATATGGACTTTCAGTCCGGACGACAGGCGGAAGTTTTTGCCGCATATGTGACAGCAGAACTTCTTCTCACCTGTGTGTATTGATTGGTGGTTCGTGAAGGCGTATCGGGATTTGAAGAGGTGCCCGCATTGCGAGCATTTGTACCGGCAGACCTGATTTTCATCGTAAACCTTGGCACTTTCGACCAGTTTGTTCATCTGCATGCGTTTCTCTGCCTTGCGGGTAACCACAGCGGGATCGGCGTGAACGCGCCTCCAGTGCTGTCTTAGGAGTCGATGGTTGGTATAGATTTTACCGCACGTTTCACACTTGAACGACTTGGCTTTTATTTCCGGTTTCAATCTGAAAACAAGAAATGTGCCTTAAAGTTTTTTTTTTAGTTCTGGCACATGACCATCTTAGATATATATAAATCAGACATTGAAGATTTTTGCTACGTAGGTATCTAATTTAATCCCTTTTCATATTTTCAAATTGTAGCGTGATACATATTATTATAACTTAAGTACTATTGGACGTAAATGTTGGATCTATAAACGATCTAATAGAATGATACTAAGATTGCCTATTATCTATCTAGACTACAGAGGTCGATGTCGTACTGCGAAAAAATGAGAATCCATGAAATAAAAACTAGGGTCAGCGAATTTGTATCTCATATAACACATAGTGACTTTGGTATTCTATAAATGAATAATCTACATTAATAGAGAATACCCATTTACTAACAAAGTATTAGCTTACAATCGACATAAATTATTCTGCATTAGATTTATAAACTTATAGCTGCCTGCAAAAGTGTTTTTCTCTGCATGTAAGTGTTATTTAACCTATAACTAGTAACAAATAATCCAAAAAATCACCCCTACGATTTTGTAGACAATAATAATGTTTTCGCTATTTGACTTATTTTTATATTTTGTAAATAATGCCACAATTGTGTTACACACATGCATGTAGTGGAAAAATCAATGTTTGTCTCAACTTTGCGAGGACTGGGAAATAAAACGTTTACTTGTTACCCAAATTAAAGCATGAAAGCGAATCGATAAATTTTATTTGAAAGTGCTGAAGAAAACAAAGTCTTTTGTTTTCACTTAATTTCGACAATAAAATAGTTAGGATTATCCGATTTAAATCGATTTTGCTTCATAATTTGTCCCCATTTTGAAGATAATTTATATTTTTCTTATGTTGATAGTACAATTATATATTTATTTATAACATGCATCTTGGATAAAGACTAAATCCAATACAATACAATACCGCGATATTCAAAAGCCTCTCCTGGGGCTATCTGTTTTTAAATTGATCAATTTTCTTACGTCTCCGCAAAGAACATCAAGCATCACATTGGTCCAAGAGGTTGTTTGCTTCAATTCGTGTGGCACTGATACGTCAAACTTCTTGAGACCAACCTACTGCAAATGGTTCCAAACCGTTTTTAGTTAATCTTCAGTTGCTGTGCAATAGAATAAGTGCTCACATCCCAGTTCGACTTGACAATTTCTATATCGACATTTTCGACGACAGCTTTGCTGTTGCATTAGATACTGTATTCGGTCCATAAGATCACACATTTTTAGCCGCCTGCTTCACCTTTTCACCTTGGTCGTAGAAATACTGACGAATATGTTGAACTTTCCCTTTAAATCCATTTTACACACAAGTAGCTTGACCAAATACAAAAGGTTTTTTAAATAATTAATTACTTTAACTGATAATATGACAAAAATTCTATTTCATAAACTGAAATAAAAAGATTGAAATATATGATAAAAACAAGTAAAACCAAGCCTCTCTGGGTAATAGTGAAAGATATAAATATTTAGGCAATTCTTCTTCTTAGCACATTAAAGCGTAAAAACACCGTATAGTATGACCCAATGAGATGTATACATCGTGAAATATAGCTCACTAAAGACATCTAGCGGAAAACGTTTAGAAATTTTTAAGTCACATATTTTTTACAGGCAAAGATAGTCTCTGTTTTAAACAACGTTGTTGTTTTATAGCACGTTTATTATATTTAAAAATTTATATATAATTAAATAAGTAATAGTAAGCAATATTAAGAGATAAAAAAAGTAAAACTACTAATATAGTCCTTTTTGTAAGGCCTCAAACATGACTGACATATGTTAGACATATGACCCATTTTTAGAGGACACAAAGTACTGTTTGAAATTTATTTATAGATATTTTATAGTTGATATATTTAACTAAATATTAAAATTAAAAAAGAAATATTTACCCAAGTTTCCTCTTCCCATAAAACAGTATTTTATTTAGTTTTGGTACTAACATTACGATTTAAATGGAATAATATTCTAAAATTAAAATAAGCACATGATATTTAAAGGACGTATGCGACATAGACTCTTTTAACTTACCATCTTTTAACTTTTAAATTGAAAACTTCAGATTTTAAAAACGTTCATAAGAATCACTACACATGATATCCTCATTATTAAACTAATTAGCAATTATACAGTACTTAGCTTATAAATTAAATTTACTTGTTTAATTAAAGTGATTAACTCAAAATGTAAACAATAAATTAAATCATTCCAAAGCCAGTGATTTTAAGAGGGCTAATTAAAAAATTGAATTCCAAATTACTAAGGATGTATAAATGCTATGCTGTATGAGTTTAAAAAGGCAAAAATAAAATAATTTGAATTATCGTTTGTCGTGCCACAAGAATCAGTATTAGGGTCACTGCATTGGGACATAAGCTATGATAATATTTTTAGTATGGATCAAAATTAGCAGCTGAAATAATTATTGAGAGATTAGACATTCTGAGTTTGAAGGTATCAATTAATAAAACAAACGCAGCTTAGCTATCAATAATAAGGGTAAGAAGATTATGAGTAAAACAATATTTTTGGGCAAGAAATTGAAATTTAAGTAAAAATGAAATATTTTGTCGTTAGAAGTGAAATTAGAATTAGTTCACGTGTAATGGAGGCAAAAACTGACGCAGCAAAATGTATTAAAGCAGTTAGTAGACTGATCTTAATAGACCATGTGAGGACTCTAGGAAAATTGAACATCGAAACTGAACAAAGATCTCGGAAAACGCTCTTATTTTATTTATTCTCAATGAAGGTACAAGAAGTAGAGCCGATTTCCAAAGTGGTTAAATAAGAATTGCACTGGAGATAAACGTTTATGTATATTAAATTGAATTACTAGCTTATTTTCAAAACTTATAACTACTTATATACTATAATATGTACAATATATACAGGGTGTGACTCGGGGAATAAAATTAACCACATATACTAGAATGAAAATTATGATTCGTAAAAAAAATTATTATTAAAGTCTTCAAATGACCAAGATACAGGCCATCAATGTTAAGAAATTTTAAAACATTTTCTAAATATTTTCAATGCCGCTCGTGGTAGAGGGCTGCAATTTGGCACAGCCTAAACTAACATCAAGTAAATTCCTTAGGCTATTTGTCACTTCGATCGGACAGACAAAACCATACTATACAGGATGTTCCTAAAATTTGTTTGCTCGTAAATCTACATTTATATTTCCACATTTTAATAGAAAATTTATTTTAGAAACATTTATCACTCTTTCTATTTTTTTGATAACAGTGGCCGTTTTTGAGTAAAAAGCAAAAGTTAAGTCTCTGATTTCAAAAAAATCCAAAAAGCCTCGGATAAATCTGAGTCGGCGATGACAATTGAGCTGTCAACGAATTGAGCTGTCAACTTTCCCTATGTCGTTTAAACTAAAAACTTATTTTTTTTTTTATTTTCAAAAAATAGATTTTTTTAAATTAAAAAAAAATGGTATGGTATTAATTCATAGTACATTTTTCATGACTTAAAGACGTTTTAAAAAGCAAAGTCAAATATTGCAAGCTTTTTGATGTTTTTTTTTTCAGATTTTAAATTCATACCATTTATTGTTTTGATTATGGATTATTTTGTAGGATACAGAAATAAAAAATTAACAAATACGATTAAATATATCGATTATAGTACTTCAGTAATGGTGGGGGATATTGGTGGAAACTAAAACTGCTTCGTAAACAATCCATAATTGTTAAAGACATAGACTTCCGGCAATTTTCCCTTGTAAACTTGCAACAAAAAATTCATGCTAGAAAAAAAAAATGAGAAAGTACAGATACTTTTATTTTATAAAAAATAATTCTTTAGCCGGTATATATAAAAATTCTTAATTCGTATCATCGAATGAAATCCTGCTGTGCATATATTTGCGTTTCGTTTGTTTGTTTACAATATAAGCATATATAAAAAAATAGAAAGGAGTATTAGAAGTGTGTTGTTATCAATTATAATAATACAAATAATTAAGGAAAATTTTGCTAAGTATCCTATTTTACAAACAAAAAATATTTAAAAAATATAATCTACCTTATTGCCACTTCCAGCAAAGAGGCTCCACCTTGGTCCAATTGGTTAATAGCTGAACTAGAATATAATCTAATAAGAATTCATCTGTAAAAGATGTAATATTCAAGTTTCAAAACTTACCGCCTTTTCACTTCTAAACTTGATCTTAAGTTTAGATATTTTTGTAAGTTTATCACTGAACATTTTAGTCCGCATTATTTTCGATTTATTTACATAACGTTTTTTCATTATATTCTGACTATATTTTAATATAAAGTAAATATAAATATGTACCTTTAACATATTACTGCAGTCTAGAATATGTTTAGTTTCTTCTGCTATGTGTCATTTTATTTATTAATATGCTAGAATAGAAATTGATATAATTTACTTATGAAACTCATAGGTAACTTACCAATTGTGGTATATATTAATAACTAAATATTTGTCAACTATTAATTTCATTTCAACACTACACAAAAAATTATTTTGAGAAAATAATGTGCCAATTTTTATATATTGACTTATATAAAACAACACTATCTCATTTTACCACTTCGCTAAAAATTTAGAGATAATTACAATTTAAGAGCTTTTAACTACTAATTTATGTTAGATTTAGTATATTTATAAAAATAAAGTTAGCAATTATACACACAAAGTAATTGAGGAGGTGTCACTTTACTCTAAAAATGTATAACTAATTAAGAGTCTTAACAAACAACATTACAAATTAAAGATATTAACCTATTTTGTGAATTGTTCAGTTAAAATATAATCTAATAATAATTACCTTTTTATAAAGTAATTAGTGACTTAAGATGAAACATATTTGTGTAAACTTTAAAGAATTTGATATGAATCGAAAACTATAAATATTATTTACCATAATTTATTCCTTCATTTGGATTAATTATCAATATTTTAATATTGGTCTGCATCTTCTTCATCTATTTATGTGCTAAATCGCTCTTTAATTCATAATTATTCTTGTTGCGACCTTTAGATTTAAGCTCTCGCATAAGAATTTAGTAGGTACCTCATTAAATTATATTTTATTCGGACATCAGTAATCAAACACATACTTAAGGATGATTTCACATTTAAAATTATACCTTTTCAGCATAGTTATGAAGACTGCATAGGTATTACAATTTTATTCAACTAAAATATAATTGAATATTTATAAGAGGATATTTCACCATCGAACGACAACTCAAATGAAGTTTGATATGAACTAAATTAAAAGTATGAATGCTTTGTATAACTTTAGGAAATAATAATAATAATATTGATAAATTGATCCTTTGGGTGTTTCTTGTCCGACCTAAACTAATGACCTACCTTTCGTTGTTCTGCAGCTGGACTCTCCATGAAACTAATATTGTAAAGATATAAAAATAACCGAAAAAAACGCGTATTCGAGTCAACAAATTCATCTGATTTGATTTATTATAATATTCATATTCATAGATTTAAGCGGTCATTTATTTCCATATTTTCTTGATATACTTTCCACGCCTATTTCAATACAATAAATATAGTATATGTAGTAAATTTATTACGAAAATATAAACATTTTCTAAACTAACTGATCTCAAGAATTACTGCAGACAATTGGTGTGAATGAAATAACTGAACATTTGAATAAAGGCCTCTCATTTTTTAAAGGTTAATTTGAAAAAAATGAAAACATACTACTGAAAAATACCCTCATTTAAAATAATATTTCCATAAACATTAATTCAGATATGAAAGAAATAGACATCTATATTTTTCATTAAATATAATTGCAAAGAAAGCTTTCTAATTTGAATATGTTTTCCAAAATCAATTCAAGAAATCGTAAGAAAAACTGTAAGTGATGAAAATTGTTTTGGATTGCCAGGACTTAAGATTGAAACAATGAAAGAAAAAAAGAAATTTAACACAGGTTTGAAATAATAAAATAAGCTTTCAAGATAATTAATTTTATAAGCTTTAAACAACCCTACACATTTCAAAAAATCCTTACTACAAATATAAAAGGTTTCCTTATTTTCACACATACTACAAAAATGTGACTGAAACAACTTTGAAAAGTGAGTATTTTTTTTAATCCAATAAAATACTTCCTTATTTGAATAATCAGAGACGTGCAAATGAAACAACCAACAATGAAACAACTTTGCATTCTATTCTATTGGAATATTTTGTTATAAAAACAAAACAAAAATACCAAAGAGAAGTAAGAAAAATTAGGTTTCTTTTTTCAAATAAGTAATATAAATATTTTTATCTACACACTGGTGGTGGCGCATTCGGTTGCGACCAAACTAACGTTAGCGAAAGTGCAGCAACCCTAGTTCGGGTCAGCAGTCGGATGGGTGACCGGTACCCTTCACCATTGGGATGCAATTAATGGTGCTTTAGAGTGACGAGGGCGATCCTTTAAAGTAACAAGCTCATTTACACACACACAAATACACAAATAACACACGGCGGAAGGACCACGTGGTCGATAGCCTAACACTACTACTACTACTATTTTTATCTTTAGTCTTTCATCCAAATTTAAGAGAATTGAAAAATTATTAAAATATGATTTATTTTATTTAAATGTGCACCTTTCTAAATACAAAAGTATACCATTACTTTAGGAACGACTTTAAAAAATACGCATGGAATTGACTAAATTAGCGAAGAAGCCTAGGTTTCTTTGATTTCATAATAAAGGAAGTGTTCAAAAATTACCTATATTACAATAATAGAATAGAATTTATTGAAGTACTTTATTAGCTAACATTAACAAAAATCATGTATCCAGAAACGGAATAATATCCTAAGAAATTTAAAGAGTCCCAAATTGGTCAAATTCAAAAAAAAAAAAAAATTCAGAAACTCATCTGGATAGCAAAACATTAACCAAAATTTATTAAACCTTAATCACATTCTGTGCGCGCTATTTTTAAAGGTCGCGGACCCGGACCCGACGTCTCGACTGGACATTCTATCTCCCGTACGACGGAAGAAGATCCGATCCAAGACGACGGGTGTCGAGTTCTCTCGTGCTTCTCCAAAAGCTCAATGTTGATAAACCTGGTAGGGCACACCGGGCACTGATAGTACTCGCTGTCTACGAAGCACTCATCTGTATTGGAAAGTTTGTAATCATTTCGACTAACGACTACCACTTTGTATATAGAATGATCGTCGACGGGACGTAGGATGTTTAGTTTTTGTTTGCGCGGTCTGCGCTTTCTACAGATAGTTGTTTTTATCTCTGGCAACGGAACCCTGGAAACAAAGGACCGCCATTACTATTTCAATACTCTGTGACCAGCGCGTTTTGGGCGCCAGATGAATTTGCGACTCGATTCTGGGTTAATGACTCAAATGCGATTATGAGTTAAAAGCAATTATGTGATTAACTTTTCTTTACAATTTGTATACAATTTTTATTGATAATAAATGCAGTCGTAGTTACACGCGTAAATATTTACGGTCTGAAATGTAGCAACTAATACCGTAATTACAAATTTATTAATAGATAAAAATGTAGCAATTTTTGAAGACATTACTCTAGCTTAAATAAAAGATAACTGTTTACACTAAACAATTTCTCTAGTTGTTATTACTTAATAAACTTTTTAAACAAATATATTAAATATTGTTGACTAATTAACCAAAATTATAAGATAATGTTTAGATTCATAAAAAATAAATCAATAAAACAAACAATAATATCAAAGCACCATAAATTGTATAAACTGTGTTGACATGAAACTGGAAATCAAAAGCTAAACACTATAACACTAAGTTTTCAAAATGTATATTTTGCTACAAAGATCAAAATAATATTTAAAAAGATATAAACAGACATACATATTTGGGTATTATAAAAGATTGCCATATTAAGAAATGGACAAAATTATGAAAATTACCAAGTTCAATTCAAAGACATACCAAATTAACTAACTAGTCAGATCTTCAAGGTAATGGAATAATCTAATAAATATAGGAGAATATCTAGAAGACTATACCAAATACAAGCAAAATAATCAAAATTAAGAAAAATATAAAGGCATTAAATTATATGGTTGCTATTTAATTAATGCTAAAATATAAAGAACTTTCATTTAAACTGAGTAGAGAAACAAAATAAATTTTTCAATGCAACATACAAGAGGTGAACATTTAGGAAACTACTATAATAAATATGATATATAATAATAAACGCCATATTTTCTGAATATGAGAAAAACATAATTCAGTTTATGGAAAGCCAACATAAAGAAAAAAATAATAGAGTAAAACTTTTCAAAAACTTTAATAGTAAAAAAAATAGAGTAAAAACTATTAAACGACGGGCATTACTCTCTTACCTTAATAAACAAGGATGTTGGAAGACATTACCAAAAAGTAAACATTTTTATTGTCTTACATAAATAACCAGTATCTGTAGAAAATAAATTTGTTTAGTATGTACATTAACCAAAGTTCTATGTTAAATACCAATTTTGGAGTATTGATCTATTTGTTTAGAAAAGCTCACCCTAATGGCAAACAAAGAGGATTTTGGAACTCGAATTAAATTGCTACATTTTTGGTCAACAAAAAATAATAATTTAAAGACAACTCAATTTATTTGTGTATGATTAACGCGCCCAAATATCTTACATAAAACATTTAACACTTGAAAAGTCGCTACATTTTGGCCGTTACTGCATGTATGCATATAAAAAATAACAATATAAAGTTCTACGTAATTTCACGGTTGTGATTGCTTTTCGTGTGATTGCGCAGGTATCTCTTCTGTCTAAAAGTCACGCCACACTCGTCACACGCAAATGGCTTTTCGTCAGAGTGTATTAATTTGTGTCGCTTCAATTCGTACTTGATGCGGAAACGTCGACCGCACACTTCACAAGGATAAGGTTTTTCACCGGTATGACGGGTGACGTGAATGAGGAGGGTAGGTCTCGTACGAAAACCCTGGTTACAATATGTGCATCTAAAGGGGAAGTAGTTTGTGTGCGAGCGGTTATGAACAAACAGTGAGGCCTTCTGTTTAAAGGCTTTGCCGCAGAGGTCGCAGATGTAGGGACGCTCGTTTGTGTGAATTCGTCGATGTTCTTCGACGTTTCGTCGCGTAGCAAACATTCGTCCGCATAAGTCGCAAGGATAGTTTTTGATGCCCTCGTGTGTCTCTTTAAGGTGTCTGACTAGACCCTGCGAGACTCTAAACTGCTTTCCGCAAAGATCGCACACGAACGGACGCTCGCCCGTGTGAATCCGCATGTGCCAAATATAAGTGTACGGCGAATGCAGGCTTTTACCGCAGGTCTTGCAGTTGTAATAGATCTTTCCTTCGACCACAACCTTAGCGTTGTTGATCAATTCTTGGTCGATCTTCGTGTGCTTCCTGCGCTCTTTCTTAACACTAGCCTCCTCAGTCTCAGTCGAATGTGCGGACTTCAAGTGCACAACCGCCTCCTCTTCACTAGCAAATTCCGCCGAACAGTACTCACATAAGTACTTATATGCCGCAGATTCGGAATCACCTAACTTCCCTACCACATCTGAGACCTCCCCGCCTTTCTCTTTAAGTAAGTTCGCTAAAATACTATCGTCTTCCGTGGGTTCCTCGCTTCGCGACCGGGCGCTTTTTTTCGATTTCGAAATCTCCGGGCCTGACCCATTTTTACTTAACGCCGATTCACAGAAAGCATTCAGACTTGCGGCATCCCACTCCGCCATTGCCCTGCGAACATACAACTCGTTTTATTGCCTTGACCGGAATTTACAAACTGCGCGGTTTTCATCTTATTTATTTTTATTTTTTGTTCAGATATATTTTACGCGAGCCACACAAGTCTGATTGCTTCCCATTCACCGGCCACAACAAGACTAGTTTCACAAATCACATTTTGTTCTGATTTTTGTATTCAAACAGTTATGTTTCTTGTTGTCGTTTTCGAAATACACCAAGTATAAACGCAAAAATAACTACTCTTAAGCCAAATTTGTAAATTAGTGTGATAAAGTTTCTTTTAAATAATTGAATTGAAGGGATTTATATTATAAATACAACAATTACACAAGAGGCCACGAACTAAAGAAGTAATATCAACATAAGCTCTAAAATTTTGCATTGTTGTAATATTTATAAAATCATATATCATATCATATCTTAGTTATGAATAAAAACAATTGTGTTTATTTTTAAACGTCATTAAATTTGGATAAGCAATCAAAATTAAAAACCAAACTGAATCTATTTACAAACATCTATTCGATTTAAATAAACAAGAACTACTTTAAAAATGTAGCAATCGCATTAAAAATATAAATCGCTTAAAAAAATGACTTATATTTACATTTTAAACAAATTAATGATAAAAAATAACCATATGCATAATCATAGAGCTTTGTGTGGATATACCAGTAGGGTTAATGAGAAATTTAAATAGTATAATTACTGGATAGAATCGTTAAAATAAAAACAAAAATGCTTAAGAAACAATATTTGATAATATAATAATTATTATTTGGTAGAGTTATATGTATATCTCATAGTAAAATAAAATAAAAATACTAGAAAGTTAATATACATAGATAATGATTTAGTGATGTGTTTTGTGGTGTAAAATTATTTTTTGTTTATTTCAAAACAACCATTTAAAATCCACAATGAACTAACTGCTGTTCTGAAATAAATTATTAAATATATATTATAAAAATACATTGAATTTCCTCTGGTGCATATGTCAACGCACCACCCAGTATAAGGTATTACATGAATTCCATTCATTAAAAGAATAATACTTAACACTTTCTTCATAATTATTTTGCTAAGATGTTCACCTGAAGTACTATGTATTATTAAGAGCCCATACACAAAAGTGCAAGCCAAATAGTGTAATGCAATAGAACAGTGTGCATTTGCAATAAGGAAATTGAAAAAAGGAACATAGAATACTACAATTAAATTAATCCAGAATAAAAATCTATGTGGCTTAAGCATATCTGAAAAAACGATAAGAAAAGAATTTGTAATATATTTATTTCTAAACTGAAATTTTAACAATACAATCAAATTTAACATATACTGGTTTCTTTTTTCTTAGATTTTTTATGCATATTATTTTCACACTGTTCTGAGCAGAAATCTAGTAATTAAAAAGTAAAGAATAAATTGATTAAAAGTATTCTAAATAATACTATTATTGATGCTAATATAAAATAAAGGACTAGCTTTTATGACCACCACTTAATAGTATAGTTTGCTTAAAACAAACAAAATTTAACATTTTTAAACAAGTGAGTATATATTGAAAAAATTAAACTAAGTGCTATATGTGATTCTTCTAAACAGAATAGTTATAAATTGCAGGATTTTAAATTTAAATTAAAACTCTACATTTTTAAACCAAACTAATTTATTTAATAATAGCATGAAGCAATTAATATTGTTTCTTCTGCAAATATTTATTTATTATTCCCGTTTATATCTAGTAATTATACCATTTTCTCTTCACATTGTTCTTCTAATATCTCACTAATTATACAAAATGACTCGAATGTTCCTTCATATTTTCCCAATAACACCCCCTGGGAAAATATCATGGAACACTATAATACATTTAAAAGGTACTCACTCGGTGTCGTCCGAAGGGCCAGGTATGGGCTTGGTTTCCTCCTCCTCCTCATCCTCGTCATCTTCATCGTTTTCTGGCTCGTAGTCATCGCCTTCTTCGGCATCCATCATTTCCGTTTCCTCGTCATTATATTCCGGGTTTTGTGGTTCCGGGTCAGGTACGGCGGGTATCGGTAGTGGAATAGGTTTTTGTGGTTCGGATAAAACTATTTGCAACTGTTTCTCCGCTTCCACACATGTTAGTACGAGCTCGTGGAATGAAAGGAGGGTCGTGACACAGGTCCAACAACAGCATAATGACAACTTATCTTCTGGTGATACTTTAATGGGGAGGTATTCGTTGATTCTGTCAGATAATTGGTTTGACAGGCCTTCAGTGCTGTATATTTCGACAGATCTTTCTGGGATGTTTGCACATAACCGGCAGGGTTGTGCTTCCAGAGGTACTTCCGTAGCTAGAGGCGGTTCAGATGTGCTCGCATGGGGTATCGGGTCCGGCTCTGTCTTGATATACACACCCTCCATTTTGTTACCTGCAAACATAATTTTTTTAAAATTTGTAAGTTGTAAAGAATTTGTAGAGCACATATTTGGACTCACATTATATTTAAAGGTCACGAAGGCAACATATAAGCTTAATTGAATTTATGTAGTAAAGTGCAAAAAATAGCAGAATTGAACTATAGTATGACAATTATACTTCATGATTTTAAAGAAATGAAAAGAAGCCTATAACCTATAAGCTAATATACTATTTCACAATTAACAGTTTGTTAACGTTAACATTCCTAATGAAAATCATATCAATCCTAGCAAACAAAAGAAAATTCAAGATACTTGTAACTACAGAAAATATGTAACCTAATCAGTGACATCTATTACGAAACCCAAACATACTACGAATGTAACAGAGAAATAAAACAAAGGGTTTAGTCACATACAATAGAATGGCAGTTACTATCAATGAAAATTTGTTTCCAGGGCACAAAATATGGCTTGCAATATATTGTTTGTAATAGACGTCATAACATAATAAATTGACGAATTGGTTACATAGAAAAATTACAGAAATTAAATTATACATAAAATGTTATTATATACACTACTGCATACAACGATTTCATTATCCTAAAACAGATAAAATAACTATACGGTTAATGATCACTCAATCAGGGAACCATTTCAGCAGCATTCTATAGAAAGTAGGAAATTCCATGACTTTTAATGATAATGAAGATCTCGTGTACAAAACCGTTGGCAGAAATAAATATCTGTTTGTTAATGAATTATTAAAATGACAGAGACTTTCAGCTCTGGTAACGATTTCGTACAAAAGTCGTGAAACTAGGATATGTTTCTATTTAAAGGAAGCGCATCTGGTGGAATTGAAGAATTAGATGAAATGCCTAAAGTATGCAACACAAACACATTATGATAATTTTAAATTAGCGTGCAGCTGCACAATACAGGAAAGAGACTTTAAATTATCTATACAGCCTATGTTTTGTTTTTACCACCAAATTTAAGTCTGGTATATCTCCCTACACCAAACAAAGAAGAAAAACAACACTACAATTCAAACAAAAACAAACAACATATTGTTCAATTAGCATTATAAGTAATCGATATAGCCTAATACAATAATTACTGGGTTTCTGCAAAGTGATTAATAAATTTTGGTACTCAGAAGTATTTTTTTTATTAGCAACTGTACTTCATCAAAATACAAAAGCAATGTATAATATTAAGGCTTGTTTATAGAAAAGCACTTGGTTGGTTTCACAATTTTTTATGATTTATTCCGACTAGTTTCGATTTTCACATCATTATCTAGGAATGGTACAGAAGGTAAAATATTTTTGCTTAAATACTAAAATACATACACATGATAAAAGAGAATCAAATTCAGCAATGCATAATAATTATAATCTTATTACAGTAAAATTAACCTCAAAAGAAAGCTATATTAACTGAAATAATAATAATACAAAGAAATATACGTCATAAACCATATTTTGCATTTATCGATTAGTTTAGATCTTTAGTATATATAACAGGGGGTGCAGGTGGATGGACGACAGTGCGAGAGTGACATATGACCTATGGTATGCGTTCGTGATGTATTAGGCGATCAGGAGTTATGAAAGATTGGAGAGAGAACAGTGTTTCTTGAAGCAGATGTTGAGGTGGAAAAACCGACACTTGAATAGTTACTGCTTCAGGAAACTAACAAAATGGCTAGATCAAGGGGTGAATGTAGTGGATTGGGTGCATGAGAAGCCGAAGGAGGTGAATAGGCAAGAAAGACAAGGATGTGTGAAGAAGAGTGGATACAATGGGGAATGGCAGGTACATGAGAGGAGGCAAAGGTACCTGGGTGATAACTGCTTCAGAAGAGAGGAGAAGGTGACCTTAGGAAGGGACAGAGAAGAGAAAGAGAGAGAAAGAGGAAGAAATGGATGGGCGAGGGATGTGGAGAATGCCTACATGTCCTCGCACAGCATAGGATATGTGAAGTTATCTGGCAGAAGAATGGAGTAAAAGAGGATTGGGTGGATGGTAATAGAAGCGTAAGAGGGTGGATGAGAGAAGACGGGGGGGGCAGAGTAAAGATACTGACGAGACTGGGACAGGAAAGAGGAATAGGGATGAAGAAGACAGAAGTTTTTAAGTCATGTATTATATTATTAACTCTTAGTGAAAAAACTCTTTATAGTGCATTTTTTTCAAACCCTAGAATTTTTTAAATGTATTTATTTAAACTTTCCAATGTGTAATAAAATCTTTTCTTAAGTGTAATTCAATTTTTCTTTATAAAGTGAAATACTCTTTAGTCTTTCTCTATATAGAGAGTCAACTGTATATAATAAAAGACTCAATATTATTTCTACAAGTAATGCCTTACCCAATATCCAAATAATCATTTTACATCAACTATGAAATAAACCCATTATTCTCCACGTATGTGAAGTACACTTGACCAGTGCAAAAATTTCACGATTTATGCATTCATTATATTAGTCACGAAGTGTAACAGTCAAAATATTTAAGTCCTAAACATGCTATAATAAGCAAGTAAATAATTAAACATTACTTCATTGTATTATTTATTTTACCTATTTATGTGTATCTAACTGATTTTAAATTATATTTAAATATATTTAAATATATCAAACTGCAGATTTTTACATTAATTAAATCGCTTAATATTTGCAAACCAAATTTGATAAAAACTCTTTCATCAACTCCCTGATAATATATAATGAAAGAATTAAAATTCAATAATGGTTTCAATACATTTTTTATGGTATATTAGAGAATAGTAATTTTTTTTGACTATTAGAATAAAAATATTGCTCGCAGGTCTTAATTAAATAGGATTCAATTTACAAAAGAAGGCATAATTAATTGAATCATCCTTGAACTATTTTATTTACTTTAACATTTCTAGAATTAAAATGAGCCAGTTAACAAAAATACGATAACCTGAACTTTAAAAATCATCAAAATATTTAATAATTGTAAACGCCTAACACAATTTAAAAACAAAACTCACATTAAGTAAATTGCAAATGAACACACAATAAAAATAATCATATTTCTAGAGTTGGCATTGCCTAGGTCAAAAAAAAAAAAATTCTAGAGTTAAATGTTCAACAAAATGAGCTCTCTTCTTTCAAAATTTGGACTTGGAAAATCAAAATAAAAAAATACTCAGAAATATTAGAAGTGTGTTTCTTTTTACTTGTAGAATTCAGTCAAGAAAAGTTTACATATTTATTTATTTATTGTTTGCTTTGTTTCTCTTCATAAGTTAATCAAAAATATATACCATTATAAATAATATAACTAAAATTTTAATTGAGCTTAGTGGTGTACCATCTAATACTAATAATAAGACAACAGACAATTTTAAATTTTGTTAAAAAAATTCCATGCAATGGCAAAATAAAATATCAAAATACCAACTATAACAATTAGCCCAAACTATTGGAAAAGTATATTTCCGGAGTTAAACAGTCAACAAAAGAGTCGAGAGCCTAAAATATTTTAATCATCTAAAACCAGTAGATTGAAAGTTTGAAATATTTTTGGGTTCTATCTCTTGAGAACTTTTAAAGGAAGCAACGATTGTGAATTCAAAAAAGTTTTGGTGAAACTTTCCAAAATTCAGAATTTAAGGTCTGTTTTATATTTCATAGTTAGAAATACCACCAGTAGAAATTCCACTAAGAATCAATTTACAAAACTGACTAGACATAATAACCATCCATTAACATATTTTATATAGATTTGGCATTTCTAGATTAAATGGAAAATCGTTACAGGGTGCGCCGGAGAAACTTACTTATTTGAAAGGTCAATAAAAACAAAAGTACTTCAGTTATTGTTTTAATTCTTTCTTTATTTGAGAATACAATATCCCAAGTTTTTTTTCATACAGTTTTGAAAACTACATCGGTTAAATGGCGACCCCCATTGTGCATGCACTGATTAAGTCGATTTTTGAAGTTCATCTCCACTCTTCGCAGCATATCAATCGGTATGTTGGCAATGGCGTGAACACCGCGTGAACTTCACCAGAAGCCACTTTATTGTAAACGAGTTACTGTCTGGTGTGCGATATCAGTAATGGGAATAATTGGTCCTTATTTTTTTGAAGGAAACGAACGCGCGGTTAACGTGAATGCAGCAGGAACATGATCGAGGAAGTTTTTTTTCCAAGCCCCGAAAAAATGAACGTTAGAGACGTGTGGTTTCAGCAAGATGGAGCCACAGCACCCACAAGCACGAGGCTCAATGGATTTGTTACGACAACATTTCCCCGACCGCCTCATCTCTCTCAAAGGCGATCTCCCATGGCCGGCACGCTCTCCAGATTTTGCTCCATGCGATTTTTATTTATAGGGTTATTTGAAATCCCTGGTTTATGCGGATCGACCACAGACCATAGCTCACCTCAAGAACAACATTCGCGACGCCATTGCCAACATACAAGATGTACTGATTAGATAGAGAAATCGAAACACTTGTCTGCAGATGATTATAAACTTAATTGTTGGATTATTTAATTACTTTTGCTATTTTATTTTTAATTAAATAAACATAAATTCATTTCTTGTTCTAAATTTGTCATACCATATTCATTCACAAACTGTTTAATGTATACTCAATTATTTTTTCCAGAGTTATTTGTTTTCGTGTTTTCTATTATTATTTTATAACTCTTATTCATCCACCTTGAACGCTAGAACAATCATAACCCTTTTGATTAACCTTTCCAAATCACAAGACATTAATGGACATTTATTTTCAAAATTTATTTATTTGCCGAATTTAAAGGGTGAAATTATAATAATAGGATATTACCATTAACCAGCGCAAGTGGTTAATGGTAATTAACAATTTAACTTTCGATAGTCGTGCCGCGCTCTACAATATAACATACGGCAACATTGACGTACGTGGCACGTCTTTATAGCGCAAGTGGTTAAGGATTAACTAATTTCCCACCCAGATGGAAAAGAGGAATAATTGTATGTATTCATAAAAATGGTTCTGATCCAAGCAAAGTCTCCAGCTATCGCCCCATCACTCTTCTTCCAGTCCTAAGCAAACTCCTTGAATCTATCCTAAAAGAAAAAATTAACCAGTTCCTTGACAACTCCATCCCTGAATACCAATTTGGCTTTAAATCCCAACGCTCAACCATACTACCCCTATCCATTTTAACCTCTAATTGTCAGGTAGCAAGAATAGAAAAGAAACACTCTGCCATACTCTTTCTAGATATACAGAAGGCTTCCGACTCAGTTTGGCACAAAGGCTTACTATATAAATCAATGCATCTAAACCTTCCACCTTACCTAATTACCCTAATGTACCAATTTCTTACTAATAGATCCCTTCAAATCAAAATAAATAATTGCTTCTCATTTATATTTTATCCCAACCAAGGTCTCCCTCAAGGCTCTCCCCTATCTCCTCTGCTTTACAACATCTATTGCCATGATCTCTATAACCCCAATCCCAATTTTTTCGATCCCTCAAAATACGTTCTTCAGTTTGCGGACGACACTGCACTAATAGTCCACTCCTCTTCTCTTAATAATGCTATGTATTCCCTTCAACAACTTCTAGACTCCATAACAGCATGGTTTAAAAAATGGAGGATATCTCTTAACCCAACTAAAACCCAATTTTTAATCCCATTTCACAGAATTTCCACCAACTCCCCGTCATTAAAAATTAACAATAAAACGATCCATCCAGCTCCTACCTGAAAATATTTAGGAATAACAATAGATCAAAATTTACATTTAAATTCCACTCCCAAATAATGAAGTCTAAGGTTTCAGCAAGGGCAAAACATTTCAGAGGTCTTACCTACAAGACCGAGGGCATAACAACATTAAATGCAGTCAAAATATGCAAAGCTATATGCCGGCCCTTGCTGGAATACGGTCCAATCCTCCTTTCCCAGTCTCCACTATCAACCATCAAAATTCTTTCAGTAGCTGAACGCTCGGCCCTACGCACCCTCACTAAACTCCGTCACCCAAATAATCCTCTCCACAATCCGTCAAATGAACTCCTTTACGAATCCACAAATATCATCCCTATCTTCGATCGCATACATTACTTATCCGCGAAAATAGCTTCCCATCCATCTAACTTCAACATACTTAAAAAATATTGTACTCGTCGAAATCCCCTTATCTCCCTGAAATTTAAACACCCCACAGAATCTCTATTCGAGAAAATAAAACCCTATAATAACAACAATTAACTTGTCTGTCAACAAACATTTATATTATGGGCAGAAAGACCGACGGGTCGATAGCCCATTTACAGATTGTATATATTATATATAAAATATATCTATGTTATTATGTACAAAAAAAAGTCTGTAAATAAAGATTCTGTATATATATACAGGGTGAGTTTTTTTCGATGTTCTCTATGGGGATCTCGGAAACTATAAGAGATAGAGAAACGGTTAAATGGGGAAAGAAGTGTAGATTTACGAGACGAATAAAATTCCACTTTCAAAGTTTTCAAAAAAGTCAAGGGTAACTAGATATTTTGAAAAATGTAAAAAGTGTCAATTTTTTCAAATCAATATATCTCGGTTATTATAGAAAAAAACTGTAAAGGACAAAGTTTTAGATAATTTTATGCAGATTAATAAAAAATAATCAGAAAATTTTTATCGCCATTATTTTCCGAGATATGACGCAAATTTACATTTTTTTAAAGGGAAACCATAGTTGGCTGTGACCTCATTCAAAAGGTAATTTTTTTCTCTTTAATCCAATATGGCATACGACATAGTTATTTCTAAAAATGAGTGAGTTATAGTCATTTTAAATTTTATTATAAATAAAAAATGGGTAGCCATGAAAAAGGTGAAATTAAAACAATTGAAGTTGTTTATAATATTAGCAATAATATAATATAATAACCGAGATATATTGATTTGAAAAAATTGACACTTTTTACTTTTTTCAAAATATCTAATTACCCTTGACTTTTTTGAAAACTTTGAAAGTGGAATTTTATTCGTCTCGTAAATCTACACTTTTTTCCCCATTTAACCGCGTCTCTATCTCTTATAGTTTCCGAGATCCCCATAGAGAACATCGAAAAAAACTCACCCTGTATATATATATATATATATATATATTTGTTACATTGAATTAGAAAATTAAGAATTATTACATATTGAAGCTATGGCTATTATACACAGCTTTATAAATACTATTGCATAAAAAAAACAAATATAAAGTTCACATTAACAAAGTATAAAGACCAATTGAATACTTTGTTAATGGCAACAAACCATTATATAGAAAGGTCCTAAAATTTGTGACAAAAATGAATAATTCACTAACAATCTTATAGTACTGCAAAAATTGTTAATATAAATTGATTGGAAATACTATGAAATATGTATAACCAAACAATAAACATATATAATATAAATGAGATAAACGATAAAATGTCAATAATGGTTAGTTATGTGGTTTGAGTGGAACATAGCCTTGAAATTTGAACTCCACCTGAAAGTCCTGTGAGGAAAATTTTTGTGATTACTGTGTTTTTATTAAATAGTTATATATACAAGTACTAACAGGACATAAGTTTAAATAAATAAATATAGAGAAACTATTACGTAAAGTGTTGCACTTTACTAAATTCAGTGGTATTTCTATTAATTTTGGAAATTGTCAAACATGGGACTATTTAAAATTATGAAAATAATAAGAAGCAAGTGAAATAATTAGATTTTCGAAAGCAGGAATAAACATTGTAATGCGTTTGATATTAACATGACATATTGCCAAAAAGAAGCTAGAAGAAATTTAATTGTTTATGATATATTTTCTTTTTATTCAAATTTAAATCACTTCTGTAAATAAATACAGTCGACACTGTCTATAGTGAAACTCTATATAGTGAAATTTTTTCAAACCCCAAAATATTTTAATGAAATTTCATGTAAAAAGCACTGCATATAGTGAATCTGTAAAATAGGAACACTCTATATAATAAAAATTTTACCGGAATTTCATATATAAATTTTTATGCATTTATTGAGATTTTGGCTACTTCGGGTTTCCCATTTCTACCTAACATTAGCAGGAACTGAATTTTGATGGCTCACTGTTTTGAAAAGGTTCTTAAAGCGTGTATAACGCCTAACAGGCAAAATGTAAATCAAGTACAATAGATTTCAGTGAGAAACACGGGGAAGTACCCCAGGGAAACCCATTTTATATGTAGTCGATGCGTAGATTAATTCGCTAACAGATTCAAAAAATAGCTGATTATTTTTCCTAGTACATAATATGTATGTTGTTTAGCAATTTATTGAGACTACACAAATTTTAAATGTACATATGTATGTATGTATTAACAGATTTTGTATTATGTATTCTTTTTATTTCGTTTAGCCCTCTACATACATATGTAATGTGTACAGTATGTGCATTATGTACATGCTATCTATTTAAACTTTTAAATGTTTAATAAACTTTTTTAATAAGTAATTCAATTTTGAAATTTTTGTTTCTCTTTATATAGTGAAAAACTCTATATAGTGAAATTTCGGTTAACATTTTGGCCCTTCACTATATAGAGAGTCAACTATTATATTCTTTCTCTCTCTTATACAACATAGGAAGTGATTAGATTTATTTTTAATGGCAGAATTCAATAATTTGTTTTTAAGCATAGAGAGGAGTGAGTACAATGAGGGATATGGGAGATGGCAGGTGCATGGAAGAAAGCCGAAGTATTTAGAGAGCGGAATGGGGAGAGAGGATAAGGTGACAATGGCAAGGGCGAGGTGTGGGTCAGATGAAAGAGGGAGAAAGTGGTAGATGGGAGAGAGTTATGGGAAGTGCGTTTTGTGTAAGAATGGAAGGGATACTTGGAGGCATTTGGCGGAGGAATGCGAGGGGGTGAGTGAAGAGTGGGTGAAAGGGTGCAGGAGGGTGACGGACTGGATGAATGAGGATGGGGCCAGGGTAAATGTGCTTAGGAAAATAGGGTGGGAGAGGGTTAGGAGAAGAGTGGAGTGAAGGATATGGAAGGATTATATTTTTTGTTTGTTTATTATTAGAATATAGTTTAGTAGAGTTTGTATATGTAATAATGCCAAATAAAGGTTTCTTTCTTTCTTTCTTGTTTTAACTAGTCCATAAGGTCACAAATTGAATAAATAAAGTGTATTAGTAAAAGAAATGGGATCTACAGTATCCATGTCTGTAACAAAGGGGCGTCCTGAGGGGGAGTTTTGTTCCCCACACTATGATCAATAGTGGTGGCTGGACTCCTGGATAAACTGTATAGAAAGGGCTTTATAACCCAAGGCTATGCAGATGACATCGCCGTAATAATCAGGGGCAAGCATGAAGGCATTCTTACAATCCTAATGCAAAAAGCACTGAATAGCATCCGTAACTGTTGTGTTCGGGAAGGACTAAGTATCAACCCGAATAAAACGATCATAGTTCCATTCACGCGTAGGAGGAAGCTGCACATAAGGGCTCCCTCGCTGAATGGAATAGAGATAAATTTCTCCAACGAAGTAAAGTACCTGGGTTTAATTCTGGATACCAAACTGAATTGGAATCAGCATGTCGATAAAATCATGACGAAGATCAGGTATTGGCTGTATAGAACGGCGGTGATACCCATTGTCACCTATGCTGCCCTAGTATGGTGGCCAAAGTCTACGTCAATCAAAACGACTCATGAAACTCGATCACAGCCACAAGGTGCTTGAACTCACAAGGAACGAGCTAAGAACTTTCACTGGACTCATGACAGGGCACTGTGCCCTCAGACACCATTTGTGGAAAATGGGAAAAGAGGAAAGTGGAAACTGCAGATTATGTGATTCGGCATATGAAACGACCGAGCACATACTATGCACTTGTGTCGCAATTGCTCACAAGCGTCTTTCACACTTCGCTAGGGACCGATTATCCCACGAAGAGGTGAGCAATATCACCCCCAAGAAAGTTACCAGATTCATGGAGGACCTGGGACTGATTGGGAAGTGATTGGTTAAGGGTAGAACAATAGATCTTTTAGGTCGCCGTTCAAGGGAGGCTAACACACCTCATTAGTACCCTATGTTAACCTATAACCTATAATAAAAGAAAAATAATAGTGAATTTATCAAGAAGTATAGTCCAGCAATGTCAGGCTGGCCAACGAGGAGGCGGGCCGCGCAGAGAGTGATATATGAGAATCGAAGCGAGAGGCACTTACATTTTTCCGAGTACCATCGAAAGCAAAAGTCGGGCGGTTTATTATCAGCATGCGTCCTGTCACCTTACTATTAAACTGCATGATAATTTTGTCAATGTCAATGCGCTCCGTATTATACTGATGCCCTTTCTCCTACCCTACGCCCGCCCATTTGCCACAGTGCAACTGGCCAGCCTGAGATTGCTAGACTATATTTCACTCAATGACCAAAAAACATCTTAAAACCATGACGCTACTTATGTTAAATTTCAACATTGAGAATATTTTTATATAAAAATCATTTTTAATATCTTAAATCTATTATCTTAAACCTATCAAAATTAATTAATTAAATTGATTTAATAAACTATGATGAACAGGTATGTAGAGTATTACTAGAGCAGGTGTAGGTATTTAAAGAATGATCCTTCAGATTCAATGCAACAAATAACTCTTTTTTTAATTATTTTTATATTTGTAAATACATAATTCGTAAATAATAAAACACTATGGACCTCTTTAATTATTAAAGAACTTATTTTTAAATAACATTACAATGTACAAGTGTTTCCAACCCTTATTATTATATTCCAACCTTATTGTATTTGGTATGTAAAATAGATGAAAATATATTTTTCCTAACAATTAAATGTTTCAGTGACTAACAAGAATTATCATTTAAAAACTATTTTAGAGACCTGTAATAAGACTTCCAGCTTACAATGGCTGGGGTTGGGCAGGTCTATGAATTGTGGTAAGTATATAAGTAATTCTTTTTTTGGCAATGTTTCTGATAATTAATTATAAGCGTTTTTTTCCTGAATAGTATAATGTACTAATATAATTATCATATTTTCAGATGTGCACTGGTACAGATTTACAGAGTACAAATAGTGTAATAAAACATCAATTAATTGTGACTGTGATTATAATTTAATTCCAGAGAGTCAATCATATTATAGTACCTTTTTATTGAGCATTTCCACCATTAAAATAAAATCTACATACTATGGTATGACATATAAATACTTCTTTAAATTAAGGAACATTATACTGCAGCAAATCATAGTTTAGTTGATGATGTTAACAAAATTAGGTAGTGCATTTGCTTAAAATGAAAATATCGAAGAAAATATGTAGTTACAAAACATACAACCTACAAAAAGTGGTTTTCACTTTCATATGACTTTTTCTATCAAACATAACCTTGAATTTTTGTTTATGTTTTGATTTTCCACGCCGGTTTCGTCCAATTACATTTCCGATCACAGATAAGAAGTTAATTACCTTATTACCAGCTAGATTAAGGATGTCTAAGGGCGTGTGTTCAAATCAGTTATTAAAAAAATGAACAGTGGGTAGAAAATCAATACAGCAATGGCAGTTTAAACAAGTTATACAACACAAACCAGGGCTGGTTATTCTGGTGACTATTCATTGTGAGTAAATGCCGGTAAAAAGCAATATAGTTCGAGAGACGTAAATATACAAAGAACTATAAAATGTTGAAAGTGAAAATGGAGTCAGTTGTTAAAAGGAAATTCCAGTTAGAACATCCGGCCCTGGTTCATGTTGTTAAAGTAGAAAGGGGAAAGGAGTTCGTTACCTCATTAAACGTCTTTCCTATTGTAATTTGGGAGTTTTGAATATATTTAAACCAGAAGCACGAAGTACACCAACGAACGGCAGGTCTAGGTAAATGGCGTTGGTAAAATGGCCGTTCACCGCCTCACAGCGCAGCGCACGAATTTAGCCGAGCGCGGTACTTATCTGTCACATAGAACAGTCCACACATCAAAAATGTCCTCCTAACAAGACCAAAAAAGCCGGAAATTTGTTGCCCTTGTATTAAACGCAAATCCACAAATTCAGAATAAGCTTTCTGCGGTTTTAAACACCTCGTAAACACGATACGACACGTGACCCGGAACGCTGTTGTACACAAAACAAAAAAAGTACACCCGGGGACACATATAGTTATTTATCATCACTTTAGCGCTCTGGAACCACCACACTTTAGAAGAACGGGAATGTTTTCCAAAAACACACCGTTCATTGGACTGTTTTCGACGAAAACCCGCGCGATTTACGAAAAACCACTGACCGAGCGCTGTGAGGTTAAGAAACAGACGACGTTTATGGTGGAAATAACAGCAAAATAACGGCGCGGTTGGCTTCCTCTTTTGTGCCCAAGGAGGGGATAGCGGTCTGATTGGTCTAGAGAGCGCGGGGAATTTATATTCAGAAAATTGTAAATTCTACTACGAACAGTTTTTTTAAAATTGATTTGCAAATTTAATATATTTAGGATTAGTCAATGCTAAGTATGAAATACCATGGTCATATCATATTAAATTATCTTCACCAAAAATTTTATCCATATCCTTCCACTGTTGTGTTTTCTTCACACATCATTTCACTACTGAAAATCTTGTCTTTTGAATGTCATATACTTCATGTTATTGATAATTCTAACGAAAAGTGAAATGAGTGAACCGGGTTCACTACTAAAGAAACAGCAAACTGCACTTCCCGTAATATTTTACTTGATAAATCTCGAGAAAGGTATCGATTTGTTTACGAAAAATTTATGGTTTGGAGGGAAAAACACTTCACCACACTATCACATCATCTTGATAAATTCTGAGAAAGGTATTAATGTATTTACAAAAAATTTATAGTTTGCAGGGAAAAAACATTTCACTACATTAGCACACCATCGACTCTACCCGCAGCAAAAGGAAACCCAATTGTCAATAATTATAATAATTGTGTTATTAACATTTATCTTAAAAATTAATACTTTTGCACATTCTAATTTAATATTAAACTAACTTCAATAAATAAATAAATAAATAGTGTAAATACAAAATATTTACATCTGAAGCTGGTGTTGTATGAACAGTGGAGGAGAGGATAAGGGTTTGAGTGGAAAATCACCTGCAAGCGTGAACTTCGCCTGTCAGCATTGTGTTAAAATTATATGTATGTTTTTTATTCCTTCCATATTGTGAATGTCTCGTTATTTTCATTGTATATATTTAACCATGTATGATAAAGTTTAAATAAAGGTAAAGATACATTTCCTACTCGTGATGAAAATGTTTTCTTCGTTCGTGTAATTACTTAACTCGATGCCAAGCGTGAGCTATTTCTCTGTCACGAAAAAAAAACGGCTTTTTGATGTCTTGTTGAAAAATAAACTATTTTTATCAATTAGATGAATTAATTTTGATAGGTTTCATACAGTAAAGTTTAAACAAGATAATGAAGATGTAAAATACATCTTTGTTATCTTGTTTATTAAAATACAAGTAAATAGTATATAAAATGAAAGCTGTAATACTTGCAATTTTGAATGTGGGAATATAGGGTAATTGATATATTAATTACTTCTTAAAAAAAATCGATTTTGTAAAAGTATGGCCATTTATATCATCTACATTTTATATTTACTGCTTACCAAATATTTTATAACCATTTAAAATTTGTCTTGTGTAAACAAACCATTGGATTTCAACATAGATAGAAATTTCTTGACGCCTGTGGGTAAAAATATTTCACAAAATGTAATTTAAGCAGAAATATAACCTTAAACAAAAACAACCTAACAAAAAATTGTTAAATTATCATAAATATATTTTAATTACTTTCTCGATTTTTATTCAAAGTAAAGTTATTAGATAGGCCATTTCATTTTAATTAATATATTAAGTAGGAAGTAATTCTGCTGTAGTTGACTGTTAGACAAGTAAACGGTCTCATCAATTAATCAGACTAAAAACCTTTCTTTCTTAACAAATTTTATTTTATTTAATTTACAGATATATATCAGTGTTTTAATACTCAGTATTATTTAAATGAAATTAAAATAAAGAAAGGTATTTAGTGCTTTATTAATTAATCTAGTTTTTCTTCAGTCACAAAAATAAAACAGTTGCATCGATATACAAAAATATCTAAAGTAAAACTAAATAGTAGATTAAATAAATTCTTTAATAAAATTCATAATATTGCTTTAATAATATAAATATAAAACAAAAACAATTTAAAACTATTATTAATGTAAAAAATCATGTATAGGGTGTACCAGTAGAACATTTACAAACTTTCAGGAGAGATCGTCTAGGTGATATTCAGAAATGACTGGTGTACTTGAAAAATATTGTTTATTAATAAAAAAGTATTAAAGTCCTTTGCGTTGTAAAAAATTAATTAATAATTAGGAAAACACGAAAATATTTCATAAATCTACAACAATGAGTCTTATTAAGACTACAAAAGAAGTCACTTATTGAAACATGATACATTCAATGTCTGTCAAGGTATTAGCCAGAGAAGTAGTTGTTTTAATTTTTAAGTGATTTGTTCTGTAGTCTTAATAACACAAATTGTTGTAGATTTACGAAATATTTTCGAGTTAATCTAATTATTAATATTGTTTTCTCCTTTTGTTCGGGTTCTTTCTACATTGTGCTTTGTGTCATTACTTCCACCAGGATCGCGTTAACGACCGTGCATTGTTATCTGATTGACATAATCTATATGTATAGAGTACAGTACTTTCCTGAATGTTTTAACTGCTCTACTGATACACCCTGTACAAGGTGCACCTAATTAAACCACCAAAATCTTATTTTTAATCCCTAGATGGCAGTTAGTAGTAGTAGTAGTAGTAGTGTTTTCGCTATAGACCACGTGGTCCTTCCGCCATGTGTTATTTGTGTGTGTGTAAATGAACTTGTTACTTTAAAGGATCGCTCCCGTCACTCTAAAGCACCATTAATTGTATCCCAATGGTGAATGGTACCGGTCACCCATCTAACGGCTAACCCGAACTAAAGTTGCTGCACTCTCGCTAACGCTAGTTCGGCCGCAACCGGATGCGCTACCACCGGAGTGTGATGGCAGTCATTTACTTTATTGAATGGATAAATTTACTGAAGAATGTTTTAATTGTGAAATGATTTTTTCAATTTTGAGTAGGGCATATAATATTGCTGTACAATTTGTACAACAAAAGTAGATAGAAATTTACCACATACCAACATCAACTAAACCAGGAAAAAAATGGAAAAACATTGAATAAATAACTGATTAAAAGAATGGAAGATGTGCTTGACTACAGCAATCTTAATGTAGTGGCACAATAATTGAGTAATAACTTTGCAGAAACAATTCACGAGATTAGTACATTAAATTTATTAGAACTACTATTGTTTAAATAACAAAAGAAAAATGGTGTTGTGGCCATCTTAGTACTTTCCCTATTTTTACGCAAAAAAGCTATTCTTAATAATTTGTTCACTTTAAAATTGTCTACAATTATTTGTTATATAAATTTCTTGTAACTCCTATAGTTTATTAGTAATAGGCAAAAAAAAACTCAAAATTATTTGAACTTTATGAAAAACATGTTTTAATAAAACTTGTTTCTCATTCCCTTTAACTTTTGTTTTGTAATATTTTTCAAATTGAAAAAATTATAGAGAAAATACAAAAAAACGCCTCGAGTAAACATCCACTTCCAGTTTATGATTGTTCACCAAAAGCTTTTCAGTTCCAGTTTTTAAAGATAAAACCTTAAGTTTAATGTTTTTGAGATACAGTGCCCAATGACAGACATACACACACAGACACATTTTTTTTCTCCAGAAATTAGTGGAATGGACTCGGAGGATCAGAACAGATATTTCCGTTAATTTTTTTTTTTTAATTTCACGAAAACAATACTTTCCCTATATATTATATATAGGAAAAGTAATATATATTCTATAAATAATTTATTAATATAGTAATGGAATAATGGTCCTTTTTTATTAGGTGAAATATGATGAAATTTATTTCAATCTTATTTAGCATCAAATTCAACCACACATTTTAGAAAATATTCTCCTATATGTAATTTACCAACAGGCACACCACCTCACTATGTGTGATTTTGAAATCTAGGGACGTAAACGTGATTTGGTACATACACAACCTCATTGTGATAGTGATACATTATTTGAAATTATTAATAAACGTTTTTCACCTTTAAAATGTATTTGTGTACAAATTTGAAAAAATACGGAACGTTAAGTTGAAAAATGTATTAAAGTGGACAATTTTATAAACTGACTTGTATAAGCAGTGGTGGTGTCTAGCACTAGTAACTTCTATCCACTTTTATGACACTGATTTGCACTTTAACAATTTTGATATTACCGTTTTCTTTTAATTAAAACTTGTGAAATGAGTTCTATTTTTATAAGCACCAACTAATGGATAAATTTGGTGGTTTAATTTGAAACACCTTATATTTTGTAGATAACAAAGAACTACCTCTGTATAAAATATATATTTATATTGCCACCTCACTCAATAACTCCGATATACACAATTCTTCTCGTGCTTGTATAAGTTGTTCTTCAGCCCGAAATTGGACCCGCAGTACCTGCAGAAAAACTTCGTCGGGTCCAAGTGTTTCTTCAGGTGCTCTTCGAGGACTTCCGTTGTAGTAAAAAACGCCTTGCATTTTTCGCATTGATAGGGCCGTTCTAAGGTGTGAAGAACGGCGTGTTTGTTTAAATTATAAGCCTTGCAGAATCTTTTCTTGCAAATCTCGCACTCGAACTCGTACTTGTTGGTGGTTTCAGAATGCGTGCGCAGGTGTGACTTGAGACCCCCCATCTGTAGAAAGCTCTTACCGCACTTATCACAAACAAAGTTTTTAACGCCGCTATGTAAAGTTACGTGATTGTTGAGATAGTTTAGTTTGCGAAATTTCGCGCCACACTCTTTGCATTCGTATTTTTTGGTGTCGCTATGCGCAAAAGACATATGCGAGGATAATGTTTGTCTATGGGAAAATTTCTTGTCGCATTTTTTACATTGGAATAATTGCGCCCCAGTGTGTTTGGTTTGATGATTGATAACAAATGAAGCTCGTGTAAAAAGTTTTGAACACTCAGGGCACTTGTAAAGCACCTTGTTGAAACCGTCCACAACCCTGCATCGCAGCTTCATCAACTCCCAATCCCTCCACTTCTCCTCCTGCGACAGTGCTTTCGGTTCATCGGTATGTACGTTCCAGATGTGCGACTTCAAATTTAAATCGCACTTGAAGACTTTCCCGCACTCGCCACAAGTTGACGTTTCCGGCTCCACTATCAGGTGCGATTCGTGCTTCCTCGCCAGATGACTCTGCAAGCCGCGACTAGTCCTGAATTTTAGGTTACACACATCGCACACGTGTGTTGCTTTGGGTGTTTTCTTTTTTGAAAAATCCTGGATATCAAGGTCCTCCTCCTCGTCCTCATCATCTTCTTCCAAAGATGCATTTTCAAGAAATTCTCTATCACCATCCCAAGGTTCATCTTCTTCTCCATATATCACTTGATTTTCTGAGTCGACCTCACATTTGAGTACAATCGATGACCTGAAAAGAAGATTCATAGTAGTAAAAGAATAAACAAAACTAAAATAAATATGAAATGACAAACAACAAGAGGACCTTAGAAGAGAATTAAAAAAGTTCTGAGTAAACAATTTTAGGAACACCCTGTATAGTATGGTTCCGATCAAAGTGACAAATTGCCTAAGGAATTTACTTGATGTTACTTTAGGCTGTACCAAATTGCAGCACTAGAATATTTAGAAAAATGGGTTAAAATTTCTTAACTTTGATGGCTGTATCTTGGTCCTTTGAAGACTATTATAATAGTATATGTGGTTAATTTTATTCTCCGAATCACAGAAATACACTGTATATTAATAGAATTAAATATAAAATCATATTTCTTATTATTTAAATGAATTTTGATAATAAGATATAAAAAAATCAAAAATTTTGAAATGAGAAGACCGTGATTAATGCTGTGAATAAATAGTGTATATACGTGTAGATAATAGTTATTTAAGGTACAAGTGTAAAAAGTGATGCTTTATTATAAAGAAACTTTTTACACGTGTGCCTTACAAAATTTTATCTTCGATCGTAAAGGATAAAGAATATATTCTTATGAGTAATATTTTAATGTCATTTCAATAATTCAATTAATGAAATAGTATATTACACTACAAGTGGAGAAAGTACGTGTTTTGCTCACGCGTGTACCAATTTGCACACGAGGCGACAGCCGAGTGTGCGAAG
The DNA here is from genome assembly GCA_963969525.1 of Ontholestes murinus. Taxonomy (NCBI): domain Eukaryota; kingdom Metazoa; phylum Arthropoda; class Insecta; order Coleoptera; family Staphylinidae; genus Ontholestes; species Ontholestes murinus. The sequence goes on from OZ018387.1 coordinate 48,515,222, forward strand.
GTACACAAGTGAGCGAATTCGTTACTCCACGAGTGGTGTATTACGTTTTGTTCAATCCTGCCGAAAATTCATTTTAAAACGTAGGTTCAAATAAAAGAAATGTATTGCGGCTTTGCGCGATGTGCCGTGCCCGGCCCGCTTTAAAATCTAGTGTCCCGCTGTGAGCGACGACAAAAAAAGACAAGCGGCAATATAACACGATCGTCTACGTCATATAAACAACACAATCGGCGACGCTAAGTAACTTGTACCACTTTTGTCTGTAATAATAGTTGATATTCAATAATATATATAAAGTTTCGGCAAACATCCGTAACAAAATATAATATTATTTTACAATGAGCGAAGTAGAATGGCTTAAGATTCACAATTTAAATATCATTACGGGTGAAGTTTTAATTGACTATTTTAATGGCCTTTTTAATGCAAATTGGTACACGCGTGAGCGAAACGCGTACTTTCTCCACTTGTAGTGTAATATACTATTTACCCGCAGTGCACTAATGAAAGCGTTACTTAGCAACCAGTAAACAAGTTGCACAAATGTCGGCCGCCATTATTATTTATGGAAAAAATGTTCGCTTTATTGTAATCGTTTCGACTAACATTAAAAGAAATCTTCAGAGTTCTTAAATCTGCCATTTGGTTTGTATTATATATTTTATTTATAGTTTATTAGTTATTTGTATCAATTAATAAAAAATTAAGTTTTTCGTCGAAAATTTGTGCTAATATATATTCATCTGTCAAATTTGACATTTCTGTGCAATAAAAACAGTTTGACATTACCGTGCAATAAAAACGTAAAAAAGCACTAGTGCTTTAAAAAGCCACTTTTACAATGAAAAATGATGCAAAAAGCGTCTACTTTCTGTACGATTGTAGATAAAAAAACAGTAAATCATAGCATAATTTCACTTCTAATCGAAATTACGATAAACATTATATTGGTGTCAAGTAGGTGTGAATAAGTGTAATAAGATGATAGCACATTAATGAATTGCAAAGAGATGGAAATCGGGGACTTTTAATGTGGTAAAAATCGCGTGGAAATTTTGATTAAATCAAGCAAAAGATATATGGGACCACCAAACAAAAATTATCGGAAATTCAAAAGAAGGTTGAAAAAACGTAGGTACTTCTTCATTTTGTTAGCCAAATTTCCTTGGCCAATTTTCTCAGGAAATTTGATGCGGCTGCAAATAGCCTGGGTATATAGAAATATTACAGCATTGATTCTATTTACATGGGCATATAAGGAATATTTTTCAAAAAGTATTCTGAAGTGAAATAGAATATGATCATCTGATCGCTGACAACAAAAACAAAGACTAATAACAAATGGTTGACATTACTTAGCAAGAAATGACATTTGTTCTGATTTTTTTCCAGGCATACTACATTTATTGGAAAATACCATATGAATAAGATTTATTATTATTATTTTTTCTGACATAAATATTAAATTAAAATCAACATATTGGGCGTTATTAGATTCAGAAAAATGTTTAATATATAGAAAAAAACAGATATACAGCCATTTAAAAATTTAAAGTTGATTATCATTTGTCAATGAAGTTAATTTTAAAAAAATATATAATTAATGTCATTTCGTAAAACTTCGGTGGTGGCGCATTCGGGTGCGGCCCTGAAATAACGTGCAGCCACGTTGGTTCGGGTCAGCAGTTGGATGGGTGACCGGTACCATTCACCATTGGGTGCTTTAGAGTGACGGGGGCGATCGTTTAATGTAACAAGCTTATTTTACACACACAAATACACAAATCACACGGAGGAAGGACCACGTGGTTGATAGCCAAACACTACTACTACTACTGCCATTTGATAGTATTTTCAATTTGTTTTTTAGTTGATTCAAATCGGTTAATAAATAACAAAGTTATGGTGTTGGGGTTTTTTATCGAAAACCTGGTATATATATAAACATACATAGTAAAAGTTACTGAATGGTTTAGCGCTAACCGATTAGTAGTGAATCCAGAAAAGTCTAAAACTGTGTTGTTCACCTTGCAAACAGATGTGGAACTGAGTTCTGCGAAATTTCTAGGGGTGCATCTTGACTCGAAATTAACGTGGAAAACGCATGAATGTGAACTGTCAAATAAGATTTGCAGTAATATTTATTTATTAAGCATGCTCAAAAATTCACTGCCTGAATTCTGCTTGAAATCGTCATACTTAGCACTGGTGGAGAGCCACTTATCGTACGCTATTTTGGCATGGGGTCACTCTTCTATAGTCACAAGATTATTTTTACTACAACGAAGAGCAATTAGAATTGTTTCTAATCTCAAATATAGAGACCACTGTAGAAGCTCTTTCATTAAACTGGGTTTACTTACATTACTGTCTCTTTATATTTTAGAATGTTTGTGCTACGTACACAAACACATTAGTAATTACACGACTCAAAGCCAATTACACGAACATAACACCAGATCAGCTAATTTTCTATGCCCAACTTATACCCGCCTATCTAAAACGCGAAATGGCATAAACTATTATGGTCCTAAACTCTATAACACGCTTCCTGAAAACATAAGATCAAAATTTAGAAAGGCAATTAAAGTCTTTTTAATTCAGAAAGCCTTCTATCAGATATCGGAGTGCTTGTCAATTGGTTTAGCAGATATCACTACCAATTAAATATCATCTTTTAATCATTTTACTAAGGGGTAATGTTCTTTTATATTTATAGTTTTTAAAGTGTCTGTAATGTCCTCTACATTTTTAATATTTACTACATTATCTTTAAGTTATATGTGTATTTTATTTATCTTTACAATAATTTTAATTTGTACATTTGTTAGTCTGTAATTTGATTATTATTTTATTTATACATTTTAATACATATACCTGTATACAAAGTTACTCACCTAATTTAATTTTATATTTATAACTATTTTAATATGTACGTTTTTGTATCACCAATTTTACTATACAACTTATTTTAATATGTTCATGTGTATTGTTTATTATTTAGTGTTCTAACTAAATTGCTAAGTAATTTCTATTTAAATATTTGCGGTTTTTCTTGACTTATGTAAAACTTGGACGAGTTCTGGCATTAATAAATTATTATTATTATTATTATTATACCAGTTTCCCATTAAAATTCCATTCAGACTAAGAACAAAATTTTGAATATGATCTCATCTAAGATGTATACAGAATTCTTAAAATTAACAATACAAGGATGACAGATTTACATCATAATTGGATTAAAATATAACTTACGTAGGTTCCACCACAACTTCTTCAGGACATAAATTACTCTCATCTTCAGAAACGATTTCTTCTTTTAGCACAATCTCCTCTTCATAAATAATTTCTTCATTCTGAGTTTCAATTTTCACCACACTTAAATCTACCTTATTCACAATGCCGTTTATCAACCTTTCACCATTATTATTCGTTTTCACATCACCTTCACCACAAGTAAACCTCAATTTTTTTTCTGAATTCACACAAACTTCTACAAATTCGTGCCAGGATGTCACAGTGCGGTAGCAATCCCAGCAGCAGGATAAAGGGAGGTTGTCTTCGGGAGAAACTTTTGTAGGCAGGTATTCGTTGATTTTCTCCGATATCCTATTTGTAAGTCCATGACCTTCGTATATTCCAACTGTTGGGGCATGCAGTTTTGCACATAAACGACACAGATGCTGTTTTTCTAGTTCGTAGGATGATAACTCACTTTTAGTTATTATTGTAGGTGCTTCCATTTCAGGGGACTGAAAAATACAAGATTGTGAATTGGTGTACCTTGAGTCTGAAGATAATTAATGCAATTAGAAGTAACAGCAATTGCAATTTTAATTACATATGCACTAGTCACCATTTGAAAGTACTATTGTACTATACAATTAAAGGTACGTGGGAAGTAGTTATAATATATAATAATAAATATTGCAGAGGAGTGCATTATATGTATATATATATATCCTTTCAAAATATTTACCGAAGTCCTCTCCAATTAAATTAAAAATAGTTTTCTCTAATTATACTACAATTGAACACAGGAACTGGACACATCCCTTTAATAATTCGTATATTTGGCAAGTCCATTTTTTGGTTAAAATGTTTGACTTTAAACATAGATAATCTAAATGCGAGTGACAAGATTATCTAAACGTTTTTGGTTGATAAAATATTGAGTTGGTATTACTTGATTTTGTCGTAGTGGACAACTTCAATATAGTGGGGAGCGGCGGCAAACAACTTATTTCAATGGAAAAAAAATTTAATATTTAAATTTTCTTATCCGAGAATCCAAACATTATTCCATAGTTTAACACTATACATTAAAGGATATATATATATATATATATATATATATATATATATATATTTGTTTATATTGTTTGAATAACTAGAGTAGTATCGTATATTGATTGATGAGGCTCTTATTTGCTGAAATTTCATCTTCAGTTTTTAACCGTAAAGTAAAAACACTTATAATTTTTATAAAACTTTTTTTAATGACATTAAAACGTCAAAACTTAAGTCCTGTTTTTATATGTATATACCGTGTGTCCCGTTTGAAGACGCATCATAGGGAATTCCCATATATAACATGTAAAATTTTCAATTGCAGTTTATACCTCTATTATTGAATGAAAATGATCATAATAAAATTAGAATGATTCCTTTACATACTAACGATATTTTGGAGGTTTTATTTTTGTTTCATCTTCATTTTTAATCAAAATATACCTTAAAAGTGTAAGCAAATATTTGATAATAAGATCCTCAAAATAGTAGTTGCTGTGAAAAGTCAGTGCTTGTCATCTAAACTGTATAACCCACAAATAAATAATTAAATTCAAAATGAGTGCTTACAACACAGAAGGAAAAGTTCAGTGCAGTTACAGATGGCGACTTCAAAGGCACAAATTCATTATTCTTGTTGCAACGAGTTAACTCAAAGGTACAATTGCCCGAAACAGAATTAATCTCTTCTTAGTATTTCTCATTTATTTTGTACTAAATTTCAAAACCGCATCAGGTTAAATTATAATTATTATTCTATTCCAAATTTAGAAAGAATGCTTATATAAAGAATAAACATAAAGTAAAAACGATGAATACTTTAATTTGCTTTCAATAAAAATAAAACTAACTACGCTATTTTTAAAACTCATGCCCATACATTAAGTTTTTGTGGATTTTCACTTCTTGATGTTACAATATGAAGAATGTTTTGAGACCATTGACGATTATTTTTAGAAATCTCTTATTCTCGTTACACTTTTCCATAATAATTGACCAAAATTTAGATCTTGAATCAGGATCCACTGTTCAGTTCTTTATGATTTTGGCTTTTATGGGGTCGGTAACTATAAGCTTACACTTGATGTTAGATGTACTGTTATCCTTGCAACACATTTGTTACAGTTTCTTCAGATTTCCTCCCCTTTATTCCTAACAATATGTTCATCGTTTACACAACCATTATCCTTAGGGCACTGGACAGGTTTCAAAATTTATACTAAATAAGTCACAAATGTCCTCCAAAACTAAATTTGATGATCTGAACTTTTTCTTTTGTGGTTATTTGTTTGTGGTTTAATCAATTTAGATGACATACTCTGACATTTCATAGCAACTACTATTTTGAGGATTTTATTATCGAATATTTCTTCACACTTTTTAAGCTATATTTCGATTAAAACTAAAGATGAAACAAAAATAAAACCTCCAAAATAATCTTAGTAGATAAAGGAATCATTCTAATTTTATTTTAATAATTTTCGTTCAATAATAGAGATACAAACTGCAATTGAAATTTTTACATAGGAATTCCCTATGATGCGTCTTCAAACGGGGACACACGGTATATATATATTACATAATTTTTAGTGGTAAAAAATAGTAAGTGTTAATTTAGTGTTTAGTTTATTTATTTTGCCTGAAGAAGGCACTGTATGGAGAAACAATTGTTGTAAATCTAAAGTCTTATTATAAAAACGTTTTTACTTACTTTTACTAAAAAAGTAAAGATGAGTTTAAGTTGCTTTAACGTTTTAAATTAAAACTAATTGAGTAGTATAATTACTTTGTATAATAATTGTTAAGAAAGAATCTATTCTTTCTATCGTTCCCTACGTATTGCTGATGCGATTCCAAATTCATCATTTGATTGTTTTTACATACAATGTATTTCTTACAACATGCAGGCTCTAATAAAAGTAAAATATCATGTATACAGATTAAAATATCTTTACAGTTGATTGAAATACAATTTTTCAAACAACCTTACTACATACTAACTAAAATTTTGCCAAGTTTGTCTTATCGACAAACATATACTAATATAAAACAAAAAAATATAGGATTCCAAAAATATCTGTAAAAAAGTAGACTTATTTATAAATACAAACTCAATAAAATTTTTGAAAACATAATTTATTAATTTTTAATCACATTTGTATGTTATATACTAAATGAAACATATTTAAAATTTTACAAAATCACATTTCTAAATCATCAGCTATCATCTATACACACATGTCCAAAGTTCTCTGTAGAAAATACTCTTAAAAAATGCAGTATACCACCGTCACAATCATCCCACTCAGTAAGTAAATACGGTTGAACGTTCCAACATACGAACTTTACGGAAAAATATGTACGCGTATATAATGCAGGATGAATTACCATGTTTTACTTAATATTTTTATTTAATTAGTCAATAAATATAATTGTACGAGTAAAGCAGGATGATCGTGTTTCCAACAGAATCGCACGCGCACCTAAAAGGTGCATAAAGTAATTCAAGCTTGGGTTGTTAAAAAAGAAACAGATAAAACCTGGGCATTAAATTCATTTCAAGGGAGGGCATAAAAACGGGTGTGTGTAAACTGAATTTATTTAAATGCATGTATAGAAAGGTTCGTAGAATATCACTCACACATGTCGCTGACCATTTTCTCCATGTCGATGTCTGCTAGATCGTTTTGTTCACTCTGATATCCATTCACCGGAGACTTTTCTGCTGATGGTGTTTTGGAGGGGTCTATTTCCATGCTAGTACTGGGAGGTGAAAGACCGTCATCTTCAACACCCTCTGGAGGTTTCAACTTCAGCAACATGCTCTTCAGTGTATCATAAACCTTCCTGAAAGATTCTAGAGTGGTAAACAGGTTCCTTTTGTTGCTAGTCCGACAAGTCCGTTTCTCAATGTTGTCATTTTCTATATCCTTAAGCCACTTTTCACATTGCTCCATAATTTCCTGACGTTTGATATAGAAATGCGCGTATATAACATCCTTAAAACAAGGACAGGGGTTAACTAACTGCTCCAACATCGCCCAACGTGCAGTCGCCTGGCATATGTTAGCATTATATTCTTTAGAACTCTGAGTGCCGGATGGCGTCCCCCTAGACCTTTCGTACCCCGGTTCGTTGAAATACGGTTCAGGCACTAATATTAACGACTGTATCGAAACCAACACTTGAAGGAAACTGGAGGTCTGCGCGTTCCATTTTTCTTCAGGCCTACCATGCCAAGTGTTTAACACGGACAAGCACACCTTGCCGTCATTGTACAAATTCGGGTTGAACCTAACGCTGTGGTGGCCGGTCGTCTCCAGATTTATCATCATGGGGGCAAGCGGATAGTCGGGCGGGAAGTAGACGTCGAACTCGAAGCAGCCGTTCGCGTAAGGCGTGTCCGCTGGGCCAGTTATTAATACTTTCATTATATCTAACCTATCTGCGTCGCATCGTACAAAAACTGAACTACTATGACTAAGTGGTAGACTAGTTGCTAGGGTTACAGCCTCCTGGGCTAATCGTTTTACGCGTGCAGGATGGGACGTGTCGCCCGCGGAACGAGCATTGCTCTCGTAATGGTGGGAGACGACAAACTTGTAACCACCTTCTGGTAATTCTTGTATCATCTCGTAGGTATCTTCAATGAAAAAATAAAAACAATATTAAGGCCAACTAAACTTTTAACCTTGGGTTCAGTAATAAAAGTCTTCATACTAATTAAATAGATGTGTTTTAAGCTCTCTATCGAATTCTAACATATTAGTTTATTTTATTTAATCAATGATTGGTTATGGGATAGAGTCAACTATGTTACTTACCAAACTGTAGTTGCTTCATAATTTTCAAATATTGCTCCTCGGGTGATATAGACAGAGGCCCCTCGATACCGGAATCCTTTGAACCGTCCAGATCGGTACCGCTCAACTTGTCCGTCGCCTCGCACACCAAAGTCGCGGTCAACTGAATGTCAGGCATCAGCATGGCCAATCCCTCATCTCTTTCGAGCTCCTCCAGTTGCTCGCCGATTTTGTACTTGTACTTGCCTGCTGACAGTTTATTGTTCGACCTGAAATCATCCAAGCCATCAGCAAAACACCGTAAAACTTTGTTAAAACGTTAAACGGAAACAAAAAGTAACTAAAACATACTTCTTGGTATTCTTTTGTGACTGAGCTGACCTGAGTTTGGACGCATATGTGTCCACACAGGTTTTCATATTCTTCAGGAGAGAGCTTATTGATGGTCCTTTGTTGTTGCCCTGCGGCAGTAACAGCTTGACCAACTGACAGCTGACAGCCATCGCCCTGAGAAGTTCTAATGCCGCCCGGTACAAAGGTATGTGCCTTGCCATGTCTAATACTGTGAATGATAATTGTTATTTGTAACATAACAATATTAAATATATGTATATGCAATAAATAAAAACTTAAATAAACAATTTAAACTGTCAATTAATAAAATGGGTTTATATGAGGTAGTTGTTAGTCTGTTTTATCAAGGTGAATATAATAGGGTAATATAAAGTACTACTTGATATTTTATATATTTTATTTTCTGGACCGGTTTCGAGCTTACATGCTCATCTTCAGCAGAAAAACGTCTAAATGGCTACTGTTATTTAATTTGTGATCCATTACCATCAAACATTTAGACGTTTTTCTGCTGAAGATGAGCATGTAAGCTCAAAACCGAAAATAAAATAACTACAATATCAAGAAGTACTTTATATTACCCTATTAAAATGGGTTTAGTTCTTTTCTTACTTTTCAATATTGAAAACATAACATACATTAGAATAATTTATTCATTGTATTTTCAGTATTATTTTTATATTACCTGAATCATTTCTTAGGTATGAACTTAGGGCTGGTATTAGTGCACTGTTTGATAAAAGTTCCTCAAAAGGAGGAGGAAGAACACGAGATGACAATTCCTCAACATCCTCACCACCTGGATTTATGTAACTAGATAAGACCTGCAGCAAAACAGTAACATGTTCTTCTTCACTGCGCTGTTTTAATAGAGCTTGCTCCACATTCCAACTCTGTTGTGTAGAGCCAGTACCAAATCCAGTGCCTATAATAAATATACTTAAAGAGTGTGCCTATTTTCACCTATGTTTACATACCTTTAGCCCAATACAACTGCCCCTTTTCATCTTTATTCTTATTATCCTTTGACTGATTACTGGACGTTTGATGGGTAAATATCCCCAAACAGGCCAGTAATAGGTGTACCACTCCAATGCTTATACTTAATCTCCTCAATACAGTTCCGTCATCTGTAGAGAGAGGCGTGGCATCATATAACTTCCTGAGAACTTCAAACGGTAATGTGGGCAGTGAATCAGCTACAGGGCTTTGGAAAATATCAGCACCTTCACCGTCATCGGTGACACCGAGAACCAATCTAAGTAGACACAGGGCTTTCTTCATATCTCTTAGGAGCACCTCCGCATAGCCAGGTAATCGCAGGAACAAGCCAAACGCGGTGAGAGAGTGGGGAGGGACGTTTTGGGTACAACCAGTAACTTTAGTGGGTGTGCTGGAACCTGGACCTTCCTCGATATCTTCATAAATATCATCACTTCCTGGAAGGAATAATTCAAAATTGTAAAATGTTATTTAATAATTTAAAGTAATTAACGTATAGAGAAAATTGTCCAGATAATAATTAATAATATTGAATTACTTACCATCTACTTTAATCCAATCTGACTCAGACTGATCAGTTGTAGCTTTCTCTGTAGGAGGACTTCGAATTGTTTCAGGATATACAGTGGGAAGATGCTGAGCTAAAAGTGCTAATCCACCCATTGAACTAAAAACCTGAAGTGTGCTACTTAGTGGCGTCTGATATGCCACTTGCAGTGTATTATCCATAGAGATTTCGTACATCATGTTACTCTTTATTTTACTGTTCTCATCTTCAGTTCCTACAAAGTTAATTTAAATATATAAAATATTTGAAGAAATAATAAATAATAAATTAGTGAGCATTGTGACTACGTTATGTTTTTGGAATGTTTTTTTATTGTAATGATGAAGCTAAAAAACTTACCCTTTACATTCTGACAGATGGTTAAATGCAAGCAGGTCAGATCACAGTGTATTCCCTTTTCTTCTACCATCCTCAATATCTGCGCAAGCGTGAGCGCTAGGGGCAATGGTTGATCCGATAAAGACGTGCACTTAACAACCCTTCCCTCGATAACATCAACACCGTTTTGCCCTTCAATAGAAACGTACCTTTTCTTTTTTCTAGGAGTGGATGTTATTAAATTCCTCGTGTCCTTTGCCCGTTTATCCTTTGCAGTGACACCGGCAGCAAGACTCAAATCAGAGTCAGCAGGAATAACACACCAAGTCTTCAAACTCTCAAGTTTATTAGTATAATTCTTTTTCGCTGGTGGTTGATCCTCCGTCTTCAAGCTGGTTGAGAAAGAAACGTAATTCTCCAATATATCGGCAATTGTTGTATTAGTCCCTAAATACAGTAGGGCACGGTCGTGAGTTTGTTTGAAAGCTGGATGTAGAGGAAGGTACGGGTGTAAGACAGTCGAGTTTTTATAAAGGGTTTCATCGGCTTTGATGCTTACAGGGATCTTTTCATTCTCTAAAAGCAACTGTAGAATAAGACGCCGTAAAAATCCGGAAATTCCGTTATTTTGCTGTACTATCACGTCACAAAGGACTTTTGCTAAAAGACTTTGGTTGTTGGGATGGCACAAACAGCATTTCGATAGGAACCTAACGCAAACTTCTTCGAGGTAGGTATGGTCCTCCGAGCGTAAACTCGATTTTTTCTCCTTTGTACCTTTGCATAGATACTGAAGCAAGGGGAACCAAAATTGCGATCCGTCCGTCGATCCTAACCAATCGCGCATCAACTTCTCTTCACTAATATCTGAAAAGAACTTCAGAATTGTGGTCACGTTCTTCAAGGAGCACATAGGTGCCTTTAGTTTCGATCCAGTGCAGTAATCAAGGATAATTTCGTTTAGTAATTTTGGCAAACGGGAATCCAGCAATTGTTGAATGGCAGTTGGTGATCTACTCACTAAAGCTATTGTTTCTAAATTTTCGCCAGAAAGATATAAATCTTCGATGTTTCTAATCACTAGTCTTTCATACCATTCAGAACTATAGACAAATGACCTTTTTCTATCATCTGTCATGCTCTCAGAATCCTTTCTGTCGTCTGAAATAGAAGCTCCATGATCGGTACTTCGATTCGGTATGAGTACGTCCATTTTTTGAAGAAGGAGTGGGAAAAATTCAGTTTTAACATAGCAAAGAGAACACAGCAGAGAATCTATGGAGTATTTAAGTGCTGTAGATTCTGATACGAGTTTACTGAAGTTATAGATGCAGGTAAAAAGATCGAGCGTTATCATGCTGGATAGGTCATACGGCACATTTGCTTTCTTTGCATCCCAAATAATAGAGGAAATTATGGATATGTAAGCAGGGCTGCAGTTTTCTACACTATTTGAAGTTATTGCCCGCTGGGCTACAGCTTGTAGCCAGTTTAGAATTAAGGACACTCTATGGGCAGTATCTTCATCCTATTAAAAAGAAATTGAATTATGTAATATTAATATATTAATCAGTATTTCTGATAAGGCTTCGGTCTTATGAATATCTATTCTGGCTATAAGAATAAATATTAAATTATCAAAATTAAAGCAACTGTGTGAGCAAGTAAACTAATACAAATAATAAAATGCTACTTCTTTGACACTTAACATGATTTTAGAAATAGTATAATTTTAATTACAGACATTTTTAGACTTACTTGATGACTACATATCCTGTAGAGTAACTCACACGCTGATTGAGCACCTGGAGAATTTAGCAGCAGTTTGCCACTTCCCAAATTAAATAAAACACTGGGTTCAGTAATATTGGGTCTGCTGTCCAGTAACATCATAATAGTTTGCAACCCATTTTCCTTGCTGAACAGACTCAACTCACTTAACACTTTCTCTAGATTACCAAGGTATAAAGCTGGTATATGTGTGGGAACCAACAACAATCCACAACATGTTGGAAGTAGATCTGTAATATCTGCTGCGTTTGAAATGATAATTCGTTCCAGGTCTGTGTGAGCTGACAGAGTGCAACAATGATGTAATAGTCTCAGCCAGCCTAAGCTATATCTGCAGTGTGATTCGTCCTCAAATAGGTCCATGATTTGTTGTTTACTGGCACCACCGAATGCTGACGTGCCTAATAGACGGATTTGTGAAAGGCCGATATTACTAGCATCTCGGGGTTTGTAGAGTCGAATTTGGACGCAATTAACAACTTCTGGTGTTGGAAGGTGAAGGCGGATTAGTGACATACCGCTTGTAGGTAAAGGTGGGCATGCCGGGACTAGACGTGCGGGGCCATCAGATGAGACCTAATAGATATTAAGTAAAAACAGTTATCACATCAATAAAAAATGCTAAATGTTATGATGTAAAGTAATTAATAAAAAAATCTATTAAAACATGTCACTATAAATGCATTTGCAATCATAAAAACTTTTTATTAAATATAGCAGAAACTTATGGCATATTGACTTTTTCAACTTTTATAAACATTAGAAGTAGTACCTCCAAAGAAATTGCAGAAGGACATGTAGCCAAAGTTCCTTGGTGAGGCTGGATGTGAACTTCTCTTAATAATATTGCACTTGGTAAAGTTATAGTTAGATCTGCATGAGCTTCTTCTGGATAAAAATGATAAGACCATTGTGGAGCTCTTGCCCGTCGATGTGTTGCTTGTCCACCTTGTATAAGAATTTCTGGTGAATGTGCTGTGGTTGATGTTGAACACCTAAAATTTTATCATACATGTTGTAATTAGGCAATATTATTTGTTAAAAATACTATTCACATTTATTCTGCAATATTACTTACTAACCTAATTGTTCCTTGAGGTGCAAAATTAACTAAATTCATGTTATTTTCTAAAGTGGCTTGTTGTTGTTTCTTGGTATTAGAAGGTACACCAATGGCATATGCTTCCGTTTTTGGATTTTGTCCCATGAAATGTTGCATGACCAAGGCTATGTTCCCAAAGGCTGATATTGTATTGGGTGCATTACTGCTATCAACTAAACTCTTACATACTATCTGGATTCCTCCTACAATTTAATAATAAAAATGTATAATGAAAGGAATTAAGTAGTAAATACTTTCAATTAATTTTTGGGAAATTACTATAAATTACACCTTCTAATTAAGGACTAATGGTCATGAATTAGAAATATTTTATTAAAAAAATGTATCATATATTTACAAAAATTCAATAACTTTTCTTATTTATAATTTTATAATAAAATATTACACACCTGCTTCTACAAAGGTCCGTAAAGAGTCGGCAGTATCCAACACTTGGAATATAAACCACATTAGTGGCTCACTGAGTTGTGGAGTTTGAGATAGGAATGTTAGCAGTGGTTCCATAATTAAATGCTTTTGTGATGTTTTCCTAGCTAAAGAAGTCAGCACTTTGAATACGGCATCCCCTACACTCCCTGTTTTTATTAAATCAGCAAAAAAGACATCTTGCTGAAAAATAAATAATGCATATGCATACACGAATTTATATTACAGCAATGTAACAAAGAAAAAAAAATTAATACACAAATACCATAAAATTAATAATGCACAGAAGATTAAATAAAACTCCTTATTGAAATGTACTATTAAATTAAAGACTAAGATATATGCACCTTTTATTTATATAAATTTATTAAATGTGTAAAAATTTAGTTTATGGCAATTATTCTATCTACCTCTAAATTGTTTAAGTGTAATGGAACTCACCTCACTCGTAAGATAGTTATATGGAATCATTGACAAGGAAGTAGCTTTACATGTAGCTAAAGCTTTACATAACCGTATTATACTGGGATGGTGTTGTAAAGCTGTATCAGCCAGACAAGGTACTGGAGGATTACTTCTGACAGCATCTTGATGAATTTGTTCTGCTTTGCTCTCATCTGTTTGTGATATTGGTTGAGTTTCTGTTTCCATATAAACCTAAATGAATGAAAATTATTTAAACATTGCAAAAGTGCTAAGATAATTTAATTTACCTGTTGATCAGAGTTGTTATTTGGCAAAGGAGTCTGTACAAGACTTCTCAACAGCTTTAATAAATAAATAAGAAGCACATCCCTAGAAACAGGCTTATCCTGCTTATTAGTTTCTCCACCCAGCACTGAAGCAAATATTCCGCTGAACGTATTTGCTGTTGGACTTAATCTTTCTCCAATATTCACACATTTTATCCTTTCAATGTTTGAGACATGAGCATAGACAAGAATACCTAAATGTAAATAAAATAATATGAATTCAAATTTGTTGTTATGAAATATTTCATTTATAATTTACTAACCTGTGCTCTCTAAAATGCTCATTGCAATACTGAGGTCAGCATTATTATAATCCAAACTAACTAAACACTGTAACATTTTGCATTGTGCATCCAGTGGCCCCAACTTTGAAGCAATTGGGCCAAGGGGTTGCACCAATTGATAAATTACTTTTAGCATGTAGCTCTTGAATTTACTACCAAATAGACTATTGGGATTTGTCACATCGCAACGCATTTGAAGTCTGACTAGGAGATCATACATTGACTTACAAACAGCAGGTCCTGTCTACATAGACAAATATAATAATTAGAATAAAAATTATTTGTTTGTATTTTAATGACTTACCAATCCTCGCTCTGAAAACTGTATTCCAGTGCCAGACAATAATCTTAAAAACATCTGTACAAAATCATTGTGATTGATAATTATAGACGTTTTCCCGAATATTCGGCACATATCCACCTCCTCTTCCCCGTCAATATTATCAAACCTAGCTTGCGTGTGATTACACATTAGCGTCAGCGTTTGAAAAGCAGAGCACCACGTCCTCAGAGATAAATCAGGTGCCCATGCCAGCGTCGAAATTAACGAATTAATCCCCTCTACACTCAATGGAATACAAGGCATGGTTGAAGGATTAAATTTATCATCTGTATTCTGGCAATTCAGGGTAAGCCACAAGTGCACAATTTGTTCGATTTTTGAAGCAGTCTGTGTTTCTAGATCTTTGAAGAGCATGTCAAAAACTGTTATCAACATAGGAAAATTATTTGAACTCCTCCTCGTCGAAGTTAACGGCGCAACCAAATTTTCCGGCCACTTCGGGACTTTGCATTCGACTTCTGTGATATTTGCCGGAGCGTTTATGTTCTGTATGAGCGTGTAGGTGTTGTGCAACATAAGCCGACGTAGCGAAGTCTCGGCTTTAATTTCCACCCGTCCATCTAAGCGTTGATCGATTGCGCTAGAGCTTCCATAGCTCGAGTAAGAAGCCTTCGAGTTCTTCTTGAGAATGCTGCGACCGCGCTCCAAAATTTCGTCCAAAAAGTCCTCGATTTCGGAGTCATCGGATTCAAATACGGAAGGCAGGTGGTTATTGTTGTTTGTTGTGGTTTTACCTTGTTTAACTACAGGTTCAGTTATCAAGGTATCTTCCATTTCAAAACTATCACAGAGATTTTCAACATCTCTTAAAATATCTGTGAATAAATTAACAAAATTGCAATATAAATCAATGTTTTGAATAAACTGACAACCAATAATTGGGGTTTCTGGTGGTATTAAAATAGGTTGACTTTCACAATCTCTTTATATCTAAACTTACTACTTTTTTCTTAATAATAAATAAATCTATACCTGATGTCCAACTAGTTGATGGTGCTTGAATGTCTGTTTCACTAGTGGGTTGTGTCTTGCCAGCATCTAAGATGTCCTGCAGTAAGCATGCTAAAGCGTGAGTGGCAAACGGAAGATCAGACCCAATGCATAGGCTAATTAATTTTAAAAGCTTTTCATCGTCCATGTACTCGTCCAAAGGCAGTTTGGACATTTTCACTAGTCGTGCTATAATCTGCAAGAGAAGACATTGTATTGTACTCATAGTTAGATAAATTAATAATAAAATTAATATAAAAGAGTGGAAGAACAAATGAAATCCTAAAATCTCAATTAAAAATATTCATAGAAGACAATTATTAATAATATATATCTAAATGAAGATGGGCTTAACCCTAAGGAATTAAAACAATTCTCTTGTAAATAGATTAGATTATAAAAAAAAACTAAAAATATTATTGACAAATAAATATTTTACTTACCTTACAAGATAAAACGAACAAATCTGCGCTGCAAGAATGATCAATAGCCAGCAACAACTTCAACAAACCTCTTACAACTGCTAAACTATGTGTAGAATCTATATATTGAGGATCCGAAATTTGGACTGCTTTATCAGTAGTGGCTTCGGGAACAATTTCCCTACGTCTCTTTCCAATTTGTTTAGTAATGGTCCCAGTTGTCGTATCAACAGTCACCTTAATCTTATCTTTCTTCATATTTTTCAACTTAGAAAATATTCCATCAGGACCTTTAAGAGCTTGTTCTAATTTTTCTGTAAGTGACTGTGCTTGACTAGATAGTGCTGACAATGCCTGAAGTGACAAATAACATTTATTTTTTTAAATCTATTATTTAAAACCAATTAAAATATGTCTTAAAAATATAAGTATTACCTGAGCTGAACTTTGTACAGCCTTCTGGTTATAATCAATATTATCAAGTTGCTGCTTGTATTGTAAAAACCGTTTGTGCAGCTTTCTTCGATAACTTGAATTAACGTTATCATTCACTTTCCCCGCCATCTCTCCGGCAACCCAATCCCACCGAGTCGAATTTTGCATGGTATTTTTCGATAAATCCAATTGCAAGGACAGGTACAGTAACAACCATCCGAGCAATGACAAGTCAACAACAACTCCCAACAAAGGTTTTCCATTTTCAAAGAGAGGCTGAAGAGTCTGTGCAATGACTTTGAGAGTTGCATCCAATCCAATGCTTCTTTCAGAACACCTTTTAACTAAATAAGCGAGTAATATGAACACCTTATCTTGTGGAAACTTAGCAGTGTATGAAGAGGAAAACATTTCTGCTAGCGTATCTGCAAGGAATATACCCCAAAAACCTTTCTTCCTGCACGAGTGGTCCAGAACAGTTGCTGCTAAGAATTGTATATGTGACCTTTGAGTGATACAGAAACCTTGGAATAATTTTTTGCAAATAGTTGGGCTGATTTTTGGGACATTATCAATTACAAGGAGCATTTCTAAAATGACTTCAGCTATGGATCGAAGCTTGTCAGTACATACATCTGCTAAGGCAGATGCTTGCTCTGTTGTTGAGTCTTTATTGAGAACTGTTTCAATTCTGCACATTACATTTCTGACTGTGTTTAGTTGACGTTGGTAAGTTATTGATTCCTAAAAATTAAACAAACTAAATAAGACAAGAAGATATAAAAATTAAAAAATGTCAAGTAACCATGCTATTTATGCTTGCATATCATGAAATACGATATAAACCCTAAATGAGATCATGTAAAATAATGGGTTCATACTAAAAATATTTTATTCCTAATTACATTATATGAAGATTAAAATTTACCTGATATGCATTGAATATCTTCAAATTGTCATATGTAGTGCAGTTATTTTTATCTTTCATTATGTCCATGTAAGCATTCAAGTGTGCTGTGTTGGAAGTTTCTGATGTGAGGAAGGGCTGGAGTAAGTTCTTCAGCTTTGAACAGGCCAGACTGTATCTACAGGAAACATCTTCAAACAGCATAGAAAGCACTCCCAATTGTTTTTCCAGATCTTGGGTGGTGGGAGCTGGAATTGCATCTGCATATTCTAATGGAATTTCTTCTGGTAATATAATCAGGTGTCCATAAAAACAACCAATTGGAATTCGGCATCTAGTGGAAGACATTCCATATCGGCCCACTGCTGTTATCTGAAGAAAAAAAAAAGGTGGAAATAAGCAACAGATCTATTTACCCTAAACCAGAACCAATATTAAAACATATTATTAATCATTAAAAAATGAATTATTTATAATATTTACCCACCTTCAAGTACCTGCAAAGTGGTGGAGGTTGTAAATCACTCAGAACTAAATTTTTAGTGCTGATGTCTGTGGATAAGACAAGTCTCTGAGCATCAGTGTCCTCTCCTTTCAGCCAAATATCTATACAAACTGAAAGTAGTTCTACACACATGGGTAGAAACATATCTGTTAGAAGGACTGGTTGTCCAAAATCTAAGGTAACAAAACGGCGAGCGCCAGAATGCATCCTTTCGACAACTATTACTTGTTGCGAGGGTGTGACGAGAAGTTGCTGCCAGGGCAGGGATTTATTAGGTGACAGAATTTCTTCTGCACATCTCGTCGATTTTGTTGGAGCTTCCGAAGAGGAAGGATTTCCAAAAATTTCGGCTGCTGCAATATTGTCTGCAACTGAAAATATATTTTAGTAAATAATGTTTGTCTCTTTTATTAATAGCTAAACGGACAGCAATATAAACCTGGTACTAATACTTACATATTTAATGTATTTCTTTAAAAATTATATTTCAAATTAACTTAATATGTACTTACATAACTTAGCATAATCCTCATTTTTTAAATTATCCGAATTAATCAGCACTTGGCAAACATTATTAACAATGGAAGCCCCATTACTTGTCCCAGGTCCCTTTCCGCATAATTCCTCTGAATTAGCGGGAAAGAGTAAATCGAAACCACTTATGAAATGCTCCATCTCCACTTTTTTTGTTCCACTGGAAGCCACTTGGGTAACCGCTATAGGAACCACATTGTGTATAACACCACCTGTATTAGCGTCAGCGCGCTCCATTCGCGTCCCGTCACTTGCTGAAACACAAGCGAAGTGCAATGGTTCGGTTTCCAGAAGTCCACGGAACATCATGGCCGGAATGATATTTTTCAGTTTAGATTTGCTGTCACTTAAATTTAATAAGACATCTTTCGGATCTAAGTGATCCTTGTTGAACGAATAAGTCGAGTGGAAGTCGGCGGTCTGCGCAATGTTCTCCCCCGATACTACAGACGCGTACGTCATGGCTGTGCTAGATTTCACTGGGGTGGGAGGCTCAATATCGAATAGTTCTGGTTCCAATGGGGTGCCGTACAATCCATAACGGCTCCTGAGAATAAGGTGGTGGGGATTAATCCGTGCATTAAGTTGTTCGGATATATCAGTGAGTAGTTTTATGCATTGCGAGGTCAACTGTTTGACGAGGTCTGAGTTTTTGGAGACTTTGTATAGGAGCACTGTGAGCCAATGCAAAGCGCCTGATGATTTGATTTCGTAAATGTTATCTAGGACTACGAGGAGAGCACTTAGAATTGATGCGTCGAAGTTGTCGCTGTGTGAATCGTAAATGTTGCTGGCTCCACTGTAAATACATTATTATTATGTATGATATATATAAACATTTTGCACCAAAAGTAAATAGATAATACAGAAGAAAGTATACTTACTCGGAACAACTTATTAATAACTTAACGCATTTATGCGCTATACTTCTTCCACTATGCAGGAGGCAACTGTCTAATAAGCCAGACAAATGTTTTTCGATGCAGTTTAAAAACTCAAATTGATGGGTTGGCACCTCTCCACTGGAATTTCTGTTTTTAGTCAGACGAATGCAAGCTATCCAATTCAGAATATCAAGAGCTAGACCTTGTACATCATCCGACTTCCGGCTTTCGATGGCAGTCATCAATAAACTCTGAACAAACGGCGCGGACTCCAACATAGAACACCGTTGCGAACGTTCATGGGGTATATCAGTGTGCGTGTTGCTGTAAACAGTTATAGACAATTCATGCAAACAATCGCAACCCATGTACTCAGAATTAGAGTTTGAATTCATGGTGCGTTTCATTCGTGTTGAACTTGATGTTTTCAGGTCATCTTTACTACACACAGATTTTATATGCAGTAGAAGGTTTCTATTTCGCGACTTAAATAATTTTGGACTAGTCAGAGTAACACATCCACCTAGTTCCGTTAAATCTAAACAGGAACTTATATCAACAGGCCCTGCTAAGATATCCGCATTATGTGCCCTCAGATATTCTTGAGAAATTACAGGATTTTGCGTGTTTTGGAGCTGATCGAAAGTAATAGTGTCATCTACAGAAAACTTAACATCTCTTTTATGACCGATACTAGTAGAATTTTGCCTTAACAATGTGATCTCAACTCGTGGTGCTGAACTCGAATTATGAAGCAGAAAATTAACATCTACGTGTCCTATGTAAGCCGGCGTAGGTAGAGTAATTTCAAAAATGTGTTCATCCCAAGTTGTCGTGTCCGTTTGTAACCTCCATGTTTTTGTAACTTGTTCTTTTTCTTTTTGTAAGTGCTGAGGATGCTTCCTCTGTCGCTGAGCTTGTTGCATCTCACTCCAGCATGGAGGTACGACCGGGTTATATCCAGCCTTAAATGGTTCAAAATTACACAACTGCTGCAGTCTTTTAAGTTCGGACAGTGGAATGAGGTCGGGAGGATCATGGAAGCAACGAGTCGTTTCCGTGCTTTCCAGACAATCTACAATTTGCGAGCTTGCTCCTGGATACTCGGCGCATATACTGAGTAGGTCTTCTTCTTCATGATCTTCGGTCGAATCAGTGTCAGTGTCATTTAAGGCGTAGAAATGTAAGGAACCTTTTTCCGTCGATGCGCACAATCTCTCTAAACCTGAAATTAATTGAGGTAATTGTTAAATTAATTATTATTATTTTTGTAGGCATATGACATATTCATTTATTTTATCTATGATTGTGTATATGCCCTTTGCATCAATTTTCATTACAAACGTGGCTTTTTAGAATACTAATGTTTTTTTTTTAAGTTTTTATGGCACAGAAATGTCAAATTGTTTTTGACAAAAAAAAACACTTAAGATTTTTATTAAATTAATACAAATAATTATTAAATATAAACGACATGACAGATTTAAGAACTCTGAAGTTATATTTTATTGCATGTAGAAGCAATTACAATACAACATGTGTACATTTGATTGATTGAATTATTAGCAACAATTAAAATGACATTTGAAAAATATTAGTTATATGAATTTCTTTTAAAATTGCTGCATGATAAAAGATAAAAAAGACACATGTGTAAAAAGTATCTTTATTGCACTCCTGGTTTTAAAAACACTCCCTCATTCGAGTAATAAAGAAGATAATTTCATTGATAATATTTAACAAGTAACATGACAATTTTACAACCCAGTATTTTAATATGCTACTAATGATTAAGTAAATATACTACTTACTATTACAATACACAGCCGAAACGAATTTTTCAGTCTCCAGTTTGGCAACGGCCACTGTCTTCAGGGTTGAAAGTTCGATAATCCTCACAGCACCATCAACACAGACTAATATTACTAAACCGTCCACACCAATTTTTGACCCGCTTTCCGAATTTTTCTCTAAAAATGAAATTGTGCTGACCTCTATTGGTTTCTCAGAGAAGTTCAACTCCCTCACGAAAAGCGGATCTTCGTTTAATTTCACCAATTTTCCGGAAAAATTCAACGGATACAATAACAATACTGAATTTTTAATATCGCAGACTGATTTTAAGACCACCAGTATGTGACAACCGTCTTGAGATGGTATGATGTTGGATATGGAAAGATCCTGCCGGTTTTTATAGTTTTCAGGGACGGATATGCATTGCACTGCCCGCGAATAATTGAGTTTTTCAGTCGATTTCGTGTTTTGCAATTCAGATATGTGATCGGAAATGCTTTTTTCATTATTTTCTGTGCCAATCTGCCCGTTCATGAAGGTGAAATCCGGTGGAATGATTAACGATGCTGCTTGTGCAGAATCCGGCTCTGTGTTTTGCATATCAACGGGTAAAACCCTTGGCCCAGTGTACTGTTTAGGAGAGGATGCAGAAGGTGGAATAAATATGTCATCACTATCGCCCGGTATCAGATTTTGATACAACTCTTGCTTCATGATAAACGTATCAATTTCTTTAAAAGGTTTCATGTTGGGCAAAAAATTGAATTCTGTTACATCATTATCAAAGACTGGAATCACAATTTTCTTCTGCACATTTTCACTTTCTGTTTCATTTGTCAATGGTTTTGGTTCAGGATCAAGTTCTTTTGTGTATTGAAAATCGTACACTACTAGGTAGATACAGCTATTCTTGGATATACTGTCCTGACTGTCGTCGACCTCCATTAATGTGAATTTTTCATTCTTATTTTGGTCATTTAGTGTTTCTACGGAATTTGCTATGTCTTCGTACTTTATCACGATGCCACAGATAATTGATGGTCGTGTTGGTTGATTTGTGTTTAGTTTGGTGACTTTTTCTCCCACTAGAGTTAGGGCTGTTATGTCTTTCACTGTTCGGCTTTTACCTACACAAAAATATTTTAATTAAATAAAAGCTATAAAATAAAATAAAATTGGTTATTAATTTAAATATTTTTATTAATAAATTAAACCTTTGTAGCACAATATATATAATATAGCTTACCTTCTTCTACATTTGACCATATACTGGGCACGCCAATGTCTTGTGTATATTTTTCTAATAATGGAGAATCATATTCAGTCACAAAAAAGGATTGTGTCCTCTTAACTTTGCCAGACACATCAAAAACTGATACAAGGCCTTCACTATTTGAAGTGGCTAGTAAGTTTGGTACTGATGTGGTCCCTATTATATTCACATTTACCCCCCTGAAATAAAAAAATCACATGTATTTTTTTAAGAATTATTTACCTTCATATTTTATTTATATTAAAATAAAACAAAACTATTGATTAAACCAAAAGAATATAACAGTTGTATTAATTTGTTGCCAACTTACCTAAAGGTGGCATCTATTGCAGGATTAGTTGCATAGGTAACAGATAAAGGTACATTCTGGGTGTATTCACCCATCACAAAAGGGCAGGTGGGGGAGTGGCGCTCATGCTCGCTCCAAGGCTCGTCTGTCCTCTCCCAACACACTAAACAAACCGTACATGAAAAACACATTGCTCTATCATCTCCTGCTGAATTTGGTTGATGATAAAATCCCGCTTGTGCCATCTGATCAGGCAATGCCCATCTAAAACATTAAAAGTTTATTTAAATGTGTAATTATAGACAAGAGGATCAAACATAATCCTAAATTAACTTATGCATTTAAATTTCACTAACTTATAATCCATATGTGGCCAGTGAGCAAAGGTTTCCCTTCTTTTGGCCTCACTGGCCATTGCCCGTCGGTCCGAAGCATGAGCAGGCTCTCCAAGCAACTCAGAAACCCTTTCCTGCACAGCGGATGCCACGCTCACCTCGGAGCTGTGTAAATTTTTCATCATCAACTCCGTTATCACATTGCTTATGGCCGTGCGTAGGAACTCCAAAGGAAGATCCAAACACACTGTGTTCCACTAAAAATTCAAATATTTGTTTTTTTGTGATATGAATAAACAATACTAGTTATAATGTGTTTCTTACTTTCTGTGCTTTAATGCCCTTCTTACATTGCTTCTGCGCTTCCTGTATTTTATTGGTTAACTCATTCAATACATAATCTACAGAGGTGGCATTTATACTTGACAGACATTGCTTCAGAATAATGGCCTGTAAAATTAAATATTTTTTATTTAAGCATATTACTTAATAAACATAAAGTAGTAAATTTAAACAAAAATTTTGTTTCACTCAATCAATTAGACAAGACACCCTGCATTTCTGGCATACAAAATTTTACCAAAGCTTTTCATTCTTTAAATAGAATCTTTAGAAGTTTAAAATTTTATTAATTGTGCATATGATCTTTTAGAAATTTCATATTCTTAACTGTACAATACAATAATACCAGGAAAAGTGAAGAATAGTGGAGAAGCCTAAAACCCATACTGGAAATGTAGAACAAATGAATATAAAAGTTGTTGATAACTTGAACCCTAAGAAATTGTCCAATTCAGAATTAATAAAGTAAACTTTCAATGTCTTAACGACCAAACACAAAATATTATAAAAATCTATTCAAATAACTATCACAACCATTCTAAGATAAAATAGAAAATAGACAAATTTATCAATTCCAACAATAATTTAATATAATACTAAGCCACTGTACTGTATGTATTGTTCTACTTAAATAAATACACGATTAAATTTGGTCTCTATTTAAATGAGGTTCTTTATTATAAGTTATTCACATATTATTTGTTGGATTTAAAAATTCTATAGCAAGAAGTAATATAGTTCAGACCAAACTTTGGTAGCTTTTGGATTATAAACCATAATGTTAGGGGTCTAGAATTTACGTAGGGTTTAATTCTACGAATACTCGGGGAAATCAAATACGTGTATTATAAACATTATATATCCAATTTAATGATGTAACTTAAACATAACATATAAAATATGATTTTATTTAATGTTCAAATACAAGATGTGATATGACAAATTCAAGTATTTATCCACATAAATTTCCAAAAACTTAGAACATTTGACATTTTTTAAGATAAATTGATTCTATTGGATCTTCTACCTACTGACGAAGTTTTAATTAAATTATACTTGGTTTAATTTAAACCTGCATCATTAATAGTTCAAAATGTTACACCAAGAGATAAGTAAGAATGTTATTCATGAAATATCTTCTACCTAGTTTTTGGTAGCTTCCATTTGCTGAATAAACTAGATTGTACATGTGTTTTTTAGATGGTGTTGTTATCATCAGCATATCCTATCATAGTTTCAACATTTGAGGTTATTTGATCTAAGTACCATTTATATAAATGATAAATAAAATTGGACCTAAATTGCTTCCTTGAAGAATGTCAATAGTCACATTTAAAGTGTTTGGTTCCTTATTCTCTCCCTCCCTAAAATATTGAACTTAATATATATTAAAGTCTTTTAGGTTGTTGTAGATAATTAACTAATAAATTAAAAATAAGAAAACATTTTGTAAATCTAGAACAATGAGTCTTACTAAGACTACAAAACAAATAATTTATTAACAACTACTTTTCTGGCTAATACCTGGACAGATATTGAATTATACAAAAGTAATATGCTTCTTACAAGTAGCAAGGCTATCAAAGCAACATTAGTTTTAACGTATTTATTTCTGTCAAATAAACTAAAAATGATTGAATGTCCATTAAATAAAAGAATATAATGAATTATTAGAAACCATAAGGGGAGTAGCTGCGTATGAAGCAAGTAGACGAGGGGAGATTGGTGAAAG
Source organism: Ontholestes murinus (assembly GCA_963969525.1). Lineage (NCBI taxonomy): Eukaryota > Metazoa > Arthropoda > Insecta > Coleoptera > Staphylinidae > Ontholestes > Ontholestes murinus. The sequence goes on from OZ018387.1 coordinate 48,540,721, forward strand.
AGGTATGGAAGGGATGCATGGGTGGATAGAAAGTGGAAAGGAGGAGAATATATGAGAGGGTGGGTCTGTCAGAGGGGATCTTGAAGGAGTGAATGGAGCAAGGGGTGAATGTGGCAGAAAAAACAGGAGAGACAAGGGTGTATGGATAAGAGTGCATACAATGAGGACTATAGGGAGTGGCAGGTAGATGGGAGGAGGCCAAAGTACCTGGAGGGAAACCGTTTCAGAAGGGAGGAAAGAGTGGCCTTGGCGAGTGCGAGATGCGGAACGGAGGAGAGAGGAAGGAAGAAATGGATACAGGAAATATGTGCTGGGTGAGGAAAGAAAGGATTTGTGTGGAGCCATCTGGCAAAGACTGTAAGGGAGTGATGGAGAGTTGGGTAGATGGATGAAGAAGTGTGAAAGAATGAATGAGAGAGGATTGGGCCAGAGTAAATATTCTAACTGGATTGGGACGGGAAAGAGGAAAAGGTTTTGTTGGAAAGAGTTATAGGTGTTGTGTATATTTTTGATTTTGTGTTTTTGTATTACAGAATGTCAAATAAAGGTTTATATATTATATATTATTTTAGTAAATGTTTTTATTTGTATTTAAAATCAATTTTATAATATAGCTGACTGAAGAGATCAAAAGATCGAAACAGGTGTCTGCAGATAGTTATAAACTTGAGTGTTAAACTATTTAATTACTTTGCTATTTTATTTTTAATTACATCAACGTAAACTTATTTCTTGTCCTAAATATGTCATACCATAGTCACTCACAAACTATTTAACGTACATTAAATCATTTTTAGTTTATTTGACAGAAATAAAAAGATTCAAGCTAGTGTTGCTTTGATAGCCTTGCTATTTGTAACATGCAAATTACTTCTATATAATTCAATATCTGTAAAGGTATTAGTCAGAGAAGTAGTTGTTTCAATAAGTAATTTGTTTTGTACTTTTAGTAAGACTCATTGTTGTAGATTTACGAAATGTTTTCCTAATAATTAGTTAATTCTCTACAACGTAAAGGGTTTTAATTCATTTTTATTTTGTGGATGTGTGTATAACTGAGCCTATTTCCTAATAAGAGAACATATTGGGTTTCATTCATTGTAATTTTTAAAAAAATTCCACTACCTAGAATTGTTATTGACCAGTTAATTAAATTGTTATATTTTTATCAAATATATGTATTTTTTAGAGATTTTTTATTTATAGCCGTTCTGTCGCAAGCTGACTGTGACTAGTGCACTTTTGTACTAAGAACCGTATAGCAATTAAGATCTGTCTCGTTTAGATATCAGTGGCTGATATCTAAACTAAAACATTTACTATGGTTTAGCACAAAAAATTATGATATGTTACAAAAACATGCCCAAGTTCTGACTGTTGAATGTCAAAATTTAATTCGTGTTTTTTTAAATATATTTCAAAATTTTTTAGTGACCAAAATAAAGTAAGTGTTTTAGTTTACTATGTAGTAATGGTTGCAAATTTTTTATTTTTATGATTACTTTAGCTACATTACTTTATATGTTTATGAAGACCTTTTTTTTAAAAACATTACTCCATACACAATGTAATTACTGATGTATATAATTTTTATTTATATATTATTTAAATAAAAATCATCTCAACACTTAATATTCTACTAAATATCATAAACATACATTTGCAGAATATTAAATGGAACCAATTTTTTCCAGTGCTTTTATTTGAATAGTGATTTGCCACTAGTAAAGAAACAATAGAAACATAAACAAATAAAGTTATTCTTTCCATAAAAACTATTGCACTATTGCCACAACACACCACTACCATTACTAATTGCATTTGCATGGGTTTCACACAAATGACTACCAACTGCAATTAATACACATATGAGTATGCATGATGACTTCATCAATAAATATTATGAAATTTCCACTTACCTCTGACAACAACAATTCTAATTTGATATCGTCCCTGGCACTAGTCACAGTCTTCTGAAGTATGGTGTCGAGTAGCAGCACACCGTTGTAGTCAGAACGTACACCAAGTGACTGCCCATCGCAAAACAGTATTCTGTCCTGCCCGTAGATGTAACGGCATGTGATATCCTGTTGATTTTGCGCTGAAACAGTTGCAGGGGTACCAGTTAGTTAACTTGTGTGCGTCGTGAGCGCTGTTAACGACTAATAACAAGCAAAATCTTCTTGTTTAAATTTACCTGATAGACAAGTTGATTGCAGGACGAAACCAGAATTGACGTCCAGCACACGGACTATACCGGAATTTGTACATATCAGGATCACATTCAACGTCGGATGGTAGATTATTTGCTTTAAATCGGTGTCCGCATTTAAATAACCGTCTTCTTTTAATAAACAAGGGTCCTCAGCCATTTTGCTAAACACATCTTGCGCCATTGAAGGGAACACCATTTCATTGCTTTTGGCAGATCATCGCCAACTTCACTCGATTGAACGCTGCCAACACAAACTATTAAAAATGCGTTTTGGGACAAATTAAAGAATTACAATATTAATATCTATTAATTTTATACAATATTGATTTGTATAGCTTTTAAATTTTTTACAAATATTAATTTGTTCCGCATTAATGTTTTAAGGTATGGAAACTGTAACTACGCAGTGAAACTCGAAAGTTACTAGAACAAGCGATAACGTGTTATCTTAACACGACATGCACTGCTGATAAGATTTGATTGAATTTTTCTCATATTTTTTTATTGCAATTTAACAACTGTTATTGATTAAAGTATAGATAAAAAACTGTAAATGCGATTAAATAATATAGCTAAGCATTTAAATTAAAAAACCACGTATGTTTTCTTTATATTTTTACTTTCCCTATATACGAAGTATATATAGGGGAAGTATTGTGATCGTGATTTTTTTTTTTTTTAATTTTTGCGGAAATATCCGTTTTGAGGTCCCCTGAGTCATTCATAAACCGGAAGTGGGTGTTTACTCGAGGCGTTTTTTGTTTTTTTCCGATATTTTTTTTAATATGAAAAATATTACAAAACTTTTCAAACAAAAGTTAAAGGGAATGAGAAATTTTGTTAAAATATATTTTTCATAAACTTCTTAACTTTCAAGAAAAAAAATAAAAATTGAAAATTTTGACATTTTTTGCCAATTGCTAATAAACTACGGGAATTACATGAAATTTATATTACAAGTAATTGTAGAGAATTTAAAAGTGAACAAATTATTAAGAATAACATTTTTGTGTAAACCTCATAGTTTTCGAGTAGAATATAGGGAAAGTACTATGATGGTCACATCACCATTTTTCATATTAAGAAAAGTTACGGAAAAAAACAAAAAACGGCCTCGAATAAACATTCACTTCCGGTTTTTGAATGTTCACCAAAAGCTTTTCAGTTCCAGTTTCTAACAATAAAACCTTAAGTTTTATCTCAATCGGATCATTAGTTTTTGAGATACAGCGCCCACAGACATTTTCACACACGAAAACAATACTTCCCCTATATATACTATATAGGGAAAGTAACAATCTATCATGAAGAGGATAAAATACTTAAATATTTATTGGTTTTTTTTTATATAATTTTTAAATAGTTCAGCAACATTAAAAATGTGAATGTAAAAGTTTGTATTCATCAGCAAAATTATATGGGGTGTTATACATGAAATCTAGTTTAACAATGCAGCTAATTATTTCCATTTTAAATAGAGTTGAAGATTTGGTAATATTCATTTAACAAAATTAATTTAACTGGGAAAGTAAAATATATTGAACACATTACTTAAGTTTGTGCAATCAACTGACAAATTATTAGTACTTAGAAAGAAAATGTTTTATTTTAACATGGAGTGTTAATATGTTATCATAGAACAAAAGAAAAATATAACATAAATTAATTATATTTATTATTAAACAAAATATTTACAAATTATTTAAGCCTGTGCCTCTTCCTCTATAACCTCTTCTTTCGGTTTCTTGTGAGGTCTACACTCTGGATATTTATCAGTGAGAAAACTTTTAATTTCTCCATGCTCGAAAATCAAATGTCTTTTCACTTTATCTTGATTCCTCAACTTCTCTTGTTTCTTCAAGTAAATCTCCCAAGACCTATGTTTAGTGTAAAATGGCGGAAACTTTTTTTTCTTCAGTATTACCCTACCATCCAAACAGTATTGTGTGAAGTTTAAGGTCTCATCATTCATGATTTCACTAGATTTCTTTGCTTCCTTCGGCGAGGCCAAAATGGTCGGATAGTAGCCATTTTCTTTACAGAACTCCACCAGATGCAGTTTTTTCTCCTCTGCAATTTGTTCATGTGTTTTCTAAAAACATCATATAAATTTATTATTAAAAGTTTAAAGTACCCTTTTCACTTTTTCTTCACTCTTTTATTTAAACACTATATTTACATTTCAAACAAGATGTGTTTATTATCAATAGTTAGTTAAATAACATAAAAAAATAAATACAAAAGTCAAAACAGTAAGAATGGGAAGGATACGTGGGCACAGTTGGCAGAGAAGTGCAAGGAGGTAAGTGAGGAGTGGGTGGAAGGGTAATGAACTGGATGAATTAGTATGAGGCCAGAGTAAATATGCTGGATAATGGGATCTCTCCCAGGGGAGAAGAAGAGTGGAATGAAATAATATATGGAAGGTATTGTATTTTTTGTTTTTGTTTAGAATCTAGTTTAGTCGATCTTATTTTGTTTGCTTAAGGATGCCAAATAAAGGTTTAATAGTTATTTAAGGTACAAGTGTAAAAAGTGATGCAATAAACTTTTTTTTTGCATTACAAAATTTTATCTTCGATCGTAAAGGATTTCAAAGAATATATTCTTATGAGTAATATTTTAATGTCATTTTAATAATTCAATTAATGAAAACATACTTTACCCGCAGTGCACTAATGAAAGCGTTACTTAGCAACCAGTAAACAAGTTGCACAAATGTCGGCGGCCATTATTATTTATGGAAAAAATGTTCGCTTTATTGTAATCGCTTCGACTTGCATTAAATGGAATCTTCAGAGTTCTTAAATCTGCCATTTGGTTTGTATTATATACTTTTTTTATAGTTTATTAGTTATTTGTATCAGTTAATAAAAAATTAAGTTTTTCATCGAAATATATTCATCTGTCAAATTTGACATTTCTGTGCAATAAAAACAGTTTGACATTACCGTGCAATAAAAACGTAAAAAAGCACTAGTGCTTTAAAAAGCCACTTTTACAATGAAAAATGATGCAAAAAGTGTCTACTTTCTGCACGATCGTAGATAAAAGAAATAATAGTTATTTAAGGTACAAGTGTAAAAAGTGAGGCTTTATTGCACGAACTGGCGTTTAAAAACACGAGCGAGGAACGAGCGAGTTTTTTTAAAGCTAGGAGTGCAATAAAGAAACTTTTTACACGTGTGCCTCACAAAATTTTATCTTCGATCGTAAAGGATTTTAAAGAATATATTCTTATGAGTAATATTTTAACGTAATTTCAATAATTCAATTAATGAAAACATATTTTACCCGCAGTGCACTAATGAAAGAGTTACTTGGCAACCAGTAAACAAGTTGCACAAATGTCGGCCGCCATTATTATTTATGGAAAAAATGTTCGCTTTATTGTGATCGCTTCGACTTGCATTAAATGAAATAGGAGTTCCTAAATCTGCCATTTCGTTTGTATTATATATTTTATTTATAGTTTATTAGTTATTTGTATCAATTAATAAAAAATTAAGTTATTCGTCGAAAATTTGTGCTATAATATATTCATCTGTCAAATTTGACATTTCTGTGCAGTAAAAACAGTTTGACAATAGCGTGCAATAAAAACGTAAAAAAGCACTAGTGCTTTAAAAAGCCACTTTTACAATGAAAAATGATGCAAAAAGCGTCTACTTTCTGTACGATCGTAGATAAAGTAATTAAAAGGATTGCGAACAGATATATCACTAAAATAAAACAACTATCGCTTCAAGACTAACACCCATCAAAGAAATTTGCGAAAATAAGTATTTTGGAATAGAATATACACAACAATCAAAAGTTTAACACAGTGTTTAAACAATTTAATTTCACCCCTGCTTATTACACAATAACCCAGTTCAAATTTATTTTAGGCAATAAGAGACAAATCTGGAATTTATTCAATGAAATGTTCCCATTGCGATAAAAACTAAATTGGACAAACACAACAAAATTTATTAACCAGTTTTAAAGAACACACATATCATAAGAAATCAAAATATTGAAAAATCAGCAATCCCACATCATACTATCTCTACGGGACATAAATTTTCAGTATATAACATAAAATTATTAAAACACTCAACTGACAATAGATTGAATATGTTGGAAGCAATAAAAAAGCATAAAAATTATTTATTGAATCTTGATCTTAGTCCACTAAAAAAAACAATTACTTGAAATTATTCCTAGTATAAATTTTCCCAAACTATAACCTTTGAACCCATCCATGAAATTTCCATTTGTTCTATTTTATTTAACTTAATAATTAAATTGGCTCACATTTTTGACATGTACATACATATAGTATTTAAATAAAACAGAAAAGGGTATATTAAAATTATAATATAACTACTCTTCACGTACTTAAACATTCAAACAGAAATCATATAAATTTACTACAATAAAAAATGTAATCTTATAACCCTACCTGTCTAAGCAGCCCCAATAAGAAGGCTTTCACGACATGTTGAAGATTGGTTGATCCTTCTACCTTTGCATGAATATCTTTTATTCCTATAACTTCACATATGGTTTTAATAGCTCTATGACAAACCAAACCATGACCCTCTGGACGCTGACTGACATATATCTTCGTTTTACCAAATTGCGTGAAGAAATCATGATACACTAAAAAAAAATTTTTACAAAACCCAAATAATCCTAATGATGGTTGCGACCGTTACTACGTGGTAATTCATAATGAACACTGAATAAAACATAGTAAGTGTTTTATTCAGATTCTCTTTACTAGTGATTTGTGAAATATTAATTATGATAACCAAATTATTTACAAAATACAAATATAATGTGAAGAGAACAATTAAATATCATTACTTTCTTGAATAATAATAAATAAATACTAATGTTTTGTGTGTGAAGCAAAAAAATTTCTATCAATTTTAGAAAAAATGTTAATACTGTAAATGATTTAATTTAGTTTCATGATAATATGACTAAATAATAAATAATGCTGTAATTATACATACCTGTATGGTTCCTAAAGACATTTATGTGCATCAATTTTTGTCCAGCACGATTTTTTGCTTTCCTCAAAGCAGTCCTTGATTCAAGAGCTTTTCCAGTTGCAAAACCTGCCAAACCCTTTCCATTTCCAGTAATAACGAAGACTGATAATCTCCTTTTTCTACCGAAATTACCCTTCATGTTAAATACAGTTTTTAATTCGAGTACCTTTGTATCAAATCCATCAAAAGTATCTAAGGAGTAAAATTTTAAATATGTAATAAATTATTTCTACTAATATCTATATAAATATTAAATGAATAACATCAATGGAGGATGCATACAATGAAGTAAAGATAGTGAAAAGAAAGTGTCGTTGTTCTGGGTGTGCAATCAGATGGGTATATAGGGATATAAATAATAGTATTTTAAATTCATTTTTTTAAATGATTATACTCAAATTTAAAATGAAACGACTAATAAACATAAATAACTTACCTTCACCAATAGGGTCAGGAGGTCCTATACTCCTCCCTGGCATCTTAGCACCTGACCAACCTCTTTCTAATGGAATAAGCTTGCCATATCTAAACGTTCCCATAGTATCCCTCAATTGTATCAGCTTTTTCTCCCTTTCTGGATCTTCAGGTAGCTGTTGCTGCTGCACTAACTCCTTTCCCCTGATTATCGGTGCAGACAAACCTGGCCATACGATGTTCGCCTTACCGACACCAATAATTTGTCCCCTGTTCAAATCTTTAATATTCTTCCTCGAGACAGTTTTACCTCTACCCCTTTTTTTACCTGCATTACTAACAGACGTGATACCTTTCCACAATGACTCTGCCGGTACTGGTTTAAAAGGAAAGAGTTATGTAAAAGGTTGTTTAGGATAAATAATATTAACTTTTATAAATTCTAATATTATAAAATTTTTAGGTTATGTTACTCACGTTTATTAAAAAAATTCGTGTTCCTCGTGCTGTTAGCGAATAAAACACTATTGTTTGCTCCTTCGGGAGTCAAAGTATTTATTAACGTTGGTGTTAGTTTACATCTTGAATTAATTGTTAGTTTTTGTAATGTTTTGGTTACGTTCAAGAGTTGGACCGCCATTGTAGCGGACCTAGAAAATACACTACTACTACTGGTAGCGGATAGTATTTATATTTTCTATGGTTGAAGTATTTATGGAGAATTATAACGGGTGTCCAACAATTATTGCAGTCCCGGGTGGCGTTGGAATCAAAAACGTAGGTCGATTCTTACATGTGCCAAATAAAGGAACTGACATGTTAATTGTCAAACATAACCTAAACGTGCATTTAAAGTGTTGTTGTGTTTAGGTTATGTTTGACAATTAAAATGTCAGTTCATTTATTTGGCACATGTAAGAATCGACCTACGTTTTTGATTCCAACGCCACCCGGGACTGCAATAATTGTTGGACACCCGTTATATTTTTATTCAATATATATTGTTGTACTTATATTTAGCTTTGAATAACTGCTATTGAAGTAGAACTTGATTATTTTCTTTATTGTAATTTGAATTATAAGGATGTCAAATTAACGCCAATATAGTCAAAAACTGATATAATTTTTATCTAACTTCTACAAAACCTTCACAATAAATTAAAATCTCGCAACTTTTGAGTTCAAGATTTCTTTATTTACTTACCTGGATAATTAGTGCAGTTCTAGTTGAAAACCATTTTTTTCATAACAGAATGTCTAATTTGTCTTAGCAATTATTTTTTCATGTAAGAATTGAAGTAAAAAAGTATTAATATAATAACAATAAATAATAATTAATTGACTCAGAGGTGGCAATTCCCTTTGTTGATTTTTAAAATCCCTAGTGAACTAATTCTTCAGTATTCTTCAGCAGATAATTAAGACAAGTAAAATAATTTAATACTCTTCCAAAATTATATCTATTGTATATCCAATTCATCTGTAACTTTTTACCTTTTCATAATGTAAAAATCCTTTTTGCAATACCAGAATGACATTCTCCGTTATTTATACTAAGCACAGGTTCTAATTATAATTAAAATTATTAGTTAATCATTTCTTTACCAGTAATAGTTTTACAAAAAAAGATTATACTAACATGCATTTAATATATGATAAAATGTAAGGTAATTATAAAACTTCTGTTCCAACTGTGGCAAATAATTCAGTCAATTAGTGGAATATAAATTTTATTGGTTATATTACATCAAGTTTAAGAAAGAATAAAACTAAATATTTACTCATAGGTGTAGGAAGTGCAAGGTATTATAATTATTCATCAATCAAAATAAATTAAATCATGTAATGAGTATATTTTAATATATTTATCACAAACTTACCTATAAACGTACTTATATAATCATCGTTCATTAGATAACAAAGGCTCAACTTCAGTGAGGTAATCTATAAGAAAAGATGCCAAATATTATTTAAGTTTAAATTAGAAATGAATACCAAATTATGTCTCTAGTGTAGAAAGCATTAACAAAGGATACACACATTGCGACTTCACCACATATAATAAACTTGAAGTAGGCTTGTTTTTTAAGTTATTGTGGAGAAAATAATTGAAGAATTAAAAAAAAAATAACAAAATTAGCTGTGTATAATAAAACATATTATTAACAGATAATAATTGCATTATTAATATTTAAAAGCAAGTTATGTTTTAACAATATAATTTTTATGATATAAAATCAAAGGATTTTTTTATCATATCTTTAAACTTTAAATAGAAACTAGTTAAATTCTAATTAATGTTCTTACAAAATGATATTTCAAACTATAATTGTCACTTCTAAATAATATATATTATACAGGGTCGCTGATATGTATGGAAACGGTCGAATATCTCCTAAAGTAAGAGAGTTAGCGAAAAATGCCAAGATACAAAAGTTTTTGGGTTTTTTAAAAACTATCAGAATAAAGAAAAATTAAGTATATCAGTTAAAAAGTCAGAACGAAACAAACTCGCTTTTTCTTTAATGGAACACCTCGTATATTGTTCCATATTTCATTTCATCTCGAAATTCTACACAAAATTGGTATAGCACATCATAAGGTTGAACTTGACTGTTTTAGAGATATCGAACTTTGAAAATCATATACGTTTTACTTAAACCTATAAATTTTTGTATAATGATGCATCTCCATAACAACGCTACGTCCTACTTAGGTAACTTGATAGCTAACTATTATTGTATAATTTATAAAAAACATGATTTTCAAAGTTCGATATTTCTAAAGTCAAGTTTAGTCTTATGATGTGCTATCCAATTTTGTGTAGAATTTCGAGATGAATTGAAATATGGAACAATATACAGGGTGTTCCATTAAAGAAAAAGCAAGTTTGTTTCGTCCTGACTTTTTAACTGATCCTGTATACTTAATTTATTTTTATTCTGATAGTTTTTAAAAAACCCTAAAACTTTTATATCTTGGCATTTTTCGCTAGCTTTCTTACTTCAAGAGATATTCGACTGTTTCCATATACATCAGCGACCCTGTTAAATAGGTCACACAAAAATATTTAATAAAACTAACTGTACTACTACAAATCTGTATAATTATGTATAATCATATACCCTTCTAACCATTAAGAGTGTAGGGCTATCTGAATAATTATTATATTATTTTAATAAAATGATAATAATTAAGTAAAATGATAATAAAAAATGAAAATATTAAAAATAGCAATATATTATAATGGGATGATCATTTAAAATGTTAAAATAAAACAATGATAATAACACATAATTTAAGGATAATTAATTAATGAAACTTCAGAAACAGAGTATTCTTTCATTTTATTTTCATTAAATAAATGATTTAAAAATTCTCCCAATAAATAAAAAGATATTTGGTTCATAATTCACAGATCATTAAATTACACTTCAAGTATAAATCATTATTAGGTTACAAACTTTATAAAAATATACATTTTACAATATGAAACCAAGGACTATATCACTACAGGGTGCTAATGCACACCATCATCTTAATAATTATTCACTCCTCAAAAACTGTGTAAACATATTTGCATTCAAAATATTCTTAAGGGATCATATAATTTTAACAATGTGTATTGAATTTATTATAGTTTTATATGTTTATTTCGGCTTGAAATGATATTCCGAATCCATAATTAAAATTTAAATTATTTTTAAATAAAAATTCTTTTTATATGTAAATGTATATACAATTAAGTGTTTGCCTGATATAAGAATTAATAATTTTGAACTACTCAAAAACAGCTACAGGTGTACGTAACATTAGGCTATATAATTAAAGCTAATTTACAGTTTTCTTATCCCCAATTAAAATCCACGAGCCGCTATTTACATGTCTGCATTAAAAATTATTTACAGTTTATGCACATGTAGCTGGGGCCGAAATAAGCGATAATTTAGAGAGATAGACATAATAAATAACGACTTAAAACTTGCATATATAATATATAGCATGATGTACTAATAGGGAAATATGTATTACAGCATACACTATTAGGTAGGGGTATCGCAGGATGGCGGAACCTAATCACTCCGCCGCGGTGGTACTACCTGTGTTCGTGGACTCCCTGCCTAGGGAGCTTCCTGGCGACTCGGCGTTTTCCTCGATGAGACGCCGCCGTTCGCGATACATGGAGACGCGTATGTTCTCTATTTGGTGGTACCGGCACAATTTGAGGAGGGCGAAAACGCTCAGGCCGACCCACGTGGTGAATGAGCCCCAGATGCCAAATTGCGCCGTCCCTAATTCTATGTAGAAGTTCGCCGTGTCGATACCATCCTGTTTGTCGATTACCTGGCCGGCAGCCGTCTCACAGCTTAAAAGCACATATTTTAGCAGAAAACAGACATACAAAATCACTTTTTTTTAATCTAATTTGGTCCAAATTTACCATTGGTAACTAGCAAAGTTTGCTTTCTTTTATATCCAAGCACCTGTGCATGTAGGAAATTATTAAATTAAATAAACAAATAATCACCTACACTTTAACACGTTGAACGCCGCGTCAGCCATAAACGTCTGACGGCTATGTTTCCGCTGGGGCCCCGGCACGTATAAACGACTGAAACTTTTGTTCGTGTAATTAAAAGAAGATTTCGGTACTAGTTTATAGTTTGATGAATATTTGAGATAAAGTAATAATTTATTTAATATAATTTTACAAACAAACGAAAATAACACTCCCCGGGAGAAACTTCACCGATTCACGCTGGGCGTTCAACGTGTTAAGACAAACAAGTCTAATAAATTTAATAAAACCTATTATGACTTTCAATATTATTAAATTTATATATAATACTTACGACGGAAACCGTTGTGTCATATTCTGACACCAAACCATAAAACCTAAAGTGATCATCAAAGCAGCAATAATGACAGCACCACATAGTATCATGCTGGAGACGACATCAACGAACGCAGAAAGGAAACTGCTGTCAGTACCCTTGTACAGAAAAACAGAGAGCCTGTAAATCTGAATGGCCGATGTAAGGAAAAGAGCGACTCCTACGAATATTGTGTAATTGCAGTAGCCCTGCGGTCCCCAATTCACCTTCAGCTGACCATCTGTTTCCTGCCATATCCCCGTAGAAAATAATAAACAATGACCCCTAAAAAACAAAATAAAATATATAATAAATAATGATTATTTAATCCATTTTAATCTATTTAACTACCCTTAAGTCTAAATGTAATAGTAGTATTCGGTCCTCTCGAATTAATCCTGACTATAAGTTAGGGCATATTCATTTTTGGGCTCCTATATATAAAATACAAATATATTAAATTATTACTTTAACCAAATAAGTCTATTACGGACCATTAGTGAATTGAGTATTTTGTTTTCTCCAAGATAAAGTATAGAAAGATTGGAATAATGTATCAGGCAGCAACACAGTATATCTTACATCACTAATCAACAAGACGTTAATTTTTAGTGGACTAAATGACTATGATTATAATCCTGGAAATACATAAATCGAAGAGGAAAAAAGAAATAAAATATGTTGTTACTAAATTTCAGGTTGGATAATGTGAAATGTTTTATATTATGATAAATCAAAATTATATGTAAGGAATTTTGATTTAGTTCATAATAAAACTATGTATGCAGGTAACTCAATTGCTAAATATTTCATGGACATATACAAAATAACAAATGGAACTGACTTGGACAATATTTCAATCAAATAAATAGCACACACAAACAACACCCTCACCTAATTTCATTACCAAAGGACAAACTACGCAAGTGAAAAAATATTTTTCCTGACCAGACAAAATATTCAGACAAATCTTGAAAGAATTTTTCCAAACCGCACTTCTATCATTAAATTATTTCTCAACAAATGGTGACATGCATATTAAAACGCTACCAACATTCAAGGCTAAGACCCAATCTCTCTCCTTTGTATTCTAATAAAACACAAAATTTCTGATTTAATTTGACTTGAACTTTTTTATCATGTCACTAACATAAAACCCCTTGATAAAACCATACAATATCTTACTAAAAACTATAATAAATATAATGATACAATCCTATACGCGCTCTCTATTAAAATATTTTGTTTTATATGTATTTTAAGTTATAGAAAATATTTTCATGATTTTAAATATCTTGCTTTAAAATAATTGTGATGTACTATGAATATGTGATTTAAATGTATTTTTATTATTACAAAATTGCTCTCTTGTGTTCTTTTTCTAAAATGACCTGGGGAGAAAATAATTGCACATTTATAAAAATACATTGAATTTCCTATGTCGACCTTATTTGACTCTTAATAATGCACAACTTTGCTTATTTATCTGTTCTGCCTTTAATAGCACCCCAGATTTCTGTAGAGAACACAGAACTCACTGTAGATACAGAGATAAAATTTTAAAATATTGTTAAAACAAATAAACAGAAAAAACACATTAATAAAATACTATAAATACTATAAACTCTTAATAAAATACTATAAATATATTCATACGAACAAAAGTGCAATGAACGCAAAAAAAAAATTAATAGTATGAAGATTCTTACTAAAGGTAATGGATAAAATAATAATAAACAATGCCATATGACATAGAAACAATTACATCGAATTGAAGGGAAGAGATAAATATTATTAGTCACTAACCTGAATTCGTCCTGGTGCATGCTCATAGGAACGATGATGCAGAGGGATAAAATGAGGGCTATCACGTAGCCAGCCACTTGGCTAAGCAGAACGATGTTACTTAGAGCCATTTTTATCCGCAATTTCGTGCGGAGAATATCCTACATTTGCAAAAACAGCAGGAAAACACTAAAATTGTAAACAAAAATGGAGACTGTTTTGTGACAATGGAAATTTCTAGATGGCGCACCTTGCCCAAATCAGCTGAAAGATTTGAAATTTTGGGTGAAAGTTATAATTATATGTTTATAACTGGCCCATTAGATAAAATTTAAATTTTATGTATTTGTAATTATAATGTAATAGATATATAACACATGGTTTATAGTTTGGTAAAATATATATTCATGTGTATTAAATCACATAAGTAGAATTTCATCTTTTTTATTGTATATGATTTTTGCAATTTGGTGCATTTAACAGAATTGTAATAATTCCATGAAAATACTATACTTTAATACCTAATAAAGTTGGTTTTATATATTATTCGAAGGTCATTTATAAAGTAAGAGAGGTTTTTTAAAGTGGTTTTCAAAAGAGGTAAGGTGAGGCCCCCATCTTCTTTGGCCATTCTGCATCTTTTGAGGGACCTTACATTATTGGTCGAATCTAAACTTTTTGAACAATCTATATAATCCGAAATTAGTATAAGATAGCTCTTCATAATCATTTACCATTTATATATTATAATATATAATATTATCGGTACTGCAAATCGTTTCTAGAAAATAAATATACTTATACACAGTATATTTTCATGAAAATTAGATGTTTAGATTGAGTATTTTCACATTTACTTTCTAAGGAATAGTTTTTGGTAGAGGAAAAGAGAAATATTGTATTCATTATAATATATTTAGTAAACAATAACTAAACTGCAAAACTTGATAAAACTACAAGTTAATCAATTTAATGAATTTTATGCACTAAAATTAACTGATACGAATGGTTGTCATATGAGTTAAAGGTGAGTGTTGGAAATACGAAGTGGATGAGATTTAGGAATAAAGGAAGGGAGGGAAAGATAAAAGAGCTAGAATGGAAAGGAGAGGTGATTGAGAGTGTGAAAGTTTATGTTTAAGAGTTCGGGAGGTTATGAAGAGAATGTGAAGTGGATACAGGGAAAGACGAGGAAAGCGTGGGAGTGGTGAGAGAAAAATGGAGAAGGTGGATGGATGATAATGTGGGAGTGATGTGTGAACTATGGGATGTGTGTGTAAGACCAATCTTGATGTAAGGGCGGAGATACGGGGTGTCAGGTGGTATAAAAAGAGAGAAGCAGTGTTTCTTGAAACACATGTTAGGGGTAGAGCCTGAATACATACAATACGTGAAACAATAAGAAGAGTAGCTAGATATGAAATGAAACTGTAGCAGTTACACGAGATTGGTGAAGGAGGTGGGTTTGTCAGAAGGAACCGTGAAAGAGTTGCTAGATCAATTGGTGAATATGGCGGGATGGATATGAAAAGGCGAAAGAGGTGGAGAGACAAGGATGTATGGAGAAGAGTGGGTACAATGAGGGTTATAGGGAGTGGCAGATAGAGGAATGTAAGGGAGTAAAAGAGGAGTAGGTAGATGGATGTAGAAGTGTGAAAGAGTTGATGAGAGAAAATGGGACCCGGGTAAAGATACTGACAAGGCTGTGGTGAGAAAGAGGAAGGAAATAGAAATAGTAGAGATAGTTGTAAAGCATGTAGTGTAATATAAATTTAAGAAAATGCCAAATAAAGCTATTATAACTATATGGTTGTTATGTAATTCTATATGGATTATGAGTAAAAGTACATTTTTGTCAATGTACACATATTTTAGTAAGTACTTAAAAATACTGCTAATGCAAAAAATTCTATTAAATTTATTTAAACATGGTGGACATATTTTACAAGGAAAAGTAAAAAGAACGAACTGACAAATTCAGTCTTGAATCAAACTAAAATCTACTTACCATTTTAATTAATATTTGATACTAGTGATTAACTATTAAACACTTGATCCTTTAGCTGTATTTATTTTATTTGTAAGAAAATGAGCTTATAACTCTAATGTAAATATCCATCATTCTAAAGCGTCATTAATTATATCCCAATTCAAATGGTATCCGTCCTCTGTGTAATTTCAGATTATACTTTAAAATCTTTATGGATATTTTAATAATATTAACAATTGTAGACAAAAATTATTGTTTTAAAAATAAATGAATTTATTTTCAGTTGATAGAAACACCAATTTAGGTAATTCTCAGCTGAATTCCTTTCATAATATATTCTGTAATACTCAAGTATACGAGCTTACCTTAAGTGGATAAAAAGGAATTGAAGGATAAATAAAGTATAACTTAAGGTGATAATTAAAAAAATAGACATAATTAAAGATAAATGTAAACGTGTACATTTTATTTTATTAATAAAGCTTACTTGTATAAATAAGTACAGGTTACTTAAAAATCTTAAGTTATACATAACCATTGCATGGTTTATAAATAAAGATTATCTCGCTAAGAATGGATAATGTATAAATGTATAAATCTAATACTGTGCCAGTTCTTAGAGAAGGATTGTTTTCTTTTTTTTTTTAAATAAATAAAAAATAAATTAAAAAAGGAAGCGTGATAATACGACTGCAGAGTCTATTTTATTTAGTACATCTAAATAAATCTCTTATCGAAGTCAACATATAATAAAATAAAACCACATTGAATTTGATGAGAGATTCATCTAGATGTGCCACAGTTAACGTGTATGTGAAACTAATAACAATAAACACTTACTTGTTATGTGCCAAAATACCGGCATTCACAATTCAACAATTCCAGATGTATAGTAGACCTGAACTCTATATAAAAATCGATAGTGGAAAATTTTTCACGTCTTATACATTTAAAAATATGAATTTGGTGTTTCTCTTAGCCTAAAACTATATACATTAAGTCCTGCTCCTCGTAATCAGCAAAGAAATGGATCCGCTTTTTCCATCATTATCATCATCATCATCATCATATAACGTAATAAAATATAATTTATGTATAACAAAAAACACTGCTTAAAAACATTTTTATACAAAATAAACAATAGCGGAAAATAAGTCCTCGCAGTCTTACCGGTCGTGTTTAGGGTTACCCCAGCAGGTATCATTTCCGCCTATTGAATTGTGTGGGGCTCTCGGGGGGTGTGTCGCTAGGCGGTTCCTGCTTTAGAGAACGTCGCGGCACGTTTTTTAGACTAGTTTGCAACTTTTTCAAAGGTCTCGGCGATATGCTCGTCGATTCCACATTTTGGGATATGTCCGAGTTGTTGAACCACACTCTCGCATCTGATGCTGTAAATGTAATATAGATTTCTAATCTAATATATTTTTTTACATATTTTTGATTGTATTGTATGTAAACTTTTGCAACTTGAGTTGAAATAAATGAGCATTAATTAGGGTTATTATGGTTTCTTTTTTCAAAGAACATGGTAACATTATCTGATTGCATGTGATTAAGTGATAAAAATAGAGAAATTTGTAATGTATTTTTTTTTCTTTTTGGATTGTACCTCTGAATTTTTGGTCTCCTCTCTGCCCTGCTTTATGGGAGTGTCCGTGTGAGTCAAGTAAAGCGGCTGTCAACATTGATGGATTGCTCGCGCATGTCTGCCCTTCTCCCGCCCCAGCATTGGTTGCTCCAGCAGCACAAAATGGACTTTGTGTCGCCACAGGGCTGTAAACTCTTGATATGAAATCTTCATATGTGGTGGTGTCTCTGTGCTTTGTGACTACTGTATCCAGTGATCTTGATCTTTCTTCGTAACTAGAAATTATAATAGTCTTGAGGTTTTATTAAGTTTACTATTATATATTATATAATTACACTTGAATATTAAATTACTAGTATATTATTATATTATAATTTCTTTATAAATTAATATATTGACAAGCTTAAGGAAACATTGCACAAGGTAAACAGCCTGCATTCGGCATTTTAATGTGAAGATTAAATAAAAAATTAATTTACATATTGTTGAAATTGAGAATATTAATGAGAAAAATTAACCACATAAAATACGTTACTCTGAGAAATGAACTTTTCTCATTAACATTTACATATATATATTATATAATTATTTAGTGGTAAAAACATAGAAAGTATTTTAGTTTAGCATTTATCATGAATTATCACATGGTAATGGTCGCAACTATTATCATATTTTTTTTAAATATCTGCACGTCTTGGATACTTGCGTATTAGTAACTAAAATATAAATAATAGGAACTTATAGGGATCAAACAAATACTTACTATTGCTGATAAAATGATAATGTAGATCGTTTTGCTCGGCTTGCACAAATGACAGCAGCTCTAACAATGCCTGCCAAGATATTGCTCTCAATGATCGCTTCATCAAATAACACCCCAAAGTAGGGTACCTGCAAAAACGCAAAAGAATAAAATCAATGAAAAAAATTTAAAAACAGTAATATAATAATTAATACATTAATCACTGAGCAAAAACTAAAAACACTATATATGATGGCAAACTCTTTTCTACAGTTCTTTGAATTTATATTAAAAACAATATTGGTAATAAAAGTCATTACAACTTTAAGGTTATGTTATTTTGACTTATCCTATAAAAGTTTTATCATCTTATTGTTCTTACCTCAGGTTTGCAATTGATGGTGACTCGATTCAAATGATTACCCAAGGGATATATAGTTATAAGTATATCACAGAATTCAGTGGGGATGATATCTCTCCGGTAATCCCTCGAATGCTCCGACCACACAATGTGCACTTCATCATTGCCCAAATGCCGAGTCTTGAACACAAATAGCAATATACCTAGTGAAACAATATTTAGCAAAGAGAAATTACAAAAAAAAATTAGATCTAGGTTGAATCTGAAATATGATTTAAATTTAAAGAAGTGTCTAATAAATAATTCCTTCAGTTTTGTATTGCAATTATAGAAATATGTATTAGAAGAAACCTTTATTTGGCATCCTTAAATATACACTATATTCTACAGATAAACAAAAAATATAATCCTTCCATATCTTGTTTCAATCCACTCTTCTCCTACCTCTCTCCCACCCTATTTTTTTTTTCTTCAGCACATTTACCCTGGCCCCATCCTCATTCACCCACTCTTCACTCACCCCCTAGCATTCCTCTGCCAAATGCCTCCAAGTATCCTTCCATTCTTACACAAAACGCACTTCCCATAACTCTCTTCCATCCACCACTTTCTCCCTCTTTCATCTGACCCACACCTCGCCCTTGCCATTGTCACCTTATCCTCTCTTCCCATTCTGCTCTCCTCTAAATACTTCGGCTTTCTTCCATGCACCTGCCATCTCTCATATACCTCATTGTACTCACTCCTCTCTATGCAGCCTTGCCTTTCTTGACTCTCCACTTCTCTTTCCTTCTCATATAGCCAATCAGCCATATTCACCCCTTTCTCAAGCCATTCAATCACCACCACCTCTGCCAAACCTACCCTTTCGTAAATTCTCCTTCTCTCTGCTCTCCATCTACCCTCCACTATACTCTTACTCATCCATACATACATTCACAATTAACTCCCTCTTATCCATGTACTTTTCCACTCTTTCTAACATCTCTTTCACCCCCTCCCAGTCCCTCGCCATCAGTACCATATCATCCGCATATGCTAACATCCAAACTTTCTTCCTCCCAATCACTATGCCACCCGCTTGCCCTCTCCTCAATACTTCAACCAATTCACTTGTATACAAATTAAACAATAGAAGGTTTCGCGGGCATCCCTGTCTCACTCCCATCCATGTTCTAAATTCCTCTGATACTCCCCCACCTTTGCCACACACCATGTTTCCTGATATATTCTCCTCACAAACTCAACCATCCCCTCACTCCCCCTCTTCTTTCCAAACATTCCATCAATCTTTCCCTAGGTACCGAATCATATGCCTCTTTTAAATCTAGGAACACCACATACATACTTCCTCTCTCTTCCATTACTTTTTCTACCATTCTGGCCAGGGTAAATATCTAGTCTGCTGTACCTCTTCCCCTCCTGAACCCACCCTGTGTCTCTGGCACAAGACCTTTCTCTTCCACTTCATTTACTAATCTATTTTTCACTAGAGTCATTGCTATTTTATAACCCGCAATACGTATAAAAAATTTTATTTTAAAAATTTGATAGATATTGCTGTATTGATTAGTACAAAACTATGTTACAAATATTGTAGATCAATAATTTATAATTAGATAAGATGTGAACAATTATTTATTTTATTTGTTTGACAAAAGAACAAAATAAAGGTATATATAAAAGATTCCGTATATATTCAATGGCCCTTTCTACCCACATGGTGTATATATAAAATAAAATAAAGTATATTTTTTTATTCTTGACGCAGTTTATTTTATTTAGATGGAGATTTGTTCATTCAATTTGTGTTAATCAATTAATGGAAAATAATAATTATTGTTCATAATTACCTTATTTAAAACTGCTTCAGGTGTTTCACCAGGCATCCTTGTAGCTACATGGAAAATAGATTCTAGAAAACTGGTGGCAACATACGGAGCTGTTAAACCAGTCGAACCTTGCCTCTGCAGGCCACCCAGGAAACCTGTGTGCGCTTCAAGTTCCACTTCCCAAGCTAAAGCAGCCAAAAACTGCTCGTATGCCACACTACCTCCTTGGTTCGATAATATTGAGTTTTTATCCTCTTGCCCCGGAGCTACGTAGATTACAGCAACCTAAATGAATAAAGCAAGAAATACTGTCTAAAGTACTAAAAATTATTGCTTCATCATAATTTCAAAAATATACTCATTTCAAATGTATATATTATGTGCTGTAAATTAATTTTGAATTTTAAGTAATTAATTAATTTAACATTATCAAAAACTTAATTAACAATAAAATGAAAGAATTAATGCATGTACATGTAAAATGTATTAATCCTCAATTATTATATTTTACTATATTTGTTGGTAGCAGTTTTATTCTAATTTGCATAACAAAATACTTTTAATTTAGTATAGAATATTCTCAGTTGTTTTTACCTTATGTGTTTCTCTACATCTTTGAGTATCTAAGTTGCGAAGCTCTCGTAGTAGTCGCTCGTTTTTCTTTAGTAGATGCAAAAATTTTCTTCTCTCCCATCCACCTAAGCCGAGTTGTGAGAAGAGGAGTCGACACTGTTGGAAAGCTGATTGCTCGATTACTCCAATTCCTACCAAGGCTTAAAATGTAACAAATAAGCAGTTTATTATCAGAGAACTCTGATTTTCACACAAATAGTATAAGTAGAAATTGTTTTAAATAAGGAAAATATCTTCTTCTAAATAGTAGTAGTGAATGATTTTTCACATGTGTTTGTATCTATCTATTAAGGGGACCGAAAAGTAATGTCGTTTCTGTGCATGTTAATATTTGATTGTTATTTGTCCGTTCATTGTGTATCTTGAAAGCATGCAAGTCATTTTAAAATTATTGTGACTTGTTTACTTCTAAATAATTCTATATTAAACTCTTTTTAGTAATTTGGGGTGAGTTGCGACCAAAAATATTTGCGACGTTTATAAATGCTAAAAATGGTTTTGCAAATTCAAATCTGGTAAGTTTGATCTCTCTGACTCCTATCGATCTGGAAGACCAACGACATTAGACATAGTCATGCAAAGGGCAGAAGTGGAAGTAAATCAATTTAAAACAATTGTGAAACTGTCAAACACCCTTAACCAATCTTGTTCGACCATCCAAGAACATTTAAAGCAGATTGGAAAAATAAGTAGAGTAGGTGTCCCCATAATCTGTCCGAAGAAAACAAAGCCATCACATGCAACATATTGCTTCAACGGCACAATACAGAACAGTTTTTTGATTGTTTGATTACTGGAATATTATATAATAATCCAAAATACAAAAAGCAATAGATCTCTCCGGGTTTACATCCCAAAAGGACGTTTCTGTGTGTTTGGTGGAGTATTCTCGGAATTGTTCATTTTGAATTGCTGAAACCTGGACAAACCGTTAATGCAGACCTTTATTGTGAACATGGATAGAGTGAACCAATCTTTAATCGAAAAATATCCGGCGATTGTAAACAGAAAAGGCATCATTCTGCAATACGACAATGCAAGGAGAACACTGGAAAAAATTAATTAATTGGGGTGGGAGCTCTGCCTCACCCACCATACTCGCCCGATATGGCACCCCTTGATTTCCGTTTATTCCGATGCAAAAATTTGAAAATTTGGATGGTGTCTAAAATACAATCTCGAGATATTTTACTCAAAAAGCAATTGATGTTTATCGGTCCGGGTATGAAAATCTGCACCCTAGATGGCAAAAGGTTGTTGATAACGAGGGAGATTATATTATTGATTAAAAATAAAAATGTATTCGTTTGAATTTAATGTAAGAAAGCAACATTACTTTAATTTTCATTAATTGGCAGTACTCTTTGCCATCAAATTGGAAATCCATACTAATAATGGTTTACTTTTGTTGTTGCTATTTAGAGTCACATTAAAAAAATTACATGTAGGTTATTAAAAATAGTTGAAGATTAATGAGAAGAAACACATCTAGCGAAACAGCATTTATTAAATGTAAGACTAAATCAAAAAGGTTGAAAGAGGCTACTAAGTCCAAGTCAATAATAAAAATATTTATAATTTGCATTACTATAAAACAAAAAGAGGTCGGCCACTAAAGGCGTAAATCACATTGAATGTCGTAAAGAATACCATTTACCATTTAGAGTACACTTTTTAATTCAGAATTGATAACTTTCTTCTAAAATTTAGCCATTGTTAGTAAATAGCATCTTTATTTATTTATATTTTAATATTCTAAATTTTTTTAGTGAATATAAGATTATACGGTTTATAAAATAGTCACAAATTCCCTACCTTGTTGTGTATTTTCGAATGCAGGACTGATAGATCCACTGGCTCTGCTACTCGGTCTACTTGCTGGTTGTCCCAGCATGGCGTCCATACTCTGCATAGCTTTGGTCTGTTCAATCTCCACATTCCTTTCACTTATCACAGATCCTATGGCCTCTGCTTCTAAATCCATAGAAACTGGAGGAGGCATTGGTTCATTCAATTTCCGGTCGACGTGTTCTAAACATTCAGGACTGGTGTGTCCCAAATATTGCAGAAGCTTCACATAAGAATTCATCCAAGATTAGATTAATATTACTAATTTAAATGAAAAAAGGAGTTACATGATAAATACATCGATCAATTATTATCTGATAAGGTTGATATTAATAGTATTTACAAAATAAAGATGCACAACCTTCAGTTGTCACTTAAACTAATTTCTTCTTCATACATGTCTTTTTTTAATAGTACATTTATTAAATCTGTACTGCTACCAAAGGATCCATATTACTTATTTTCAATAATCATTACTGAATAAATAACACATTTGAGTTTTTTGTTAACATATTACAGTATAAGATTACATATTATTATTTAATGGATTAATGTATCCATTTGTAATTACTTACATCATCAAGCTGATCTAAATCTGGTGCGGCGTTATGCACGTTGGGTAATACATTAGGATTCCTGTGCCGCATCGCCCTCTGTTGAAGATTAGTTTGGGCATTCGGACTGATCAAACTCTCGGGTTGGATGAAACTCATTGGGCCCCATTTACTGGAACTACTGGCAGTACTGGCGTCACTCTCCCTGTGCCTATCGCTCGAATCATAAGTCTCGGGCGTCCTGTAAAGTATTGAAGCATCCCAGCTGGCCTTGCCGGATAGGTCTCTTAGCAAAACTCTAACTTGCTTATCGGCTGTTGATAGGCCGGCTGTCACTCCACCACCGGGTAAATCTAATGCTGGTAACTCGATAAGACTTGCTATCACAGAAGGTGATAGAACAAATAACTGAAAATAAACGGTTTAATAGTAATAGATGAAAGAGGCGTTAAAATGTTATTTTAGTAATAATGTAGGCAATTTATTACAATATTTTATCTATAACAATAATAAATAAATAAATGATATAAATAATAACAGCCAGAATTATGTAGTATAATACTGAATTTTATTTCAATTTAAAAATTGCCCACAAGCTATTATTCAAACATTAGCAATAATTGAGTTATTTTATTGTATGAAAGATTATAATAATTAAAAATATTTATTTCATTGTTATGTTATATATTATAATTTTTACTTACTTGTATGTTAGGTGCAGTGAATACATCTACTGAGAGCTCATCGGAATTGATATTGGGAACATCATCATGTTCCACCACTAAGGAACTCAAACTGGCTGCACCAATGGCCATGGGAAAGTGTCCAAGATGGGTGACCAGATGTGCCAAAACTGTCTTGGCGCAGAGGGTGATGGCTTGTTGGCATTGGTGATTCTTTGAGGGGGAAGCTGTTGATGAAGTCTTGTCCAGATTATCTAGGAGAATGTTTGGATCGAAATCATCTTGCATCTGAGTCAATCCACCTGATAAGGGTGTGAACTCTGGTGTTGCTCGACCTTTTATTAATCTATACAACACCTAAAAATAATTGAATTTAATTACACAATTATGAATAAAAATTGAGGGTCTTTTATGCAAAAAATAAAGACAGGTGGTATTATCCAATATTGAATCTAAAAGAGCGTACTAGTGTAATGATTTGAAAATTAATTTAAAAAAATGTAATATTTTTGTTTTGTTTTATGAAAGTTTGTATTTGGGAATTAGTAGCCCTTTAGTTTTAAACTGCTTTATTATTTCATTTATACCAGAGGATTCTACTTCATTATACATTTTTCATAATGAACGGAAACATTATTACTTTATGTTTGATTGTTATTTTGTGATTGTATTTCATGTAAATTATATTGATTTATGGTTCTTATTGTTTGTTCCTGCAGATAAAATAAAGTAATTAAAAGTACATACGTTAAATACTAATAATAATAAACAGGTGCCACGATTTTCACCATATTCGGAGATTTCTAAAAGGCGGTTCGATCCCAACCGCATGCACCATTCTCCTAAACAGAGTAGAAGAGCCGTGCTTAAAGCTTTGTCAGTTTCTCCTGCTGTGGATCCTAGAGGGGCGTGGACGAATAAGGCGTTGCATAAGCTTCTTATGACCGAGTCGGCGATGCGAGGATATTGGCTCCACAACAAGGCCGCGTGATCACAAAGAAGGAAAAGTGTGTTGCTGGCTAATTGTGCTATTGTTTTGTTGTTGAACTGAAATAGTCAAAATATAGTAAAATGTCGAATTATTGTCAAACCATTACCTTTAATGCAAGCAAAATTACATTCATAGCATCTGTAACACTCTGATGGAAGGTTTGATTGGTTATTTCTCTATATACAAAATGGCCCAGCACAGTTATAGCTATACATCTTGCCATTCCTGTAGGTTCCCGCCTTCCAGCTCTTAACAATATACTAACTACATGTTCCTATAAAAAAGTTAATAAATATTTGATTGTTGTTTATGGTACATATTGATTGGTTTGGAATTGAAACATGATTACTTTGTATACCATATTTTTATTATTTATTATTACCCAGTTGAAACTATAGTCAATGTATAATTTAAAAATATAGTGATAAAAGAAAGTTATTTTGTTTCAATCTTGCAAATAAATACATCTTCCAATTGTAGGAATAATAAATTGTAAATATTTGTTTACAGTTTATTATTCCTACAATTGGAGGATGTATTTATTTGCAAAATTGATGAACAATTTGAGAACATGGTTAAATAAAAATTGTTAATACAGATTTCGTACTTTTGAATGACCTCTGCAATATTTGACATAATTAATTTTACTAATTAAAGCACACATATTTTAATAAAAAGTGATCATCAACAAAACATGTCAATCAATAGCCCTCATTATAACTGGCATTTATATCTTCTAGCACTCATTCCTATAGTTAGTACCGTAATAAAAAAAATCACCCTTAGGGCAAGGTACAAACAAATAGTTAAAAAATGGTATTTAAATATTACCTTAATGTCAGGACAAGGCATGGACTGAATCCCTTCATCAGGTCTAAGTACTGAAATACTGGACAAATCATTTGGCATACTCAACAAGCCACCTAGAATCGAAACGGCTTCAGTCCGTGGTGTCGTCTGAGATAAGTCGGAGGAATTCAACACAGTGTTGCATGCATGTATTAAATCCAAAATCAAAAACGATGACCCTGGTAATTGTAGAGACAGAAACCGTGGTCCCAAATACCTCAAGCTGATGTTTAAAGCTGGCCTCGAGGTCCCACTTAAAGCTGAAAAGGAAAAAAATTCACATCACGTAAAAAATAACCTATAAAAAACCAAATTTATTTCTGTCTAGTGAATTTAGTGTAAAAAGTATGAAAAAAGAAATGATATATTTATTATAATGAAAATGACAAAATTAAATAATGCAAAAATCAAGTAAAATAATTATCACACACATATTTTAAATCTTAGCAATACAGCATTATTATTAACTTGATTTGAGAAATGTTTCATATTATTTTATTTATTAATTATTAGTTAATTTTCTACAATCATGTAAATGACTTAATAATTTTAATCTAGTTTTGTTCAAGATGTGAATTAGGATCAAAGTAAATTAAGGCATTAACATTCAAAGCAAAGTGTACCAATGTTCATGGCATAGCAGTTTCAAAAGATTAGTTCTAAATGTGCTGTCAAGTTCTAAATCACCACAAGTATTTAATTTGCAGATAGTAGTAGTAGTAGCGTTTGGCTATCTACCACGTGTCCCTCCGCCATGTGATTTGTGTATTTGTGTGTGTGTGTAAGCTTGTTACTTTAAAGGATCGCCCTTGTCACTCTAAAGCACCATTAATTGTATCCCCATGGTTAATGATACCGGTCACCCATCAATCTGCTAGCCCGAATCAACGTTGCTGCACGTTAGTTCGGGGCAACAACCGAATGCGCCATCACCGGCGTGTAATTTGCAGATATTACTATGGATTACTTTTCACCTGTTATAACTTCAGATAGGATTTTGTTTTGATAGAAGATGAAATTATGTAATAAATAATTCAACATTAAATTTGATCACTTGGTTCTTCTTTTAGCTAATATAAATTTGCGAGATATTAAAATCCATGTTTTAATTTTAAAAATTTCTCTCCTGTATAAAATAACATTAAAACATAAGTTTTACTGTTGTATGCACATTAAATATAGAATAACAAAACAAAATAATATTTACGTCTGTCATGGTCTGAGAGGGACTTTGATCGCTGTTTTAATTTCCTAAACATATTTTCACTTAAAACACAAACCTGCTACTAAACCCGTAGCAAAATGATTACTGTTTGCCAGTGTGATTATCACAATTTTATTGATAGTGTAAATCCTCTGGGGAATTAGCACTTGTGTAAATGAGAAAACATCTGTTCTGATAAACAAATGTGATTTACACTCCTCTGATCTCTATCAGAAATGTGTACTATTTAATGTAAAAATATAATGAATTTATTCCAGCACCATTAGTGGTTTTATTCAAATGAATGAGCAATGAATCATCATTGTATTTAATGAGAGTGATTAATCAAATATATGCATGAAATACTATTTTCTAACGAAAAAAAAATAAGAAAAAAATTGATTTTTTTCATTAAAATTTTAATATGGGCTGATGAATGAAATGTATGTAGTATGAGGTAATATGTATTATAACAAAAAATCTTGTGAGTGGTTACATAGGTTTTAAAAAATTAATTATGAATTTATGAAGTTAAAATATCTTGTGGTAAAAAAATATTAGTTATAAACGTTTTATAAGATCAAATAATAAGTTAAAAATTTTAAAATGTCTTAATGTAAGGTAAATGAACTAAGTTGAAAAAAATTATCCATTATTTTGTGATAATAATCCCACTAATACAGTAAATAATGTTACTATTAAAGAGAAGTAATTTTAATTTGTAAGAACTTACCAATATGCAGTGACCTGTAGAACTGTGGTAGATAGCTACGATGCTGTGCATCACAGTGTATCGTGGCAGTGCATATCAGGCGGAGAGCGTTAATTTTTCCTGCTTCATAAGTATTGGGAAGGTTTAGAGCACCGAAACACCACGGCAGTACAAGTGTTAGTGGTGGTACCAGTTCTGGGGGATGGGGGGTACTCTGATTATCGGCCGACACGCCCTGATTCAGCTTGATTTTAATCAACGTGTCCAGAAGCTTTACCAAGTATTCGAATACTTGTGCATGAAGTCGAGGATCCGATATTAGATTAACGTCACCTTTAAAATATTTACAACCAATAGTAATCATGTTTCTTTATTATTTTGTTAATATATTACCTAAAGCACCTAACATTCGCCTCCATAATATAACAGCAACGTCCGGCAACCAGCCTCGCACCGACCCTCCACAAACCACGCCCCTATGCTCACCAGATACCTCCAGCATGTTATTTTCCGAAGCGAGCACATCCAATTGTATAGGCGCATCTTTAATCGACGTGCTTTCTAATCCGCTAGACGGCGCTGGACTTGGTGATCTAGTTCTGTCGGTAGATTCTGTATCATGTTGCCTTAGATTCTCCAAAGAAACAGACCTACGTTGTTGTCGATGCTATATAGGAAATTTAAAAAAATGTTAATTGCAACAAACTAGTTGTTATTTTTTTTACTACTAATATAGTTAAAAAACTATTTAGCACTCTGCAGGTTACATATAGTCAAGGACAAAACATTCTTTTCTCCTTGAGCTCCAGGTGGGGAGAATTGCCATTGGTATATTGGCCACCTAAATGCCAAGTCCATTTTGATGGAATTATCTTGAGAATTACAGAAGTAATAAGAAATAAGGTAAATCTTACTTTAATCATATCAATTTAATATAAATCTACAGTTTCTGAGATAATATATGTTATAAAACATACTTATAAAGTGTTTAAATATTTGGCAATACATCTCTTTCCTAAGCCGTATGAGTACAATTTAAGATTAATATTTTATATTTTTATATAATAATAAAAATAATTTAACAATAATAATTTATAATAATTTAAAAAAAATATTTGTACATTAAAAAATGTTGGAGCCATATAGAGAATACCTGCTATTCTGCTAATATTGA
The DNA here is from genome assembly GCA_963969525.1 of Ontholestes murinus. Taxonomy (NCBI): domain Eukaryota; kingdom Metazoa; phylum Arthropoda; class Insecta; order Coleoptera; family Staphylinidae; genus Ontholestes; species Ontholestes murinus. The sequence continues at coordinate 48,570,215 of OZ018387.1, forward strand.
ACTATTTAAGGTAAATAGTTTTATCACATTTTATTTTTCTGTAGTGTTTTAAGTTAAACTTCCCCAATAGTTATTAAGCAGATATTTGGAAGTTATATTTACATATATAATTTTGATTGTTTTTTTATTTTATATTTTAGTACTTTCTGTAAATAAAGACACCAGGTAATTTGTTTTATTGGTTTTTTGTTAGAAACAAGTTTATGATTATAAATGTAATTAGGGAAATTATTCGATAGGCTAATGTGTAACATCTATTTACAAAATAAACGCTTCACAAAAATGTGTTTTATATTTATTGTTATGATTCAAAATACAACATTTAACTTGGGGTTAAATTCCACAATCTAATGCCAAATCACTCTGCTTTAGAATTCTCTATTTATTTGAAGTTACAGTAAAAATTTAGGAACAACAAAGTTGTGATTCTTTACATAATTTTGCTATTTCAATAATATTTAATTCAATACAAAGAAACATACCTTTCTTTTATGAAACATATCACACAAATTAAATAGGGAAATTGGCAAGACCACTGAACTACTAACGAGAGTGCTAAATATAAATTGGCTCTATTCCATAATCGATTTACCTGTGTTTTAGTCGACGACCTGCGCTTCGCCAAGTTGGTCTCACTGTAGCTCCTCGACATACCGCTACGGACCAGTTTGGTCACCACCAAACCATCGGGCGCATTAGAATCCTGCCTGGTAACAGTGGGATGCGCGGACTCCGCAATCCCGTTATTTGATAAATTTTCAATCTTGCACGTCCCTCTTCTGGTCTTCTTTGATTTTTGTTCAGACAGTCTGTCCAGTGGCAAATCCGTGAGATCCAGGTTATACACATGCCTAGCTAAAACCCTAGTTAATGTTTCTAAAGTCTTTGCCCATTCTTTTACCAAATCCTCCCAGTTCGTTAATGACATTAACACGTGCAGAAACCGGTCCCATAATTCCCGGCTGATCATCACGTTCAAGTTGGCTTTAATCCACGTGACTATCAGAGTTTGAAAAATTGCCGGCGCCAATTTTCCCCCCAGCGTCTGCGCTTTTTTCTTCGGCGGTGTTTCACCTAATACCAAGGAGGTTATTTGTAATAAGACTACTAAGAGCTGTTCCCATGTGGAGCTGTCCATGCGCGTATGCATCACCATATAGCGGTATATGTTTAGAACACGTTTGCATACGTCTGTCTGTTCTTCCAAAAGAGTCGTCGAGTTTGGGTTGACTTCGAGCAGGAAAACATTAGAGGCGTGCGTCATGAATAGTTGTAACATATTCTGAAAACAAAGTGTATATATTATATATTTTACTTTTCAACAATGTACACATTTAAATGTTTAGTCCTGCGAGTTGCTAATAGCATTGAGAAGATTCCTAAAAATTGAAATGTGCATTCAAAATGGATATATTATTATAATATACAAAGTATTGAATTTAAAGAATTTAATAAAGTTAACAATATTTTAAAATATCTTTAAAAATTGGATTTGTCTATTTAAACTCCTCAGAACTAATTCTAAATTATGTTTTAACTTTTACTTATATTTTTTTATCCCTTAGAATCTAGTAAAGGTATGAAATGTCTTTGTACACAAGAAAGGTTTTTTCCCACCAAAATAAGGTTGATGGATAGTTTAGAAATTATAACTATTTGAATATTTCATTCACTTGACGCTACTGTTAACAATTAAAATATCATAAAGGATTAAAATTTGGTAAACGAAAACAATTACATATCATTAAAGAAATTAATATTGTTAATACTATTGAATATTACAACATTAAAAAACAGTTAATTTCTTGAAACCATACTACTATCTATTCTCCATTGCACATTATGTAGTAATATAATACAACTTACTTGTAATCCAGCACGTATCAATAAATTCTCTTTGTGTATTGCACCCAAGTAGGAATCGTTTCTCAGTCGGCCGGGCCGCAGGCCCTCCGGTATCAACTCTTCTTGGTTTCGGGTCATTTCATCCGTAGGTTCGAGCATGTACGGCGGTAATTCTGGGAGATTCATTTGTATCAGGTCTTTGTACATGGTGATGGTCTTTCGGATGGCGACTGCATAATTGAAGTTCAGTAGGAATGCCTGGCGATAGATTTCGTGAATGAAGTTAATGTTGTCCCTGGACGACCACAGCACGTCTCTAACTATTTGCGCCGCTAGTTCCTCGTCAGAGGGAGCTTTGTTGATTTGTAAGGAAACATCTAAAATTTTAAAAAAAACATCTTGACAGTGATCTGTTTCCTCTCTTAATTAATTTTTAAACCTGTATAATATCTAACTACAAAAACACTTTATCAAAATGTGATTTTAAGTAGGCCAAGATATCTGGAGGGGGACCATATGGGGAGAGAAGAGAAGAAAACCATCGCGTGGGTGACATGCAGATCGAACGAGAGGAATAAAGAGATGGATGGTTAAAAGATATGTGGAATGTGTGTTATACAAGGAAGGGAAGAATACGTGGATACACTTTGCAGAGGAATGTAAGGGAGTGGATATGGAATGGGTGGAAGGTTGTAGAAGGGTAGGTAAATACTGAGAAGGTTGGGGTGGGAAGGGGAGAAGAGAAGAGAGGAGTAATGAGGGGGAAAAAGAAAAAAAAAATGTGAAATGTGAATTGTTAAATTAATTCTTTTGCAAATAAAGGTTTTTTTGTAAAATTGTGGCAGAGGTAATGGAGATTTAGATAAATAGGTTAATTGTTGCTTTCAATTTTAGGTAGCATGGATCTTCACTTATCACCTAATTGTTCATGAGGAACAAGGGGAGGACCTGAACCATTTTTTGGTGCTTGATTTTTCTGATTAAGAAAAGAAGCTTATCTAAAGGGAATTTTCACACCCATATAACAATTCATGAGTTATTATACTAAATATCAGTATATTGAACTTTTGTGTATTAGGTATTATTTATTTTATCCAACATGCTAACAAAAGTATTCCAATATTATACATAATAATTCTTCACAAAAATTTCGATCGCACTTGAAAAGGCTTGAATTCACAAACAATGTGTTCTTCCATTCTCACCCTCCATTCTTCTGGCAAAAGTTCTGCTTCACGAAGACTTTCTTGATGACTATTTATCAAATGATTGGCCAAATATGGCCCCTTTTTGTCCCAAAAAGGGATTATGATTTGACAATACGTGTCATTATGTTTGAATTATTTCATCTCTTTTATGTAAAATAGACAGCACAGCCATTGACAAGAAAGAATTAACCAAGAAAATGAGAAGAAAGCACTTCATGGTAATAAAAGTTTAAAAATAAATTTTCAATCGATTAGAAGGCGATATTATAACTTTTTAAATATTCTGCCTAGTTTATTTGTGATGACTTACTGGAATCTAAACTGGAATGCAAGATATCGTGCATTTCGTCGTCGTGCGCCTGTTGCATTGGTGCCGTCACGTTTGTAGCAACTAATGGAGGCTGTATGGAATTTTCCGGCTTCTTGATTTGATGCATGTAGTTGGTTGTCCATTTTATCAGATTCACCCTGTACGCAACGAAATCTGTTTCAGCTTCAGGCTGCCGGATGTTTGGTAATTCTACAAATATAATAGATTTTTTTATAAGGGCAATCAAAATTTTAAACTTTTAATATATAATAAAATTTATTATACAGAAGTAAAATAAGTGTAAAAATTATAAATGAATTAAAGTATACATACCCAAATTAGGCTTGTACAAAGATGTTTCATAACAAAAACTAGGACACAGTTTCGGCAGGTAATGAATCTTGAAGCGCTCCAACAAAAACTGGAAGCACCTATGATGATGCGACGGTTTATCATGCCACTCCAATCTAACGACAGTGTTAACCATATTCTCTAACAGAATCTCTAAGTAGATCTTTCCAACGTTCTCAGCATTCGAAGGAGGCAGAATCGGTAAAAGTTCGCTGGGCGAGACTGGATTTTGGGCGTTGGTATCGTGAAAGACACTGCTGCTGTAATGCGTGCTGACGGCCTGGGGCACGAAGGCCGGCACCAGGGATGCGAACATAACGTGCACGTACTCCGGGGCGTTTTCGTTCAACGCCTGGTACCACATCAGGAAGTACTTCACCGCTTGTCTCCGCAGTTTGAAACTGTTGCCCGGATGCAGTAGCTTCGAGAGTATCCGTCCTAAGGAATGTATCTGCCATCGCTTGTGTATCAGCTCCGGGAGGAGCGCGAGGACCTGCTCCAAAATCCACAGTGCCGCTTCTAATTCCTCTTTATGCGCCTTATGTACTAAAATGGAAAAGCAATAAGGGGCCGTCAGTAAACCCGGTCAATTAACACTCTTCTGAATGCAACTTACCCAAGTGAAAAGACAGCTCTGTACAGGCAATAAAAGAATACGGATTAGTAACATAGGGAAATTACAAAGCGTGTGAATATAGCTATATACACATAAGTTTTTCACTAAGCGACCGCCACCAACCCGAAAACCTACTGAACAGAGGATATGTTAACGAGAGGCGACACGGCGGATAGAGACGTGACAGAGACCAATTAATTGTGCAAGAGTTCAGTAGAAATGTGGAAGACTTACCACGCTGTCGCAGGTTCGTTTCTGCCTGTATAAACGTGTCGTATAAGATCTGATAGATGTGGCTGAAGTTCGCCTCAAAGAAACCCTTTGCTTCTCCAACGTCCACATTGTCTGAAAATATTTAAAATATAATTCCAATATACAACCTTTGACAATAATAATAATAACACTTTATTTTAAAGTGTCATGTACAAGTACAAAATGAAATTAGCGTCAAAACTTATAAACTAGCTTAAATCTAATATTACTTAATGTAATCTTAAAGAAGAAATATACATAATAAAGTTCGGTGAATAGTTTTGTAACATTAATGTAGATGAAATATTAACTAAAGTTACCTTATTATCCTTCAAAACAGTCACCTCCCATAACTATGCACAGCTGAGATCTATTATACATGTCCTGGAAACTTTTCAAGAAGGCTTCTTTTGGGATGGAGTTCAAAAGCCTCATCACATTTCGTTGGATGTCAGGAATATCGTCAAATCGCTTTCCTTTCAAACCGAGTTTGAGTCATGGGAATAGGAAAAAGTCTGGCGGCGTGTATCGTGGATGTTCAATTTGCACTACCCCTTTTTTGCGAGGAACTGCTTGACAATATTGGCTGTGTGAGGGTGAGCATAGTCATGTACAAAAAACCATGAACTTTGTTGTGCGTACTGGGGTCACACCCCTATGTTATACTTTGCAGCATTGAAAGGAAAGAGATTTGACGATATTTCTGTCATCCAACGAAACATGACGAGGCTTTTGAACACCATACCAAAAGAAGCCTTCTTGAAAGGTTTCAAGGTCATGTATAGCAGATCTCATTACTACTATTTCGAAGGATAGTAAAGTAACTTTCCTTAATATTTCATCTATGTTAATTTTGAAGGACTTCACTGAACTTTATTGCCAGAGGTTGTAATTATGTAAAATTAAGGTAACAATTCAGTTGGCTATACTAGTTCTGGCATACTTATGATTTATGTGACAGTGAAATTTTAAATTAGTATTATCTCAAAATAAAATGATGGGGTTTTGAATACCTACAGCCAATTGTATTAATCTTAGTTTTTGTATATAAATATAATTATGTGAATTAATTTATTTGACACTGGGTTTAATTAATTTACTTATAAATAATTCAAGTAAACTCTGAAAATAGTAAAGCTGTATCACCTGTCTATGGAGGAATATGGGTTTGAGTAAAAGACCTTTTGATAATCATTGAACTCCACCTATGAATCCTGTATCCTAAATTATATTATTAAATTTTATATGAAATTTATTTATGCCATGTATTATTTTTTATTTTGAAATCAGAAGTGAAGAATATTTTAACATTTTAAAATCAATCGTGCCAATTGTGTAAAAGTAGATATGGTTTACTAAATATATTCTCTATGATCTCATGGTACTTTTGTTGTTGCTTGAGTATGATTTTCATAAATCTTTTGTTTATTAAAACCATGATCTTAAAAAAAATACACAATAAATTTTTTATAAATAATCTACATACAGTGTAATTCGATAAATTACTTGCTCAATTTGTAACAAGATTAGTATTATAAATAATAAATTTATACTTTAAAGTTTTACTAAAATGTAAATGTCCCCATTGAAAAACGATTAATCAATTTTTTAACTAATAAGTACTTAAAATATTAATTGATTAGTGTGTTTACTTTCATATATAGATGAATACTACTTAAGATCAATTAACATTAAAAATAATTAACATATTAAGGTAAATTTTCATGTTCTGTATTTTATAAAATGTAGCCTATTAAATGTCACAACATCTGATCTTTATCTCTATGCTCACTGTCAAGCTATTCATATTTTAATGTGTGTGATAACTGGTGCTTGTACACAGTTATGTTAGAGAAAACAGAAAACAACATTAAATATGTATTTAAATGAGTATCAAGGTAATTAGTGCATAATATTTTAGTTATGAACCCACACACACATATATAATTTATAAAATTCATTATGCATGTTTTGTGGCTTTCCATAATGTATAAAATATGATAATTAATATAAAAATTAATATATATTTATATCTTTAATATGTAACTTTCTTCAATTTTAATATAAAACACATATTTCTTATACCTTGTGCATAATAATCTTCATAAGGAAATTATAAATACAGAGCGAGTATTATTCAGTATTTTCTATGAGATATAAAGAAATTGAAAGTCAAATAAAATGACACTTTTATAGGAAAAAAAAGTCGACGGTAAATAGATATTTTAAAAATTAAAAAGACTTTAAACTTTATTTCACATTCCCATGAAACAATAAGAATAGTAAAACAATAGCGATTGTTTGTAAACAGTCTTATCAAATGAGTATATAAGTGTTTTATTATATTTTTGTGATTTATATGAGTTTCTAAGTTATAATTTGTGTTTTAAAAGAGATTGGTATGATTGTGCATTGAAAAATCACCAATAAATACAATAACAGTATATAGATCAAAAGAGGAGAACAATCAAACAATGAATTGAAAATGTATTAAAATAGGAAAAATTAGACACTTAAACCACAATTTTTTGTATAATATTACGTAAAATAAATTTACAGTATATTATAAACTATAATCATGTCATTATTATTTGTAATATACTGTAAACTTGTCTATATTTATGTTACTTAATAAATTATGGTGTTTTTCCAATAATAAAACTATGAAAAGAAATAAACAAGAAGTAAGAAATAATAATAAATACAGACTAAATGACTTTCATATTTCAAATGGATTACAAATTATGAGTAAAAATTTTTAAACATTTTTTAAGATATACAGAAATTTGACTAGAGTAGACATGATTAGAAACAAAATCAATAATCAGTGTTGATATAGGCATATAATACAAACAAAATAAGTAATAATTTGAATATTGAAAACTGAGACGGGAAGTACAAATAAAAGACAACATCCAAAAGAAGTACAGATGCCGATCAAAAATAAAGGCAATAATGAACAAATACAAAATAAATGAGAACGTTGCAAACAAATACCAGAAAACTGAAACAAATTATTTTTTGAACTTATAAATTTTCAATTAATTTTAATAAAACATTCTTAATATAACTATTAATTAAATAACAATTTCTAGAGCTAATCTTAAACTCTCTAAGCTTTAAAACAAGTTACAGGTATTTAAGTCTTCTCTGTAATAGGTGCACTTATATCACTTAAATGTGTAGCATTTAACTAAAAGCAATCAGACTAAAATAGCTTATCTAATGCAAATTCTCTAGTGACAACGTTCTCGGCACGAGTAACGGTAATTTATTCAAAACCTGGCGCCCCTGAAATAAATACATTTTTTAACTTAATAAAATAAGCCAGAAGACATAGTTTTGTTATAATCCAGATCTTCAATAAATAATAACATTTAGTTACGAAATTAGAACTGTTGGTGAAGAAATGAAACAATTTTTTTTCCCACAACATTTTAAACTCTTTTTATAAGATAAATAACAAAAGTAGAATTTATTACATAATTTTACAAAAGGTGTTATTTAATAAAAATTAAATAGAAATAATTAAATTATTAAATAGAAATAATAAAAATTGATAGAATATATAAAGTAAACTATTATAAAAGTTAAAAGTGATGAAATTCAAAATTATACTAGAACATTCAAGTAAATAAAGATATTGAAATAAAACAACAGAGTTGGGAGGGTTTCAAATTTATTGTTGAAGACAGCAACCCTCCCAACTGTGTTGTTTTATTTCAATTTGTTATGGAGTTTCATCATGTATCCGCCTCGTCAATTCAATTCAAATAAAGATATGATTTCTTAGAAGAAATAGATGAAAATTAAATATTATAGATAAGCTAAATAAAATAGTAGAAGATAAAAATAGCTCGAGTGGAGAAAAAATATGATACTAAAAAAATATTGTACATGTTAATCAAAAAAATACAAATACAAGTAAGGACTTAAAAATCAAAAAATTAATCATCCTTAATAAAGTAGTATTATATAAAGGAGATTGAAGTTAGAGAAAAAACAAGTATAAAACAGTGTTAAGTAGGAAGGATATACAAATGTGAAATGAACTTATAAAAAGGAAACGAGGAATATTGGAGAAGATAAAGACTTTTTAAAAATGTTTTCTTCATTTAAAATTATAAATAAAAACATACCAAACATGACATTATTTATTGTAAAAATCAATATAAATGTAATATTAATAAAAATTACATACAACTAAATCATATTGTTATAATTTCCTATTTAAATTATTTTCTTTGCAATATCTTTACTCTCCTACATATATCGTATATTTATAAGACTATTTTTAGAAAACTTATATTTTAGTGTTACTTTTGAATCATAATTTTTATTTATTGTTAACATAATTCGTACTAGCAATATTCAGTTCATCTTCACTCTCGATACTATCACTGGTCTTGTTAATGTCACCGTTCATATAATTTTGTCTGAACTATTGTTGTCACTCTTTTCATAAACTGCGTCATCTTCAGTACCATCTACAGAATTTCTTACTAGGCTAAGCCTAACACTGGTTATCGACGATTATAGACAAAGCGTGGAGGTAAAACGTTGATTTCTCCGCTTGTCTTGAGATAACTTGCACCATACTTTCAGTGGCGTGCTATAGTTTTCGGACTATAAGATGTACCTTAAATATGGAGATGATTTATTGAGAAAAATATTTTAATACGATGCACCCAAAATTTGAGTCCATTTTTCTTTGTAAAAATGTCTTATTGTCCGAAAATTACGGTAATTTTATAATATTGTAACATAACAAAGAATAACCTTTAATTTATATCATTTCTGTATCCTTTTCCATTAAAACCAAAGCACTTTATTTTATTTAATGCTTACTAAATTGAATATTTTTGTGTGTTCTGGTGTCACATTTTAAGGATTTTATTACTTATAATTGCCAATTCACATCATTAGGTTAAAACTTTAACTTTCTTCCATTAAAATATTCATAATATACATATGTACACATATTTATTCAACCCTTAAACCCAAATACATATAACATTTATTGATTATAAGGCCTCGCATAAAATTAATGAAAAATTCTATGGTACTTACTAAATTTAGAAAATCAAAGATCAATTTAAGCATGAATATTCATTACAAAAATCCTATTAATTTTCTACTTATTAAATGCTTTATTAATTTGTAACAAACTTATCACAAGTAACTGGGTATTGTGGTTAATAGCATTTAAAAGATCTGACACGGTACGTAAAGATATGCTGCATAATCTTGTGAAGGCAAATTTGCATGAGTAATAACTGATTTTATTACTCCTACAATTTTTCATCACACTGACAAGTTAAATATTGACACTTGTAACTTCTTATTAACCCACTATGAAGCTGTCATCGAGCACAATTGTTTAACAACCCCACAAACTGTCAAAATTGACATTTTTATAACCTAACCATCGCTGCAATAATAATACGGCGTTTGAATAATAACAATCGTCGCAAAACGGATAAAGTAAAAGTTGTGTATTTACCGAGTACGACTCGCAAATGCTTGACCCGTGTGGCCAATTCCTTTTTTGCATCCTGTATTTTGAGCGCTGACTTTTTGACATCTGTGATTTTTTTGCTAAACATTTTTCGCGGCGGGGCTCACAGACACATCACATTAGCTATACGCGCGCGGGCCGTGGTCGTGATCATTTTTTCCAGTTTCGCCGACCGCTATCGCTCGGGGATGTATCACATTTTAAACTAATTTTTTTTATTGTGTTGACGTATACTAACGTCAGTGTCACTCAAAGATGGACTGCTGAAAAGATGGGCACGCGGACGTCAAGATGTCAACAATTAAAATGTGGTGCCATCTATGACGTTATTATTAAAAAGTTATATTTACAATAATAAATTGATAATATTAATGAAACATGCAATAATAATAATACTATTATTCTTAATATTACTCTTATTTTCATGGTGGTGTGAATATTTATATTGATAGATGGCGTTAATATTCAAATGGAAATTTGAAACATACATATTTAACACAAATTCTTAATGGAGAACAAAAGTAATAATAAATAACTTTTAAATAGTACTATCAATTTTTTCAAGCCCTTAACAATTTTCTTAATTGAAATCTAGATTATATATTAATAACAAAATAAATACAAGAGATAGGTAAAACGCATATTTATTAAAATAAAAAAAAACAATTACAAGTCTAATTTTTCTTCTAACTCATTAACAATATCTACTTGAGAAATCATTTCTTCAGGTTGTATATCCCGTGTCTCTGTCTTCAATAGTTCAGATTGGACCATTGCTGCGAAGGAGCTATTAGCATATGACGGATCGTTAATCATTTCCCTGCAATCATAAGAATAGTCGTCTTTTACTTCGTGGTAATTTATGATTAACACTAAATTAAAACATTTACTATGTTTTTACTACTAAAAAAAATTATCTACTAGATATAAAAAATAAATAATAAGGGGTGATTAACCTTGACTGTTTAAGTTCAAAATTTTATTTGATAACTACTACAAATGTATTTTTTTAAATTACATTCAGATGAAAGTTATTAAAGTGTAATTTGAAGTGGTATTTCTATAATGAATTTCTTAATACTATACATGTCTAAAGATAATATTTACTAAATTAAAAATATTCAAATGTACTTACATAAATAGTGACTGTATTTCTAATGGTGTCAATTCTCCGAATTTTGTATATATACCAATGTTTTTATAATAATGTTTGTGCCGTAGTGTTGGCAAAATTAAATTCCTTCCAATTCCTGGCATCCATTTTCTAAAAAACAATTTTCCTTAATATTAACATTATAACAATATCAAAATACTGAAATACCAATGTTAATTGCTTACTCGATTGTGGGAATAATTTTATTAGTCCCTCTTCCAAAAAACTGCCTCACAAAAAAGTAGAGTGGTAAAAGCTGATCTATTTCAACTGAATATTTCTTTTTGAAGTTAATACGAACAAAATAAAATTGGTCTACATCAACTGTTTTAAACTAAAAACAGAAAATTTATTCTATAAATTGAAATTAGTGAACAAATCCACTTACATATTTTGATTTAGGGGTAATGACTTCATGTGTTTCCCAAGGTAAAAAAGCTACTCGGGGGAACCTATCAATTATCTCATGTTCAAAGAACAAGTTGAAGAGGACACTCCAGCCCAAGTAAGTATGCAAATTATGTTGGGGTCCTGCCGATAACTTCTGAAAAGGAAAATGTTAGCAAAGCGAATTAAGTGAAGATTTTCAAAAACTGACTATATATTCTGATGGCCGCATAATTGCAAACACCTGCACCCTTCCATAAGTCACGATTTCTGATTGTAAGGCAAGCATTTTCATCAAATATGCTATAAAGTGTATTTTTGGCATTACACCAATAATTGTAATTGCAGGTCCTGTAATATATTACAATTATTATTTTTTTATTACTGTTTGAAAATTAAAATAAATCAATGTTATCTTAAATAAATACTATATAATAAAGTTGAAATAACAATTTTAAAAAAATGTGTAGTATATATAATACCTATATTCTACTTTTTATGTACTGTAGGTATAAATAGATTGTCCATTATAATTTTGTACCTACAGTGCGAGTATTGTTTTTTTAAATGAAGTTTGGTACCTTCGTGCCACTGTCGTTTTGGAATCCCTCTGAGCATTTGTTTTACTCTATTGTTATTATCAGTTTTATCCAAAGAAGACATTTTATACAACTGAAAAATATCTTTAACAAATAATTCTACTCGGCCTGGATGGACAGTATTGAAATCCTAAAAATGTATCAAACCACTAAAACTAATAATAATAAATAATATCTTTTAATTTGTTACTAATACATTAATATAATACAAAATACAAATGTTTAGAATATTATTTTCTATAATACAATTTTTTTATAGAAAAACAATGAATGAAATGTCCGTTTATACTGCCTACTTACTCTCAAAGTTTGGCGATATTCAGGACATGGCTCGTACAACCGAACTAAATCAATTTTACAATCCAACAATTCAGAAGTGATCAGTCCTAATCCAGGAGCCGTCTCACAAATAGCCTGTGGTTTTTGACTAATGTGCGGCAGAATGTGTTTCACTATCTTGTTGGCAATCTTTGAATCAATCAGATATAAATTATCGGACGTATAGCAACGCTTTAGCTTAAAATACTTATTGGGGATATACTGTTTAATTTCCTTCAAATGTGGTGCACTTGCAAAATATCGCCCAATAGCAAAACTGTGCTTTGCTCGTTTGGAGCGCTCCGAATTTTTTGGTTTAATCTCTTGTGATTCAACATTTTTATCAGCTTCTGTTGAGTAGAATCTCAATTTCCATCGTCTGCTGCAATTTAGACGAGATGTAAACATTTTTAAATATACATAACATAACCTGTACAAGCTTTAAAAACAAATTTGGTCATGTCATAGAGGTGATAAATGATATGGAGAAGGATATGAACTCAAATGTTTTTCTAAGATCCCCCACAACTAATTATACTAAACATTTCTCATTATTGGTATGACTAAAGTGATTTACTGTATATATTCGGAATATTTATTACATGTTTAACTAGTATTTTATCCTTTAGAAAATTAAGAAATGATAAAATTGAGTCTACAAGTGTATAAATATTTAACATAGGCAACCATATACACGCCCATGTTGCGAATATGCATTGATCGATTGTCTGCGCGTTTCTGACATTAGTAGATAATGGTACCTCGTTTTATTTTCTTGACTTCATGAAAAAATGGTAGCTGCTTTCCCAGTAGCAAAACTTGGCGTTTTGCTCGCCAAACAGCTGAGTAAACCGATTGCTAATTTTTGTAAGAATCGTGCAAAGTCGCATCCGTTCTTCAGGCAATACATCTGCATGCCCCCTGCTCAATGTAAGTAAACTTGAAGTACACAAGTTTATCATCCCTTATATAATAAATCGAAAATAAATTCAATGAGAAACATCTTTATTCTAAATATATCAGGAAACATATACTGTCATTCACGCTGTGTGAATGTCATGGTAGAACATCAATAATTATTTAACCATATTACTTAAACACGAGAAATTTATACTTATTTATTTTGTGTAGACTGTAATTTTTTATGATGTTGATATAATTAGTACTTGTTCATAAAAGCATGTGATAACTGTATCTATAAAATTTATACAAATATTAGTAAACATAGTCCTTGAATCACGTGTATTAAGATTTTTATTTATATATTTTTTCAACCTTGAAATTTAAATCTAAAATTATTTAATTGTCATTTTGTATCATTCAATATCTGTCGAGGTATTAGCCAGAGAAGTAGTTGTTTCAACAAATAATTTGTTTTGTAGTCTTAGTAAGACGCATTTTTGTAGAATCACTAAATGTTTTCGAATTTTTAAATTATTACCAAAATTATTTATTTTAATTTATTTATTAATTAGTTTATTAATATAATAGTGGTGCTTATTTCTATTAATAGTTATTTCTAAGATTGCATGAAGGATGATTCATAACCTTTACATTAAATTCTTAATTTTGTTTGTTAATACTTCCATCCATTTCACCTTAAATTATAAAATTACATTTTATTCTCCTATTCTATTAATATGTTAATAAGGAATCTATTAATTTTCTATTTCAGTATTTTTTAATTAGTGTCATTAATTCCTCATTTGAAATAACGATGAAATGTGTATTGTCAAACCAGTATTTAGTTGGATGCAAAATACTCGTTTTTTTTTAGTTTATAATTGGTGTGAGGTTAAGATAAAGATGTGGATACTGAATTTGGGCAAGCCAGTCTCCGTTCCAGTATTAAATGAAGCATCTGCAATTGAACTAGGTGCTAATTTGTTGGGAGAGGGAATTTTATTTACTATTGCCGCTGCATTATTAATAGCCGAGTATAATAGATCTTCTAGGAAAGAAGAGAAGAAGGAAATGGAAAGGCTGCAGAAAGAAGAAGATCTTAAAAACACTTTACAAGAACTCTATTTTTTCACGCAAACACAAGCCACCAAAATCAATGAGCTGAGTAGGATGATTTATGATCTAGGTATATTTTATAATAAAATCATTTATTAATATTAACTCAACATCTATAAGCTGAAATTTTCATTTTTAATAAGTTTTGTATTATTTATGTATTTATGAGGTTGACTGTATGCTGGTTTTGGTTTTGATTGATCGATCTTGCTTTAAAGTCAACATTTACGCAGGTAACTTACATATATATGATAATAATGTCTTTTAACATTTCAGAAAGTAAACATCATCATCATCATCATCATAACAGACACCACTATCCAGAAGAAGGTAGTTCTTCTAGCAAATCGGATAGTAAAGACAGTAATGATCCCCCACCAAAAGACAAACCCCCAACTGTGAAAAAGCCTTGCAAAAAGCACAACAATACGCCGGAGGTCACACCTAATAACCTCATCCTGAAAGCTGTTCTAGCTGTTGAAGAAGACCTATTTACCAGCAACTGCAAAGAGCGTGAGCCTAGCCTATTAACGCAAGCGATCAACCACCTCTACAAAGATGTGTATAGGTTACCTTTAAGAATATAACAATAACAAAAACAATCATGGTATGCATTTAATGCGGCTGTAGTATTTTTTAATTTATTTAATTGTTAATAAAGCTGTGTAAATATTTGTTTCTTAAAAGTACTCGTGTGTTTAAAATTGTGCGTCTTCTTGAAGCATCCTTTGCAGGGAGTGAATCCGGTTTTCCAGTGCGCGAAATTCCTCCTCAGAGCTTTTCATTCTCATTTTTAATATGTGCGAGGAAGGAGGGTTTTGAGAGTGGACGGTGCAGACAGAGTGAGTCGAACAAGAGCGTTCTAAAGAAGAAGGGCGGCGGCTTGCCCTTTCCTTCGACAATGATCGGCAGACGTGAATATCGTTGTTGTATTCGATTTCTGGTTCCGAGTACTTGGAACTCGATGCTGATGAGCAGCGGCTTTTAGGGTTCACTTTATGTGCATTTCTAAAATGGTGAATTAAATAATTTGATGACTGTTTTATTATTGGGCGGATGATAATTTAGCATGATTTTTATTCAGATTAAAGAAGTTGATTTCCATTTTATTATGAATGTATGCGATATAACACTATCATGAGGACTTCCATGTTTAACTGATTTAATAAATTAAATTACTCTACAACAAATAAATATTCAAGCTTCTGTTACTATCATGTTCATTTGTTATCTTACACAAATGGTATAAGAAAATGAAACTGTTCAAGATTAAAAATTTTAAATAGAAATCTTTTTTTTTTATATTAAATGAAAAATGAAACCAAAGATTAAAATAAATACATAAAATAATAATAGATTGTTCTTAAGCAAAATTAATAGAGACTCTATTATTCGCCTATATGTTCTTAAAATTCATATTATCTTTAAATGTAAGTACCATACCTAGCGGGTGACTTTCTCTGAGTTTTTAAGAAATTTTCACTTCTTGAAATTCTGGGACTGTTTTGTGGTAGTTTTGGTTTGATGTCAACTCTAGGAATATTATTAGGTGATGAGCCTCTGTAGACAGTTTTCAGACTATAGTCTCTGCGAGCAATTCTGTTAAAATCACCTTTACCCCTAAAACAGTCAAAATAATTTTTAATACCAAGAAAAACATCATGGGTGATATAATGCCCAATATGCAAAATTAAAATAGTGGTAGTTAAAGCATTAATAGGAAGTGTATAAGCAAACACTTAGACATCTGCAATTAATTAAACAATTGTTAGGTAATAAATAAAAACACGTTCTTCATGCTTCTGTCACTAATTGTAGTGAGCTCATAATCTACAAATTTAAATTCTAATTAGTGTTATATAGTTATTAATTATTTAATTAAGTATTTATCGACTTTTTTGATTAGTTGTTTAAGCTCTATTTCCATGTGCAGATGAAAATCTGATCTTATCTGCACACAAATGTTAACTTTAAGTAATAAATTGGTATCTCTACTTTTATTAACATTTTAATAATCAAGTGTTAAAGTTGTTTAAACTACATTAGCTAGTGTTAATAAAAGCAGTAATACCAAAAACGTAATTTAATTGCATTTAAGTTTTTATGTCCCTATTAACAAACATAATTTGAAGCAAAGACGCTTATGAGCTATAATATATGTATGTATTTTTTTTAAGCAGAGTAAATAGTTTAGATATTGGATAATACATACAGCTTTTCCTTATATCTGAAGATGTTTTAAAACAAAATTATGGAAAATAGTGGTCCTTCCGCCGTGTGATTTATGTATTTGGGTGTGTGTAAATGAGCTTGTTACTTTAAAGGACCGCCCTCGTCACTAAAGCACCATTAATTGTACCCCAATTGGTGAAAGTAACGGTCACCCATCCAACTACTGACCCGAACCAACGTTGCTGCACGTCAGTTTGGGGTCGTAACCGAATGCGCCACCACCGGCGTATTTATGGAAAATATTTTTGTAAATTTATGTTACCTATTGGGACTTTTATAACACTCTTGGCTTAACTTTAACTGTAACATCCTCTCATTTTTCCTAACCCTCTCTAGCTCTTGTATTAGCTGGGCCTTTTCCTGTCTTAGCTTTCCCACCACCTTCTGGTGACTCCTACGTTCTATAGCCACACTTCTCTCCAGCTGATTTACGATATTCTGCAATCCAAGGATCTGTTGCTTCGATTTTGAATAAACACCACCATTCATCCTTAACATCTTGATCTCATTGTTCAGTGTGTAATTCTCAGCTATGAGATCATCTATACTGGAACACCAAATTTTAATTTACATGTGATGAGGTCATATCAATTAATACCGCTTCTGCATGATGTCTAGTTGTCTGGTATCGTTCTTGAAGTATCTAGTTTCGAGTTCCTCCTTCGCTTTGCAGAGCTCAGATTCTAATTTTTTTATCGTGGCTTGTAAAATGGATGGGTCTGGTGGACCACAGTATTCTAATGGCAAAGGATATAAAATTCTAAAATTTAAAAAAATATTTATTGAATAATACTATTATATTTGATATTTACGATCATTATAATTGGGATTCTGCCTTAGCCAAACTTTATATTAAGTTACATATATAATGAGTAAGTATACGGAGTGTATCTAATACTAATTATCTATTTTACCTATCAAATTCCACATTGTAGATCAATATTAAATAACGACGATTATTCTTTTCTTTATTAATTAAAGTCCTTGAGTTGTGGCTTCGTATCCGCTTCATTCTTAAAGCTTCAAGATCATCATAGGTGAGAAGATCCAATGTAATGCTTTCACTAGTCTAAGGATAAGAACAGTACAATTGGACTATGCTAGTTGCTAGAGCAATATACCTACTTTTAATAATCCAGACTTTAACATGGTGGTGAATATCTTAAACTGTTTATAGTTTCCTGTCTTATGTGTTAAATTTTCAATGTCTGAAACAAATTGATTTAGTATAACTCCTTCCACTGTTAGTTAATATAACTAATATTAAGAACTTCTTCAAAGTGGACATATGTTTAAAGAATAATAATAAAAGAAGACTACATGATGTTTATAATGCATGTCTATGATGTCTTTCTGTAATTTTGGTATTTACAAGATTGGTCATAGCTGCATTGCCACTCCTCCCCACTTTGTTTATCGGTGATGCTAATTTCCAAGAAGCCTTTAACCACGTTCATTTTGATGAGAAATTCCTTGTCCTGAAAGACGTAGCTAGTGATAAGGTTTGTCTCAGACATGCCTGTGCTGACCCTTAAAATATTAAAATTATCTCAAAAAATTTGACATTCATTGTACACAAGTGACAAATAGTCTTTTTTTGTCAAATTAATAGAATTAACTGGACTTCTGAAGTGTTCAGAAAAATTATTGATATTAAGCAATTATTTATTAAATGATTCTAGTTTTACCAAAATAAGGGAATATAATTTAATTTTTGATTTCAAAATATAATAGATATGTAAATGTATGCCTTATTTGTTAACTACTTCAATGGTAAAAAAGTATTATTCTGTGTTCTTTCACATTTAGAGCTTAAAAATTAAACAAACAATCGTATTGTATTTTGCTGTTTTTATTAATTTAAGAAATACTTTTGAAGAACAGCAATAAATACTAATACTTTGTGATTACATTGGTATTCTGAAATATACCAAATAACATTAACATATAGTTTATGTAAACGAATTTAAAAAATAAAATAAATAATTTATAGTATCAAATAATTTCTAAAGTGATTATTTTACTCTAAGCAATTTCGGCATTAATGAAGATCAGTAAATATTATATAATATCGTCAAACGCAAAAATTCCTATTAATTTTTAAATTTAATTTCCGCGTTCGTCTCCTCCGCCATCTCTCGACAGAAACTTGAACAATTTTAGTGTGTCGTTCCCCCTGTGGCAGCTCCGTAGCGCGTGTTTCTTTTCCATCTTTAAGTGACGCCATGATGTGTTGGACTTGAATTTTTTAATTTTCCCGACAATAAAAGAATTTCACTTTCGCCACCGGCGCGTTAAAATTTTGGAAAAATGGGAGTGCCAGCGTTCTTCAGGTGGCTCAGCCGAAAATACCCCTCGGTCATCGTCCATTGTGTCGAACAGAAAGTAAGGTTATGTTTACAACCCGCAACACTTTTTATCCGATCAAAATAACGCAATAATTCATGCAAATGATGTTTACATTAAACCACATTAATTTCAACAGTCCTAAATAGAGCAGAATTTATTTTAATTCATTTTTGTCAAACTCATTTTGCTAATGTATTTTAATTAAACGTACAATGATATTTTGTTTATTTAAATACAATTGTTATTTTGTGTGGATTTTTTACATTTCTTATATTTAAAATTAAAATATAAACATAGTTCTCTCTAGGAAAATATTAGTATTGCATTATGAAGAAATATTTCAATATTAAACAAATATTTTAGTTTGTATAGGTGACATATTCAAACTTGGTTTACTTAACTTAAAAAGGGTGTATAATTTGAAAATAGATCTTCTTTCTAATAAGATTATAGATTTCTTAGATTCCTATCAGTCTTGATTTTGAAACCCAACAATTATAATCACCTTTCTAAACATCAGCAAATGTAAACATTTTCCATAATAATAAGAACGAATGAATTCTGATTGATTTTGTTTTTGAAGCATACTGACAACTGATCTTCATATAAAACATAATCTTAAGATTTTCTCTTCATGGGCAGAATGGTGAAAGTTAATGAAAGGAATACAAATTTGTACAGAAAGTTGTAAAAGTTGAATTATATTATATTTTCTACGAAGACACTTATTTAAGAATTTCATATTTTAAGCAAAAATTCACCAGCGGATTATTTTGTTTTTAAAAATATTCTTATTGTTGAAAAGTAATCTATTTTGAAAATGTTTCTTTTGATTTATTTAATATAAAATATATGTATTTTTGTACAGGGGAATTCGATTTAATTTCAGTCTAGTTTTAAACGAACTATTATTTACTTAGTTTATAGATTATGCAATAATATTTCTAAACTTTACAGACCGTTGATGTAAATGGAGCAAGTGTACCAATCGATTCCTCAGAACCAAATCCCAATGGAGTTGAATTTGATAATTTGTACCTGGATATGAATGGCATTATCCATCCGTGTACACATCCGGAGAATAAACCAGCACCAAAAAATGAAGACGAGATGATGGTTGCCATTTTTGAGTGTATTGATAGATTGTTTCGGTATGTCAACTTTTTATAAGCAATACTTTCTTTACTGAAGTAAATTTGATTCTGAATAAACAATAAAATAAACACAGTCTATCAGTAAAAATAAGCATACATTTGCATCTTGTATTGTTTACATTTGATTGAAAACAGAGGCTTTAAATCAGTGTATAAATCAAATTAAATGTGATTAGTTTAGGTTTTTACATAACATCTCACATTTTTTGCTACATCAATTACTAAGGTCATTAGTTGCCTCTCACAAATCAACAATCATCAAATTAGTTGACGCTTTTACTGTCAAAATTAATTGATTAAATTGAATATTCACCATATTCTAGACTAGAAGGGAATTTTTCTCTTCATTTTATCTGTAATTTATCCACAATCGTAGAAATTCGAATGTTAGGAAACTAATATTGTATTTGCTGTATATAATTTTTGTTTTGACTCAAAATATACAACTCAAGTCCAATTTGAATTGTAAGAAAAGATGTTCGTTTTTTTTATTTGGAATTTATAGTTTGAACATCATGTTATAAAATAATCTAGGCTTAATATTTTGAGATTGATAACAGAACTCTCTGTGAAATTTGCTGCGAAATCGTGAGTTATTTTTTTATTATCAACAAATGTAGATCTGGAAATATTTTCTCGTTTAGAGAGGGTATTAGTTTCAGCTGTTTCAGCTCAAATTGCTGAGTCGTGTTTCTTATAGATTCGTGATTTCTTCTTATCTCTGATTTAACCACTTTCCGCATACGACCGAGATATCTCGGGCAAGAGCATATTACATACCTTCAAAAATAATTGTGCGGGAAGGGGTTAAATCAAATTTATTAATCTATTTCACTAGCAGATGTTTCAGTGATACGAATCAATATACTAATAGATAATTTGTTTAATGAATTAATTAAATTAACTTGCTTCCTTATTTCAGTATTGTACGGCCTCGCAAGTTACTTTATATGGCGATAGATGGCGTCGCGCCCCGTGCAAAGATGAACCAGCAGCGCTCGAGACGTTTCCGCGCGTCCAAGGAAACCAGCGAAAAAATCAACGAGATCAGCAGAATAAGAGCCGAACTGTTGCTGAAGGGAGCATATCTTCCGCCAGAAAAACCCAAAGGAGAGCACTTTGATTCAAACTGCATCACGCCTGGCACACCGTTTATGGCCAGACTATCTGCTTGTCTTCACTACTACATCCACGACAGGCTGAACAACGATCCTGGATGGCGGGGTCTAAAAGTAATTTTATCAGACGCTAATGTACCTGGAGAGGGAGAGCACAAGATTATGGATTATATTAGGAAGCAGAGAAGTAAGGAGATTATACTATTTTGTCTTTTGTTTCTATACAAAAAATTACTCAGACAAATAATTAATACTATATTAAAGTATACTAATTATAAATATTTCAATTTGAAGCATTTATTTAAAAATACATATATAAAATTAAAAGTAAAACCAATTCAATTGCACACAAATATTTTCTGAATTATGTATAATGGTTGTTTTAAACTTTGCTGTCATATTTTGTTTCTTTTCTAGGTCAACCTAACCATGATCCTAACACACAGCATGTCCTCTGTGGTGCAGATGCAGATCTCATTATGTTAGGATTGGCAACACATGAGCCTAATTTTACTATCATAAGGGAGGAGTTTAAACCTAATCAACCTAGGCCATGCGATATTTGTGCTCAAGTTGGTACGTCAAAAACAAAACACAATTCCCATTCTGAAATATTTGATAATGAAATTGAATCTATCTTTACATGTGTTTGAATATATTTTCACATTCAAAAATGTCAATACTTTATTTATTATCTTAGGGCATGAAATGAAGGATTGTGTTGGTATGGAACGTAGTCAAAACGATCAGGACGTTCAGCCAGCCTTTGGTTCAGAGTGTGAATTCATTTTCGTGCGCTTAAATGTTCTCAAGGAGTACTTGGAAAAGGAATTGTTGATGCCCAATTTGCCTTTTAAGTATGAATTCGAAAGGGCTATTGATGATTGGGTTTTCATGTGCTTTTTCGTGGGCAATGATTTTCTGCCTCATTTACCCAGCCTGGAGATTCGAGAAGGTGCCATTGACCGATTGGTTACGTTATATAAGGATGTAGTATATAAAACTGGGGTAAGTAAATTAATTATTAGTATTATTCAAGCATAATTTTAATTTTTAATCTTTGTCTTTTTAAAATAATTTAAAAGGTTTATTTTTTTTAGTAGTAGTGGCTACTGAAAAATTATTTATGCACACAGATTGTTAATAAAGGTTGAAGATTTAGACAGTAAAATGTTCAAATTAAAAATAAATCACATTATTAATACAAGTTTATGATACCCAAATTGTATATTTTGTCAACTTTGATAAATTTGATTATTTTAAGTGCAATAAATATTCAAAAGTATTGCTATGTATGTAAATAATTACCAAAATTATATAAAGTTCATCTTAAAGGACTAATTATTATTTATTTTGCATACAACTGTAATAAACGTTGTTATTTTTTAATTTTAATTTGTTGAAGACGTTAAAATATTACTGTTTCAGGGTTGGTTGACAGACAGTGGAGATGTAAATTTGGAAAGAGTCCAGCTTATTATGACTAAACTGGGCGAAGCTGAAGATGAGATTTTTAAACAGAGACAACAAAATGAATTGCAGTTTAAGGCCAGAGAAAAGGCTAAGAAGAGACGAACAGAAGAGGCTAATCGACCACGTCCCAATTGGTCCATTGTTAAAAATACACAATTTGAACCTACGGTATGTATGTTTATGTTTTAAAACTTTACATGTTTGCATAATTTTTTAATAGTACTATATAGAATACCACAAATTATATATACACGTTGTCCCCTGAAATTTTGAATATGGGCGTTTGAATGCGTTACTTGTTACTTAGTTACCACGCTCGTCACATATTTTAATGGACTGACCAATGGGAAATAATCAATAATTTCTAGCGAGAGTGCAAGATACAATACATTACTCATATTCAAAATTTCAGGGGACAACGTGTATATATTCATAGTAAGGGTTCGACTTAATTCGAATTTGCAAGTTTTAATGGTTCTGGGAAGAACCGATTTTCAACGTTTTGTCCAAGTCACATTGGTCTACTTCAGGCGGTGTTCCTTGGTAAACTGCGATTGTGGTGGTTGAACTGCACTATTTATACCTGCTGTGTGGCGGTTGACATTTGGCGACTTCCTGTGATTGGACCATACGGGTTAACAGGGAATTCAGTGGTGTTACCTATGGGGATTAAAAAGTGTGATGCGGGTGATGAGATACGCATGTTGCAGTTTTCCAACGAACGCCGCCTGAATACTTAACAAACCATAAAAAAATGTACCTAAAGCAGGATGTGTCCTCTTCCTCTTAATAATACCATTTTGCCTTTTTTTACATTTTTATCGAAATTAGTAATATTTATTTAAATATAATTTTTCAGCCGATTGGCCAATCAAAAGTTTTAACAAATGTCCGGCAAGAAGCCTACAATATTCGCAAAGCTGGCATGCACACAGACGCGCAATTACAGTCAACAAATTCCCGTGACGCTTTACAGTCTATGTTAAGGCCAGCAGGGGGCAGTGGAAATAGTAATAATTCTGACAGAGGTACAAAGCGTAAACATGAAGAGGAAGAAGAGGATGATCAGGCTCATGATGAAGTCAGACTGTGGGAAGATGGCTTCAAAGATAGATACTATGAAAGTAAATTTGATGTGACTTCTGATAATTTAGAATTTAGGTAAGTATTTCTTAGTATACTAAAAGATCACAAAAAATATATTTTTCTATAAGTATTAAATAAATTATATAAATTAATAATAATAAATTATAATTAAAAATAAGAGTTATTTGTAGTATCAAATCTGAAAAATCGTAGTTTGGGAAACAAAAAATGTTTGTTTTTAATTTACTTATATATATTTTTTTAAATAATTCTTGGCATTAATCTGTGTTAATTTACTTGAGATTTCCTGTTTATAATCAATTAGATTATATTTATCATTTTTAATGGTCTCATAGAAGATAAAAATATAAAAATTTCAGATATTCAGTTGCACTTCACTATGTGAGAGGGCTCTGCTGGGTTCTAAGGTATTATTACCAAGGATGTGCCTCATGGAAATGGTATTTCCCTTACCATTATGCACCGTTTGCATCTGATTTTGTCAATATAGGTGGCTTAAGTACAGAATTTGAACAAGATACAAAACCTGTAAGTATTTTATAAAATCATTTAATTAACTTTGACTTTATAACATATTTTGTTTTGCTTAATAGTTTAAACCTCTGGAGCAATTGATGGGTGTTTTTCCAGCAGCAAGTTCTAAACATGTTCCACAACCATGGGCAAAATTAATGAGTGATCCTGTAAGTAGTAGTAATGTGAATTTAAAAAAAAAACCTTTTGTATTGTCACTTCTTAAAGAATGAAAACACAAAATTATAAAAAAGTTCGTCATTATATTTACTTGTTGTGAAACTCAATTGATTTTATTTAATTTATATTTTTATATATTTAAGGATTCGACAATAATCGATTTTTATCCCGAAGACTTCAAAATAGACTTGAATGGAAAGAAATTCGCCTGGCAAGGAGTAGCCCTGCTTCCGTTTGTGGATGAAAAACGCCTTTTCAAAGCGCTGAAACCCTACTATAAACATTTGTCACCAGAAGAAAAGAAGAGGAATGTCAGAGGTGATGATAGGATATACCTTTCGACATACAATTCCGGATTTAGCCTCATTAAAGGTTTATACGACAATGATGTTGATGCAAATGCAGAAGTTGAGATCACTATCGATGGCATGCAGGGTACAGTTTTGACAGCTGAAGATTGTATTGAGGATGGAGGGTACGTTGTTAATATCGTTTTTATTCTTGGTCAATTAACAGAAATAAGATTTTGGAAAACAAATTACCAGTTTTCCTTTTCACTGCCATATATACTTTATTTTACAAAATAAATTTCATGTGATAAGACTTAAAGTGCATATTACTTACTTAATAAAGGGGAACTTAATTTTCTTGTATTTATAATAGTTTTTGATTACTTAATATTGACAGTGAATAGAATGGTTGCGACCATTACTATGTTAACTACTACACTTATATTCAGTGAACATCAATAGTAGTTCTGTATTCACTATGTTCTACTGAACTATTAATGAAATTTTTCATTTTTTAATTTCTAACAAAAATATTTGTATTAAGTAACACTTGTTATGTTCCATTTGTTTATTAGTAATACAAGTAACTGACACATGTTTTGGTTCTAACGGATCATTTTAAAAGTCAAAACTAAATTCAAAATGAAAGTATGGCGTTATATGTAGGTATAAAATTATGACTGAATAAAATAAATAAAATATTTGTTGAGCCTTAAATTATTTTTAGAGCCTATTTCAATTAAATTACCAAACTTTATTTCAAATTGCAGTACATTGGAATCCCCTGTTCTTGGACTTCATGACCTTACAGATAACTCAGTATACTCTGCAAGGTTTAGAGACCCCAAGTATCCTCGTGGTTTCATTTTCCCCGCTATTAGGCTAAAGGGAGCAAAGAATCCAGATCGAGTTTTGAAACCTGAGGATTTGGATCCTCAGACCAATAGGGGTTGGAGGCCACAGGTGGGAATGGCAAGATCCACTCAAAGGTATGTGGAGGCTTACGTTTTGTGCCATTTTTATTGTCAAATCTTTTTACAGGGCCAACTTAGGAAATGCGGGACACAGAATGCTCTCACATTACACGCCCAGACATTCCAGTCCATATCAGTCCAATTATAATCAAAGAGGTAAGTTCAGAGATATTTACATATTTAAGTTTTGTTTTTGGCAGGTAAGAGAAATGTTTAATTTTAATATTAAATGTTTATGAAATCATCTGTGTGGCCGTGTGTAAATATAAACATTTATCATTATATTGGAATGTTTTAGTAAATTATCTTTTGGTAACAAAAAAAGGAAGATATAATAGAGAAATAATAAAACTCATTATTAATGATCGTCCATTGCTTTGCTGATTGCTCCATAGATTAGCATTGGTCTTACTACCGTTATGTACAGCCCAAGTGTTACCTTGGGTGTTAGCCCCATGTCTGCCTCACAGCCCTCCGGCATAGCCAGGTATTTCGACGACAATGTCAACCGTTTGTTGACTTGCTTGCCTAGTTTCCTTTTCCTTGTGAAAAGGACCATTTCAGTCTTTGACTGTTTATGGTCAGTGACTGGTCATTACACCAGTGTTCAATTATTTTGATGGCTTCCTGCATCAAGAGGCATATCACCGTCTCAAATCTGCCTGTTAGCAGGATGGTTATGTCATCTGCATATCCTATGGTGTGGAAGCCATTGTCGTCGCAGTAGGCTGTGAAATCAATAAAAAAGAACCTAGTAACGAGCGACAAATCACGATATCAGTGAAACCGTTATAATAACGTCACCAAGTTGACGTCATCGTAGGGTAACGTTACACAATATTCAGTTTACGATACTATCACTGGTCTCGTTAATGTCACCGTTCACATTAATTTCATCTGAACTATTGTTGTCACTCCTTTCATAAACTGCGATATCTTCATATCTTCAGCACCATCTACAGCATTAGTTACGCTAAGCCTAACATTGGTTATCGAAAATCATAGACAAAGAGTGGAGGTAAATCGGTGATTCCCCCGTTTGTTTTGGGATAACTTGCGTCATACCTTCAGTGGCTGCCATATTTTTCGGACTATAAGACGTTGGTCAAATTTAGAGATGATTTATTGAAAAGAATATTTTAATGTTACCTTCGGGCCATAAGACGCACCCAAAATTTGTGTCCATTTGTCTATGTAAAAAAAGCGCGTATTATATTCCGAAAAATACGGTAGTCGAGCCGCAGACAGCTGACTAAGAATTGTGTAGCAATTAAGACTCATCTCTTTCTATTATCATCCTAAGATGTGGTCAGGACTGAGTGAAATGAAAGAAAAAGCGTGTGTCTGCATAGGGAATCATTTTGACACATCTAAACATAACTGTGTTTATATTTCTCTTTTATAAGGTGTAGTAAAAAGAAATCCATTATTTTTGCATGAAATTGAATTCTTTAATTCCGATTTAGGTCAAACATACTCCTTTTTGTTCGATGTGGACAGAAACAGATGGTGCCAGGTCCGGAGTAAAGAATCTCCTAAACAAGCTCCCGGAGCTTCTGGCGAGTCACTATTGATGTGTATGGCCTGGCGTTGTTCTGATGAAACACAATTCCTCTCCTATTGGCCAAAGCTGGCCGCTTCTGGGCGATTGTTTTCTTCAGACGGTCCAATTGTTGCCGTAGGGGAGCAGCTAAAGTAGATAATTCCCTACTAATCCCACTTAACACCTAGCAAAACCTTCCTAGGTGTCAATCCTGGTTTGGCCACCGTTTCCTGCCGGCCCACCGCGATTCGACCACGATCGTTTATGCTTGATGTTGTCGTAAGTGGTCCTTTTTTCATCACCAGTCGCCAACCGCTTTAGAAATGGGTCGATTTTGTTGCGACACAGCAGTGATTTGCAGGTGGAAATTCGGTCCGTGAGTTTTTGCATTAACTCGTGTGGCACCTATACATCGAGTTTCTTTTTTTATCCAGCCTTATTCAAATGGTTTCAAATTTTTTTTGTGCAATAATTAGCTCTTGGGCAATCGAAACAAAACTCTAAACAGTCGTGTTTTTATTTAATAATTGCATAATGGAGTTTCGCCAAGTATCAGCCTCATCAATTCAACAATCGAAACAGACGTTTTATCGACATTTTCGACAATTGGCTTCCTAGTGCGTTGTGCATCTTTGAAATTGAAATTACCGGAACGGAATCGACGATACCAAAATTGCATGTGATTAGCTGGTATAGTATCAGGACTATGAACACTATTCACATTTTCAGCTGCCTGGCTTGCGTTTTTGGTTATTATCAAGGAAAAACTGTAAAATATAGCATAACTACGCTAGTGTTCATCTTTGGCGCTCGTTCAAACAAAACTAATGCCATCTAGTGTAACCCGATCGGACTTATACAACGCGAGATACAGATAAGTAAAGCCATTTATTGTAAAAATAACGGATTTCTTTTTACTACACCTTTTATGTATACACATTTAACATTCAAGGAATTTTGAAATTTCCCGGATCAGCGCGGAATCACATTTGTTTATGAATATACCTTTCAGCTATCGACTGCTAGACCTGCTTTCAAAGCAAATGATTATGGCGGACACAGTTTAAGTCGTAAAAAAGCCCATTGATAATTCCTTATTTTCAATATTTCATTATAGAAAAATAAAAGTTTTCTTATTGTAGACCTTTTGTACAGTAACTCAACGAGTTCTGTTAACAGAATGGGTTTCAAAAGCAAGAGAACAGATGTGGTAACATAGCATATTTGGTATTGAATTATCAAGTATTAGAAGTCTATAATTATCTAAAGCATTAGGATTTCCTTTTTTAAAATAGGTTTAACAAAATCAATGATTCTTTTAGTTTATTTTAGTTTTATCTTTTATTAGCAAAAAAATATAAAAAAGAATGTTACTTTAAAGAATCACCTTCGCCACTCTAGAGCCTTATTATGTATCCCAATGGCGAATGATACCGGCCACCCATCCAATTGCTGAACTAACGATGCTGCACCCTCCCTATCGCTAGTTTGGCTGCGTTCCACCACCGGCTTTACAGTAACGGGGCGATCCTTTAAAGTAACAAGCTCATTTACACACACAAATACACAAATTACATGGTGAAAGGACCATGGGGTCGATAGTCAAACACTACTACTACTACTATTACAAACATTATTGTAAACTTCCTTTCTTTTTATGGTTAAATATTAAAAATTCATATGTAATTGTGCAGGCATGTTATTAAATACAAATTTTTCCCTAGTTATATCATAATAACGGATTAATACCGATCTGCACCGAGTGGTGAACGAAAGGGGAAAATCATTGCAGGCAGTAAAATAATAATTATTCGTGGGGGCGTGCGGGACTTATGACATTCGAAATAGTGACAGGTCGCGTGCCGGCAATCACCAATTAAAACAAACAATCGGTCCGCGCGTCCGGCCGCCATCGCGCCATTGTCTGTCAATCACTTAATGACTACATATACACCGTGTATACATATATACGTATATAACGTAGTTCTGCCTCCCCCACAAACAATTCAAATCAAGATTATTCATACAACTTTATTATCCCCGGGCCTGAGCACTCCATTATTAAGCGACTCCATTCAAGAACATCAGCCTCAGCCCTCAAAATTTCTCATTAATTATGATTTATGTGTGTGCGTGTTGAGTTTTCGCTGACTCGGCTGGATTCAGTAAGTGAAAGTTGTGCCTGAGACAAACATATCTTGTGCTTTTGTACTCTGAATTAAAGTATTATTTCCATAAGAGATCTGAGTGCGATCAGCCTTTAGAATATTAAAAATGGCCTAGAATCTTAACACTTGCTATAATAGATTATTATATCAAAAAGTTATCCCAAGATAACGTTTTTCTCATTTATCCACAAAATTCGACACTAATACACATACTCTAAATCCTAAATCATATTTGTAAAAGTCGCAAGTATAACAACTCTTAAGTCCAAACATTCCAAAACTACTACCCACGAATTAATTTATTAAATTCTTATAAATGAAGTTTATTGTACTGCATTAAATCGTTACCTTAATTACATTACAGTAATATAGAATTGTACAAGCTATCCTCGAAAGAAGAACATACAAATTAATTTGTTTGCTTTTAAAAGTTTCGAATTCACTATTGTTTATGATGTTTCACGCGAACTTGTCGATCATCTTTTACTAATCCGTTATACAGGGTTTAGTTTAGTATACAAATATTTGTATGTATTTAAGACCTACTTTTTTGTTTTATGGGGTATTTATTTATTTATTTAAATTTATTTATTGCTAATTTCAATTATTTTTAAGAATTCTTACTTTTTGAACTTGATTTAAGAGAAATTTGATAAAAAACAAGCAAGAATGTAAAAAACGCTTGTTCTTACATGATAATCAACTATACCAAATTTCAGCTTGTTCGAATATAGTTATTGTTATAATAAAAATCAATATTTTTTTTTTTAATAATATTTTTAATAACATTATTAACAGCAAATAAATTTATGAGTATGTTTTTAATGGTTGTGTTGAACATTTTATTTTTATTTATTTAAGTGAAAGTGGTTGTTAGTATCGTTAATCATCGAACATATGTTCAAACTGTCTTAATATAGTTTCTCTACAATCGATGAATCGATGAAGGCAATAAGATCTGTTCACTGCTTATTATTTGGTAAGCCGAAGAAATCCAAGACGGTTACATTTCTCGGCACTTCCTTTCCGATGAATAATAGCGGCCGCGACTTGGCAAAAAAATCCCACAATCAGCGATAGTCGAGTGCTCAAATCAGTACTTAACGCAGGAGTAGAGTAGTAGTAGAGGACCATTTTTATTTATATGCCTTACATAAGAGAAAGGCCCCCATTCAATGATCGTGAAAGAGCGATTTGCGTCTCGAGTGGCTAAATGTGGTGCAGCCATTGTGCCCAACAATGCGTTCGTTAAAGAACGAAATGTAAGTAAGAAAAAAAAAAAGAATATTACTAATCTAACCGTCGCGGTATTCAGCGATTTTTGTTCCGCAGCCGTCACCTCAACTCGCATACTGTTGAAAGCTTAGGGTGCAGCGCCCTCTTTCAAAAGAGTCTAAGGACGCGCGGGTTTAATCTTTAGGTTCCATAAATAATAAAGACCCTTGTGTTTTATATTTTTGTAATTGCAGCGGTTAATTACCTATAAATATTTAATAAACATAATGAACAATTAATATAAACATTTAATAAAAAAGGCTTGAAATAAGCTGAAGTTTTTAGTAGTAGTAGTGTTTGGCCTATCTGGTCCTTCTGCAGTATGATTTGCGTGTGTAAATGAGTTTGTTACTTGAAATTGTATTCTAACCGAAGTTTATATTTATAGTAAAAATATGGTAATGAATATTAAGATTTATTTGGATAAAACATTTTTTTAAGAAATAGTGTACTATTGATGGTTCAAGGAATTATGTGTGGTTGTAGTAACTTGATATCTATATTGACCAAAATGTAAATTTCTTATCGATAAATGTAGTATAGACATAATCGAATCTTAGCTGTTTTTACTTCGCGTGTATTGCCCCTAACGCATCCTCTAAAATGGTAAGAGGCAAGAGGGGGAGGCGATGCGTTTATGTGATTGTGAAATTAGGCGTGTGAGTGGTAGTGACGGTTGCACAAAGCATGGCAATTACGCGGCTCGTCGGCACCAATGCCGCGGGCGTCACCGTCACACGCCGCACGTAAACAATATAACAATGCCCTCCGCCAAATTGATATCGGATCTCTCTATTAAACTAACTATACGTATATACGTTTTCATTTCATATTTTCACGCCCCGTAAAATCCTCGCGCAGATTAACTAGTCGCTAATAGAGTCGTCCTGGAAACTTGACCTCGAGGGCGCAAAGGAGATGGAACTGACAGAGGGCAGTCGAGTAGTTGATAAGACAATTGACTTAGTTTTACGGATGACCACACGGCTTGATTGGGATTCTACGGGGGCGGGATTACGTGCCGCACATAAATTTCGCCGAAGGGTCAGATTGTGATGAAAATGTTGATTGCCCGAAGTTCCTTTATTGCGTGATGAACGCAATCTACGATCACCTTAAATTGAAAAATTGGATCGTCCTATTTCGATATCTTATCAACATACCCAATATGTATTTCGTTTATTGCAATATGTGATAGAAATGTATATTTTTCCGATGCGCACTCAAAATTAAAATTTCTTCAATTTAGATAAAATATACTGAATTGTTATCAAAAGGTCACTAATAAAAATCGTGTGTGATAACAAGCAAGTATATTTTCTTCAAAATTTATTACAAATTAATGGCCTGAAGCATCCCTTACATTATTTTTTTAAAATTTGTTATAGGGAACTATAACGATCATAACAGAGGCTACGGTGGAAGAGGTGGAGGAGGTGGAGGATACGGCGGTTCTTCGGGTGGCGGAGGCCGCGGTTATCAAAGCAGTGGCGGCTATCAAAGTCACGGTGGTTCGAGAGGTGGCTACAATCAGGGTTACCAAAGCAGCAACTACGGAAACTCTCAGAGGGGAGGCCGCCAAGACGATAGAAGACAAGGGCCTTACAGCGACCGCTACGAAACCGGCCGCGGTGGCGGAAATTTCAGCCGGGGTAACAGGTACAGCAGGAGATAGGACGAGCATTTACAAAGCACTTTTTTATAACCACATTAATTTTTAGTCTAGACGGGCGTTCACGCGCGAAAAATATACATGATGTAAATATTTTAAATAAGATGCTTATTTAAAATAATATTTATATCGGAAAAATATAAATACATTTTATCTTGAGTTTTTTTGTAATAATAGTGTGGTTTATTTACCTTTTATCATTTACTATCCAATTCCTTATTTCCAATAATAAAATACTGATTTTATAAATCATATACTCCTATATGTTGTGTTATCACAGACTACCGTGGGTAAGGGTCATGAGTAGTTACGACGTTGTTAATGATCTTACAATTATTTTTTTAAATATAGGACTAATTATATTCCATAAATGATAAAAGGTAGAGGTACGACTCATATTTATGGTTAGACGTACTAAACAGAGGTATCATTAGGGCCAAAATGTAGTTGTATCAGCCAGCGACATATTTAAATAACTGCATGTCAGTATCATCATATAGGGTGTCCCAATTTAGTCGCTATGGAGCGTTTCTCGGGAGCACACCGCGCATTGTTCGTGCAATAGTTCTACAAAAATTGTGATTCGGTGACTGCTCCAGAGGTTGTTGCCACTGAAATGATGCGCCAAGCATACCAAAATGAATGTGACCTCCGTAATGTTGTCAGAGCCATATTCAGATAATGTCATTTTACGTGGTTACTATTTTTTGCTCACTTAATGGAGACAGATATATCTTATTTAAGCTGAAGTTCCACCCAGGAGCTAATTATAATACTATAATACAAACTGAAACTCTATTCTTTATCACGTATAATTTTTAATTAGTTTAGAAAGTAAATCATGATTTTAAGATGATTGGCTCTGCCTGTTTGGTATAATTGCCATCTTTATCCAACTAATGTAAAGAAATTCGCATAATTTCTTTAGGTATATCCAAAGCCGCGCCAAGCCTTTCTGGAGCCTTCGGGCAAGTTACTCTTACGACGCCCCCGTTGATACAAAAGTATACAGGGTTATTCACGCTATACGGCACGGAATATTGTGGCCAAAATACGTAACTTTCAAAAAGTTTCACGTTGGGGATATATGGGGGTCTATTAGGGCTACTTTTTAAAATTACTTGTATAATATACAGGGTGTCCCAAAAACCCCAAAAGTATCAAAGTTGTGTTTTTTTTAATCAAACACCCTGTATTTTATTGAATTTTTGGATCCTTCGATAAAAATAAGTGTGTGTTTTAATAAGGTTTTTATTACCTAAACCTTAAGGTTTTTGAAATAATTTGAATTTTGTGAAAATTTTACCTAATTTTCATGTTTCAAATACTTAAAAAATAATTAAGTTATGCATACCAAATTTACACTGAAATGTAACAATAGATCATATTTTATTTTCCAAGTATAATAAACTTGACATATTATGCCGGGTGTAAAAAAATTGGAATTGAACAAATGAGATCTTTAAATGGCTATAACTTCATTTATTTAAATGGAACGCTATATTTATTAATTTATCAGCAAATGCACGTTTTAATTACCTATAGAATGGTATTTATATCTTAAGTGTTAAGTCTTCTCGTTTTTACAGAAAACGCCAAAATATTGTTTATTGCACCGTTTTAGTACTTTTTAAGTAAAAATTTTAATATATCTAGTTTTCTTTGGTATTTAAAAACGTCAGATAATTAATTTAGTCTGTCACTTTAGTTTAAAAAGCCTGTCTTTTGTTATAGTTGTCTTATTTTGCATTTTGTGTTAGATCGTTAGTTAGGTTTTTGGGACACCCTGTATATTATGAAAGTAATTTTAAAAAGTAGCCCTAATAGACCCCCATATATCCCCAAAGTGAAACTTTTTGAAAGTCACGTGCCGTATAGCGTGAATAACCCTGTATTTTATATTGTTAATTATCAAAATTTTTGCAATTTGTAAATATTGAGTATTTTTTACGATGATTTTATTACAAAAAATAACCACTAGATATTTTAAGAAATATTTATGTGTACATATTTTAAAGTGCAATAATAATTACAAAAAATGTAGGCACGATAAAATACAACATTTAAATATAATATAATAAAATTTATGATCAAATAAAATCTATTAAAATATTTTCTAATTCGGTGCATAATTACAACTGCTCACTTTCTGAGTACTAAGAAAATTTTGAAATGTCGTACAAAAAATTAAAACTATTTGAATAAGTTGATAATAATTGAAACCTTTCTTGTACATATTGTATGGTCACATCTAATATAATATTGAAGCAATTAACTTCAAATTTTAGTTCTCTCTTGCAATTGTTTCGTCATCATGTTCATAACTGAACTGCCTTTTGATTTTTCTTGCTCCTAAAGGAACCACTATTTTCGAACTTTGCATCAAGATCTAATATAGAAGTGACCTCCTTAGCATCGACTAGTAAATTAGAGAACCCTCCATCAGATCTATAGTTTAAAAAAAATCAAGCAAGCTTCTGAAATATAGAAATTTTTGCACTGTAACATTGTACTTGTAATGTTTTTTTCTTTTTTTTTTTTCTTATCATGAGGTGGTGTCGCTTTTTTTCCTTTCCGGTTTCATGTCATCGCCAGCGTGGACTTATGGCTACTTGGCTATCCGTCATAATGATAACTGGTCCTTTGTTAAGTCGCAATTCCATTATGTGATGAGCACACCAGTCAATGGCGGCTATTTCAGTGTGGAAAATGGAAGTGTGTCTCCCCAGAGCAATCGCGAATTTTTTGCTCCGGTTGAACCCTCCATAGATACCAGCCCCGGTTCCATTAGTATTTTTGGCCACCGTACCAAATGGTTCTTATACTCGTTCCCGGGTATGTTCTATTTGTCCATTCATTCCGGTGTGATATGATTGTTTTGAATCTGCGGGATGGATGTACGATTTTAGTGAAATCAGACCTCATTTTTAGGATCTCTTCTTCTTGTAGTATTTTAAATGTTGCTGGTCTTGATGGCCCACATTTAAAGTGTGTCCATTTATGTGCATCCTATAGGCTGCCTGTCTAGCTTCCATCATAACAAACATATGTATTGGTGGTAGCGATATTATGTGTTCCATGGCTGTTGTGGGCGTTGTCCTCATTGCCCCAGTTATCAGCAGACACGCCTGTCTTTGCACTCTTCCAAGTTTTACTGCTGCGCTTTTGGTTTGGGTTATTTTTTTCCCAAACGAGCGCCGCATATCTCACTATAGGCTTTATGACTACAGTGTATAGTCATACTGGGTCTCAGTTCCCATGTACGTCCTACCATTTTTCTGGTCGCAAAAAGTCCTCTCACGGCCTTCGATCAATAAAACGTATCTTAAATTAACGTTATGCGAATCCTGCTCGTATTATTGGGTCTTGTTCACAAGTCAAAAGTATTCCCGAATGCTATGTTTCAAATTCTGTACACAGATTTATCATCCACATCTACATTAATCCTATAATTACAGATAGATTTTAGTCTGTATCGATTGATTTACTCTTTGCGTCCAAAATTATTGTAGACTCAAGGTTTTTCAAAAAATTTCAGAATTTTATTATAAGCTTGGAAAAACGTTTGCAATTTTTTTTGCATTCCACATAAATATACGATCGCAACACGCCGGTTGTGGCGCATTCGGTTACGGCCCTGAACTGACGTGGAGCAACGTTGGTTCGGGTCAGTAGTTGGATGGGTGACCGGTACCATTCACTATTGAGATACAATTAATGGTGCTTTAGAGTGACGGGGGCGTTCCTTCAAAGTAACAAGCTCATTTACACACACACAAATATACAAATGACACATGGCAGAAGGACCACGTGGTCGATAGCCAAGCACTACTACAACTACTACTATATTATGGCATATGATTCTTCAATGCAACTGTTCAGTAAAGCGGCTTAATAAACAAATTTTATGCAGGCTTCATACAAATGAGTAAAGATATAAACAAATGAGTTTATTAATTAATATAATAGATGAGTGGGTAAAAAGCCGAGCTTGAAAAGTGGCCGTCAAAGGATTCGCAAAGAAAGTTAATGCTTGGTTCTTGATGTTGTAGATGACAAAATTCATTGTTAGCCTATAAAATCTCTGCGTCCTTTTTTTGGCATTAATGATTGATGTTAAGTGTTATATTGCATTGTTTTTGAACTAGGTTTGTAGATTTTCTAGTTATCACTTATTACAGATTTGCTTCAACTTATCTCAAATACTTAAAAGCTGTAATAGATGTTTTAATTTTGCACAAAATAATAAAAGTTATAAATAAATAAATTTTTTCAACTCGTTTCAACTTATCTTCGTCCATAATAGTATAGGAAGGCTATAATCAAGATGTGGACGAAATAAAGCATTAGAAAGTAGAATTACAGTATGATGATGTAGAAAATCTTTAACGTGACGTACAACAAATCTCAATAGTTGCTAAAGTTTAGATATTTATGCAGAGAAGGATAGGTTGGTACTAAATAGAATACTTAAATCTTTTATGGAATCAATAATGATTTAGTGAATGCTTATTATTTCAGGACAAATAACCAAATGTCTGTTCCTATACTATGGATTTTTACATTTTCAAATAAAGATTTTTCTTTAATGCCAAAATTCCTGTTTTTTTTCAAAGAGTGCCTTGGAAATGACAGATACACATTTGTTTAATACAGTAATTTATTAAACAATAATACAAAACTAACACAAACTTGTTTTCTATTCCTATTTCATTTTAAGATATGAAAAGTATAAAAATATTATTCAAATTCATGACATAGAATGATTGATCTTAAAACATCCCTTCTTCTTATTTTTGGTTCCTAAAGTTGTAATGATCTTTCTTCGAAAGTCATTAATATCAGTGGATACAGATTTATAAATTATGTTTTTCATAGCTCTCTATAAATAAATATCTAATGCGGAAAAATAATCTGGCGAACGTGCCGGCCAACGTACGTCGCCACTATTTGAAATAACTCTGTCGGGAAATATTTGAGACAAGTAATCAGACACTATTCTAGCGTTATGTGGTGAAACTCCATCTTGCTGGAACCAACGGTTATTTAGGCGGTTGAGGCAAATGTCATCGATGCAATCGGTTAGGTAAGTCATTAAAATGTGCAAATACCCATCATCAGTCAAATTGTCTTTGTAAATGTACGGACTAATGATCGTATCGCCAAATAAACCAACCCATACATTTAGATCAAAACGTGCTTGTGGTTGTCGTCCTTGGTGTTCGTGTGGATTTTCAACGGACCATACATGTTCGTTGTAACGATTGAACATGCCTGTATTGGTAAACTTGCACTCATCCGTGAATATCACGTTGGAAAGAAACTGGGGATTTTGCAATAACAGCGTCATGATGTTCCTACAACGTTATTCTTCGTTCAATGTCTCCTGGATGCAAAACTTGCGTGATATGAATTTTAAATTATGTTTTTTGAAGATTCTCCACACTACCTGACGAGATACATTAATGTCTTCTGCTATAGCCCTTGTTGGAGTAGAGAGAATTAAATTTATAATCGTTTATTATTTTTGAGAAGGTTTTAACATTTTACTCACTTCTTGTAAAAAATCCATTTTATTTCCCACACATATTCTAGGCTTTGAAAATGCACCAAACTCAACTAAATGCGTGTGTGGATGCGTTCAAATAGTATATTTTGGACCAACCTCGATCGGAATGAAAAAAGTATTTCGAAAATTGATTCAAGCGGATACACAAATGTTTCTTCATAAAGATTATATTTTGAGTACAATAAACAAATAAACGATGATTAATTTCTTATTTCTGTTCTCCATTCCCGAAATCGTCGAAATAAAAAATGTATTAGAAAACAAATTAGTTTCTGACAAGTAAATTCTATTCCAACACCATACTCATCATTAATCCATGAAGCAGAAGGTAAGTTCTAGTAATCGAATACGAATAAAACGTATTGGAATTTTGTAGGGATTCACAACGACTCTGACAGATTGAATAGTGAGAGTTGGGTGGTATATAAATACTCCCAAGTATTTAAATGATAATTAATGGTAAAAATTAATCTATAATAAAAAAATTACATTAGTAAGTAATCAATCTATATATATATATATATATATTTTTAATCTTAAGAATATCAATGATGTTAAAAATTAATTTAATACCGTTAAATCCCGAAACCAATTTTACAATCCCTACGAAAATGTATTGAAAGACGTGATTAAACAGACCCTCAAAACAAATTGCGAGGGGTTAGGCATCAGCGGGAATTGGCAATTTGTCAGCAATTAAAACAAGACATCATTAAATCAGGAGCGGCAGCGGTCTTGTGCAGTTGCCCTTTGTTAGGTCACGTATGGTCCCCGCCGGGGCACCCACACACACATACATCCCGCCGCCCTTACCCCAACCTAGTCTACCCTCGCAGCAGCCACTTGACGCCCTCCGACCCTCATATCGGCCCTTACCCGGCACACTAAAAACCCCTACCTTCGATCAACTACAATTACCGATAGGACATGCACGTGAATAATTAACGGATGTGGTGAAGTAACATAAAAAAATATTTATTTTAAATATTAAATTTGAAAAAAAAAGCAGAAGTTTAACGTAACCACTACAAATGCCGATGGTGGGCGTATATGGTTGACGCCGAACTAGTGTTAGTGAGAGTGCAGCAATGTTAATTACTAATAAGCTCATTTGCACACACAAAAATACACAAATAAAACGGCGGAAGGACCACGTGATCGAAAGCCAAATACTATTATTATTATTAAGACTGTAACCACTACTTCCAAACATTCGGTAATTCGGAAGCATGACCTTTCTGCTGGTTTGATTTGTATCCCCACTTTTAGTTTTCTTTGCATATACTTTTGTTTTTTTTTTTGTACGGTATAATCTCCTTACCAACACATACGTATTCAGACATTGGAATGCGATAAAAATTTCTCACCACTTTATCTAGAATGGATTTCTTTAAGATATACAGAGTATACAGGTACACAATATATATATAATTAAGAAATTTGTCATTTAATATCATGTGTGTTTAATTAACATTATATTTCAGAAATATGAGAAATATTCATTTAATGTATATGATTCTATTATTAGTAATATGTTTCTAACTTTTTGTTTAAATTTGCAGATTTTTGTAGTATTTCTATAAGATGCTGGGAGTCTATTATATATTTTCATCATAGAGTAATAAAGAGTCTTTTCAAACATTGTTAACTTGTGTTTAGGATATGTGTAACTAATTTTGGTGTTGTTTGTGTTGAGATATTCTGTAAAGAGTTTCTTATTTTTAAAAACATGCATTAAACATTCATAGATATATTCATTTCTGATACCGTAAATACATTGTTTAATTTGAATATTCCGCTACAAGAAGTAATGTAATCCAGACCAAACATCAATCTGATGGTAGCTTTTTGGATTACAAAGGTTCTTTCTATATCTTTAGAAACACTCCAACATGTGATTCCGTATCTCAATAGAAATATGATTTGTATACCATCATTATAGTTGTAAAATTTGCAAAGGGTTTTATTCTACGCATACCATATAGAACATTGCTTAGTTTAGCTTTCAAACAGGAAATATGATTTCA
The DNA here is from genome assembly GCA_963969525.1 of Ontholestes murinus. Lineage (NCBI taxonomy): Eukaryota > Metazoa > Arthropoda > Insecta > Coleoptera > Staphylinidae > Ontholestes > Ontholestes murinus. Next base: position 48,610,435 of record OZ018387.1, read on the forward strand.
CCAATCCAAATATTTGTTTACATATACTCCTAAAAATTTAGAACATTCGACATTTTTAAGGTAAATTGATTCAAATTGATATCTTCTGTATAATTGTTGGCAGCTTGTTTCGTACTAAAAATTATTGCTCGAGTTTTATTCTCATTTAAATATAATTTGTTGAAATTTAAATATATAAGAATCTTTTCAACTGTTTCCTGGGCTGAATGAAGTAAATCTACATAATTGTGTTCTTTAATATTATTGTCATCAACATATTCGATCATTGTTGTTGATGTTATTTGATCAAACATATCGTTAATATAAATTACTAAAATGCTTTCTTGTGGAATGCCTATAGTTACATTTAAGATATTTGTTTTCATATTGTCTTCCTTTCTAAAATATTGAACTTTTTGTTTTCGATTGTGTAGATACGAGGTTATTAAATTATGGCTTATACCCCCAATGTCGTATTTATAGAGCTTATTAAGTAATATTTCGTGTTCTACACAATCGAAAGCTTTTGTTAAGTCTAGAAATATCCCAAAAGGAATATCTTTATTATCTAGGGCACCCTCAATGAATTGTATTAAGTCTACTAAAGCGGCATTAGTTGATGTTGGAGCGCTGTCCCACCCCCGGCGAACCGTCGGGCGCTTTCGGGTACGCCCGCACCATCATCTTTATTGTAAATAGAAAATAGTTGTAAATTAGTCTTAAACTAGCATCAGTAGAATAAACACCTTTAAAATCAACTGCGGTATTATTAACGACGAAATCATCCCATAAAATTAAACTGGCATCACATCCAGTCCATACAAAACAGTTGATTTATTTTTTAGGTATTCATGTTGTCGGTTACTAAAGAGATTATGTTTATTAAAAAATGAAATGAATCTCCTGTTTATGACCTTTTCGAATATTTTTGAGAAGTGTATGTCTATAGTTCGAAAAGTTGCTCAGATCACCACCTTTAAAAATTGGTTTCACCACAGAGATTTTTAAACTATCTGGAAATTCACTAGTCTCAATACATTTTTGATGTTTGCTAAAGGATATTTAATTAAGTGAATACAATTTTTAATGACTTTTACTAAAATACAATCCCAACCTGTAGATGAAGTATGCTTTAAAGAGGTAACAATATTACTTATTACCACTTCTGTAACGGCTTCCAGAAATATTGATGCTTTAGCATATCCTATATTACCGCGATCGCCAAGTTTGGGAATAGTATTTAAGATCCTTTTGGCAGAATTGACAAAGTATTTGTTGATTGATGAGGCTGATAGATGTTGAAAGTTCATCTTCTTTTTATATGAATATAACTATATAAATACTTTCAAAAATATATTGTAAGACGCTACAATTGTTTCGCCACACTGTGGCTTCTTCAGGCGAAGAAATAGTGTTATTCCTCCTTTGTAATTTTTGCAGTTTCGCCTGTCTCCATCTTTATAATTCCGACGTCCCAGTCCTTTGGTATCTTTTCTTCTTTAAATGTTTTTTTTATAATTTCCCATAGTAAGATTTTTCCATTCTCCCCCATATATTTTACCATTTCCTTTGTTATTTTGTCATGTCCGGGTGTTGTTCCATTTTTGAGTTTATGTATGGCTTCGTCTAATTCTTCCATAGTTATTTCTTCTCCTATGTTGTGTTGTCTATTTCTTCTCCTTTTCTATTTATTGATGGGTCCAGTAGCTCTTCGAAGTATTCCTTCCATCTTTTCATGATAATTACCAATGATACAGATGGTAATTATTTGTTTGTTCTTATGTTGGTTGTTTTATCTGTTCTTATTGTTTTTATCGTTTTAAAAAATAATTTCCGATTTGTTTTGCTATCTACCTCTATTTTTTTTTCCAAAACTGTCCCAGCATTTTTCTTTTTCTATTTGTATTATTTCTTTTGTATTATTTTGTATAAAAAATAGATATGGTATATAATATCCTATCAGGTAAGGGAGTTTATTATATCATTCCAGGAGATTTCAACATTGATTTTCTTAGTGAAAATGTAAATAACACATATTTAACTAATCTAACTGTAAGTTAAGGCGCTAAACCAAAAAAATTATGGAATGAGATTTTTTGGCCATAATGATTAGAAACGTGTGTTTTAAGAATTTCGGAATGATAACTATTTTCTATATTACTTATTACATTATCAATTCATGATTTTGATGCTTTAAAAGACAAAAGTGATGGTAGCAGCACAAGAAGAAGAAAATATACAAATTCAAATAGGACAAGTACAACTAGAACAAGTTAAGGAATATAAATACTTAGGAGTGATAATACAGCAAAATGGCAAACACGACCAAGACATAACAAAAAGAATTCAAAAAACATCCAAACTGTATTACGCACTCAATCAAGCATTTATCAGGAAAAAGGAAATAAAAGAAAAAACAAAACTGGCCGTCTCTTAAACCATACCTATCAATACTAACATATGGATGTGAAACGTGGACGCTCAACAAAAAGAAAAAAAGTAAAATCCCAGCAGCGGAAATGAAATTTTTACGAGGAATAAAGGGTATAACTAGAAGAGATAGAATAAGAAATATGGATGTAAGAAAATAACTGAATACAAAGGATATACACAAATATATTGAAGAGAGGCAGCTGGGATGATGGGGACACAGAGGATGGAAAAAAGAATACCTGTTAAACAAATATGGGAAGCAAGGACAGCCACGAACAGAGGGAGAGGAAGACCACTAGAAAACTGGGAGAACAGCATAACAAAGGCACTGCAAGACAGAGGAATAAGCATAAGAGAGGCAGAAAAAATTGCTAAGAACAGAAACAAATGGAAGAAAGTTATCAAGACGTAGAGAACGAAGATACCAAAACCCCGACACTGATTGGTAAAAGGGGTCATCGATTATTTCTGCTGCAGCAATTTCAATTTGATAAAATATGGAGAGGTTATTGATGTCTTCACGAATAGACGATTTAATGCCATACAGAGCTACTCCCCCGTGAGCATTTTCCTGTCGGCAACAAGATGAAATAAGGTTCGTTTTCCAATGTTCTGTTAGAGTTATTACTTGACAATTTCAGTTTTCTGATATAACTTGATTTAATATATTGATTACTGTGTTAATGGATTGAACATTTTGATTAATTATTGAAAAAGATGTTTTATCTAAAGTTTGCATTTTATTATATTTAGTACCGTTTGTCACTTCTGAGCTTTTTTGTGAAGATGATATAAGAAAGGATTAATGTAAACTCCTTCAGGCCACGTTGTTGGGTCTTTACCAATACCTGCATCTTATTTTGGTACGCTTAGTTTAAAAGAGGAATATTTCTCTCTTTTCGAAACCAAATTTTCGCATTCCACGTCCTTAATATTTATAGACGATACATGTTGCATAAGAGATTCTGTTTTTACACTGGGTCCAGTCCGGAGAGATCAAAGTGAGATCGTATTTTTCTCCCCTTAATATCTCTAACTGTTTATTAGATGCTCCTGCGACTGACATCTTACTTCGCCTGTGTTTTCTTTCTACGATTACGAAATTCTCATTATTTTGGGGAGATTCTTTATTCAAAAAAAGTAGCCACTGAAGATTCATTTTTTGCCGGAGTGCTGGTTGGATATTTTACGGCCGTTGATGTGGTCGGATTATTGGCGCTAGAAGATGCAGCCCCATTAGCACTTTGAATGCTATCTGATGTCTTCGGGATTAATTTTCTGTCGTTTTTTATTACAGATGGCTGTGTGTTTTAATTAGACTTGGTTTGTGTCTTGACTTAATTTGTTTTGTTTACATCTTTTTTTACATAATTTAAATTATAAGAGGTTAGGGAGTTAATTAATTTATTCTTTTCCAATATGGATTTTTTTAAATGTAGTGTGCTCACCTCCTGTCTTAATTTCGCTCTTCATTCCAAGTACTGAAGGCAAATTCTCTGGATGCCTTGTTTTTCGTAACGGTAACAGGACATAACTCCAAACTTGTCTTCACTTTTACAACTTGTGTGAAAATTGGCATCGCAGATTGCACAGGTTGATAACTCGCACTTAGAAGCTATTGGTAAACGACAGCCAGAATATTCCGAATTTAGTAATATTTCCACAATCGTCTTGTTTAACTCATTATCAGATAACGACCGTTCACGATTCGCCATTTTTTAATTTTAATAATTTTGTAAGTTTAATTGTTTTGCCTTCTATTGCGTAAGACTCATACAATACAATTAGATCTAAGTAATCCCTAAGTCGATTTAAAACACAGTATCTAAAGAATTTCTCGATTTCATTCATCAAAACAGCAGTGGGTTTTGCTGGATCACATTGAAGTGAATACACATTGCTTATAATTTCCTCATCAAATAGTTTTCAAAAATAGGGTGCTTCAGGGACATCATCTCCTTTCTAGAGGCGATAATAACTGTTATTATTCATCCGGGATAGTGGTCGCTAAACAATTCTTTGTGCTCCTGCATTTCCTCACCCGACGAGGAAACTTAGAATCTGATTTTATATTCATATTTTGGGTAAAGTATGTGTAAAAATCAGGACAACGCACAAACTTTATCCTAAATGTACCGAAATTTGCCATAATAGCCAACTGTAATATAAAGTTATAAAATGTATCATGAAAAAGCAGTAACAATCAAAAATTGAAAAACAAACCAAAAGCACTATTTTTAGTTTTGTTATCACTGAGAGAAACACAAATAATATCAATTTGATCAAATGTATCCGTTTATTTTATTACAGCCAGTTTGCACGGCATTTATTTTGTTATTGTTATTGATTGTTGAATTACGTGAAGATGGACAGTAATAATAAAGACACGTGTAATCACTTCCTCTACAGTTTTAAACTGTGGAGAATATTATATAATTAAAGTTGATGCTTGTTGCTCTACACTTTTGATAGAAACAGGTGTTAATATTAGGTGAAGAACAACAATTATTTGTTCCATAATGCTTTTCATTTTCATTTTCAAAGTTTAAACTTTGATAATGGTCTACGAAGACTGAAACACGTGTCAGGCAGCAGAAAATAAAAACATTATTGAACAAAGCAAGTGATATTTTTCACCTAATATTTATCTGAAATTAGGATTAATTTTATTAATTTAATAATCCTCAAATAAATTTTAGATTCAAAACAAAATAACAATATAATGTTTTTAGACCTTTCTCTCATAAGCATTAATTCTGAACTTAAATTTGAAAATTTTAGAAATCCTATATTTACAGATATGTTAATTAACAATATTAATGTATATTAAACTTAATCATTTACAGAGCTTAAAAATTACCCTTATCTAGAAAATAGAAATTAACATAGTTGTTAGCATTAGTGTAGATTAAAATTTCATAAAATAAAACATATATCCGTTAAATAATTATTAATTTTTTTTTCCAAATTGAATGAATTTTTAAAATTAAAACTTCCATCATCTTCTTCAGTAAATTACTTGTTTTCTTTTGGATCAATACACACCTCATCCTCGAGCGTCAAATTATCCGAAATAATATTTTGAGTGCGTTCACGGTCAATTTGCATTGCATCCGAATCGGGAACGTATACATTTTTGTTGTGCTGCCCGTGGATGGAATCACGGCCCATTTCCCCCATTTAAAAATGGAATATGTAGCACCTATGTGCAGATGTCGCTGGTTAGGACAATGCGAGTTTTTGGAGTGGTGGCCTTAGGTAGCGAGTGCTCAAGTGGCTATTGTTAATGTGCTCGCTATTCGCTAGCTACCCGAATGAAAAAAAAACCTCTTCTGCATTCTCTATCGCATGTACTTGCATTGTCTAACAACCACCCTTAAAAACGAACGACACCGCCCGTCCGCCCCCCGCCCCCTCCAGCGCGACAACACATTTTTCACAAAGGCCGCTTTTAAAAAATGTAACAGAAATTCTGGATATCGATGGGAATTCTGCATGCGATTTCAAGAACCGCGATGTGAATTATTCGCTGGAATTAATTTGCTGATGATTATGTTATTTTCATTCACTGCGTAGCTGTTCGAGTAGTTAAATGTTTCATTCTTTTTTTATTTTTAAAATCGGAATTATTCAAATAATTTATGCATGCTGATAAATAACATATATGTTTAATATAAACAAATATTTTTCATTATTTATTTATTAATATGCATTTATAGGGAGTATTATAAATTACCTCACTGTAAATCATAGTTATCGAAACTATAAAGGAAAATCAAGCACCTCCCAAACACACCTTGGAAGAGACATCGGCTATTTTATTGATTGATACATAACTTTCGACTTGGTCTGGCACCAATGTTTGTTGTAAACATATTACCTCTTTAAAATTTCTACTCATATAATGTTTATTATCGTATTAAAAAAATCCTTTCAAACAGATCCATAAAATTTGAAATCAAACATTTTTACCCCTGATGAGGGCCCACCTTAAGGATTCCTTTTAATTACTCTGTAACAATTTCTGTTTAATAATTTACAATTCTCATCCTCTTTAATTTATCTCCTAAAAATTTTTATGGACCCTCAGTGTTTAAAGCTCTACAATCCCTTTAGTAATTCAGTGAGTCTCCTCAACACCGGTGTGCAAAAAACGAATGAAAATGAATCCTCGCAATTTGTTTAGATAATCCTTACAACCAACTTCTATATGATTCTACTTCTGTTATTCTTTTCCAATGAATGACTCTTATACTACACTTAACAATCTTTTTAACCAATATATCTTTTATCTGTACTGCTTACGAAAAAATCTGAATTAGAACCCAAGATGAATTTTCGAGTGTGCTAGTGTAGAACTATTGTTTGGTAGTGAATCTTGTATTATCGCCCTCCGGAGATATAGAACAATTTTTTACTCATTAGATAAGCTATTATTTAAGTTATTACATCTAAATAAATTATTCTTTGTTGTCAGCGATTTCAATATAGATATAAATATCAAAAAATTCTATAACAAAACGATTTCATGAAATACTTAATTCATATGATACAGTCTGTAATATTACGAAACCAACTCGAATAACTGCGCATTCTCAAACTTGTATTGATAATGTAATAAACAAATCTGAAACAAATATTTCCACATCGGTCTTGCACTCCGCCATATCGGATCACTCTGGTCAACTAATTACTTATTATCCTAATAAATAAATAAAGTACAAAGAAGACGCCTAAAACTCGGTCATTTTAGGAAGAGCCAAAACAAAATAATTTTGTTCAAAATATAAAACTTGTAACCTTTGATGAGGTTTATAACCATAATGATGCAAATGAAAAATATGATGCATTTTTACAAATATTTTTGCACTATTTTAACGATCATTTCCCATTAAAAAGTAAAGTACCCGCCAAAAAAACTCAAAAAAGTGAAACTATATGAAAGTCCTAAAATTTCAGTAGCCAAACACAAAGTAATGTTATTTGATACATTAAAAAACTTTTTTCCACAATTATCGGCACAATTTAAAAAGGCGCAGAAAGAGTATAGTTTAGCATTAACTAGACCAAAGCATACTTTTATAGAAAACAAACTGCATTGTTCAGAAAACATAAGTAAAACATCTTGGAAGGTTATTAATGAACTAGTTGGCTCGAAAAATAATAATTTAAAAAATTTACCAGAATTTGAAAATGCTAACACCTTGTCAAATGAAATGAACGAGAATTTTAATAAAATTTCAGATTTCGGCGAATAACACACACATCTTTAATAGAAATGCAATGCAAAGCAATACAATGTATGTTAGCCCGGTTAGTCCCCAAGAGATACATGCAGAAATTGTCAATTTTTCAAATAAACGTAGTACGGGATACGATGAAATACATCACTGGAACAAGGAATCTTTCCAGATGCCTTAAAATGCGCAGTTCTTATTCCAATATATAAGAAAGGTAATTTTGATAATATTGATATTGACCAATAAATTTATTATCAATTTTTTCAAACTATTTGAAAAATGATTCTGTAAAAGACTTATTGTGTTTCTACATAAATATTTAATAATAAGATAAGTACATCACAACATGGATTCATAGCTAACAGAAGCACAGAAACTGCATTGTATGAATAAATTCAGAAAATATTATCATCACTTGAGAAAAAGGAGTTTGCCTGTGAAATGTTCTTAGACTTATCGAAAGCTTTCGATATCATTGACTATTCTACACTTTTAACTAAATTATACAACTACGGCGTGCGTGGTATCCCCTTCAATAGTTGGAGTCATATTTGACTGGTAGAAGGCACTCGGTAAGGATAAGAGATTCAAACAGAGGCATTGTTGTTTTATCAAATCAATTGGATGTGCCCAGGGGTGTTCCTCAAGGAAGCATTCTGGGGTCTAATACTAATCATGTATGTATGCAATATTACATTATCGCGCATGTTACGGTCGAAGAGTGTTGGTAACATACTCAACCAAGAGTGTAGTTAAAATCTTTTACTACTCAAATATATATTCCCACCTACGCTTCGCTACGGATTGGTATTTTGAGGAAGTTATGGGAGCGTTAATAGTGTATTCCGTCTAGAAAAGAGAGAACTTACGAGTCCTGTGTAAACTTAAATACTTTGACAGCTGCAGAGGAGTATTTAGGAATAATAACCTTTCAAAATTACGTGCAATATATATTTTTAAGCCTATCAAGTTTCTGTAGACACACAAGGATAAATTTAATGATAGCGTTATGACAAACAATTATAACATCAGACATGGTCAAACGTTTAACATCTCTGCATATAGGCTAACTGTATATATGAAAATATGACTTTTTAAAAGTGCATTTAATTGTAAAATCACTTATCCGAACACGTAAGAAATTTAAAAGCATCACTTGTGGTTAAAAAATCAAAATTATATTCTTTTTTATGTAAAATGGAACCATACACTTAAATTTATTTTTTTAAATGTCGATAACTTTATGTATTTTATATTCATTATGATGTTTTTTCTTGTACAACCATTTTTTTGTAATATTTGTCTTGGAAAATAAATGTATTATTATAATTATTAATAACCAATTCTCATTTTTTTAGATATTTTATTTTTCATCATTTACCGAATTTCATTTGTTTTGACTGGTTCGAAACTATTTCAGCAACATATAATAATAAATCAATTTAAAAAATGAGAGATGACAAACGACTGATAACTAATAATAAATGAATGAAAAATAAGTTTTAGAAAAATTAAAGATAATATGTGTTACATTTCTGAAAATAATATATACATGTTTTGAAGATTATTTACGAAATAAAAACATTAAAAAATACCTTTATTGGCATAAAAACTTCAACATATAAAGACAACATTCACATATAAAAACACTCAATTCTACTTTTCTCTTTACTTTCATTTCTTATCCCAGTCATCGGCCAAAACTTTTACACCAACTCTATCTTCTTTTATCCATTCTGTTACCCTCCTATCCTAACCTCTCCACACATACACCCCTTCATATTCTTCTCCCAAATTATTCCATGTATCCATCCCATTCGTACACAGCACACACACATACCCTACGTTCCCCACATTCAAACCTTCCTTCTTTTCTTTCCCGAACATTGCTTAGCTCGCGTTAGGCTAATCTTGTCTTCATTTGAGAAGACACTATTGTCACCTTTCATACATCTACCACCTTTTATAACTCAGATTGTATGTGCTCCTCCCGATACATCCTCGCTTCTCTTGTATCTCGACCTCCTTCCACTTCTCTATCATCCATGCCTGCACATTATCCCCATTCTCAATATTCTCGGACACCTTTATATATCTTTCTGCGTTCCGTCCTCCACCTAATGAATTATGATCTCATGCACGTTTTCCATTCATCTTTAACCAATCTCTCACACATCTTCATCTCATACTTCTCCACTCTCTCCATGGCCTTCCCATGCACACTTATTCTATTTCTTTACTGAAGTAGAATGTATCTAGGCATTGATTTCCCAACCTCCAGAATCTGCTCTCTCTAAATGCATTCATACTTACTTATTCCCCATTTTCTATACCATACAGCCAAATTGACTTCACACATGCATTCCACAGCTTACATGCCAATTGTAAGTTGTCTGAAAACTATTGTTCCCAAGTCTTCCTTATCATGCTCATGCTCTTCTGTCTTTTCCTGTACCCATTGGTGTGATCATCGTATCCACCTGTGCATTTAAATATGAAACTCAATTATTTAAATTCCTTCGCCAACTCAATCACCTCCTCCTACCATTCCAATTCAGCCACTCTTTCTTCACCTTCCTCTATACCAAAATCGCACTTACTGTGTTTCCTCGCATTCACTTGCAGTCCTCCTCCATATACCTTTAACTTTCTGCATCACCTCTCTTATCTTTCCCCAGTCTCTCTCAAAAGCACCTTATCATCCGCATACGTCAGCATTCATACCTTCTTTTAAATATTTAAAGGTTTTTTTTTAAATTTTAAATATTTGATTTAATCGTTTTAACTGTTTGTTTGCCCTTTGTTGTAATTATTTAGCAAATATATAATCGATAACAATTTATACTATTTTTTTTGTTACATGTTCTTTATAAAAATGTTGTCTGAGCAATTTCAATTGTTTTATTCTGTTTTGCTTTTCATTTAATTATATGGAAAGAATTTCTATTGTTTTTCACACTGTTCAGTTTTTTTATCTACTTTCTTTTTCTGCGTATTTGCCTATTGCTTATTTTTTCAACAATTTAATCGATCTATTAATTTTAATTGTTTAGTTTTAGTTTATTCTTATGTTTGTAAATAGCAGATATGATAGATGGCAGATTAGAGATCACATATGAAAGATGGCAGATGGCAGATGACAGATATGAGAGATACGACAGATATGACTGATATGACTGATATGACTGATATGACAGATTTGAAAGATATGGCAGATATGACAGATATGACAGATATGACAGATATGACAGATATGACAGATATGACAGATATGACAGATATGACAGATATGACAAATATGACAGATATGACAGATATGACAGATATGACGAATATGACAGATATGTGGTGGTGTTTTTTTTAAGTATCTATTGATCAACTTAATGGTTTTAATATTATAATTTATAGATGCTGCAATTGTTTTAAGGAATTTTAATTCTTTTTCTCTGTTTTCCTCAGTTAATGTCATGGTTACTGCTTTAAATATCATACTGTTAAAAGCTGATAATTTGTGTTTAAGAGGAGAGCAAGACTCTATATGAATGTAATTGAAGGTGTGTGTTGGTTTTCGGTAAATATTGAAATTTTGGTCATGATTCTTTTTTTAAATTATGATGTCCAAAAATGGTAATTCGTAATTTTTTCCAGTTCAGATGTAAAGTTAATACTATCATATAAATCGTTTAATTGGTCTACAAAAGATTTTATGTTTTGGTCGTCATCTATGATGGCAAAAACATCATCAACATATCTATACCACGTGTGTGGGAAATTAGGGAACGCTTTTTTGCTTTATTTTATAAATGATTGAGAAAAATATTAACCAAGATGGGAGAAAGGGGGTTACCCATTGTTGTGCCGAAAGTTTGCTTATAACAATTGTTGTTAAATGTGAAAGCGTTGCAATCCATGACTAACTTTGTTAAATGAATGTACTCTTTACTGATTTCTTTGGAATGTGGTTTTCTGTTAGCAATTTTTCGAGGGCAATTATTGCTTCGTTTATCAGAATGCTAGGAGAGGAAGTTTTTGGTTAGGTTTAATTTTTGTATTTTTTAATATTTCTGTGAGTTGTAGTGAATTTTTAATACTAAAATCAGTTTTATGGTTAATTTACTGAATTCTTTTACTAGCCACTTTGCAAGTTTATATGTAGGTGAATGTAAATTGGATACAATGGGTCTTCATTTATTTCCATCTTTATGTACTTTTGACAAACAATAAAGTTGTGGTAATCTTGGGTTTTTTGTTTATAATTTTAGCATTAATTCTTTGTAATTATTAAAGTTGATTTTTTTAAGCAATCACTTATTTTTTTGTTGTAAGTATTTTTCTCTAATATTTTGTATGGATCTGATGATAAAAACTTATTCACATTATTTTTATATTCTGCTTTGTTTACAATAACAATAGCGTTATCTTTGTGTGATTTTATGTAATAGACGTCTTTTGATTTAATTGATTCATATTTTCTATTATCTCCTTAGCTTCTCTTCTAAATGCGAGTTGATTTTCCGGTTCAATTCTGGTGGCTGCCATTTCTACGTCGTTTATTAGTTCTTCCGTGAAACTGGTTAACTGAATGTTGTGTTTTAAACCTTTCTTTAACAAATTGAGTTCTTCTTTGGAAAAGTGTTCTTCTGTTTTGTTGTATACTGATATATTGACGCGAAGGAAGACATTGATTTCTACATAATTTGCAAAAATATGCCAAAGAAGGAAAACCTCCAAAACACACTCCTTTGTATAGTTTATGGTAGAGGTATTCACTAAGGTGCGCCGGAGCAAGTCCGAAAATGATATTTTGCGCCAACTGATATAAGGTGCACAGTTTAAACAATTTGATAAAAAAAGCTGATTTCAAAAGGAAGCTAATTTCTTATACTACAAAACCAAGCTTTGAATGTTGAGAAAGTAAACTTTTTTAGTTGGCCAGTTTTTGGCCAAACTGCAAAATGCAAAGGGAAATTACTGCCCTAGTAAATCTGATATGGTTATGGACAAGCCAATGCAAAATACTTTTAACCCAACACAAGGGCCGGCAAGAGAGGATGGCAAAAAACTGCAGGACTGGCGAAATCCCTTCACTATAACTGAACATTAACCTTCTTATATTCCCAAATGAATCAACAACAAACTGAAGCTGAATCGTATCGCCATCTGGAATGTTAGAACCTTACTCCAGGCAAGTAAATTGAAAAACGTACATTTAGAAATTCAGCACATTGGGATACAAATTCTGGGAATTGGCGAAGTGCGGTAGATACGAATAAGAAGCGAGGACTATTTTATTTATTACCAGGTAAACCTGATAACATCCATACAAAGGGTGTAACTAGTATGCTTGATGATCGATGGAGAGTAAGTCAAGAGATTTTTACGACTTTCAAACCGGATCATGATGATAACGCTGGAAGGCAAGATAAAATCCAACCTGATACATAGATATATGCCTCCGTAGCTAAATGGGGTTTGAGTGGAAGAACATAATTAATTGTGAACTCTGCCCGTGATTCTTTCGTACAAAATTTTATGTAGGTTTTTTGTAATTTGTTTTTTGTATGTATTTTTTAGAAAGAATACCAAAGATATATTAAATAAATAAATAAATAAACAGTGTGGTAATACTGAAATATTGACATAGACTAAGACGGTTGTGATGAAGTGAAGGCGACTTTAATACTTTAATCAAGAGGCAACATCAGGAGAATCAGGAGACTTTGGACTTGGGTAAGAAATGAGGGAGGTGATAAATTAATAAGAGTTCTACCAAGCTTGTGGATACGTGGTGATCAATAACTGGTCACCTGGTTCAAGCAACCTAAAAGGCAATTATACACATGGTCATCGCCAAAAGACAATCAGGGTCATGTAATCCGAAACCAAATTGATTAAATTATAATCAACAATCGGTTCAAAAATGTAATTAAGAGTTCCAAGACATATCCGATTGCCGATGCAGCTACTCGCAGCTACAAAATACCTGCAAAACGCTTCACCAGGTTACATTTGGAACAAGATCGAATCAGTAAAATAATGAATAACATCACATAGTTACATAAGAAAAAAGATGGGCAAACATAAGATATGGAATAAATGAAACGGGTAAACAGGTTGAGTCGTGTGCAATGACTAAATGCCTAAAAAAATTGGTTTGGATGACAAAAGAGATTATTGCGCTTAACAAAGAGTCCTTAAGAACACCATATGACATATGTCATTTTTAAGAGTCACACTCCCATCTGTAAAAATATTGAAAATAAGGCCAAATAAAGGCAAATATTTGCATATTTAAACAATTATGGTAAATAGCAACAAAGAGGGACTCTTACTGCCTACAAGAAACAAGGATTATAGTGGAAGATCATCGAAGCTGCATGAACTCCGCCCATCTTCATCCATCACAAACTTTTGTATGTTTTGTATAATTTTTTGTATATTCATATGTATTTTTTTGGAAAGGAAGTTAAAGCCTAATTCACATAAAGCACAGACAGATGAAATTATGGCAGAATGGAAACAAACATGGAGAAACTTTCTGAGGATAACAGACTTCGAAAGCGGAAACCGGTCCGTGCATCCTCACAGCTGAAGTAGAAAAACAACAAATCAGTGGCCCTTACAAAATATTTAATGAGTGGCTCAAATTATTGAACTATGACTACATAAAAGAACATGTCTTTTTTAATCAGATGTACGATATGGGATACATTTATTTATTTATGGTTAACTTTGTTTCTCTTTCTCTTTCTGTGAATAATATTACTAAAATTTTAATTCTACAGAATTAGCAGGTCAGCCTTCCTTCCATTTCCTAAAAAGTTGAATGCTAAGAAGTGTGAAGTTAAAGCATGTGATCTCTAGCTTAATGAGCCATACTCTCAAGTTATTACTGCATATATTGCATAGAAGAATCAACTTCAAATGAGAAGATGCTCTGGGTCAAGAGCTAATGCCTCCATAGTTCTGATGCATTTTCGGAAACTGAACTGCTCTTGACCCAGAGCATCTTCTCATTTAAAGTAGTTTCTCGATGCTAATACTACACCGGATGCCGGAAGGTTAAATAGAATCACATATGTTTTATTGACTTTGAGAAAGTTTTTGTCCGGATCCAATACTCCAAGTTACTTACAACGATGTAAAAAATCCAAGTAGACGATAAGAACATACTATTGTATATTGGAACTAATATAAAAAATATATCAGTGCAAACAACAACACTTCTAAAACAATTAATATTAAATTGGATGTGAGTCAAAGCTGTGTGATCTCCCACGCACTATTTAATATGTATAAATAATAAACACTTTGTAACTTTGTTTGTATAACACTATTTATTTACTGTTGACTATAGTTTCGGCATCTCAGCGTGCCATTATCAAAACATACAATGATTAAAAAACTAACTTGTAGTTTTTAATCATTGTATGTTTTGATAATGGCACGCTGAGATGCTATAGTCAACAGTAAATAAATAGTGTTATACAAACAAAGTTACAAAGTGTTTATTATTTATACTCAACATGTATAACGAAGTAGAAGCCGCAAAAATCAATAATATTATATAATATGTATTTAGAAAACATTTTCAAAGAAGCATTAGAAGACTAAAACGGAATTGCAATAGGAGAAGAAACTATCAATAATATACGCTTCGCAGAAGGTACTGCTGTCCTATCAAAATCTACTAATGAACTTCAAGAACTATTGGCCAGAATAAACACTGCCTATAAAGATTTTGGATTAACCATTAATGTTTAAAAAAAAACAAATGCGTGGTTATTAACAAGATGAACTCAGGGCTAACAGTATTGAGATTAAGTGGAAATCACATAGGAAGAGTTTAGAAATGTCTGGGATGCGAGATCACGGAATCGCTCATTTCTTCGGGCAAATTAAGGTGCTGAATTAAACAAGCCAGATCAAAGCCCATATCAAAAACTAAAACCCTAATTAACAAATAATTCACTGTCCCTAACAACTAGGGAGCAGTTTGAAAGATGTTACATTTGAGCGGTGCTTCTCTACGGTTGTGAAGCATGGAAGCTCACCACTAAAAAAATTCAGGCCTTTGAAATGTGGATTTATCGAAGGTTGCCTTAAATAGAGTTGACAGGCAGAACCCGCAATGAAGAAGTTCTCCATAGAATAGGCCACATCAGACTAATATTATAGACAGTCAAACTCCTAAAAGTGGAATACCCCAGACACCTATGAAAAGGACCTAGATATGAATGCATGATTCTAAATGGTAAAATTGAATGGTGAATAGGATGTAAAAACTCCTGTGGCCATGGAATCTACGGCAATGGTTTGGTATAAATTTTGATGATCTCCTTCCTGCTGTGCAAGATCAAGAGAGTTTTAGAACAATAACGCCAGTCGCCAACGTTCGGAGAAGAAGAAAGTAATAAATGCTTGTAAAAAACTTAATGCTTCTCACTTTAGATCCTCATATTTTCGGATATTAGCAATATATTGTTTGCTATCTTAAATTTTAACTAATTTACATATCTTTAATATGTCAGTTTGTACGTCAATTTTTCCCAAAGGATGCATTACATGCAGAGCCTTAAATTAGGAACCAGGTGATCTATCGCCAAATTTTGATAATTAATAATTTTGTCAAAATCTTTAATGTAACACATGGAACAAAAATCTATGCACATGTTACATCACTAACATCACTATTAGTTAACATGGTTTTGTTAAGGGGTTAGGCCACTCTAGAATTTTGAAAAATATGATTTTTTTTTGGCTTAAAGTATAGTTTAGAGTCGTAAGAATATGGGAAAATTTATTTTAAAGCCGCGCGGAAGTATTTGATAGGTGAAAATTGCCAAAACAATTGGTGAAGCAACTGAAACTCTGTGCAAAATATGTATGAAAAGCGCAGAAAAAGAAGAGCAAAATCAATCTTCTAAAAATGATCACGGATTTATTGTCTCGGATGATGGATCGTGGGAGAAAATGAGGTTTTTCGTCATTCTTCGGCTTGGTAACGCTTATCGGTTGGTTTCAATTCCGTAGCGTGGTCGATGGCTCCAAAATCAACTTCCAGTGGATAAGTGCTGTTGGATATTGCAGCTAATATGGCCATGTGTGTATTCAACGACAGCTTATTTAGCATAATAAAAGTTATGCAGGTCCTGGGAATAAAAATCGGACAAAACTGCTACGATTTTTGCGACGAGCGCCGCATACAGATATACGAGCGCGCGCTGACTGATGCTGCAAAAGAGGCTCGAATGGCGCAGAAATCAACAAGAAAGAATCAGGACGATGAGAAAATGAATCTGGAAGGTCAATTTTATGGCGCAGGCATTGCAGACTAGAGATAAATACATTATTTCTATGAAAAACTATGAGTCAAAACTTTAATCGCGTTTTTCTCGAAACCATGTTTTTAAAATTGGGCGAAAAGAAATCTCAAATACGAATTAACCAATCAGTCTAAAGATTTTTATTTCTTAATCTACATAAAAAATACTACAAAAATACGAGGGCTTTTTGTTTTAAAGTGCTTCATTCATTTTTTATGAACCTTTTTATATGAGGATTTAAGCCCGAAAAATGAACTTTGTTTTCAAACGTGCGCCATTTTGTTTAGAATCAAAATTTTCTAAATCCGGCCCGTATTTTTTTAGAGTATCCATCAGAGATTCAGAAAACATTTACTTTTTTGTACCAGGTCCATTGCTGTTTCCAGGATCTTTTCGCTCGTTTTGCCCTACGCTCCGGGAGGGACTTCTATTTTCTTTATTTTTTTACGTCATTTTTGAAAATTTTCTTTAAAAAAAAAATAAAATAAAGTTCAATGTGTATACAATAAAGATATAAAAACAGTTTTTTAATAGAACTTTTAGATTTTGTTTAAAAAAATCTAGAAAATGACCTTTTTTTCCTAGTCTAGAGTGGCCTAACCCCTTAAGAAGTATTTTAGAATGCTAAACTTTCGGAGTTTCACAAAACTCATTTCCGGCAAGTCTGACAATAATAAATCACAATTTGATGTCATCTTAACATATTTTCGTAAGGCGATTGATTCAAGTTTAATTATGTCAAAATTATATAGTGTTGTTGTACTTGACACAGATGTAGATTTAATTAAGTCATAAATATATTCATAAAATATAATTGTATATTATACGTTATTCCTATTTACTTATTAATTTGATTTCCACCCCACACCCATTCCCAGTGTAGATATTTTACGTATGTATTGGTCATAATAACGTCAAAAAAGCAACGATTTGAATAATAGCCGAACCACCCAGGGCGTTCGCGATACGACTTTATCGCCCATTATTAAAATTTTCCGCGTGGATGCTTTCCCTAGCCGGCGCCGACGTCGCCTGAGAAAATTCAAAATTAACCGAATGCCCCTGCACAGATCAAGGAATATTCGCGCACAGATCGGTGACTCTGTATGCATAGGTGATCGAGGAGGCAGGAACACAAGGGACGCCCGCGGCTATCCCGGTGTGGTCCCCCGTCTATCCCCCGGCGTCCCACCGGGTTGACTCATGTGGTCCGCGGCTCCCACACGACGCAATCAACTGCGACAGAAATCCACCCATTCGAAACCGTTCGGATGTTAACATCTCCACGTATATTCCTCCTTGTTTGTGCGACTTTGACGAGCCACTCGAAAAGTCATTCCTGGGACAAATTAACTAACGGAGCTTTTTCTTTTCTCCGCGTTCTTTTTTTTCTGGGCTCCTGAGGGAAGGAAGGTACGGCGGAGCGCTAACGAATCACAGGGAGCACTCGACGGAAGCGTACTCTCGCAGCGTGATTTTTTTTTGTGGACGCGTAATTAAAATTGGTATAGATTTGAAGAGCTTCGTGTTGAAATTAAATGCGCTCCCGGGACGAAATTTCGACGTAAACGGGGACTCAAAGGGGCCGTTATTTTTTTTATGAACGTTTCAAACGGTTTACGTGGAAAGGCTCAGATTTCGAAAATGTTAAAGGAATTAAATATAAAATGCGGCGCGCTATCTGACAATGCGATTTTGTATATGAATGTAACATATATTACAGGAGCAGATACTAAATTATTACAGACAGACGTAAAAAAAATGTGGTCAACTGAGGTGCAATAGAAACTGAATATTAAGAAAAAACTCGGATTAAGATGATGGGATAAATACTACTTACATCGAAATTCATTAATTTATTCTGACATATTTTTTTTTATTTGGCAACCAAAAAATAATATTTTATTGCCAAACATTACATGTAAAGTTAAGAAATGTTGAAAATAACTACCTCCCGCTAGGATGCAATAATCTAATCTTCTCCTCATTGACAGCCGAACTCTTTCAAAAAAGCCAGTCATTTCATATTATGTTACACTTAGCAATAATCCGATTTCTCAAGTCTTCCACATTTTCAACTGGAGTAGTGTACACTAATTACTTTAGATAGCCGCATAGGAAATGGTCCCGGGAGATTAAATCCGGAGATCGAGCAGGCCATGAGTGAGGTACACCTAGACCAATCCAGCGAATTCCGTATGTTACTATTAAAAACTCACCAGAAACCACACAAAAATGCGCTAGTGCATCATTGTGCATAAACCACATTGTATTTCTTGTTACCAATGGTATATCATATAGTAATTGAAGTAGCTTTCGTTCTAAAATGTTGCGATATACCTCGCCAATAAGTCCAATTAGCCAGTTATCCACAATTCCAACCCACATTTTCAGCAAGAACTGATGTTGAAAACAATCTTCAAGTACCTCATAAGATTTTTTTCAGCCCACGTATGGTTATATGAAAAATCATGCATTTCTTCATCGGTAAAAAGAATCAACGTCACTAGTTGAGGAATTTGAACCAATTGGGCAAAAGACATTAACAGAATGCAAAACATGGGGGAAAATCAGCAAGAAGAAATACCTGAACGGGTACAACAAATAGTCTCTAAGAATTATATCAAATAGTCACATTACTTACATTCAAAGTATTTGCATTTTTTAGTAAAAGATATTTTTCTATTATATACAGCATATTCTTTCCTCATCTTCCACTTCGTTTCAATGTGCATGTTTCATGAAATCGTTGATGAATACTTTGGGAGGTTTTTCTATCAGAAACATTACGGCCAGGAAATTGTTCAATGTAGAACCGCCTAGCTTGTGATGTATTGCCTTCAGCAAGTCCATAAATGAAATGCATGTCAGTCATCTAGGTGATTGATGATAAAGGACTTCACTAACAAAAGTTTAACTATTAAAGACGTCACGCAGCCAAACGTCATTCAGTCTCAACAAATTCAAAAGATACTAAATGAACAATCATGAGACGTATTTGAATGAATCGACGCTTAAACTGTATTTCTTTTAGATGTTTGCATTTGTCTGGTGTTAGTGGACAAAAGCCGTTCTTAGTAATTAGAATGTTGCTAATTTGAAAACAACTATACTCAGTAACCCGAGTGTAGTACGTCGTACTTTTATTTCGACTACATTAATAATTTTTAAAATATCAAAAAATGATCTTGCCAAAATTTAATTCGCCACGTATCCATAAAAAGTGGGGTTTTAGAAATCATCAAACGACAAAATATTGTTAGAATAGCCCAGGAAATTTGCTGTATACCTGATTGTTCAATTAAATTAAATTAAATTCAATTTATTGTGCCAGAGATATACATATCTTTACACTCGTCAAAAATATAAATATAGAATACATATTAAAAATATACAACATAAATAAAACACAATAAATAAAAATCTATAATTCACAAAGACTTTAAACAAGTCAAGAAATATACAGATTAAAATATATAGTAAAAAAGACGTTTAACAAGTTAAAAATAAGTTACAATACAACAAAAAATTTGACAAACTACATATTAAAATGTGGGAATTTTTACCCAAAAATGGTTTCAATTTTAGTTAAATGTCGATATAAAATTGCATTTTTCAAGTGATTTATTAAAGTGGGTTTCTATTTTTTGGCGAGTAAACTAATCGAATGATTGCAAAGAGCGGAATTCACCAAGAAAAAATAAAAAGCTAAAAAATCGTTTTCAAATAATACAAAAAATGATAAAAATTGTAGTTTTTCTATTAAAGATGTTATTTTTTATTATCTTTTAAAAAAACTATAGAAAAGAAAATAAAATGCGCTCACATGATTTTATTCATTATCCCAGCATACTCTTAGCATATCTCAATATTTTATTATAATTTAGGATTAATAAAATGGTGATGCATCGGTTACGGCCCCGAACTAACGTGCAGCAACGTTGATTCGGGTCAGTAGTGGGATGGGTGACCGGTACCATTCACCAATGGGATACAATTAATGGTGCTTTAGAGTGACGGGGGCGATCCTTTAAAGTAACAAGCTCATTTACACACACACAAATACACAAATGACACATGGCGGAAGGACCACGTGGTCGATAGCCTAACACTACTACTACTACTAAAATGGTGATGTGGCTATCATAGTACTTTTCCTATATTTTTCTCGAAAACTATGAGATTTACGCAATTTTGGATTCTTTACAATTACTCGTTATATACATTTCATGTAACTTGCTAATAAACTATAGCAATAGTCAAAAGATTTTAACATTATTAGTATTTTTCTCGGAAGTTTATGAAACATATGCTTTAATAAAACTTGTTCAGTTCTTATTCACTTTTAACTTTTGTTTCAAAGTTAGAAAAATATCGAGAAAAAACTAATTTTAGAAATGTTCTCCAAAAACTTTTCAGTTCCAGTTTTTAAAGATCAAACCTTGAGTTTAAAGTTCCATCTCAAAAGGATGATTGGATTTTATATGAAACTACGTGTCAAATAAATATTATATTTAAGGGCAAAATGGCCATATTTGGTGAATCGTCATCAATAGAGTCTTCATGGGGCAACT
This sequence comes from Ontholestes murinus, assembly GCA_963969525.1. Classification (NCBI taxonomy): domain Eukaryota; kingdom Metazoa; phylum Arthropoda; class Insecta; order Coleoptera; family Staphylinidae; genus Ontholestes; species Ontholestes murinus. The sequence goes on from OZ018387.1 coordinate 48,631,987, forward strand.
GGGGCCAGAAGAATATAGGGCGAGAATGGAAGAACACATATTTTTGAATTCCAAATGAAATTCTTAATTTTCGAGAGAAAAAAAATAAAAATTTAAAATTTTGACATTTTTTGCCAATTGCTAATAAACTGTAGGAGTTACATGAAATTTATATAATAAATATTTATAGAGAATTTAAAACTGAACAAATTACTAAGAATAACTTTTATGCGTAAACCTCATAGTTTTCGATAAAAATAAAGGGACAGTACTATGATGGCCACATCACCATTTTGAATCTTAATGTTAGCAGGTTGGATAAAATAAAAAATACGTAATAACTAGTAATTAAAGTTATCATGTATGTGTTGGGTGAGTGGGTGGCCTCTAACCCATCCTAGAATCAATAAAACACAAGCGAGGGTTTTAATTAAAAGTTGTAAAACGTAAATAAATATAACATTATTGCAAATTTCACTAGATTTATTCAAACACATTTTTCATATAATGTTTGATAATGTTTTACTGATTGAAGGGTGGGATAGAGGCCACCAACCCAGCTTACATATGCATATTAACTTTAAATATTTGATTGTAGAGGCTTTCACTTTGTGATACATATTTTATAACTTAATTAATTAGTTCGATAATGACCAGCTAAATTGTGTCGAAACTATAGTCATTAAAAATAAAGTGTGTGATTTAAACAAAGTTTATTTTATTTTATTTAAAGTTATAAACTTTAATTTCTTATCGTCGCGTGATTTTCAATAAAATTAATTACAAAACTTCTTGAATAAAAAAGAAATTAAAAAGGTATAATTTTTGAGTGAGTAAATTAGTAAAAATTCGATGCATGTTGAGTGGGCAGACTTTAAATCTAAATTAGATAAGATTAGCTATAGAAAGTCATTTATATTTATACTTAAATTTTGATTTTGTTTTATTTTTTATTGCATAAAGGGTTTGATTGTTTTTAGCAGCAAAATTATCAATGATTAGCAATTAAAGTTATCATGTATATGTAGGGTAAGTGGGTGGCCTCTATCCTACCCTCCAATCAGTAAAACATAAGCGACGGTTTTAATTAAAAGTTGTAAAATGTAAAGAAACATATAAAATGGTGATGTTGCCATCATAGTGAGTCCCTTACATTTTTGGATTCTTTACAATTACTTGTTATATAATTTTCACTCCTAAGTTTATTAGCAGTAGGCAAATATCGAAATTTTAAAAGTTAAGTTAAAAACTTTATGAAAAACATGTTTTAATAAAACTTGTTCAGTTTCTCATTCCCTTCAAGTTTTGTTTGAAAGTTATATAATATTTTTCAAGTTTAGAAAAGTAAAACATCCACTCCCGGTTATGAACATTTACCAAAGGCTTTTCAGTTCAAGTTTTTAATGATAAAACCTTAAGTTTAAAGTTTCATCATCATCGGCAGAAGACATCCGGACGAGAAAAGTTTTAGGAACCTACTTAATATAGTCTATTCGTTGGATCTTCCGTCGTACGACACAAACTATCGCTTCGAGAACCGACGCAAAAACATTCAGTCTGATAAAGTAAACCAAATGCGTTACAAAAAGAACGCACTGTAAAACTTTCGTCGTTTTTTGAAGCGATAGTTTGTGACGTACGACGGAAGATCTAACGAACAGACTATAGATTTATTGAAACGGGAAGTGTGAATTACAAAAGACAGCAACTGAACATCCCAACATAAGCCTAAAAGCCATTGGTGAAAAAAACCGGCATAAGCGAGAGGTCAGTACAAGGCATTCTGAAGAAAAATCGGTATTATTCATATCATATTCAGTTACTTCAAGAACTGAGTAATACGGATTTTCAATTTCGTTCCAAATTTTTGTATCTGGACAAGATTGAAAATAAAAAAATAAAAATATGTTTTATTTACGGATGAGGCGACATTCCATAAGAGCGGATCTGTCAATAGGCACAATTTTCATTATTATTCAACTGAAAATCCACATGTAATGAGACAAGTTGATCATCAGAATCGATGTCTGGAGCGGAATTGTTGGAAACCATGTGGTAGGTCCACATTTCTTCGAGGGCCATCTCAATGGGCCAATGTATTTGAACTTCTTGCAAGATGTATTATTCGGAATGTTAGCTATAAGGCTCCTAATGGGAAGGATAGAAAATAAATCGTTCCCATTAGCAGCCTTATAGATTTTGTGTGGTGAGCATTGTAGTTTGGTGTTTATTTTCGTTATGGAACAGGTAACAACTAAGCAACGTTTCCAAGTGATTAATAGTTATTACAAAAACAGTGAAAGTCCTACGGCTACTGATGAGCGTTACACTCGAACGTAACTCTGCTCCAACCGAATCCTCAGTAAATCGGGAAGTTTGAGACTACGGGTTCTGTTACAAATGTTAAGAAAACAGGTAACCGCGTTCTCTTAAGATACATCCACAACACACGACTGTGTACGAGCTGCCATCACTGTGAATGGCGACTATTACAGAAACATGCTTTCTGGTTGGTTTTTCGTAGTTGTGGATGAAAATGACGATTTTTGGTTTCAACAAGAAGGCGCGACATGTCACACATTTTGTATGTTTTATAGAAATTTAATATTCGTCCATACTTTCTGAACACCCTTTCCAAACTATGTAAGATAATCTTTAAGAACATGAAAAATCATATTATTCCAAAAATAACATTTTCAAAACATTGTTTATAATTCAAGTTATTTCTACTCGTAGCTTGATAATCACTAGCTCACAGTCACTGTAAGAGTTACAAAATATAGTGGTAAAACAAAGTCACTATTTTTACTTTCCCTATATGAAATATATTATACCTTAAGTTTACAGTTTCATCAGTATTGGATCATTCGTTTTTGAGATACAGCGCCCACCGACAGACAGACACAAAAAACTTTTTTCCAGAAATTAGTGTAATGGACTCAGGGACCTCAAAACGGATATTTCCGCAAAAAAAATTTTTCAAAAAAAAATCACGATCACAATACTTCCCCTATATATACTTCGTATATAGGGAAAGTAAAAAAAATGTGTCTGTGTGTGTCTGTCTGTCTGTCGGTGGGCGCTGTATTTCAAAAACAAATAATCGGTTTGAGATGAAACTTCAAACTTAAGGTTTTATCGTTAAAAACTGGAACTGAAAAGCTTTTGGTAAACATTCATAGACCGGAAGTGGATGTTTACTCGAGACGTTTTTTTGTTTTTTGGTGATATTTTTCTAAATATGAAAAATTTTGAAAAACGATTCAAACAAAAATTAAAGAGAATAAAAAACTGAACAATTTTTATTTAAACGTATTTTTCATAAAATTATTAATTTTTGAAAAAAAAAATAAAAAATAAAAATTTAGACATTTTTTGCCAATTGCTAATTAAGTGTTGGAGTTACATGAAACTTATATAACAAATAATTGTAGAGAATTTAAAAATGAATAAATGATTAAGAATAGCCTTTTTGTGTAAATCTCATAGTTTTCGAGTAAAATATAGGGAAAGTACTATGATGGCCACATCACAATTTTTGGGATTAAAACACGGCGACTTTGTTTTATCACTATATTTTGCAACTTATACAGTGATTGTGAACTAGTTAATCAAGATGTATTACGAAGTTAACGACTCTACCATCAAGACATTTTCTAATGCCTTAGTGTACTCTTGGTTTATCCCAATAAAATTACCTTATTTATTTTGTACTGCCACATACATAATATGATATATTATTGTCAATCAATTTCAATAAATGATTCTAGAGTAATCTTGACCTATCCCAATTATTTGTCCTAGCTTATGAATAATATAAAGATTAAGTTTAAAACTACTAAAACACAATAAAATATTGTGACAAAATCAGATGATAAACATTTTAAAATGTCAAAAATAGATGACAAATTAAACACAATGTTTACTTTGTTTCTATAACCGAATTTGTTATTAGATGACTATAGTTGCAATACATTAGCGTATCATTATCAAACCGTAGGTAAAAAGACTACAATAAAGATGGCGGTGTATTTTAGGTCCAGCTGATCGTCGATTACTGGAGTTTCCAGGTTAGTCCAGGCTTTATAAATTTTTAGAGACTCAAGGAGACCCATTTTACTGCCCTTTTTGGCAAAATGGATGGCTGAAAGTGCACCCTCGTCAATGTTCTCCCAGTCTGGTGAGTTTGTCAAAAAATATATTTAAAAACAATAAATTCTTTAAATGACAAAACCAGTTTAAAAATATAAATTTACAATTAAATATTGAAAATTCTAAAAGAAATAATATTGGAAAAATTTAAAAAAAATTTTGGGCATTTTCGCAAATGGCCTATATATACTCTTCCAACAAAGAATAAAAACTTTAGTTTAACATTTCAGATCAAAATCTTTAGAGGTTTTTGAGATACAGAAACCACACACATATACACAGAGATCACAATACTTCCTCGCATATCGTATTGTGATCGTGAAATTTGTTTGGTTAATTTTTTATCCGTTTTGACATGCCTAGATTTTTAAAGGTAATTGTAGAGGATTATAAAATGAATAGTATTTTTGCGAAGGAAGCAGGATTTCCAAGATGAATGCCTCAAAAGTAACTATTACGATAATTATATTATAATAATCATGGCACCAAATGCAATTGCATTGAAATAAAAAAAGTGTTTTCACTTAAGTTTAATTGTACAAGTAGATGGGTGGCTTCTATCCCACCCTAAAATTTCTAAATGAAGATTAAGAAATGAAATATAAATACAATCCTAATTACATGAGTAGGTATATTATTAGTAAGCAGATATTTAATTTAGTTTTTGTAAAAACTTAATAATTGATAGCATTTTAAAATTTTTTAGGAAGTTTCTTTGTGCAAATGATGGCCACATTTACAAGAACCGAGAAATCCCATAATGAAAATCGCCACTTTTAACATTTTTAATTTTTTTTAGTACTGTACTCTATCTCTTACAGTTTCTGAGACACCTATATGAAATAACAAAAAATACTATCATCTTAAGATATATAATGTTATATTGTTTATATTGTTATTTTTATATAATTAATTATAATTTTCTAAAACAAATTTCATTTAAATCATATTATTTAATATTTACATGACTACTACGTTCAAGTAATTCCACATAAAAATTCCTCTTAAAAAAATATTCTGTTTGCGATGGTGTCGCCTGAAATATTTCAGTGGAAGGTCGAAGACAGGTGGCGGCGACCTAAACAAACAGAATTGATCGACGCGGAATCGCATTTTTGTTTAGTTTACTCATTGCTCTCGAAGGTTTTACCTTTGAAAGGTACGGCCATTGTCCCGCGACGCCCGTAAATAAATCCCCTTTCACGCTCGAAATGTGGATTTCATAAAAATCGGATCAACACTTGTTTTCTCAAGAAATGCCATTCACACAAAAATTTAGAATCATCTGCAAGTATATTTAATGTTAAACATAATTCGTTAGTTTTATTCAATGTCTAAAAATAAATACAATGAATTAGAAAAATTGATCTTAAATTAATAAATATATAAACTATATTTTCTTAGAAGACAAATCTTTATTAATTATTGAAGCTGAGCAAACTTATTTTTCTTAAGGGTGTTTGCTTGAATATTCTGGCCGCTTCGTCATTTATTATTGGTCAAATATTAATATTATAGACGCAAAAGTAGGATCGTATAAACTGAAGCATTTACTTATTTTGAATTTTAAAAATCTAATTAATATTCACATTATTGTTTATGGGGTATTACTTAGTATATATGGAGAATTATACATTTGAATTAAAACACTTGTTATTTTCTGAACTTTATTTGGAGAAAATTTTGTCATCAGACTAGATTGTGTTAGAATTTGAAAAAACCCTTTTCGATACATTTATACTTTTGTCTTCACTTTTGACATTAAATAAATAATAAAAATATTGATTCGTTAGTTTATCACTTCATAAATAAACTTAAAGCAAGTTATGCGTCTGTCTGAAAAGTTACTTCTTCTATGATAAATATATTTGTAGGTCCAAACTACATAACAACATTTTCTAAAGTCACTATTAAAGTGACACCTGTTGTTTAAAGCGTTGCACAAATTTTTTATAGTTGAGTGAATATATGAAGAGGTTAACTCTTAAATCAAATAATTTAAGAGTTAACCTGTAGAGAAAGTAATTACAAGTTATTTTATATTTATATATCATCTTCACCTAACTCATCAATCAACATTATTAAGGGTTAATCCATTGAAAATGAAAAATTTGTTTACCAATCAATCACAAGATAATTTCAAGATCAGTGCCAATAACAAGTTTAACAAAGACCCACATAATTTAAAAACTACAATTTACCTTGAGATCATCATCATTATCATCATCAATTTTATCAACATCAATATTTTTTTAAACGACAACATCTGAAATGAATATACTTAATCATTAAATAAGTTAACTTCCGAAACTAAGAACAATGTATCATCTGACAAACAGCAATTATCAAACCTCAAGAATCGAAGAATATAGAAGAAGACCTTTGTCATTTTTTGTGAAGATGTTCATACAAACACGTGAAAAAAAGAACCTCGTCTGTATGAATGAATACCTCTTCAAAAAACGAGCTATGGTGGCCAAGAAGGACTACCACGCTCCTAAACACCCAGAATTGGAACAAATTCCAAACTTAGAAGTCATCAAGGCATTTCATTTCTTGAAATACAAGGGATATGCCAAGGAACAGTTTGCTCGGAGGCATTTCTATTGGTATTTGACGAATGAGGGTATTAAATACTTGAGGTCCTAACTTCACAGAAATTGTTCCTGCCACCCTCAATAGGCAAATTCACACAGAATCTGCAAGGCCAAGAACTGCTCCCGTCAGGTCTGAGACATCCAAACCATCAGAAGTCCGTGCTGGATACAGGACTCCTGGAGGACGACCTGGCGATAAAAAAGGCTGATGTTGGAACCGGAAATGCTTATTTGGAAGTCCGTGGTGGTTTTGGCTAAGGCAAAAGTGCACCAGAAAAATTGTACAACGTTAAATTATATTAAGAATATGAAGAATAACAGCAAAAATTTTACTATTAATACTGTTGGCGAAGAAATAATATTTGAAAAAATATTACCATCGTTTAGAACGAAAAGAGGATTTGATTCGAACTACAAAAAAAAATTAGAAACCCTAGATGCAAAAAGTGGAAGAAGATTGGTTTTATATCTTCTTCTACTCATTTACTTAAAAATTAAGATATAAATACTTAAGGCAGTTATAAAAAATCAAATATCAATTATCAATGATTTCATTGACAAAATAAACTCAACACTTTTCACATTAATAAAAAACCAAATACAGGTTCCATTATGGAAGTAATGCGCATGATTTTATTGTGACGCCACTATTCATCATAGCGGAGTAAAACGGGTCGGGAAATATGGTGAAGGGTCTGCCCTTCCAATGGTCGCCAGTTTGCTCAGATTGATTGAAAAATACATGCCTCCGCGTGAAGTGTGTTTTTCGACTTTGTAACACGGCGTGATTCAGAGTTCGCTTGAAAAGCGGCAGGCAATCAAGAATTGTGTGCGCCTTGACAGGAATGCAACATTCCAGATGCTTCAAGAGGTCTTCAAAGATGTCTGAATTTGAGGATAACAGTTCGGGCCCAAGGTGTTCAAGGAGAATCACAAGGAGATCAGGACGTCCAAAGAATCATCCATTTTACCTGCAGGTGCTTAAGAGATTGAAACGCTCCGTCGCGCGCGTGAGCGCTAACATCAAAGACACGATTAGGTTCCACCATGACAAAGCCCCCAGCCACACATCCTTCATCATTACTAATTTCCTGGTCCGCAGCAACACCCAGCCCTCTCATAGTCCCAACTATTTGCTGAAAGGAAAATATTGGGAGTCCGTGGAAAACATCCACCCAAAAGCATGTTAGAACGTTCTTAAGAGAAATTTCTGTTGATGAGTTTCAGGAGGCCTTCCAGGCATGGCAGACGCGTTTCTGAAAGTGTACTGATGCTTGGGGAGAGTATTTTAAAGAATTTCAAGCATTTGTACCAGTACGATCAATAAATATAATTTTCTCAGAAAATGCGCATTACTTTTATAATAGACCCTGTACGAATATTTAATAATTAATTAATGTTTTTCGATAAAAGTTTCCACGTGGAGCTAATGTCTGAAATTCCTTAGTTAGTTCCATTGATACATAGCATTTTAACCTTTTAACCATATCATACTCAAAAATAAGAAATGCTGTAAATATTAAAATTAAAAAAACATAGTTATAATTCATTAAATTCAGGGATTTTTAATTCGCAATCTTTAGTTTAGCTACTCCGGACTTTAATGGTTTGCTGGTTTTAACATTTAATAACATTTTTTGATATGTGATTGTCATTCTCAGTAAACAGTGGCTCTTATAAATTCGGGGACACTAGCGTAACTACGTATCTGATTGATGTTTTAATTACGTAATTACAAATGAACATCTCTTCAACTCCTTGAAACCAGAGTGGAGGCTTCTGACTGTTGGGCCCCTAAGTATGTTTCCTTCTTATTCAAAATGAATTTTGTATTGCTGACGATCGCCTATCATTCGAATATCATCCCGACCAAGGTTGCAGCATCAAACACCTATAGAAATGCCCTTAACCCTAAGAGTTTACTATCGCACTGCGAACATAGGAGGATAATGAGGTGAGAATCATCCATCTGTACAGCACTAAAGGCAATCCTCATTATCTGCTTAAGATCAAGGATGTTACTACTTAAGAAACCGTGACTTCACCTAGTGTACTAGATACGGGATCAGCTGGCAAGTCCAGACTTTCTAGTTGCCCGTAGCTTATCTGCCTTTCCACATGTTTAGAGCATTGCCTAGGCTTCAAAGTCTCTCTCTTTTGGTGGGAATGACTGCAAAAATAACATAGAAGAGCACTTCTACCACCTAGTGGCTACGGATTGACTGTCTCAGTGAAGTGGGTTTTACCTGAACCACTTCGAACTCCCTTCATCTACCACCTCGGTAAATATAGATCTATAGTCTCCAATAGCATTGTACTTTAATGTCTTATGAAGTCAATCAATGTTGTTTTGAGTTTAAGTATGTTGCAAAAGTTGTCGCATAGATTAACCTGGAACTAGCAGCTTCAATCAGGCGCTTTCTCATCGCCTTGATAGGTAGCCTGCGTTGATAGGTAGCCGCTGTGCGGGTTCCGCTCGCTATCGTAACTGCTTCAAGTACCTGAGTGCTACTTAGTAGAATCATATTTACGAGGCCGCCCAGGTATTATCCTGATAAGTAACCTTATCAAACTGTCATTCACCACTAGTCCTTCGCCAGCCAAGCTGAACCAGTTGACTACCTAGCGCACCCATACTTCGACCCCTTGATAGTTCCTAAGCGGTGTTATATCTCTTTCCATTGACAACTATCGACAAGTCGTCAGCGAAGCCAATAAGGATGACGCCGTCAGAACAAGGAGCTCTAAACCCACATCATATATCATATGGTTCTCTGAAGTACAACGCCTTTCATCGGCCATATTCTAACCTTGGATAAACAATTGTTCCAATACATTGAGAATTTGAACATGATTTTTTTGTAGAAAGTTAATGATCACTAAAATAAATATTTATGAAAATTCTTTTAGCCCTCATAAAATAGGATCAAGTGACCTATTTAAATAATAAATAAAAAAACTTTTTTATATACATCTGTCAAAATGACATGAAATATAAAACATAACAGTCTCATATAAAATGAGCAAAAATAAGCCAATAGCGGCTAAAATATTGCCTAAAGTGGCTAAATACACTGCTGGTGAGGATGCCATCATTCAGTATTATGGGTTTGAGTGGAAGAACACTACGTGAACTCCGCCCGCATGTTCCCTGATCTAAATTGTTAAGTAGTTTGTAAATTTATATTATTTGTTATATTTTTTAAGTGAACATGTAAAGCAAAATCAATAAATCAATAAATCAATAAGACGTACAGTAATGCTTCCTCTTAGTGCAGGTGGGATTAAAAATGAATTCTATGAACAACTTTGCAGTATTATTATAAACTATAATAGTATTTGAACTTACAATTTTACCAATTAAGCCATGAAAAATAAAAACAATTTTGGTTGACCAAAAACTTTAGAATTGTTTTTCAAGCATAATTATTTAATAAATTTTTTTGGTAAAAAATGTAGTAATAAAAATTAAAATATCGCCGAAAAATATACATTTATTTTCGAATTTAAGTTTACAGTTTTATTTTTATATTATTGGAAATATTTTTTTTATTATTTTGAAGATATTCCTGCATTGATTTGACAACAAAGGAAACCCTTCAACTTTTAATCGAGTATATCGATGGTGTAGCGTACAACTGTTGTAAGTGCAAAATATATTTTAATAATTTAATTTTTATTTTTGGTATGTTGTTCTATAATGAATCAATTTCTACATCTATTTCTATTACAAACATAAACAAAAATGTGAATATTTTAATAAATTTCACTAATTGTAGCACTTACCACATTTAACACATTAGTATTAATATAATAAAATAAAATTTGTCATTAAATAAACCAACACATGAATTCTAAAGTTATTATTTTAAATAAAATTAACTTGAATCATCATGATTAAGCTGATTTTCATTTTTACCTATAGGTATTCCATTAATAAAGTCGGAGTAGTCTTCAGGAATAACGTTCTTACGTAGGAGGAAAAGCAGGTCATTCTTTTTCTTTTCGGACACTGGTAATCGTGAATTATACTCCTAAGACAGGTTGATAGTATTCCTGTTTCTTTTTCTTCCAGATTTTCTTTTTTCCGACAGAATAATATCCATCTCGTAAAATGTTTCTGCCGAAACATCATATTTATATTGTATAATAAATGGCTTATCTTTTTGAAAACGCATCCACTTAACATGTAGCCGGTTAACACTAATTTGTGCCTTGTGTTGTGTTTGAAACAATTTCTTTTACAAGATTTTGTAGGTCGTAAAAATCGGGGTGTTTCAGATTGCGAATTTGATATGACATAGGCTTGATTCTTGCAGTAGATATTAACAAACACCATTCACGAGTTGAATTTTTTTTATGACGTCTTGCTCTCTCTATTGTGGCATGCAGAGTCCGCTTCTAGATATGAATGACCGCATTCCATAAACTCTAAATCTACTGTTTTAAAATGATTTATTTTATTTACTGCATATAACATTGCAACTGCAACAAATTTATTTCTGTTTTGCCCTCCACATGTATCTGAAAATGTTGAAACAGATCAGGCAAGTTATATAAATATTTCAGATAATATTATAATCTATTAATCATGTTAGTTCAAGAGAATTTTAAATAAATTTAAATTGATAATTTTTGATATTTAGATTTTCGTGGTGTTTTCTGACTACCAATTGGACTTTGTTGTATAGTGATGATCCATGTTTCATCCATTCTCACAAATCGAAGCAGAAGCTTCTTCTTATTGCGGTTAAACAGGGCCAGATTTTGTCAAGAAAACATGGCACCCAACATGCACAAAACTTACTTTTTCATGTGTAAATATTCATGAATGATATGACCAACACGTTCCGTGGAAATGTTAAAGGTGTTAGTTAGCTTACTCAAATTCATTTTCCGGCCATTTAAGACGATTTTGCTGATCTAAACATTTTCTGAAGTTACAACGAAGCTTAGCAAAAATATTTTATGCATTTGAAGAGTTTTGTTTACAGTTTTATCTATCCCAATTGTATTTGTATTTGTTTTGGAAGTAGAACTCGTAGGTTCATCTTTTTAAGAATCTGTTGATTTATTTGTTTCATTTCCAATTAAATATTGCGGACTGTTGCATTGGTTTACATCCGTACTATTTTTTAGATTGTAAATTTCTTGTGTAAGAACTTTTATTTTCTCTTCCTGTTTACAAATGGTGCTATTCTGATTACTCAGTTGACTAACAAGGGTCATTATTTTTTTTAAGGAAATTAATAGAGAGCACTTTTGAGTTCCATGTTTTTCGCATTTAGCACATGCTGGTGAACCAAACTTCCTCTGATTTTGCATAGGCAGAGTGGAAGTCTAAATCACATATAGTTCACTTGAAGGGGTTCACTTCATTAAACTTGTTGCACACCACGCATTGCTTATTATTACTTATTAAACTAAGATTTAGTTCATTAACCGATATAGAACGATTTATTCTTGTCGCCATATTTTTTTAGTTGTAAACTAGTTTAATAAAACAAAAACCCTTTAACTATCTATTAATACAGAATACGTTCTATTAACAATGTTGCCAGTTGAAAAGAACTTATTAAATTTATAAGAATAAAAAACTTGTCAACAGGATTTTATATTAAAATTGAACAATAACAATTCGTATTTTTAACTATATTTTATTAGTTTTTGTATTACTTACTAATCTCACGATGATTAGCATCGAAAAGGTCAAGTCGGTCAGAAATTACGATCTGATAATTGGATAGTTGTCGAATGATTGTGACACAATTGTAGTTTCGGGGTGGAAACGTCGGCGTCAAGCTGTGCCGGCATTGGAGGGCGCCGGAGCGTGAAGCGTGGCCTCCGGTTATTTTATAACACCGAAAACCATCGTACCATTGAGGGATCGTTAACGGCCCACCGCACAAATGGGGACGGATCATTATTATCAAATATAGTTTCACGCAAATATGATTTCGCTCAATAGCCCGGTACTCTAAGAGTTTCTCTCCGCTTTTTTTGAGGAAAATTCCATCGTTGGCCTGATTTGAAGTTATGGGTCTGAGGAATGTGTAACCGTTTAAATAATATTAATTGCATAGTACAAACATTAGAAAATTTGTTAATTAGGATAATAATAATTGATTTTACTCATTAAACACAAAAACAAAGATTAAGAATAAAGAAAACACTTTTACTTTTTTATACCTCTTTAAGTTTTATTTTCAGTGACTAGTTTCGACTACACGGTAATCATTATCAAACTAAGTACTTAAATTACGAATAACAACTGTTTATATACCTATTACAACGCTTCGAACAGTAGGGTGTACATTAGGTCAACCTGGTCGTTAATGAGAGAAATTCCGGGATTAATTTTCGCTTTGTAGATTTCAAGGGCTTCCAGTAAATCCATCTTACCTCCTTTTTCGGCGAGATGGATTACCGAAAGTACGTCCTTGCCGAAAGTATGGTTTGATTCCAATAGGTGATTTGAAAATGTTGAATTATTTTTCTTTAAATTGAATGACCTCAAATGTTCATTTAATCGTGTTTTAAAATTACGACCTGATTGCCCAATGTACACACTTTTACAATCTGGACAGGTTAAACTATAAATACCTGACTTACACATATTGTTGATGGGGGTTTTGGCATTAAATAGTAAATTACAGGTTTTGGTACTTGACTTAAAAACTATATTGACGTCTCGTTTTTTAAAAATATTCTTAATTTTATTGCTAATGGTTCCAAAGTATGTAATTGTTTTGTAAGATTTATTTTCTCTAGTTGGGGGGCTTGCAAAAATATATTTACGGATTTGTGACATTTTAAACTTGTTAATTAATTTTGTGACTATTGAGACCGAATAACCATTGTTAATTGCTATTTGTTTTATGGTGTTAATTTCTTTTTCGAGGGATGTGGGACTAAGAGGAATTTTGAATGCACGGGATATCATTGAATAGAAGCTGGCTATTTTATGTTTGTATGGATGGCGCGAGGAATTCGGGATGATTGCATCTGTGAAAGTAGGTTTCCTGTATATGTCAAATGTTAATTTATTGTTAGTTCTGGTTATAGTTAAATAAATAGATTTAACAATGGTTATTCGGTCTCAATAGTCACAAAATTAATTAACAAGTTTAAAATGTCACAAATCCGTAAATATATTTTTGCAAGCCCCCCAACTAGAGAAAATAAATCTTACAAAACAATTACATACTTTGGAACCATTAGCAATAAAATTAAGAATATTTTTAAAAAACGAGACGTCAATATAGTTTTTAAGTCAAGTACCAAAACCTGTAATTTAATATTTAATGCCAAAACCCCCATCAACAATATGTGTAAGTCAGGTATTTATAGTTTAACCTGTCCAGATTGTAAAAGTGTGTACATTCGGCAATCAGGTCGTAATTTTAAAACACGATTAAATGAACATGTGAGGTCATTCAATTTAAAGAAAAATAATTCAACATTTTCAAAGCACCTATTGGAATCAAACCATACTTTCGGCAAGGACGTACTTTCGGTAATCCATCTCGCCGAAAAAGGAGGTAAGATGGATTTACTGGAAGCCTTTGAAATCTACAAAGCGAAAATTAATCCCGGAATTTCCCTCATTAACGACCAGGTTGACCTAATGTACACCCCACTGTTCGAAGCGTTGTAATAGGTATATAAACAGTTGTTATTCGTAATTTAAGTACTTAGTTTGATAATGATTACCGTGTAGTCGAAACTAGTCACTGAAAATAAAACTTAAAGTGGTATAAAAAAGTAAAAGTGTTTTCTTTATTCTTAATATTGAAATGACCACCAAGTGAACGCCGTTAAGATCCAAGAAAAAACAAAGATATCAGTCAAAACGAATAATGAAATGAAACGATACAGAACGAATAAATAAAAGGAGAAAAGAAGGAGAGAAAAATAATAATCAGGAAGCCAAATAAAGATATACAGTTAATTTTAGATAAAGATTTATAAAAAAACGATGAGTTAATCATATTGATTATTTCATATGTTCCATTATTGAAATATTGAAATTCTAAATACGGTTCAAACGAATTCATTTATCGAAATCACGATTACAAAAAGGATATTTTAATTAAGTGAATTAATTATTTATTAAATTGTGTAAATATTATGAGGTGAGGTTAAGTTATGTATGATCATCGCAAATCTTCAAATTAACATGGTTTCGTAAAAACGTAATATTCAATCTAATCTATTATGTTTTATACAATATCAAGAAAACTTGGCAGTGAGAGCCAAGATAATGTCATTTATTCTGATTTAAGCAAGGCATTTGACATTATGCCATACGATATATTTCTTATGACATGAATTATAGTTCCAGGGGTTTTATAGCAAACAGAGGTATACTCCAGGAGTCTAATGGTTATTTCTTATATTTTTAAAGACATCACTAATGTGAACTGTAATTGTATGCTGATGATGTTAAGTTGTACATTAATATTAAAGTAATTACGCAAGCAAATTTAACTAAGATGTATGATTGGTGTTCAGGCAATGGATTTAACATTAATGTACATTCTGTGCCATTAGTGTGTGGATGGAATATTTTGGGTTTATTAACGTACATTTTTAAAATCCGTTATCGGGACTCGGCGGAGGACACTTAAGACTACAACCTAAAAATATTTTCGACTGAATTGCAATTTTTATACAGGGTGATTTTTATAAAAGTCGCATTTTTTTAATGGAACCCCCTATATATTATTGCATAGTTGGATTCCTGGGACAATTCTGATCATACATATTATCTAAAATAATTCGTTTAGCCACAATTCGTCTTTTAGCTAAAAATGTCGGACTCCAAGTCAAGTACATATATAGACACATGTTACATAAAAAAAAAATCAAAATAAAAGTAAATTGAAGTTTAAAGTCTTTTAATTCCAAGTGTAGAAATTAGGTTTGTTATAAACGATTAGAGAACTTACAACTTCATAAAAAATCTTTAAACACAAAAATTATTATATAAAAACTTTACTCTTTTAACAATCTATTTAATAACTTGCTTTGCTGCATAAGCATATCTATAATCTTATCAGAGTCAATATTATATAAAATACCATTTTCGCAAGCCACTAACATAAAAGCATCCAAATTATTGTATAAAAACTTCTTTCACATTGCACATTGATTTATTGATAATGTTAATAAATATTTGTAAGCATTTTCCTAGGGCAGAATATGCCTCACTCACCTCATTGTACTTTTGAATGACAGAATAACGGCAAATTGCACATTTAAGACAAGATTTACATTTTTTATTATTAACATCAAAACCACCATCTCTTTCAAAATCATCCTTGTCTTCTTCATCTGTTTCATCTGTATCAATAACTGTAATTACTCTGAAATTGTTGATTACTCTCCGCATTTGTTGTTGCCGAAACTTTAAATTTATCCCAATTTTTCGCGAAACTAACCAATTTTTCTTTTGTAATATTTGGGAAATAGTTTTCTAGCAGTTCACACAATTTTTTAAAGCTATTTGATAGTACTTCTTGTTTAACTTCATCAAAATTAAGGCAATAACCTTACAAAACTCACAATTATTCTTAAATCTACATTCTATAGAATTTATAATTTTATCTAAAATTCTATTATGGGTTTCAACTTCATAGTTTTTTCAGCTATCTTTTATAGAATCATCTTCCGCCAATTCTCCATCTATTTTCTTTCTTTTTCTTATTTTCTTCACGGTTGTCAATTTCGTTTTGTGCCCTTGCAATGAACGTTTGCGTAGATGTTTCAATATCACTCATGTCGCGACTTATGGACTTTAATTGCGATATACAATTCATAATTATTTCGTGGCATCTTCGTAAATCTAATCCGCAGGTTTGCAAATATTTCGAGGCAGGACCAATAATTGAAAATAATTTTGTAAAAATTTGAGGCGTTAGTAGCATTTCATAATCTATAAATTGTGTAAGCAAGGTAGAGGCCTTCACATGAACATCTTGTGACAGGTTTTCAGACAATTTTATATCATGTAATGCTAATCATGCATTGATGTAAAGAACATTGGCGTGATTTTTTTAATTTCCAAACAATTTTTTCAAAGCTGCTTCTTTCGCCCACCTACGAGTTTCTCCAATTACTTGTAATTCCTTTAAGAATATGCTTTTCTAAATTTTCGTTATTTGTTGGATTCTTTAAAGAAAATTACAATGGAATTTAATAAGGTAAATAAAGATGCTGCATTTATTGTTATTTTGATAGTTTCGGACACAACTAGGTTCAGTATATTGTAACACCACACATGTTATTGACTAGTTTTATTTTCAAAATTGGGTAATTACCCCCCCTAAGAATTATTCGTTCGTTTATTTTTTTATTCTTAAAATTTACTAATATTTCAAACAAACAAGTTAAGTGTTGGTGAATCTAGTCAGCGATCTATGACGGTGCATTTTTCCAAAACAGGGAGGCAATGTACACAAATTAAAGTTAACGCAAGCACCGTTGGAGAAGTGATGACTTTCTTCCTTTGCACAGGGGGTTCCCTTTTCTAATAATACTCGACAGACATTGATCGTATTGTTAATTGTTACATTGTTTTACATTAAGAGAGCGCGAATCACATTTCTTAGTTCAATTTATAATATTTCTTGTCTTGGTTTAAATGTAAAAGATATAAACCGAAAATGTTTGCACGTCGCATATAAATCCTAAATTTTTAATGGTTACTGACTAATTACCAATTTATTATAATTCAATCAATTATACATACAGTATTTTTTTTTTATTTTAGGAATAATATATGCCTTCTTTCAAATGAATTTATTCCTGATTTTTCTACAATATGTAATCTAATAACGTTCAAATTTACATTGATATAGTTAATTTAGTCATGTAAATTATAAATGGAAACCAAACAATATATTTGTGTTACTCTATTCTGTACATAAAAAAAGGGGAAAATGATGTTAAATATTACTTGTCTGAAAATCATTTTAGACAATTTAATTGGTTAATGTTTTCTAATCATTTAAACGGAATCTTTTGCAAATATTGCTTCCTTTTTTACAAAATTTGGTGGGTTGCACCAACAAGTACCATTGCAAAAATTAGTATCTTAGCCAGTATCTCAATATTCTAAATTATCAGGTAAAGATGATGTTTCGATGAGTCATAAAAATACTAAGTACCATAAAAATTCAATTGTTTATGCAAAACATTTTATAAAATCATTCAATACTCCATCACGAGATGTAAGAAATAAATTAAATATGGACAAACTGAAGAAAATAGAAATAGATTAAAACTAATAATCAAAAGTATATTTTTTGGAGGGAAACCTTACGATATCATCGTGATGCTGGTTTTTTTTAAAATATAAAATCTATTACAAATGAGGGTAATTTTCGTGAAATTCTACGTTTCGAATTGCAGCTGGTGACATAACTTTAAAAAATAATTTGGAAAACAGTTAAACATATTTCACAAATGTCTCTTGAAATATGATAATTATAATAATGTTACTCATGAGCCTATACTTCAATTGGAATGGATGTTCCGTTATGATGGAAGAATTGAAGGGTTCTGTATCTATATTGTAGTTAACCTTGTCCAATTTAAGTTAATGGATAAATCTTACGCTAATAAATTTATCTTTATCCATTGTCTTTATCCAATTTATAATGATGCAGTCAATATTTTAAACAAATTATAAATTGAAATGACGAAACCTCGAATTACCAAATACCAGAGAAATAGACCAAACGTGGATCAACCTATTATAGATAATTATTTTTATTTATCTTTTCCCCTTTTATCTATTACGTGTCTCAGTTTTTTTCTTTTACACTTCTTTACCACTGTTGCCTCCTTTGTGTCATTTTTCTTAATTCTTTCCATTCTATTCCTCTTCTTTCCGCTCCTTGATTTACTTGCTCGTTCTAACCCTTCCTTGGTCTTCCTGATTCATTTTTTTATCTAACCATCGTAATTATTTCTCTTTTAATAAAATCAGTAATATTTTATAGGTTTAATATTGAGCTGTTGAGATGTTTTCTTACTTCTATATTTCGTACTTTGTCTCTTCTTGTAATTCCCTCTATCTTTCTTAGGTTTCACATTTCCGATCTTCCCTGTTTCCTCTATCTGTTTTCCGTTTAACTCTATTTTGTGATTGCTCCCTTTTGATGATATCATAGTTTTGGTTTTGTTTATATTTATCTTTTTCAGCTCCTGTTTGAAAATTTCCAGGTTTTTCTTCGGAATCTGCTATTAGTGTTACGTGGTCGGCAAACATTAATATTTGCATTTTTAATAGTTCCATATTTTTAAACCCTATCTTTGTGTTCTCGGCTCTTTGTTTGCTATTTCTTATTCTTATTATTGATGATGTCATCTATACCTGGAGATTTTCCTAGTTTTATTTTCTTGATTTCTGCCTCCAGTTCTTCGATTGTTATTTCGTTGTTTCCTTCATTTGTTTCACCTTCTTCATCTCCATTATTGTATGTTTTGGTTCTTTGTTAAAGTATTCTTTCCATCTTTCTAATATCTTCGTTTCTCTTGTTATTATATTTCCGTTTTTGTCTTTTATACTTAGTTGGCTTAGTGTCCTTTTATTCCTCATTTGTTTTATTGTGCTGTAAAACTTCTTTTGGTTTACTGTGAACGTTTCTTTCAGAATTGCTTTTTTGCTATCTTGATTTTGTGTTCCACTATTTTATTTGCTATTTTGTATCTTCTGTAATCTTATTCTTTTCTTGTTTTCTTCTTGTGCCATTTTCTCGCTGTGATGTCTTGTTTTTTATTTGCTTTTCTATTATTTGCTTTGTTATTCGTACTCCTCTCTGTTAATTGTTATCTTTTGGTATCCTATTCTTACTCTCTTTTCTTTTGCTTTTTCTTCTCCTGCTATTTCTCTGTTTTTTGTAAGATTTTTTTCATTATTTATGTATATCTTGGACCCTCTTAGATTTCCTTCAGCTCTCATTATTTGTTGTTTTGTTTCCCATGTCCCAACTTCGACTCGTATTATTTGTTTTCACTATGTAATGTGAAATTCTCGACTTCCTTCTCTTCATGGTTTACCTCTTCTCCTAAGCCTGTTATTATGATATTATTTTTTATTTATTTGCTGTTCTTACTTTTTACTTTCTTATATAGTATAAATTTTTTTTTAATAATTTTTTTTTGCGGAAATATCCGTTGTGAGGTCCCCTGAGTCCATTCCACTGATTTCTGAAAAAAAAAATTGTGTCTGCGTGTGGGTGTGTCTGTCTGTGTGTGTGTGTCTGTCGGTTTGCGCTGTATCTCAAAAATGAATGATCCTATTAAGATGAAACTTTTAACTTAAGGTTTTATAGTTTTAAACTGGAACTGAAAAGCTTTTGGTGAATATTCGTAGACTGGAAGTGGTGTTTTTCTGTTTTTTTTTTCGTGATATTTTTCTAAATATGAAAAATTTAAAAAAAAGTTCAAACAAAACTTAAAGGGAATGAAAAACTGAACAAGTTTTATTTAAACATATTTTTTGATATTTTTTGCCAATTGCTAATAAACTATTGGAGTTACATGAAATGTATATAACAAGTGATTGTAGAGAATTCAAAAATAAACAAAATATTAAGAATAGCCTTTTGCGCAAAGCTCATAGTTTTTGAGTAAAATATAGGGAAAGTACTATGATGGCCACCATTTTCCACTTTGTTTCCAGGTTGTCGATTCTTTTTATCATCTCTTGCTTTTCTAGCTCGCACTTCTCTTCCATATTACTAATTTCATTCTTTAGTTTTCTGATCTCTTCTTTTAGATCTTCTGTGTTTTTTGCCATTTCTCTCACCATGTCTTTAAACATGCTTTTTGGTTCCTCCATTTCCACATCGTTCTTAGCTATATTTAGATTTGCCTTCTCCGTGAGTTTTGTCCTTGTTTTCATCTTCCTTTGTTCTATTTTTGTATTCTGTTGTTACAGCGTTTTGGTTTCCTGCTTCTTTTCCTCTATCTTTTTCTATTCTCTATTGCTCATTTGGAAATATATATATATATATATATATATATATATATATATATATATATATATATATACCGCTACCAATAATAATATTATTGCAGATCCGCAATACAGATTTATTAAAAACACGATGAATTTGTTCCACAAGTAATACCATAAGTGCGATTTTAATGAGAGCAACTGTCACGAAAAAATCACGAGCCGCCAGGCGAGTGATTTTTTCTATCAGTTGCTCGAATAAAAATCGCGATTAAGCAACAAACTTGAATGCGCTAAAAACAAAATTTATTCCGATTTAATTGTCATCACGAATGGTATTTGGAAAGACTATTCCACGACTTGAAACGAATATTGGTGAATGGTTCAATGTTTATATTAAAATTTTTATGATATATCTCCTGCAGTATTTTGGTCGAAAAATTCGACATTGATTAAATAACACCTTCCTTATAATCATTTGCATTTACCTTCTTTATAATATACGCCCAGTCATCATAATCGCGGCAAGAGTTTCCATTAAATTTTTGCTAACAACTGGTAGTTTTTATCGGCGCAGATTTCTTCAAATCGTTTTCAAACACACGATCATGTTTAAGTTTGATTTTTTGGTGCAGAACTTGTCACCGTCGCATTTATTATAGATGATTAAGTGTTACCAAACCTTTTGATTTTATAACCTACTTGCAACTGACATACGTAGAAACAACGTTTTTTGCTTTTTTATCAAGCCTAATTCAATTCATTTGTCGGGAAATAGCTAACTTCAGGTTATTCAGGTGAATAAACAGCAACTTGGTGTTTATTCACTTAAAAATTGACGTGATTGGCTAAAAAATATCACATGCCTCATTTTCATTGGCTACATACAATAGGAGTGTAATAGTCAATTTTAACACAATAATACCTAGTGTTTTATTGACAACAAACTGGCGAACATTTAGATGTTACTTTAAAATCGTGTTTTTAATAATATTGGTTAGACAAATATGTACAAATTTCATAGAATATTTTATTATGTTCTATATTTAGTTGTTTTTATATAAATTATATTTTATGATGTTGATTGCATTGTATTTATGGAATAATAAAAATATTTAAGTTTTTTCTCTTTTTAAAATTACCCCCCCTAAGCCAGTTGGCTAGAAACGCCCTTCGTATATCATATTTACCAACTAACAATATTAATTCCAAAAAGTTACCATGGTCCAATGTGGGATCAGTTAAATTATATGCAGCTTCATGTTTCTTTCCTCTATAACTTAATCCGCGTTTTCAAATAAGTTTTATAATGTCTATAATCACTTCTAATACTCGTCGTTTTTTCTTTATTTGCTACTGTCTGCTATTTAATGTAGATGAAAGAAGCAAATTGGAAATGTCCTTTTGATTCTTGCACATAAAATATGCTCTAACGGAATGTTCATGTTCACTGCTTACTTCATGCTCATGAATTCGCTGATAAGTGTGCGAAAAGTAATTCATAGAAAGAAGAAGAAGAAGAAGAACAAATCGAATTTCAGTACAAAATAACTTAAAAGTTTTTTCATTGTATGTTAGCCAATTCCTTACTGTGCCATTTTACATTTTGAAAGTTGTCTCGGATGAAATTAAAAAAAAAACTGAATGTCGTACAAATTTGGCTTTTTAAAATAACTATAACAGTGACTATCAGTAATATTAATTGCGGATTGAAAGCTTGATTTTGGTTTGTTGGTTTTTGCAATGCTTTGAAAATTACAAGAAGTTGTTAAAGCAGTAGACGTGGACGCTTGATTTTCACCCAACTGAATTATATTGCATAGCGCAATTGGTTTATAGTTAACTATGTGGACAGAGTCGCCTTTTTTAAATATTGGATTGACAACTGCAGTTTTTCATAAATAAAAGTTGATGTTTGTAGACCTAGTTTGAAAATCGTAGTTAAGAGTTTGGTAAATATGTAAAGGGTCCGCCAATAGGGACGCGCGAAGTTTGCCGGAAGGGTGCGGCCATGTTGTTCGAGGTAGAGCTGTCAAAGTTGCTGTCATTTGTTCAGTATATAACCCCAAATCACCATGGCAAGTTTGAGTGTCGAGCAGCACGTGCAAATTATTAAATTGTTTTACGAAAATGGGTCATCAGTTCGAGCAACGTTCCGCGCACTTCGCCCATTTTACGGTCGCGATGATCGGCCTGTAGAGTCGACTATCCGTCGATTGGTGGGCAAATCCGAGTCGACTGGTTCGAAAGTCACTGTTTGGTGTGGATTTTGGGCCGGCGGCATCATCGGTCCGTACTTTTTCGAGAACGAAGATGGGGCGGCCATAACCGTCAATGGGGAGCGCTACAGGTCGATGATAACCAACTTCTTTTGGCCTAAACTGGATGATATGGACACGGACGACATGTGGTTCCAGCAGGACGGCGCCACGTGCCACACAGCCCATGCCACAATGGACATTCTGCACGAGCGATTTCCGGACATGGTCATCTCGCGCGGAGGCGATATCAACTGGCCACCGAGATCGTGCGATTTAACGCCTTTAGACTTTTTTCTCTGGGGCTATCTCAAGTCGCTGGTCTACGCCAACAAGCCTCTAAACACCGATGACCTCAAAGTCAACATACGCAACACCATCGCTCAAATTGAGGCCGATATGTGCTCCAGAGTCATCGAAAATTGGACCTCCCGGATCCGGGCTACCAAACGGAGCCGCGGTGGTCATTTGAACGATGTTATCTTCCATACTTAATGGGGTCGAATACCCTTTCGAATGAAAAATAAATTTCGTTTCTACCTCACACACAACTTGTTTTATTCAATTTTAAAGTTCACGCGCCCTTATTGGCGGACCCTATATTTGCAGTCTTTAACAAAAAAGCTTGGTATTAAGTGATTTCCGCAAATAGGTGAGTTTAATAATAACATACATTAAATGACTCCCTTCCAGAAAATACATGAGTAATAGTTGTTTGTGTGTTATTAGGAAAATATGATTCAGCAAAAGTTTGTGCGAAACCATCAATAATTGTTTGTGATGAGTATAGTGATTATCTTTGTGAATTAGCTGAGTAGGACTTGAACTGCCTTTATTTTGTAGGACAAACTTCCAAATGTCTTTAGGTTTACACCTAAGATTTTTCTCAATTTTGGATAAGTATGTTTTGTATGCATCAGCAATTTGAGATTAGGCTTCTCATTCGTTTGATAGAAAGAACAATTTGTGGATTTACATTTTTGATGGCAATGGAGTTAAATTTAGTGTTTGATTTTTAGGGTAAACCACGAGTTGACATTAAAAAACGAAACATTTTTATCAAGAACCCTATACAAAATATTATAAAACTCTTCAACTTAGACAATTTACAATATTCTAAGACGA
The DNA here is from genome assembly GCA_963969525.1 of Ontholestes murinus. Lineage (NCBI taxonomy): Eukaryota > Metazoa > Arthropoda > Insecta > Coleoptera > Staphylinidae > Ontholestes > Ontholestes murinus. The sequence goes on from OZ018387.1 coordinate 48,656,067, forward strand.
ACCAATTAATGTTATTTAAGTCATTGTAAAGGTTTAAGTAATTAGCTTTTCTAAAATATATCTTTTGTTTACAATAGAGGGCTATGATTCTGGTTCGCTATTTGTTTTTACCTCTATAAACGCTGATAATTCTGTATGGTGTGGATCTTCATTAATTGTTATTTTTTGCTTTCATTTCTATGTATATGCTGATCTTTGTTTATCAGTTTCCGGAAGTGCCCAGCCACTTCCGATCTATTTTTTTTTTAAATGGAAAGGTATATCAAGAACCCACGTGAAAAAGAAAGGAAACCCAATTGTATAATTTGAATACTATTTAATGTTCAAAATGAGCACCGTTTCTTTCTTGGCAAAAGAAGTGCAAATCGATGATAACATACATTTCTCGTATGACTTGACGTATTGTATGCTTAATATGTTGCTTTAGGTCCTCAATGTTGATTGGTTTTGCAACAAAGATCTTACTCTTGAGTAAAGGAAAGTCAAGGGGACTAAGATTCGGAGATTTCGCCGGCCATTCAATCCACCTATTGGGAAAAACTTTGGCTAAATATCTACGAACGATCACAGCATAATGCGGTGGAGCTCCATCCTGCTGATTCTATATTCGTTCATCAGATAAATCCGGATCTAACGGATTTGGAAATAAAGTGGCTAACGCTGCTCCATCAAGATTACCATCGAAGAATACTGGTCCTATAATCTGATCACCTATTATTCCAGCCATACTCCATACATTGACTTTTTGCGGGAAGGGAACTGAGAATGAGTTTCTCGCATCCAATGAGGTCAGCCCAATAACGACAATTTTGACGATTAACGTTACTACGTAAGGTAAAAGTACTTTCGTCGGAAAAAAGAATTAATGTTAATGAAATCTGGTTATTGTTGATCAGGTTCATCGTTTGCTCGCAAAATTCTATTTGGCGGTCCGGGTCATCCTCCTTCAATTCTTGAAGTACCTGCATCTTGTAAGGATGCAGCTTGGCTGATCAAAGAATTTTCAGGATAGTAGTATGACTAATCTCGTTGTCACAGGCCAGTTGCTGGCTGGAATCACCGGATTTTCTTGAAGAGTTAATAACAACAATGGTATATCGCTGACTGGGCACAACTCAATTTTGGTAATGGTATCTTAGCTAATGGGTGGTATATCCTGATGCTGTTCTCGAAATAACTGAGCAAACTCAAGCTGACTTTGTTTTCTGTTACCATAACCGATCATCATCAGAATCTTGATACGGAGATTTTCGGTTGAATACAGCATTTTAGAAACTACATTGACAACTTGACGAACATATGTAACTACTTTGGTGACTATTATTATCACTAGTAACTAACCAACGTGGTTCCAAAGCATCAAAACACATGTCAAAAATATACAACTTTACGCCGAAACGTGTTCAACCAACAAATTGGTTTTCTTTTTTTATTGCATGGGCTCAGAAAATATTCAAGAAATAAATATTGTGTTACATTCCTTGCGAAGAGATATTTCAAATGATGCTTACATACCTTTCCATTTGAAAAAATTTTGTTTGCACAAATCGAGTATATCGAAGATATGAATTTTATTCAATTAAAGTTTCCATACCTTATATAAGGTTAGTGCAGTTAGAAAAACTCCTTGGATATGTTTAATTCTGATGTGAGTTTTATCTGCAGCTGACCTTCTAAGTAAATCATTTTTCACTTTACTATAGAACTCATCTTTTGATGGTGTTTGATCTCTTGAAATGCGAACATCATTGAAAGAATAATCAACTCAAAATTTTTTGATATTTCGGATGATAGTAAAACCAAACTTTCACAGAAGAGTCTAATTTTTAAAGGACGTTTCCTATTTCGACAGGAAGCGTCGTATTTTCGAAGTCTGGCAGGTTTAATATTAACTTGCTGAACTTCCAATATGTCGATTTCAATGATGATATCAATATAAGACTGCTCTTGATTTAGAGTTAATTTCAGGGAATCCATAAATTATAATTATATTACGATTCCAGTGTTCTCGTTCAGCAATCTCCTGTATTAATTTTCCAGTAAATGTTACTGTCGAATTTTCAGGTGTATTAGAATTTTTAGAACTCCAAGTTTATAGATGACTCCTATATTTTCCTCAACTCTTAAAATATGTAAATACATATAAAATTAGCTAGACTTTCAAAATTATACATTATACATTTCTTACATTTTCTAATCATCAACTCTCAATATATTTAAAGTCTATTGTATCTAGAAGTTGTCTAATTGTAGAAAAATCTGACACTAACAAAACAATTTTTTATTTTATATAACTTTCCTTCTAACATTCTATAGCTTTTAAAAACGAATAATAAAATATTCTACGATTATAGGTTCTATTATTGCAAAATTCTTAATTTTAATAATTAAATTAAAATAAGTAATATTTAATCTAAAATCTCACAAATTGAAGAAATTACTTCACAATCTGTCAAAACAAACTTTATTTTCTATAAATCTGTCTAACTTTAAGGATTCCAATATTATAGAGTGCTTTGGCATTTTCTAATATTGAAGTGTCAAATTAAAATCGCACAAATTGAAGAAAATACTTCAAAAACTGTCTAAAAGAAACTCATTTTTTTGATCTATCTAACAATGTTTTATTTCTTAATAAAATACTGACATAATATCTATTTTAGATCTCTCCCAATGATATTACTAAAACAATTATATCCAAAACTAAAGTACTTAAACTATTAAAACATTTTTTATAAATCTCTCCAAAGTATACAACAGTTTCTAAAATTCAATGACTAGAAAAAAATCTAAGATTATGATTTTTAACTTAAAAATGGGTATTAGAACACCCTATAAATATTGAATCTAAATACTTTAAAACTTGTCAAAATATACTCTACTTTTAATAGATCAGTTTAAAGTATGAATCGCTTTGAAAAATGTAAAAAATTAAAGAAGACGTTTAGGATTATAGAAAGCCCTCATATTTTAGAATCCTCAAATTTAGACAGGCTTCTACATTTTCCTTAACTTTCAAAATATTAGAAGTGAAAAATTAGTAGTGGAAAACTCTAGAAATTTCGTAGGTAAAAGTTCCCAAATTATAGTGAATATTTGAACTGCCAAAACACATTTTTATGTCATAGTGCTCTCAACATTATAAAGCTCTTCTATAAAATTCTGAAAGTATTAAAACCTTTGAAATTTTATAGTATTAGAAAACCCTAGAAATATTAAATCTTACTATCAAATTAAACTATTTTTTAGATCTATTCTAGAAAAAAATTTAATGAATAATTTGATTGTTGAATTAAAACACTTGGTAAGATTTCACTTGTTATTTATTTTACCCCGACTACTTTCGACTATAAGTCATTCTCAAGGAGATATGTATATATGTGTTTTAATTCAACAATCAAATTAAATAATAAAATGTATTAAAATCCTTTAGTTCGTTGTAGAAAATTAAATAATAAATTTAAAAATACGAAAACATTTCGTGAATCTACAACAATGAGTCTTACTAAGACTACAAAACAAATTAATTTGAAACAACTACTTCTCTAGCTAATACTTCGACAGACATTAACTAAAACCGCTAAAGTAAATGTTTGTTTCATAGCTTTTTCTAAGGTATTAGCTCTAGTATACAATTCTATAAACTTTGAAAACATGAAAATTAACAATATTAAAGAAAGCTTTATATCATAGTGAAATTCATATGTCTAAGAGTCGTAAAACTTTAAAAGCAGTAATCCAAAAATATTGAATCTAAAAACTCACAAAACATAATAAATAGCAGAAAATACGTAATAATTATATAGAAAGCTCTCGTATTTTCTAATCCACAATTTTAAACATTTAAAGTCAATAATAAGTACCAAAAAATTCTAAAAATATTATATCTAAAAGTTTTCAAAGTATTGAAAATACTTAAACTGTCAAAATACATTTAATTTTCCATAGAACGTATGAAGCTCTCGATTAAGGCTAGGCAACAGAAAACTTCAACAAATTCTAAGACTCTTATTCTTGCTATTATTCTTACCTTAAAAATTTTGAAACTTTAAAATAAGTACTCTAGAAATATTGAACCTTAAAATTCACAAATTATAGCAAATACTTCGATAACTGTCCAAACAAACACAATTTTTATTTAGATCTGTCTAACGCATAAATCTCTAGAAAAAAGCATTCCCAAAGTTATAGAGAGCTTTCACATTTTCAAATACTCAACTTTCAAATTATTAAAAGTCTAAAATGTGTACTATATAAATATGAAAATGTAACGGTTTGAGTGAAAGGACACTCTGTGATTGTGAACTCCGTCCGGGCTTCTTTCGTCCAAAATTTGACGTATGTATTTTTTTAAATTTGATTTGTTGTATATGTAATTTTTAAGAATAGGGTTCAAAGATATATAAATGAATAAATAAATGAATAAATTACAATGAGAAGGGATGCTATAAATTAATCACCAATAAACTTTAACAGTAGATAGGTTGTACTTAAGATTATTAGCTCACAAAAAATGGTTAATTAAAGATGTTTTTCTACCATAAAAAAGTACTTAAAACTCCTAGCACGAACAGACGCACGTGTAGTATAATCCATAAGTAAAATAAAATATTTTCAATAGAAAAAAAATTGCTTTTGTGTAGGTCAATTTTCTAAAAACCTATCGTGCCATGAATCAAATAGACTATTTTTGTGTAAGAATATTATTCATATTTTTGTCGATGCTTCTTAAATAACTTTTTAAATACCATGTAAAAACAGCCTTTATTGTATCTATAGTTTTAACAACTTTTATCTTCGTTAATACAAATAACTTATTTATTTGAATTCATCATATTTACCCTGAATTAAAAAAATAAATAATTTGTAGTTCATAGTAATTCTTTTCAATTCAGTGTAGATATGGATTACCACGTAGTAAAAGTCGCGACCATTCTCTTTATTTCATTATATTTAGTTTGAACTTCAGATGGAAACTATTGATATATAGATTTTTATCGATCTAGCAACATATTTCATTCTGTCTTATTAGAACTAGATAATTACTTCAGAGAAGTTGATGATTATTTTTTTAAAAGGCGCTATTACTTTGTGTTACATTTTAAACAATGTAGATGAATAAATATACTTAGTTTTTATCAGTTACAATTTTACATTTCACATTTTTTCAACATTACAAGGTAATTTTTAAAGTAAGAATCTTAATTGTTTGTTAAAATCGGTTACGAAAAGAAAATCGTATGTGATAACAACAAAGTATATTTATTAATCTACCTTCATATAATTGACAATAAAAAGGAAAACTTTATACCTGACGAATAATAATTAATTTAATTACTTTTTTTAAATAAAATAATAATAAAATTTCGCCCTCTATCAAAATGTCCCCCTTTTTTTTAAATTAATTACATTTTAAAATCATTTTTGTTCGCAAGTTAATATTCACTGTACATACTAAATTAACCTTCTCAGCCCCCATTTAATTGAAGGAAACAATCCAATTTGAATATTCCCAGCTAAGGGAGGGTGTGCCATTGGCGTGGAGACACTAAATATAATCGGCCACCCCGCACATACATACACTAACACAAAAGCGCGTCCACCGCTCAAAACCAGCATACATTCGTGCAAACCCCGTATATACGAGGGCGAGCGTTATATGTGTATGTGTGCGTGTTTTTGTGGGCGATTCGGGGGCTCATATAAAGTCGGGATAAATCTCCACTGTCAGTGACAGTGTCGCCGGACAGCATTTTATGGTGGCTATCAATATACATCCGACACACTGTCACCGCCAACGCTCGCTAAATAGATACTTTTAACAGATTTAGGATTTGATAGATATGGATGGATGTTTGATATTTGTCTGTGTGTGTGTGCGTGTGATTTATCCATCATTAGGTTAGTGGTCGATTGTGTTTAGTTCGTATCGGAGGTATGAGGACTCGACGTATTTGAGTGCCATGTGGCCTATGCGGATATGGTGGATGCGCCGGGCTGCGAGTGCATACCTGTGCATAATTGAACACATTGTTAGTATTTTAATTTAAATTAATTATATTGTAACGCTTTTGTTAGAGGTTGCATGTTAATTGCTTGATAATTATAAATATTTCATCAGTGGATTCTACAAGTTGTTTTTTCAATAATATCTCTACCTGCGAAATTTGTAATAAGCTATTAATAATTAAAAACAGTACTTAAATTGTAAATCTTAATAATAATATTTTTTTTTGTAATTAAGTTAAAGTGCCTTATAACAGACTCTTAAAATAATAATAATAATAATAAGACTTGTCTCGTAATTGAATATATTATAATATTAAATAAAACTTTATTATTATAGAATATATAGTTGGAAAATAAAAATAGTACACTGTAAATATAGAAAAAACGTTAATAATAACGAGTAATATATACAAATTATTCTTAACAGACTTTTTTATTGTAACATTTAATAAAATAAAATTAAGGCATGTTTTAATAAACAAAAGTTTCATGGTTTCTAGCAAAGATAAAAATTATACAATTTAATATTTATTTAAATTATAATTTAAGAAACCTTTTATATTACTGTGAAGAAGGTAAACTTAAATTATTTCTTATTTAAGACACTTTAATTATTTTTTGTAACTCCAATTATCTTTTAAGTTAGCTTGAAATTTGTATTTAAAAGTTCTTATCTGTTTTTCATTGTTAATTATATTCAAAAAGTTATTAATACTGTGCACTTAGAAAACCCTCTATTAAAACTGCATTTTATTCTTTATTATCATATTTTTTAAGTTCTATTTATTTTCAAAAACGGAAGAAAAAATGTCGGAGAATTCTGGTTTTCGAGAAATGACTTTTCTAAAAAATTCTAGAGCCCTTAATAAAAATTTTAGAAATTGGGGAAATGCTGGGAAATTTTAGAAAAATTGATAGATAAATCTATAACATCTAGAATACAATAGAATTTTTGAAATCTGAAAATAAAAAGCAAGCTATTGTGAAATAATTTAAATCTAAAAATCCTAAGGAAAATTTCTATAAATCTTGAAGAAATTTGTGTCAATTTCGAGAGAAAATCACTAAACAATTGCGGAAAAGCAAAAAAAAGAAAATGTTCTTTAAACTTCTAAGAATCTGCAAAAATGTTTAAAAATTCTGATAAGAAAATGTATTAGACTTTGGAATTTTTGAAATCCGACAAAAAAAGATAAAAATCTAAATTTGAAAGTATCAAGGAAACATTTCTAGAAATCTTAATTAAATTTATCTCAATATGGAGGGAATATCGCTACAGAATATAAGAATAAATGTTGAAAAATCCTAAATTCCTTTAAGGGAAATTGCTAAAGTCCTTTAGAAATTAAAGTAATGTTAGGAGAAATTTTCAGAAAAAATCTAAAAGAAACTTCTAGAAATCTGTAAGTACAACTTATAGTAATATTAGAATTTTTAAAATCCGACAAAAAGAGACAAAATATGGTGAAAAATAGTAATTAAAAACCTCAAGGAAAAATTTCTAGAAATCTTGATACAAAACTGTCGCAGGAAAATCGCTACAGAATTTCGAGAATATAAAACATCAAATGCTGAAAAATCATGATAAAATAAAAGAGAAGAAGAAAAAGTTCGTTAAACTAATTTCAAGAATAATTTAAGAAAAATATGCTTCAAAATTTTAATATGTAAAAACAGAAAAAAAATAATGTTTCAAAAATAGATGAAAAAAACATGTTGGAAAATCCTAGATTCCTTGAAGAGAAATTGTTGGAAAATTCTAAAGCTCTGATTAAATTAGGGAAATTCTGGGTAGTATAAAAGATATTCCTGTAAAAATACAAAAGATATTTCTAGAAATCTGATTGTAAAAATATCTAATATTTAAAACTAAATCTAGAAATCTGCAAATCTAGTTTTCTAGAACAGAAATTTATTAAAATTTCTAGAGCCCTTAATAATTTTCTTAGAAATTGGGGAAATGCTGAGAAATACTAATGCAATTGATAGATAAATCTAGAAATATATAAAAGAAACTTCTAGAATACAATAGAAATTTTGAAATATGAAAATAAGAGGCAAGATATTGTGAAAAATCTAAATCTATAAATCGTAAGAGAAAATTTCTAGAAATATTGAAAACATTTGTCACATAAGACAATATATTTTCTTCACCTTAAGAAGCAACAGTGCGGCGAAACATATGTGGTGTTTAAAATAAATCAAATTTGAAAATTTGAGAGTCTCGTTTTATCTTAAGATTAAGATAAAAATACTGGAAAACTTTGCTTGTATCAAAATTCATTTTTAATTTTTTACTTCAAGACAAATAAATCAACCAATCTCTTAAGAATACCATAATTATAATTTTTTTTCAAAAACCTATTTCATGATTCCAAAAGCTCTCTGGCGACTTTACAAACCGTAATTGTTGATTTTGCTACCTGAATTATCGTACAATTTCTCATCACCATTTTTGTATTTGATACATTTTTTTCTAGGCATTAATTAGTATACTTTTGGACTGCTTGTGTATATAACTATAATTATAAAAAAATATTTTACGGAATCTCATTTACAATAATAGCATTTGTGAAATATTTAAAAAATGAAAAATACATGGAAATAGTTGTTTTAAAGTATCTCAACTTAATTGATTTAATAAAAATAAAATTTCTCAGTATTACTCCTAATTTAAATACATAATAATATAAATGTAACAAATTAAAAATTAAAATGTAATAAATAGCATTCAATGTAAAAATTTTATTAAATTTGCTTAAATTGATACTTTGTAAATATATTTTAAAGAGAAAATGCGAATGATATTATGATACACGGATTTTTGTTAATAGAATTTGTAGTGCACATAATCCGACTGAATGGGTTGTACACGCTAAATTAATTTGTATAAAACTACAATCGAAATATTGGTTAATATCTCGATTGAAGAGAGTTTTTGGAGCAAAATATCCCTTTAAATAAATCTACAAATTAATTAAAATCAGAACAAGATATCACAAATATGTCAGCCAATGAGTTAATATTCAGAATTCTTCTATGACTACATTATTGTTGTCGTTATCAAACGAAATAACATTTATTTTAAAAGTAATTTCATGGTAGTAACAATTTTGTGCATTTACTGTAAACATACACCACACAAATCTACATACTGGGACTGCCATATTTTTTAGAAACAAAAATCAATTAAAGATATTATGACCAAATTAAATATAGCATTTATCTCCCTTCAATCAACCTATTATCACTAACCCATTTAGTGATGAATTTATAATGCTTAAGTAATATACTGGAGGGTATTAATGCAATTAATAAATTGTTAGAGAATCATACATGCCTTACAAAATATAACTATTGTCTGATTAGTAACATTATCATATATCTAACCGAAAAACTTAAAATATAATATTCGAGCCCTATATTTATTTAAACCGGATAGTTCTGCAAGTTGTAGTGAAAATGGCGAATCACAAGAGCATTAAAACTCTTGCTCTCTTATTCCAAACAAACAAAGCTTTCGGCATTTTATAATGAATTGTTGAAAATTGGCTGAAACTGAGTTTTAACTTTGGCATCCCATGATATGCTAGTATCAGAGAGGATCGAAAGAATAGATATGGAGTCACGTTAATTCTTGTCTCGAATCTATTCCGTTGCAAGGAAATAGATGTGTCGTATTATTTAAATAATCAATTGGAAGTCCTGGGAGTTACTTTCTTATTAAATAAATCAGATATTCATTTGATCAATACCTATAACCCACCTAATGTAAAAGTTAAAAAATCTGAATGTACTCAACAATCTGTCCTGATTTCAATTATCATTGTGGAGCTCCAGTTTTTGCGATAGCGAGAGTTGTACTATTAATCCCACTAGAATCTCCCAATGTAAGAGTTCTTCCATTATCGATGTAACTTTAGTTCCCGGTAACCTATCTACAACATGTTATGTGGCGTTTTTGCCGATACCTTGGGTTCTTATCATTATCCGGTTATAACTAAATTGTCTACCTTAATCAGCGATAACAATTATATAGACAACATAGGTTGGAACGATACAAACTGCGATTGGTCAAAATAAAGTAATAAATCAAGAGCTTCAAGCCTCCCGTGGAAACCCAAATTTAATCTTTTTATAGCAGCCCTTACTAAAGTTGTAGAGGAAACTACAAAAGATTTTCAGCATGATGGAACAAAAATGTTTACAAGAATACAAACTCAATTATACGTTTAATAACAATATAGCAACTTCCAGTGGAAATTACAAGGAAATGGACGACTTTTTGGGTCTAATTTTTGGGTTAATGCAATTTTTGACGCCATTCTCATTATAAGCTCTTACAAATATCTGGGTATCATCTTTGACAAGCAATTACTTTGTAAACTTCATATCTACATATCCAAAATAAATGCACAAAAGACTACTAAAATTAAATGGGACAGTGATGTTACTTGTTCACTGTTGTTATATAATAATAAAGGTTTATTATTACAAAATTACAATATACAAGTATACACAGTGAGCAAAATTAATTACAGTTTGTGATTTAAATATAAAATTCAGTTATATCTGAACTCTTTATCGATTACTTAAATGATTCCAGACTTTTGTAAAATAAATAAAATTTACAATTACTTAATAACACATTCGATAATCTCATTCTAGACAGTGGTTCATTGTACTCATAGTTAGTAGTATGAAATGGGATCTTAAAAGTTTTACATGACGCGATATAATTTCTCTTATCGGAAACCAAAAGCCAACACAAATATATGTAGTTATTTAGAAGTTTATATAAGAATACTAAGATAGCTTCAATTCTTCTCCTTTCTTATAATGAAATATGCAGACGTACCACTAAATCGCTGTAATTAAGCGATCAAACTGGAATGTAAAGTCTGAAGGCTATAAGTCGTAAACATTTATTTTGAATTTTATTTAAATGCTTTAGTTAGTATTTAGAATGCGGACTCCATATGATTGCTGCATATTCCACAAAAGGACGAACAAGAGAAACATATGAAGTTCTTAAAGTATTAACACTAAAATCTATTCTAAATCTAAAGATAGATTAAAAACTTAATTTGCTATTAAAAACAACGCCGAGATCCTTGATTTCAAATACTTTATCTAAAATAATTCCGTTTAAATAATATGAAACATTAATATTTCTAATTGTTGAATGGTCAAAATTTATATATTTACATTTGCTAATGTTCGAAGCTTCTAGTTAGTATACCATATAAATAAATTATTTAGATCATCCTGCGAAAGTTATTCATCCGCAGTTGTGCTAATTTTCCGAAGTAACTTCAAGTTGTCCACATACAACAATACTTCAGAATATATTATATTATATATCTGTCAGGCTGACATAAACTGCCAAAAAGTTCCTGAAAAGTGGACAAAAAAAACAATAATAAAGAAAATATAAAAGTTCCCAACATTATGGTGCAAAAAGGATTTGAGTGGAAGAACTCCACTTTACTGTTTCCTAGAAACACTTTGATTATCTTTATAGATCATATTCACAGGAATACCTCTACAATTTTAAAATCATCAACAAAAGACCAAAGTGATTTACTATTACGATTAATATTTTGTTCTACGTGATTAATTAACTCCTTATATCATCTATTATGTAAACATTTGCATTGAGATCTTAAATTCTAAAATTCTAGGTAATCACTTTAAATTTCTACTTATAACTGAAGTGAACAAGACGTTCTGTTTTTGTGGGACAAATTAATTCTTTAGTAAACCATTTTGGATATTTGCGATTGTATTTAATTTTACTCGAAACATACAAGTTAATACAGTGGGTTAAAATACCGTAAAAGATATTAACGGCTTTATCAATACATGAAGAGTTATTCAACATATCGCGTCAGTTAATTGAAGCAAGAAATTAATTTATAATTGTATAATTATGTTAGCATGACTATATTTAAAACGTTGAGTGTCATAAATGTATTCCTTACTGAAAATGACATAGTTGAACGAAGTTATGTAACCACTATGATGTCTAGAAGTATCACATAACAAGTTACCTGCAATGTTAACAACACATATGCCAGCACTATTAAAAACAAGATCCAAGAACATTCTTTTTGAATTTGGAAACATATTAATTTGTGAAAGGGCTTTACTACTTAAAAAGAACCACACCATACTCTACATATTGACATATTGTCATTATTTCATGTATCACTTGGCAAATTATTGTCACCACATATTGTGGAACATTCGGATTTATAAAAATCTGACAGATATTCCAAGGTTTCACAGTATGATTCATATTTACCCATTCCACAAGAAGGAGGAATATAAACCGTTCCAATTAAAACAATACTTTTTGCAAAGGAAGCTTTATGTAATAACTGTTCAACTTCGGTTTGTGGTATTCGTATTAAATTAGCACCAAATCGCATATGAATCCCAATAAGTTATATATTGATCTATCTTGCCTAAAAATGTAGTAGTTTGATAAACCAAATTCAGAGCTGTTTATTCTATCCGAGAGCCAAGTTTCAACAATAATTAACATAATTAGACAGACTTACATTAGCAGAAAATTATTTATTTTTTGTTTTCAAACAATTTGGAAATAAATATTCAATTTATTAACTTTTAGGAAAATTGTTAGGATTGGTTCTGTTTCTAGGTCGTTCACTTTTGGTAATAAGCTTGTGACTTTCATTAATATATTTCAACGTAAGATTCTTATCATTACGACATTTTTCCTTCAATAATTTCATTTGAGCTTGTTTTCTTGTGGAATACTATTTTGTTGGCCATCAAAATATCTTATCTATTACAGATAATAACTTTATTAGGTCTAGACCTAGAAGATACACTCTTTGCGGCATAATGTTAAGCCCGATACTAGCAATAAGATTATTGAGTGCAGAGTTGTTACTATCATTTATTTTCTATGGGGATTTTTCATTAGAGTCGGGAAAGTTAGAAATGATATTATTTTCTCTACAATGGCGATTATCAATGTCCTGTAAAATAGTATCATTCATCGCTGAGTTCGTAGAAGAATAGTTTATCTGCTGAAGTGCAGAACGCAGGTTAGTATTTTCATGCTTAATTTCGTTTATTTTTGTTTTAACATATTAATTTCGGTGTGAAATGGTAAAAATCGAATTTTCTACAATTGCCTTGAAATTGTTTAAAACATGTTGGATGTTGTTTTGATTTATTGTATCAATTAATATTATATAATTTTTATTCAATTGAGTAACATTATTTACTTATTAATGGGTACAAATAAGCATACTATATTCATATTTTATTTTTTTGTACAAAAACCGTAAAAGATATCAAATATTATTAAGATACAAGAAAGTTTTTAAATTAATTGGTCTTTCAAGAAATATTTTTTTAGCTTTTATTGGATGCACCAATAAAAAAATATTTTAGTTTTTAACGATTTCCTTTGTCAAAGGCTGACGCTGTTATTAACTCTTATACTCTTCTAAATTTAAGTCAAATGAACTTTATACCTCTTTAGCTGATGATATCTTACTTATTTAAACATGCTTATTATATAGGCCTTAATGATTATTTACTTCAAGTCAAATGGCAAACTATCTTATCTGTTTCTGACGTGAATGTGGCCGTAGATAACTTCTACAATATGTTGTAGACTGCTATGGACCTATTTATCCCGACAACTGTCTTAAGAAAGAAACATTCTACATTTCCTGCATGGTTCAATGCTAAACTAATTAATTTAATCCGTAAGAAGAAATTTGCCCATAATAATTATTATTAAATGTCGGGTTATCATCCTGACTATATAATTTTTAGTAATTTACGAGCTGAATGCAAGACTAAATCTACAGAGCTCTATAATAATTATCCAAGAAAGATTGAATCTGATGTGTTGGCTAATCCTCGCTTCTTCTGGAAATTTGTAAATGAATCGACAAAGGAGACTGGTTTTTCAAAACACATTGAGTATCAAAACAAATTTGGAGTTGATGGGCTGGAGATTGTGGATTTATTCGCTGATTTTTTTCATCTGTATACGCGCCTCATCAAGTCATCGATTCAGGTTTATCTATCTTCATTGTCGATCTTTTCAATCAAATTTTAGCTTTGAAGAATACGTATTGTACTGGACCTAACGGTGTACCAACTAATTTGCTGTTTCACATTTTATTTACAAAATCCCTATGCTGTGGGTCTTTCCAAGATATATCTACATCTCTATTTTTTAAAAGAGAAATCGCGTTATTGCTGAGAATTACCGAGGCATTTCCTTACAATCGGGAATTCCAAAACTTCTCGATAAAATGGTAAGTGATTATTTAGCCAGATTTCCCGTCCAGTTATATTCGATATACAACATGGCTTTTAGAGTTGCAAATCTACGACGTCTAATATCCTTGAATTCAAACAGCTTCTGCCAAATGTCTTGGACGAGCACAAACAGGTGGATGCAATCTACATCGACTTTTCCAAAGCATTTCACAGAGTGGCCTATTGTACTATTCTACTACACAAGTTAAAATTGCTAGGCCTCAATGTCCCTACGTTGTCTTGGTTAAAGTCTTTCCTTACAAATCGGACTCAGCAGATCAAAATTAGTAACTTTTTATCATTCCCTATTTCAATCGTGTCATGTGTGCCACAGTGCACATCAATGACCTTGTTGATGTTGTGATATTTGGGAAATGTGTAATGTATACTGATGATCTGAAAATATATCAAGTGGTGCAAATTAAAAGCGATTGTAACAGGTTACAAATTTATTTGGATAATGTTAATAAATGGTGCCAGGCTAACCGTCTGTATTTAAATATTGATAAGTGTAGTGTGATTTCTTTCTATAAATCGAAATACTGTATTCAATTTGACTATATATTAGATTACATTCCTTTTACTAACACAATCAAAGATCTTGGTATTTTATTTGATTTTATTTGCCTTAACCTTCAGAAATCACTTTATTTCTATTTGTGACAAGGCTAGGAAAGTATGGGGTTTTGTGTGGCATCTTTCAAAAGAATTGAGTCCAATATGCCTAAAGATATTATATTGTTCACTTGTTCGTTGCCACCTCGAGTAGGCTTCTCCAATATGGTCACCATGTTTATAAACGTATATTTATAGAATTGAGAGCATGCAGAAAAAATGCTTACGATCAATTGAATTCAAAAACGGCATTGAACATATACAAGGTATTTATCGGTGATGGCCCTGTTGAAGATGCATACATACCCTGGAGACCCGCAGATCAATTTTCCATCTATGCACTTCACAGTTTATTAAATTCAAATATTAATCCTTTTTCCTTATTGTCTACTATTAGTTTATTTCCTTCAAATTTTTAAACAGCTTTAAGGAGTAAGACTTTATTTTTTTTATAAACAAGTATAACACGAACTTTTCGTATAATAACAGTATTAATCATAGCTGAATCCATTTGAAAATTGGGAACATTCCCGCCATTAAAAATCAAATTTATTTTATTTTATATTAAAAATTCTAAATTGTTACCAAATACTTCTTCCGATTTTTTTGATTTCTTGGCCAATGCGTTTAGGTATAGTCTGTTCATTGGATCTTTCGTCGTACGTCACAAACTATCGCTTCAAAAAACGGCGAAAGTTTTACAGTGCGTTCTTTTTCTAACGCATTTGGTTTACTTTATCAGACTGAATGTTTTTGTGTCGTTTCTCGAAGCGATATTTTGTGACGTAGGACGGAAGATCCAACGGATAAACTATATTTTTTAATTCTTGAATTTTGTCGGCGTTAACTTGGTGGTACATTTTAATAAGATAATTAAAACACTTTAACTTTGTTCTTCCACAAACAACAACAAAACAAAGTTAAAGTGTTTTAATTATCTTATATTTTTTAAATTAATCTTTAAAATTGTTTATTAAATTTGCAGATACATGCAACGACATTACCTGCTTTTCTAAAGATTTTATTGTGTAGCACACAAAATTTAAACAGGATATTATGTAAGCTAAATTGTTTTAAGAACTGATTGACAGTCATTAACTGATTTAACCTCAAATAAAATAGAATAAACTATGTTTATCATATTATTATTTTATTTAAAGTTATAAAATATGTATCACAAAGTGAAAGCCTCTACAATCAAGTATTAATTAACTGACTTGTTTGTCGTCTTGGGAAAGTCGTATCTTTTTAAATCCTTCAATATTTATCGCATAGTACATCGCAGCATCTAGCCAAGTTTTCCATCTTGTTAGCACTAGTTAAGAGGGCAGTCAGATGTCAGATAATCTCTCCTTGAATAATTGTACCCGCAAAGGGTCTTTTATAAACATTTTTTTCCGATTTTAATTAAATCTACCAATGAAAATTTCATTCATATTGTTTCAGCAATTCATTTCAATGCATGTGCTAAACTTGTAAAATGTATTAAATAGGTTGGTGCTGCCTACGACAAAAATAAGTTAGTAAATTCATCATGTATGAATTTTGTTATAGTGTTATCAGCTTTCTTCTATTCTTTGTTATATATCAAAATACTGTTAGTTGAGATGTCTTCATGCAAAACTCCTACTTTTAAATTATCAGCATACTTTCCACAAGCGTCTGTAGTTTCATCCACACCAAACCACATATAATTGTTGTTAATAATATATTTAATTTATTTTTCGTATGGTTTTATTATAATAATAATAATAATAATAATAATAATAATAATAATAATAATAATAATAATAATAAAAATAATAATAATAATAATAATAATAAAGAAAGCTGAGGAACTAGGAATAATAATAATAATAATAATAATAATAATGTTTATTGGTGCTATTAACATTTTACATGTTTTACATAGGTCTTAGTAATTGATTTTTTTATAATCATCATCAAGGTAATAGCAGATGTATACATTAATATTATAATAAATATGCAAAACATTCAGAGTACAAGTTAAAATACAATTTAAAATGACATTACAATTATTAAAAACACAACAATTTTTGTTAATAATGATAAATAAAATATATATACAAATAATAAATTGAGAAACAGATAGTTAAAAAATATAAAATTTGTCGGGACTAGATTATGGGAGTTCACAAGTACTCATCAAAAGAGTAGAATGCTTGTTTAGTTAAGTAGTTTTTACACCACTTTTTATATTCCTTAGGGTCTAGTTGCTGGATATTACTAGGCAATACATTAAAGAAATTGACACAATAGTATCGTGTGCCTGTCTTAGCCTTGGATAATCGAAATTTTGATGTACGTAAGTCATTTTTAGCACGCGTTTCGTACGTATGATAGTCCTTATTATATGTATAGGCATTCATATTGTTTCTTATGTAGACCAAACATTCGAGGATATACATACAAGGAACAATAAGAATATTAAGCTGTGTAAATTTTTCTCTACAGTCAGCTCTATAGTTGATACCAGACACTACACGAATTGCTCGCCTCTGAAGCTTGAATACATTATATTATTATTATTATATCATTATTGGTGAATGACCCCATAACGTGATACCATAAAGTATGAGTGTATGGATATAGGCATAGTATGCATTTAATATTATTTGTGTATGTACCGATCGTGCTAGATTTCTCAATAGATACACATTCCTTGCCAACTTTTTTTCTAGCGCCAAACCCTGCGCTTTCCATGTCAAATGTGTATCTATGACAATACCTAAGAACTTAACGGATTGTTTTTCGTGTATTTCGGTTTTTTTTAGGGAAAATGTTAATTCGACTGTTTTATTAGCATTCAATTTCAGCTTATTGCAGTCAAACCAACGGTTAGCTCTGCTGATTGCTGTGTCTAATCTAGCTCTTGTTTCTTCGGCATGATTTCCGCACAATAAAATGGTTGTATCATCAGCATATAGGACTGTTAGGACGTCGGGAGATTGAGTTGGAAGGTCATTTATATAAATTAGAAGCGGGCCCAAGATAGACCCCTGTGCCACCCCATGCGTAATTTGACGTTCTTGTGAGGATTTATTATTAAATACGACAAATTGGCTTCTATTTGACATGTAAGATATAAGTAATCTACAGCTTTGCGGACTGAAGTTGTAAAAATATAACTTTCTTAAAAGAATGGATCTTGAGACACAATCAAAGGCTTTGCTTAAGTCTAGTAGCTTACTTATCATTACATCGCCATTATCGAAAGCATCTATGATGTTATTTACAAAAGAAGTAATGGCTGATGTTGTTGACCTTCCACGCTTAAATCCAAACTGAGAATTTGTTAAAATATTATTGTGCTCTAAGAAATTAGTTATTTGTTCTACCATTATTGACTCGATAATTTTACACAAAATAGGTAAGATTGAAATTGGTCGGTAGTCGTTTTTGTTATTTTCATCTCCCTTTTTGAAAACTGGAATACATTTTGCGATCTTTAGGGGGTCTGGAAATATTCCTGTTCTTAGAGATCTATTGATTAATTTTGTAATTGGGCTTACCAAAATATCAATTAATAATCTTATTGCACAAATATTTAGCCCATGTATGTCACAGCTAATCTTGTTTTTAATATTTAATATTATATCACGCACTTTTGCACATGACACTTCTTCAAATTTGAAGTACTGATAAATCGTTTGTATGCTTGTACGGGACATCATGGCTATGGGATCATCGCCACAATCAGGGATGGCATAAATAATATTTTCTGCAATGGTTGCAAAATATTCATTAAATTCATTCGGAGTAATCATAACCTCTTTATTATTATTAATATTTTTATGTTCCTTAGATTTAATAATATCCCAGATTGCTGTGGAACAGTTTACAGAAGAGTTTGTGTAACGTTCATTAGCTTGTCTCTGTTGTTCTCTTATAAGTAACTTATATTTTTTATGAAGAGTTTTATATTGCGACTCCGTATGTTCGTTTCTAAGTTCGTTTCTTATGTCACGAAGTAAATGTAATTGATCCCTCATTTGTTTGAGTTCGGTCCCAAATCATTTAACATTACTTTTATTACTAAAAATTTGTACTTGCTTCTCTGGAAATGCAGATTTATATGAATGACTGATGATGTTTATAAAAGTGGCCCAAGCACCATTTATATCAGTTTCCGTGTTTAGTATCTCCTCCCAATTATAGCTATTAATATTGTTATAAAATTTATGTTTCCCTAATTGTGTAACTGGTCTTATTCTTCTTTTTGTATTTAACTTAGCATAATTAATATCTACACACAGCCTTAGATGATTAGAGACTCCTGTATTTACAATTCTAGCTTTGTTAAGGTCAGAATCATTATAAATATTTGAAAATATATTATCTAAACAAGCACCCTGACTGGTAGCTTGATCTGTGGCTTTAAATAGCCTATAACAAGCAAACAGGTTACATAATTGTGAAGCATTCTTACATATTGAATTAAAAGACACATTAAAATCATCACACACATAAATGACATTTGTGCCAGTGCTTCAAGGTTCAAGAACCTTCTCTAAAACATTAATAAAATCTGAGAAATTACCGTTTGGAGATATATACTCTAGCTATAATAATAATGTTATATGCAAGAGCTACATAATTTTTTCATATGGTGCTTTCATCAGGAATGCGCTATTGAACAATATTTTTCCAAGAAAGATTAAAATGCATTATTTTGTAATTTTCCTAAAGCGATATTTGAATTTAAGAGTATTGTGTACAAATGTAAATTAAATTTAAATTAATAATTAGAAAAAACACGAACCAATTTTGTTTCAAAAGTGGTTTGTTCTTGTAGTCTTAATAAGAATCATTTGTTGTAGATTTTACGAAATATTTTCGTGTTTTTTCTAATTATTAGTTAATTTTCTACAACGTAAAGGACTTATATATTTTATTAAATTTAAATTGTCCATCGTTAGTTAGTCAAGAAGTTAGTATATATTACATAAATCTGCATATTATTTTCTAAGGCATTCTAAAGAAACTGTCTGAATTCCAGCAAATTGGTAATCGTAGATTTATTTTGTACAGAGTCATGCTTATGAGGAGAAATAATATTATTAAAAATTCATGTGCAAGATTGATAATTGTATATTAAATGCCGATCCTTTGTTTTAACAGAATAACTAGTTATCTATTACAAATATTATTGTCATCTGATTAGAGAAAACTCGTTGATTCCATAAAATGTCATCGGTGGGGATTGACATTAACCATTTTAAAAATTAACGTAGTGTGACTATGAATTTAAAAATTAACTAACATTAATTAAGTCGATGCATTTAAAAGATACTTAAGTTGTCCAAGTTCGATTACTTGGTGTACACAAAATTAGGATCGTTGAGGTTTTAATTGATAAAATGGCACTATTCCCGTTAAAAATATTAATACTCTATCGGGGTTATTGGGTATTACCTTTCCCTAATTAAAAAAAAAGTTCGTACCCACTAACATCATTTTATTTTGGGTGATACATTTTTATTTATTTTATTTTTACAGGGTTAATAGACTTTATTGTCTTTAGCATTTAATATTAATCTCCTTTTTTGTTAATTACACCACCTGAATAACATCATACAAATCCGTGCTCGTTGTGGGAAATTTATTTTCCGGCTGGATTTGAAAACAATGCGGGAGTTCAACATCCTGTTCCGGGGCTAGGTAATGTAGACAATGAGGAAGTGACTCGGCACGCACGAGGGCGCATTCAAACGCGAACCCCTTTACCCCATCTTTTAGCATCTTGAGAGATGTTGCGGGGGTGCGAACCATGAATATTATATCACCGCGCGAAAAACACTCTCCATGAATTTATAATGCAAACGGCACTGCAGACATACGGGGAAACGTCTGGAATATCAAATCACAATTAATTTTTGCACTTTAACGTATTTTCGGGACCGCTTTATATTTGTATTTATTTTCAGTTAATTATTTTTAGTACTAATAATTTTAGCTTAAGAAGTAGTGACATGTGAAATAGATGTATGTGTAATAAAATTTATTAATCTTCTTGTATAGATAAAGGTAAATTTAGGAGTGTAAATATATTCCCTTAGTGTAGTATTTCCGGAAAACTAGGTTGTTTCATAATTATAAGTATATCAAAAAGTATTTTCGATAATCTGATGTTTATAAAGTAAAAAAATGATATGTTACTTACAGTCTAAAATTCTTCGAAATTTGCAAAATCCCTTCATGAAAATTCAAGAAATATGTAGAATTCATATCCATTACAATCCAATCATTGGATTATTAGTTAATTTTCTACAACGTAAAGGACTTATTTATTTTATTGTATTCTTAGCACAACTTTAAATCTGGATTGGTCATATATTCAGAAGAATATAGAATATTTCTCGAATTTTGGCGGAGGACTAATTTAATTCAGGAAATGAAAGCACATTACACCTTTTGACCACTGTATTTTTATTTTTGTACTTTTATTTCCTTTTAGAACTTTTATTATTATAAATCACTCAGATGTTTAAACACATTTTCAGCTATGTAGTTTTTTAAATTTCAATTAAACTGGTGCGCGTTGACCTCGAGGGAAGCGGTCGATCCCTTTTTTGTGGTGTCGTCGTGTCCGAGGGCTTAGTGTCATCGGCAGTGTCGCTGAAAGCTCCTTTCTAGGGCGGAGGCGCCCTTTGCGGATGTGAATGTGGATGTGTGTGTGAGCGTGTATAAAACGTAGTCTGCCCTCGACAACTGTGAAATCTCCCATTATATATCGAATATCCTTCCCATTGTGTACTTATGATGGTCTCCATTCACACCATTCTATCCCCACGGATGCATATCGCACCACGAATAATATTATTTTTAATAATATGCAAATGGATTTTCTAAGCCTCATATATTTTCCTTTTCTGCACGCAAATTTATTTATATAAGCAACTATTAGGTAATAGGAAAAATAAACAAATATTATATATATATATATATATCACTGATGATATTATTAAATCATTGGATAATAATAATGTACCTGTTTTAATTTTACTTGACTATAGTAAGCCATTCAACAATGTCAATTATGAATTACTCGAGGTTATTCTTAAGTCTACAGGCTTTAGTATAGCCCGCAAACTTCTAAAATCTTACTTAACAGACAGATATCAAACAGTTAAATGCGACCAAGTTAGATCTCAAACATCTGAAGTTTTGCCTGGTGTGCTTCAAGGTTCAATCCTGGGGCCAGTTTTATTTTTAATTTACACATCCAACTTACACTTTTATATTAATTATTGCTAGTACCACCAATATGCCGATGATGCGCAACTATATCTATCTTTCGATGTATCTGATATTTCAAACTCTGAACTAAATATAAATCAAGATTTACAAAATATATACGAATTTTCAATGCTACATTTTCTGAAAGTAAATCCCAACAAAAGTACAGCAATAGTATTTGGTTCCGAGTGAAAAAGGGCTTTTGTGCAGCAATCTCTTAACATTCATTTAAATGGTATGCCAATAATGATTTCAGATAGTGTTATAAACTTAGAATTTCTCATTGACTACAAGCTTCGAGAACATGTGCAAATAACATCTCGTCCTAATATTGCTCTAAAATCTATTTATATGAACAAGAATATCTTAAGTACAGAATGCAAAACTATTCTTTGTGAAGGTTTGGTATTGTCCATTTTTAACTTCTGCGACTCTGTGCACGGCAGCTGCACTGATGAGATTTGTCAATCCCATATAACGGGTGTCCAACAATTATTGCAGTCCCGGGTGGCGTTGGAATCAAAAACGTAGGTCGATTCTTACGTGTGCCAAATAAATTGAACTGACATTTCAAATATGTTTGATTAAATAGGTTAATTTTTATGAAGTAAGAAACGACGTTTTCATGGCCACCCGGGACTGCAATAATTGTTGGACACCTGTTACAAAGAATAACATATTTGGTTTACGTGGAAAGATATTATGAAAATCGTAGAATTTTAAACACTTACATTCTAATTTTCGTGAAAAAAAAGAATAGTGATTTTATTATATTATTTAAAGGATAGAAAAGTAAGTCACTGATTAATTTGATGTATTCAAAGTTGAGTTGAAACAAAATTTTCCAATAATATCGTCACATTATTACTGCTGTAATAAAAGCTAAAGCTGTGATAGCGACATGAATTAAAAAAACAACTCTAAATCATTATGAATATCCACAATAATTTATTGAGAAAAGTACGTTAGGTAAATGTACAATATGTTATGTTTTATAATTTATTAAGATAATCGAGAGTACGTTAGAGAAATTGATAATTTGTTCAGATATATTAGGAGCACATTGAGATAAGAAATAATTTAATATTTGACGAGTTCACTGGTATAGGAAGTATAAGATCGGGATATGTCAAGAGTAATATAGAAAAATACATAATTTATTTCGATAGGTCAAAGCAGTTACTTTTCTACTTTTTAACAGTTCTGGAGTACACAAGAAGAATAAATAATTTATTGGGATAGGTCAATAGTATGCTAAGAAAATAAACAATTTATTATAACAAGTCAATAGTTTTCTGGGACAATAAACAAATTACTTGCATCTGCAAAGACTATACTAGGGCTTTAATTTTTATTGGGATATGCAAAGAGCATATTACGATATTAGGATACGCCACAATTATTATTATTCTTTAATGTATGTATTATTTTTTAGTGTTAGGAGGGTGAAATACCACATATAATATTACTTAATTCTTACCAATCCTACATATAATAAACATGAGCGCCGGATTTAATTTGGAAGAAAAATACATTTATTTTTTTTAATTAAGCAAACAGTATGAGGCTAATGGCCACCACGAAACCTCTAGCACAGGGTTATTCTTTTGTTGAAATTTTGAATAACGTTTTCGTATAAATGTGGCCGAATTTCATCAATAACGCGCCGTATTTTCTCTTAAAGATGTTCAATTGTTTTAGGCTTATTAGCAAACACCTTTTCCTTCACATAGTCCGAGAGAAAAATGTACATCGGCGTTAAATCGCACGATCTTGGCGGCCAATGTTGATCGCCAAATTGAGAAATGACTCGGCCTGGAAACAGTAACTCCATTGTTTCACAGTGCAGTATGGCAGGTCGCACCGTCTTGTTGGAAAAACATGTCCTCCACATCAATTACTTCCAATTCGGGCCAAAAAACAGTTAACAGTTAGCGCAGTTTCAGCCGAATTTTCAGAGCAATACAGCTCAATCACTTTGCTAGCCCAAATTCCGCACCAATTTTCTTCAAAAAAATCGCATTATTTTGACCCAATCAGCAAACCACGGCGCTGCTCATGGCCCCTTGGCTTGATTTCTTGCACCAATTGAACCTTGTACGTGTACAAATGCAGATATTTTACCAAAATTCGTTGCATAGTGCTTCTGGAAATGTTTAATCCTTGACTACGATACCGAATGGAAGTTCCTGGATTCTCGGTCACAGATTCCATTATTGTGGCTATATTAACAAGTGACCAACAAGGACGACGACGAACAATAGTGTTTTGATCTATCACCGTAATTTGGTCTCAAATTTTGTAATTAAACGCCTGACTGTCGATTGGCGAATTGTTTTCGCAAAACTTTCATAAAGTTATAATTTTTAAGTTTTGTAATTAATTTCGATTGGGAGACACAGTCAAAGGCTTTACTTAAGTCTAGAAATGATCCAGTGCAGGCCGATTTATTTTCAAAGGATGAACTAATTATATTACTAAGTTCAACCCCGGCGTCACTTGTTGAACGTTTGGATCAAAAATCATACTGAAGTAGAATAAATTATTTATTTCAAAATAATCAACAATTTGTTTTTTGAGAACAAATATAAAACAATAGTGCTGGTACTGGTCCATAATTTTTATTTTATAAGTTTTAAATTATTGGGAAAATAAACTACAGTTATAGAAAAATAAATCAATTTCGTTATTGGTAAATATAATTCATTGATCACAATTTTTAATATAATTCAGTACTTATTCCATAAATATAATTGGATTTACTATTTTTTAGCTTACTCATAATATCTCTAACTTCGACAGGTGATACTAGACGGAAATTAAACTGAGTTGTTTTATTCATTCCGAAACAGTATCAAAAACCCAATATTTGCAAAAAAATATTAAAATCATCACTAGATAAATTAGTGTCACTCACATTTTGTTAGAGATTTTTTTGTTTGATTTATTATTGAGCACATTGCTTTTGGTTTGTTTGGGTTACATTTAATTGTATTATTATTTGTACGTTTTTTTGCTTCAATGATTGCAAATTTGTATCGTTTCCTATAGTTGTCCCTGGCCATTTTAGTTACTGCTGAGGGGTGCAAAATATATTCTTCATGCAGGAGTCTAAGCGTGTCTCTCATTTGCTTTATCTCATGGCTAAACCATTTGTTGACTTTAGTCGCAATTGTTTATTTAATTTAGTTGCAGGAAAGGCTTTGTTAATTGCTTCAACAATTACATTGACAAATTGTTCCCACTTTTGATGTAACTGCGTCAATAAATGCCCAATTTGTATGTTGAATAATATAAAATTAGAGTAGTTTGCCCTGGTAAGTAATAAATCTACTCAGATTTTCCGGTATTGTTAATGTAGTCTGTGGATTATATAGTTTACCAGATATTCCTTTATGGTCTGATAAACCATTAACAAACTGGCGGCAAATTTAAATCCGGCGCTCTTGTTGGGACACCCTTTATAACTTACAATTAAAACAAATTAATATTTATACATTGTTATTGTTGTTGACAGAACAACAAAAATTGAAACTAAGGAATCCCAAAAAAAAATCCGCAAAACGAATTCAGCTGATACTAATGGTTCATCGGACCTGAATGTGAATAAGAAAATACATACAAATCCGAGAATCATTGTAGTTACAAAGTTGCCGCCGGAATCAAAGCAGAAACCACCAAAATTAACGGTGAGATAAGCAAAGGAATCGATGCTGTTTACAAACCATGTAAGAAAAAGTGGAATCATATCAGTAAATACAAGCCAGATTACATCGAAGAAAATCTGTCGGCATATCTCACAGTAAAATTACCCGACATACAATTTCCTGTGGAATCTATGAAGACCGAAATTCATACGAACAATACAAATGTTGCTCAAGAATTTTCCCACCTAATAGCAGATTCAAAATTATTGCCACAAGGTATCAACCTAAGAGAATTCAAATTTTTTCGTAAGTCTACATTAACTTTTACAAAAAACATAAGTAATAACTATAATACACAGGATAATAACAAATGGTTGACATTACTTTACAACAAATGACATTTGTTTGTTCGGCGCTAACGTATCTGGCGCTTGTACATCTTCTGAAAATGTAGCTCAATCAATTTATTCACGGCCGGTTTTCTGCACAGAACTGCACAATACTATTTTAAATCTAAAAACGAATATTAGCGCAGGTCAGGACGTAGTGCCAATGAAACTTCTTAAGGAAGTGGCCATTCATGTTCTAGAACCCCTACAATACTAACAAACCTAATGCTAAAAACAGGAAAATTCCTAGAATCCTTGAAAATATCAATGATAATTCCCGTGTATAAGTGTGGAGCAAGCGCAGATGTTAACCATTATCGACCAATTGGGCTATTGGATTCATTTTCTAAAACGAACTATATCGATCAATTCCAGCTAATGAACAACGCTAGATAAGTTTTAGAAAACATAGATCAACTGAAATGACACATGTCGTTATCTTAGAGCTAGTGTCAAAAAATATTGATATAGGGGAAACATGTTTCCGTATTATTTTATAAATATTTTTTAAAGAGAAATTTATTTATTTATTTTCTACATTTACAAATTTATAAATTTACAATATTAAATAAATATATTGTATTGTAGTCAGTTCTTCCTCCTATCTTCGCCTCAAGAAGAGTGGTCCGTGAGCTGGTCCGTCTTGGGCTATCGGTATTGGAAGATACCTGTGTTTTATTTGTTTAGTGATTCTTCTTACATCAATTCAAATATTTTTTATTAATCTGCATAAAATTATCTAAAACTTTGTCTTTTACAGTTTTTTCTATCTGTTATAATAACCGAGATATATTGATTTGAAAAAATTGACACTTTTTACTTTTTTCAAAATATCTGGTGTTGGGTCACAAGCGTAGGCTGTCGGGATAAAACAAGGGAGTGATCTGGGCAAACGAGGGATCGGGAGAGTGTATAAGACTGTGGTCAAAAGGTGCGTTACATATTTTGGCGTCCAACGTGGGGCGTTATTTGTTACAGTCTCGATATATTATATTAAGGGCCGGATTTAGGAAAAGCCTTACTCTTTAGGAGGCTGACATTATTCAGGTCGATATTAGGGTGTATTTGGCGAGTTATTACGTCAGGGAAGGGCCGGTTGAACAGAAGGCCAATATTTAGCTTTTTTTCTCTAGGTTAAGATTTTTTATTTTACAGCCCTCTCTGCACTCCGATTGGTCTAGTTATTGTGGTTTCAGGCGGTGATTGTTGATTTGTTGTTCTAGAGTGTAATTGTTCAGCTAGGTTAAAATTGATATTGGTATGTTGTCATCGGACGAGTTAGCTAGCTAGTCACAACCAGAGGTATGCAACCATATCCCTTGTTTTATCACGACAGCCCCCGCTTGTCACCCAACACCAGCTATGCTTCAGTGAAGAAGGGGGTGGGAAGATATAAGGAGCGCCACGAGTTTAATAAACAAGTGACAAGTGAAGTGTCCACGGTATTGAGACTGGAGGGGAAGGATGCGAGGATCATCATACCACCACACCCGTTCACCTGTAAGGAAGACGAGGCATCACTCGTTTCTAAACTGGAGAAAATTAAACGTCTAATGGAAGTTCCAGAGGAACAGCGTTATGGATATCAGATTAGAAAAATCCAAGCAAAGTAAGCATATGCATTGAGACGGGCGAATACTATGGTGGCATCGACGCCGAAGGAAAAGAAGATTCAAGGTAGACCTACGCCACGATCCTAGGAGCTATGGATGATTTGGCGAAATCAGATGAGGAAGACTTCGACGTCGGTTCCAGTTATAAATTGAGGACTTAAATTTTCCGGTCGAGATTCAAGTTGTGACAAAGACTCAGCTATACATGTCAGCGGTAGACTTATTTTCAGGACAGCCGCGGCTATGATACCGAGCAAGAGGACACCTTAGCACAAATTGGGACTCGTTAGTTAAGATGTTGCGGGAAGAATACCTTCCTAGTGATTATGATGAGAAATTGTTGGAGGAGATCAAACGTAGGACTCAAGACCCGAGCGAGACGATTAGCACATATGTAGTGGCATTGCAGAACTTGTTCTCAGGGCTGAGTGAGCCAATAAGAGGAGATGCTCAGCTGGAGATTAAGTTCCTTCTTAATACAGACAAGACGAAAACAATAGTATTTTATAATAAGAAACCAAGCAACTTTTCGATAGAAAATAATTCTGATTGTGTCAAATGTCTAGGATCATATATACAGGACAATCTACGCTAGAACAACCAAATTTACCATCTAGGCTAAGTAGTGCTTATTACGCTTTACTTAAGCTAAAAACTTAAATCAATCAATAATTATTGTTAGAAATTATTACGCCATTGCACACTTCCATATATCCTACAATATACTAGTATGGGAGAGGACTCATATGCGGTCGTAATGTATTTATGACTCATAATATACTAACAGTGCCAAGTGTCTACATATATAAATTAAAAGTGTAATATATGCCTACGGTAATATTCAAAAGTTTGAAAAAATAATAGCACATATGCTTTCAATACAAGGAAGGGCTCTGACGTAAGGGCTATCTTACATAACATTATATCATTATTTATTCAAATTTTATCCCGAATGTGACTACTATTAAAAATTATTCTTTGTATTTTGATGTATTATTAATTGTAACAATTTTAATTTTAATGTATAGTCCAAGACTACTTTATCATATACTGTATATAGCCTTGTTCTATTTTTATAAATGACCTGTGTTAGTGGTGTACTTTGCCTGATATCATTTGATATCAGTCACATTGACGTTTCTTTAGAAGTAGGTGATACGTGATTATTTTGTTGCTACTAGTTATGAGACATTTTTAAAATGGAAGGAAGAAACGAACATTTTTGGCCTATTTTACTTTTTTATTTCTGTAAAGGAAAGACAGCTGCTCAAGCTCACAAAAAGATATGTGAAGTTTATGATGATTGGTTAAAGTGGCAGAATTGGTTTAAAAAATTCAATTCTAGAGATTTTTCTCTTAAAGACGAACAATTTTTGGTCGGCCCATCGAACTTGATGACAACTGAATAAAAACCATAGTCGAACAGAATCGTCTCATAACTATTGGTGAGATAACAAAGAGGTTAAGTATATCGCGTACTGTGCTAGAAAAATATTTAAACGTTTTGGACCTGTTAAGAGCTCGATATTTAGTACCGCATGAATTGAAAGAGGATTACTTAACAAAGCGAATCAACATTTGCGATATGCATCTTAAACGTAATGAAACCGATCCCTTTCTGAAAAGAATAGTTACTGGTAACGAAAATTGGTTAATGTACAGCAACATTATCCGAAAACGATCATGGTGTAAGAAAAACGAACCAGCTAAAAGCACATCGAAAGCTGAATTGAACCAGAAAAAAATCATGTTGTCAATCTGGCGATAATACAAAAATATTTTATATTTTGAGTTGCTTCCAAGAAACTAAACGATCAATTCAGACATGTACTAAAAACATATCATAAAACTAGATGAAGCAATCAAATAAAAACGGCTAGGATTGGTAATTAGAAGTGTTTCACCATGACAACGCGAGATCTTACACATCTTTGGCCAATTGTGGGAAATTAGTGGAGCTTGGTTGGGACGTGATGTTGATCTGACACCATCAAATTACCATTTATTCCTTAGTATGCAGAATTTTTTAAATTGTAAAACTTTTATTAAAAATGACGAATACCTTTCATTTTTATATTTCACTTGGCTTAGCTTTCTGTTGAAATGGACCAGAAATTCTACAAGCTCGGAATCAGGAAGTTGTAAGATAGATTGATTAAACATGATTATATTAAAAAATGAGTTCTATTTCATACGCCTAAACCAAATTTACTTATTTGCTAAGCAAATAATAGAAAATTTCTCATTTTATGGTAGCCCTTCGGTAGAACTATAGGAAATGCATTTTTTTATTCTAGAAAAAAATTTTCATGAAACTCGTGGTGTATCATCATGAAGTATATCATATCTGCATTTTGATGAAGCTAAGTGTCTACTACAAATTAAAATAAATGACAATATATTACCCTTTGTTGATGATGTGTGAAATTTCGGACTTGTTATAGATAACTTACTTAGTAAATGTAAAACTCGAGCATATCAAGGTTGAAATTAATAATATACTGTAACAGAAGCACATGATCTACACAAACTCTGTGGTGCAAAAGTTATTTGAACTATTGTTACCTCTCTGATAACACGCACATACATACAGGTATGTGCATGTTTCTTAATATTTACAATAAAATTATATTTCGTACTGATGTACACAAATTGTCAATGTGATGCTTCAGAGACTTATTTTATCACCACTTGTTTTAGAAAAGCTAATAATTTTTTCAAGCTTTCAAACTTATTACCATGACTGAAGTTTCATAACGCTATTACCTGAATAAATTATTGTGAAAAAACTCTTCAATTTCTTCTTCATAATCCGCAATTTGTATGCAAGGATTTCATTTCTTTCTTTACTGATTTTATTCTGTTATAATTTTCTCCTTTTATAAACCATTTACATATTTTGGTCTATATATGCAATGAATCGGTGAAACTTGATTAAATATATGCTTTTTAAAATTAACAAAAACGTTTACTTTGTTGATATCACACTATATTTTTAAGTCACTCGAGTTTCGATCATTAACTGATCATTTTCACACTTTTTGCTTTTTATTTAACTGTCTACGAATTTCTAGAAGTGGTGAAAGGTTTCTAGTTTGTTGTTTAAATTATTTTAATAAATTTAACAAAATTCAAAAAAACTTTAACTAGTACTGATCTTCATTTCGCAGTTTCAAATTAATTAACGCGGTTTTGATTTAAACCATATTATTCATCTTCACAATATAATCATTAGCGTTCAGATTTTAAATGTACAAGAAATTAATATTAATTCAAAACACTCCTCAAATATTTTTAAAGCAAAATTTGCCGTTGTAGTTAATTTCTAATAGATTTTCCAATTTTTCAAATTATTGTTCAAAATTTAGATATAATCTCATTCAATGAGATCATAATCGACGCCTTTTATTATTTTATTTTTCTAATCTATTAATTAATATTTTATTCCCAATAGCAAATTTGGCATTTAATTTCTAGTTAATTCAAGAATAATATAAAACTGATTATGAGGTAAATAATTTTTTTAGAAACATTTTATTCTTAAATATTTTTTTAAAACTGTATGTAATATATAGTTTATAAGTAACTTATTTTTGTTAAACTGGTTATGAGTTTACTTTGTTTATGGTAATTTAATGGCATTGGCGAAAACATTGAAAACATTGATATCAACCCAAAATAATTGCTAAGAACGGTTTGAGTAGATTTGTGGAAAACACCACATTTATACAATTATAATTGGCCATTTGATATATTATTAATTGATTTTAAATAAATGGTTTAAAATATCTAAATAAATATACATATTTTAGGTATATTAATTTTTTTTTTGATTATTCTCATGAGTTAAAGTTATCCTTTATCATCCAATGTAACAGTTTTGATGAAATAATGTGGGCGTTAAAAACGTCTTGAAGATGGATTCCTGCATAGCGCCACCAATTTCGACGATCCTATTGAGCGCCGCCGTGGCGAATGCCACCCAATGTCTTTATTTACAGTGCTGCCACCCACCGAGCGAGAGTGACTTGTGGAAACGTACACGCCTAGGTGCCCACGTGGAAACGGTCCCAGGGAAGCGTCGACAATAGTTGTCAGAGGCAATGACAGGTCTTGAGGATGTGTTTATGTGACCCGGGGCTATTGCATTCACCATTAAACGGTCCCATTGTTGACGAGTGTCAGTTGGTATTAGAGAGAATTAAAATGCCGGAGTCATCGCTCCGGGGCCCCCAATGTTATTCTTTCACCTTTGTTCCGCAAGACGCGAGACATCACTTTTACTCATCGACGGCGAGATTTATGCGCCGTGATTAATGTAAATATTGATGTGTTGCTCGATACCCCTGAATAAGGGTACATAATTTTCGGTTATAATAAATTAAGAAGTTTTATCTATTATTGCAAGAATTAATTTAGTGTAAGAATGTTACTATTTAATGAAGAGAACCTTAAAAAGAATTTCACAGCTCAATCTAGTATTTTTTATTTTTTTATTTTTCCAAAGGTACTGTTAGTGCTCCATTCCCAAAATTCTAATCAATAACAAATCCGACACAATAATTGTAGAATCAAACCTTGCGCTCAAAAGAGTGCTCCAACCTTTCATTCCTAAAGCACACCCAGCAGTTCATATAAAACGAATGTTCTTTATTACGCCCCAAGACTCCGCAGTAATTAAAATATTAATTAAATTAATTAATTCTTTAGCGGATAAATCCAATCCAATAGTTAGCGAGAACAGTTTATAATAATAGAACATTTGTATTTCAACGGATAATTCAATTTCTTTAAATAAAGATCCCATTCTAAAATTTAAAAAAATCAAAACCTTTTAAAATATGCCAGGTTTCTTCTTATATTTAAAAAAAATATAAACCATCAATAACAAATACCTCATCTCTGTGGTCTCATTAAAACCCATACACTTGATTCTCCCATTAGACCAGTAGTCTTATATTTTGATACTGTTTCAATAGTTCAAAAGAACAAACATACACATTTATGTACACATAACTGATCTGAGAGAAGATGCTATGGAAATCTAATAAAGTTAATAAACCCATCGCGAAATATGAAGCCAAGCCATAATCATTATGAGCGGCTAAGGGGGGCCAAAACTGTCGTGATATTTGGACAAGGCAATCTCAATGAATGGGGAGAAACACAATAAAATGTATGCACCCACTGTAGATACAAGTACTTTCCCTATATATTCTCCAAAACTACATGAGCTTTACGCAAAAAGGCTATTTTTAATAATTTGCTCAATTTTAAATTCTTTGCAATTACTTGTTATATAAATTTTATGTAATTAAACTTTTAAATGTCAAAATTTTTAATTTTAATTTTTTTTTTCTCGCAAATCAAGAACTTTATGAAAAATATGTTTTAACAAAACTTATTCAGTTTTTCATTCCCTTTAATTTTTGTCTGAAAAGTTATGTAATATGTTTCATATTTAAAAAAAAAATCGAAAAAACAAACATCCACCTTTGGTGTATGAATATATACCAAAAACTTTTCAGTTCCAGTTTTTCCCTACACGAGGAAAGTAAAAGAGAAGTATTTTCATTAAGAACTAAATAAAGTAAACCCTTCGCAAAACACGAAAACATTATCATTATGGACGTTTCTGAATTCAAAGGTGGACCATAGGAACGCAAATTTGGGATAGACAATCGCATACAAGAAGAAGAAATAGAAACCTTTTTACTAAGACTATAAGTTTCTCGTCATTATAAGCATATGAAGCAAATTGAACATACTATAAAACATAAAGCCTCTAGCATACTAGATGATTCTCAATACTACTTCTATTGTTGGTAGCTTTGGATTAGGCAATTGTAATGAACGGGAAGACATATTGTTCGAGTTCTTTCAAAAAACAGAAATGATGATTGCTTACATCTTCTATTAGCTGCGAGGCCTCTACGCGGAAAAAGCATCATCAGGTGACAAACAAGGCCAAATAGACAGTAGAGTTATCTGTTTACAATACACACTTAAATACACAAATAACACGGCAGAAAGACCACGTGGTCGATAGCCAAACATTACTACTACTACTAAAAATATAATCTCTTTTTAGCTGCCGAGAGCGATAAACGTGTCAGTTATCGACTTTTTCAGCGAATTTTCGGAAATTGATCGAAGACTATTCTGGGGATACATAAATATTTAGTCGTAACATGGATGGTTATGACCCAAGATTATTAGTGAACGCAATTATACGTTAATACTGCACGAAGAAAGTCACAACACACATATATATTTGTGTGATGTTAGCAGTGGCAATTTCTAGAAACATCGAAGGAAAAATGATGAGAAATTCTTAAAGTTATGAAAAGTAAGTTCTGTTTGATTCTATAACTTAGAAATTCTAGAAATCTAGAAAAGAAATTGTTGGGAAAAAATTCTTGCAATTTAAAAGAAGATATTCAGTTACTGGATATAAAACCGTAAATGGTGTACATTTTTAGAAAAATGAAAGAATAATTAAAAAATTCTAGTACCCATTAAAACATTTGAGGATTTTAGAAGAGAAATCAGTTTAAATCTACAATCCTTAAAAAATCTAATATAAAATGAATTGATTTTTGGAAAAAATATCGTACTTTAAAATAAAACTATTGGCTTAATTCTTCCATCAGATAAATCTGTTTCATATAAAAGCGAAATATGCCTTACATTAATAAAAACTTATGGAAACTTTATCAAAAAGAAAATCTGTCTGAACTGATTGATGAGGAAATCCATGTTATATCTAATGAATAATAAGTGGTTGATTTTAAAATTGTTATTTAACTCATTATAATTGTTTCGCTACACAGTGTGGGGAAGCAATTGTAGTGAGTTAAATAAAAATTAGAAAATCAACCACTTATTAATAATTAGATAAAATCTGTCTGGTGTACTTTCACTTTGGGTAGCTGGTACCTGGCCGAAGACAGATTTAATTTATTTGAAAATATCAGATGATATTCTCACTTTTATCACTTAATTATTACTTAATGGAGCACTTATTTTCCGGCACATAAATCAGGACTCGAGGGTGAAGAAACCAGAAATGATCAATAGCATAACAATTCAGAAGGCCATAGGAAACCACCGAACACTATGATTATTCTTAAATAACACAGAAACAATTACTTCATTCAATTCAAAATAGTTCTAAACTTGCATTCTCAATCAGATCTCCTGGAAGAACAGTCAATAAAATAACGGGATGTAATGTCAAAAGTTGGATAAATTAGGTAAATTATATAGCAGTAAACCAAATCACGGGATGTATTGTTAAAAGTTACAACTTTAAATAAAATATAAAATGTCTTGATTCTTTAAAGACAACTAGACACTAATTCTTCCACTAGATATATTGGATTCAGAGTAAAATAAGAATCACCTGCGACATTAGAGAAAGGTGTATATAATCGTATCCTTACAGTCATTTGGATAACTGCACAGAATTTACTGTTTCTATTTAATTAATTTATAAGACTATTTTGATAATCACACTAAAATGCAGAGCAAAACGCTACTTTAATAGTATAGAAATAAAATTCTGAACGTTAATATTAACAATTTTACTTTTAAGTATTTTACTCTTAATTGATTGTTCTCAAATCTTTAAATTTTTAGGATTATTTTAATTTTTAAATGTTTTTAGCAATTACTTTCGAGTTTACTGAAAGACATTTGTCAAATTATCAATTTTTAAAAGCTTAGAATTATAATAAACTTATTACGAAAAGCTTTAAAAGCTTTCTTTATTTTTCTATTACTTCAAGATGTAATAATAGTGAGAATATTTATACAAACTTTTAAATATTAATTTTTTTAAAGGTTCTAAACATGTTTTCATTGATGGATATTCCTCACTGAATTTCTAATCTTAGATTTTCAGATTTTATTTTCTGTAGATATGTAACGTTTTATTACGTCTTTCATGTCGTTCTATAAATTTATAATTTTTAACAATGGCTGATTTTTTACCGCTAAGATTTAAATATTTCATCAGAGTCTTTATCCACGTACCATTTTCTCTCATCCATTTAGTCAACTTTTTGTTTTTTCTCAACCATTCCTCACAAACTCCTTCACACCCTTCTGCCAAATGCCTCTAAGTATCCTTTTCAATCACACATAATACACATTTTTCATAACTTTCGCCCATACAACAGGAGAGGAAGCCCTATATGTTTTCTTTTCCTCTATACCGAGCTAACTATTATTCCAGTACGTTGGTAAGCTCCCATGCATTTGCCACCTTTTAAACACGCCATTTCAATACATCGTTGCCTTTCATGAATTTCCACTTTCTTCCCTTTCTCTTTCAAGCAAGCCACTACATTTACCCCATGCTCTAACCATCCATCTACAAAAATTAGACCTAAATATGCTAGAAATAGCAAAAATACTGCCCTAATGGCCACACTCGCCTGGTCAGTGTCATCACCATCTGCGAAATATAATGAGTCAACAGAAAGAACACAAGAATTCGTGTACTTTGCCTTAAAGAATAATGTTTCAAATTTTAAAGTGATTTAGTGTTTATTTATGTATTTTTCATATGTTTTTTAATAGATCCTGTAAAGTAAAACTATAGTAAATAATAATACATTCTCCGATAACCCCACTTTTTCATATATTGTCTTTCGATCTATTCTCCACTTAGATTCCTCTACACCCACGCACACTTTTCTTATCACTTTCGCCAATCTCTCCTCGTCGAATTCACAAAACTTAATTTCATAACTCGCTATTCCCTTAATTGAATTGAACTGCTTAATAATAATAATCATCATCATCATTAATCATCTTCCTGATGAAGCCACTGTGTGGGGAAACTATTGTTGCAGTGCATCGATATTAAAAAGTGTAAATTTTCAAAATGAGAATGACAAATAGTTAGGCGATTTAAAACCATTGTATTGCACATAATTAAGTAAGTTTTCTAGATATGAAGCTATGAATTGATGGAAGCTATCCGTTGCACAGAAATGAAAGTTTCTTTAATAAAATATTGTGGTCAATGACGTCGAAGGCACGTGAGAAATCCGTATAAATAACAACAGCTTTACCTCTATTACCAAGAGTTGTGTTAAGGTATAGCGTAATGGTCGCTAAGTTTGTTATTATCGATCTACATGATATGAACCCATGTTAGTGTGGTGAAATATACTTGCGAACATGAATGAATAAATAATAATATATAATCTGTTTAAATATTTAAGCAAAATTTTATAAGATAACGATCGGCCTATAGTTTTTAAGCTTCTTAAAAACTGAAGTAATAACAGCACATTTCCACAAGTCAGGAAAAGTCATTGAACGAATTGTCAGATGGAAAATTGTTGTATATAATTGCGATCTTTACAGGGCATACAAAAGACGATTTCCATTTATTTATGCTTTGTATAACATCAACTACTGTAATCATAGGCATTCAAAAACTCTCACAATAAGTATGTATGCCATTCTTTTGATGTACAAATTTCCATAGATCACATAGTTTATTTTAAATATTAAGTTCAATATTTGCCAAATAAGTTTTATATGCAACATTAATTTGATTTTTAGTTAAGGTTCTCACTCTTTCAAATTCACTTCAATAAAATGAAGACAGTGTTGATTTCCATTTACGATAATATAGTTTTGGAGGAACATTTTTAATTATGTCTTTAGTAAACCAGGAAGGAAAGGTTTTCGATTTATAAATTTTAGTAGTTGGAACTGAATGATCTAAAATATTATATGAGGGGCGTTTGAAAAGTCCGTGCAAAGTGCGAGAGATGGCACCACCGGCGCGTATCAAGGTCATGTTTAGTTAGTAGCATCTCTTGAATGAACGTACACCAAGTTTCAGCCATATTGGTCTATTTCTTTGTGTTTGGCATTCGCGTTTTCAAGAAATGGACGAAAAAGAATTTCGTGTGGTGATTAAACATTACTTTATGAAAGGCAAAACGCCTCAGTACACCAAAGAGAAGCTTGACAAACATTATGGTGACATTATGGTTGTGGTCGTAAAATTAATGGAAATAGGATTTCAACTCGTTTCACATCCCCCCTATTCTCCAGACTTTGCTTCTTCGGACTACTATTTGTTCCCCAATTTGAAGAAATGACTGGCGGGACAAAGATTTTATTCAAACGAGGAGGTGTTTGCAGACACTAATGGATATTTTGCAGACATGGACAAATCCTATTACTCGGAAGGGATCAACAAACTAGAACATTTTTGGACAAAGTGTATAAGCCTAAAAGGAGACTATGTCGAAAAATAAAAAAGGTTTACCCCAAACACGTTAGTACTTTTCATTTTTGCACAGACTTTTCAAATGCCTCTCGTATATGATATCATAAAACTCACTGACACCATCATTAACAATGGTGTACGATTCAAGTAAAGACCAGTATTAATCAAGTCGCTATATAGTTTTAAATAATTAACCTTTCGGTATCTTCTTTTACGAGAGGGTGTTTTCTATGTTCCAAATCTATATTACTATCAAAATTACTTAAGACTAAACCTAGTAGTTTAGAATTAATGTTTAGAATATGATTGCTTAAGTTTTAGAACATTCATAAAATAAAGGATTGAAGTAACTTTACGATATACAGGAGAAATATTAAAATCTCCTACTAATAGTATAGGTCTATCTAAAATTAATACTTCCAAGGCTTCTAAAAATGCCAGAGTATCACTTGAAAATCAGAAGGTATATAAATTACCTTTGCATAAAAAATATAAGGATTACATTTACATTCACATAGGATAAAGTCAATAAGTGGAGTTACAGCATGTAATTGAGCAGTATATTAAGTAATTACTTTATAACTAATTTGATCAAAAAATGCCATTAGAACTGCACCCTGGTAGTACGGCTTGTAAAATCAATGTCCTATTTCAATGAATCACATTTATAAATTATTATGAAATAACTCAAGTTTATTAACATCATCATTCAACAAAGTTTTACTAAGAAATATTATGTCATAAGTAGAGCTACAAGAATTATTGTAAAATATATTAAATACGGGGAGTGGTTGTTTTGGCTGTTAGCTGGAAATTTTACATTGTATAATATGTAAAACATTGGTGCAGAAATGCTCATAGAAATTGGATTTTCTGATTATTGGTTTTATCATTAAAATATATTAGTTTTAGTACGCAATCCACGGGTATTCTTGTAGTAGAATTGAAATGGTAAATTGAGTTCTTTCGGGATTACTTAGTTTTCCGATGTTTTTTTTTGATAATATCCAATTCGCCTTCAGTGGTTCTTCGTCTTTCATTTCAGTCTTTTCTTTTCGATAAGGTGCAGATTACATTGAGGTTTGATCGTACGATACCCTGATGGTTTTAAACTTGTCGATGTTTTCTAATTTATGTTTATTACAATAAACTGAACTAAACACAAGATGGGCCTCGAAATTTTAACATGAATGGGCGTTTGTTGTTATATTTCGTTTAATCATACTTCCCTAATCTGATGGGTTTTAATTCATCGCAGGCACTATAAATGATTAATATCATGAGTTATTTGTTCGGCGTGAGACTTTCTGGCAGACCATAAATAATTATGTTGCATTTGCGTTTCTTTCTTTCAGATATTTCTTGTATATTTTTCTTTGTCTCAATTATTACAGTCGAAGGTGTTAAAGTTTTGAGTTCTTTATGTGATTCCTGAAACAGTATCGAGTCAACTTTTTAGCCGCTAGCAAATGCTTCAAAAACTACAGTTGCTCTTTCTCTATGCCTTTATGCACTCTTGTTTCACATATTTCTACTCCATATATTAAAATCGACTTCACATGCACATTCCATAACTTTCATGCCACAAACAATTTGGCCCACTTCTCTCTCACAATACTCCACGATTCCCTTGCACACATTTTACATGTACCAGCCTGTACTTTTAAAAATAAATCTTAAATATTTGAATGTTTTAACCTATTCTATTACGTCACCCTTTAATTATTTTACTCTATCCTCCCTTTCTTTATTTCTCAACCTTATCTACGTCGTCTTTCCTACGTTCACACATAGTCTCTCTTATCCATATACCTTTCCACTTTCTTCAGCATGTCTTTCATTTCTCCCCATTGTTATTAATACCATAGCATCAGCATAGGCAATCATCTATACTCTTATACTTTGCTTATTCTGATTACTAGCGTAATTCTTCTAATTCACTAATATATGAATTAAATAGCAAAGGGCTTAACGGGAAATCCTGTCTCACACGCATCCTCGTCCTAAATTTATTTGATACATTTATATCCACTTTATTCATACACTCTTCTTACTCAATATACCAATTCATCATTTAATCATTTCCTTTTCGGACATTCTAAGAAACTCTCCAGGGACTGTATCATGCGATGCTTTAAAATCTAAGAACACTGCATACAGTCTACTCTTCTATCCTTGTCAGAGTAAAGATCTGATCTCTTGTTCCCCTTTCACATCCAAAACCCCCTAAAGTTTCTAACTAAGTACTATTCTCAACTCCCTTCTCTAGCCGGTTTTTCAACATGATCATGACAACCTTATACCCGATACTCATTACCGTCATTCTTCTGTAGTTGTCAACAGTGACAATAACTCCTCACTCTGCATGATGTATTTTATTATTCCCTCCCCATACCTGATTTAGCAGCTCTCAATGTCTTTTTCCCTTTCTTTTATATCACTTACCAAAAGTTTTTTCAACCCCTTTTTTCGTGAAATCTGCAATAACTCCCCTTAGATTTGGGTCTCCCATCCTACATGAAAGTTCATTGTCTACTCTACATTTTTTATCCATTCTCGTAATGAAATTCCTATTCGTCTCAAATTTCTGCTTCACTTCTAGATATTCTTATTTTATCACTCATTCTTTCCAGAGCTTGTATCTTTTTGTTTCACATAAACTATTACACTTATTTCTAGCTGCCGTTCCTAATAGCCTTTCTTGTTTCTCTCTTTGTGTGTCAATATTCTTCATTGAAGTAATGTACATTTTTCATGTTTTCCTTTCATTTTTTTTCATTAATCTAACTTCATCCCACTAAACCTTTTAGCCTTTTCTTCATAAACCTAATTGCATTTAAATTACATTTCAATTTCTCAGCTTCTTACTTTTGCTCCGCTTCCTTATCTTTATCCATCTATATCTCTATTTTCAGTGGTTAATAATCCGATCCTATTATTTCTTTCACTTCCATTCTTCTTACTTCTTTCATAATGACTACGCAATCAATCAATGTCGATCCCTGTGGTCTAATGTATGTTTTCTTACCTTCCCAATCCCCTTCTGTGCATTCATTTAAAATCTCCCATCCCTCTTCCATCATACACTCCTTCGTCTTCATAACTTCGTTGTTTATCAACTTATCCTGAGATCTTCTTTCATTAAAAGTTACCCTTTTCACATGTTTTTTTTTGCATTGGCGCTGACCATTCAGCCACTAATAATGATAAAAAATTACCCATAACCAGATACCTTCCTCCTTCGTCGGATATATTATCTATTTACTTTCTTATTTCATTCCAGTTTTATTACTATACAATACTTCCACATTCCGTAGTGATATTTAACCTATGTCAGACATTCTCCACTTCTTTCTATCCTTTCCTGTTGCTTATTTCATTGACCACCTAAAGCTAGACGGCAGCCAGCCTGTCATTTCCTCTCACTCTTCCTATATCATCCACGTTTACAATAATTCCAAAATGTTCTTTACAGTTACTCAAAGCCGTTTTGTTATAAGTCCTGGATTATCCAATCCGCTATTAATCTTATATTTCATTACCTTTGCCATTCCGTATGCTTTGGTTATATCTGCTATTTGTTTCATACCCTTTTCTAAATTATCCCAGCCACATATCTCTCCGTATGTTATGATTCTTCTGTATTCCATTCTTACTCAGTTTCCTTTCACCTTTTCCTCCCTTTCCATTGCAGCATTTGTTCTTTTAAAGTTGAGAGAGAGTGCAGTATCAAATGGAATAAAAAAAATCCATAATGGGGTTCCTCAAGGTTTATCATATGTCTCAATATTTATCATTAGCTGTTCGATGTGGTTCATTTTTTTACGTAGTAACGATCATAACCATTCAATTTATTAGCACTAATTTACAAATTTGATTTATTGTATGTATGTGTGGATGTATTTACAAGTGAAATAAGAAAACGCATATTTGGTTTTAAGGTTTAACTTAGGTCCTAATATATCTCATAAAAAATCTCTAAAGTATAAAACTTCGATTATGTATGTATATCTGGTATAAAGCTATAAAGTGTAAATGATGAAATAAAAAATACTTTAAAAAAATAATTTACCACTTTAGCATAATGAATAAACTTGATATAAATATTTTGGAATATTTTCAATCGCATTTTGTTAAATTATAACTAATGTAATTCTTTAATTAGGATGATTGCT
Source organism: Ontholestes murinus (assembly GCA_963969525.1). Classification (NCBI taxonomy): domain Eukaryota; kingdom Metazoa; phylum Arthropoda; class Insecta; order Coleoptera; family Staphylinidae; genus Ontholestes; species Ontholestes murinus. Next base: position 48,698,352 of record OZ018387.1, read on the forward strand.
ATATCATTGATATATTTCTTAAATGACTTTCTCATTTATCACTTGGCGAAACATTTTTAACTATTACTGATGAAGGTTTAAATTAAATTACACTTAGATTGTTTCACAATTTTTCTATATTTACCCGACTGGTTTCACTTTTTGAGGCATTATCACTTTTAATAATGCATTAAAAAGCGAAACTAGTCGAGTAAATATAAAAAAAAATGTGAAACAAACCAAGTGTAATTTAATTTAAACCTTCATCAGTAATTGATATATGTTTTCCTTATTTAAATCTGGAAAAAATGTTTTGGGCACAACCCAATTTCCCGAATGCTCATGATTATGCATACATTCAGCTAAGTTCTAAGAGTTCGCAGATTATATTTTAATTATACTGATAAAAAATAATTATTTTGCATTTGGTCACGTTCTTATCGAAAGTAATTTGTCATTCAATAAAATTTCTCATTGGTTTCCAGATTATAATAATTATTCAACGGTATTAAGTATTGGAAACATGTAACGTTTTAAGCTAAGACCCTTTTGAGGAACAAATCAAGAAATATGATACCAATGCGAATATTACTTATTGCCTTTATTTTGACGCTATTGGCAGTTGATTGTATTGGAAAAGATAATGGTACGTAAAATAATAGGCTTTTTATTATTTGGTGTTATAGAAACGTATATTCAATTATTAATGATTTAGAAGAGTATACACTTAACATATTTGTTAAAAAAATAATATGCAGAGAGTACATTTGTACTTAAGGTGCAAAACAATTTTAGAAATTTTGTGTTAGATTCTACATATTTGTTAGGTTAATACTCTTCACGTGTGTAAAAATAAGTTATAGTATGTTATAATTAATCACCACTGAATGAATTTATAAGCAATTGTTGCATTGATATTGTAAGTATTTTGTAGGATTTTATTTTGCGACACCTAAAAATGCAAAACTGTTAAACGTTTAAGGGACATTTAACAGATTAGTATTATTATTGGTGTCTTTAATAAAAACATGTTTTAGATGTTGCCAATAGTTCCGAAGATCGAATGAAACTATTTTCAACTCCTGATGCAGATAAGGCTGGAAACACTTTTTTGAACCACATAATGACGAGCATAACGTCGTGCATTAATCACCTCATTACATTTTTTACCAATGTATTTAACGGGATTGCCAGTCATTTCTCGTAATATATTTGATGCTGAAAAGATTTTAAATAAAACCATATAAATCTGTAAAATAATTATATCGAAGTTTTAATCTCTTGAATTACAGAATCGAATTTGGGACAATACCGTGAATACAAAATAATAAACTTAAATATTGTAACCACCTAAATTATTACCGAAAACCTTTCGAACAATTCCAAACTATTGCATTAGTAACTTAGGCAATAGTTTATAAAGGGTTGAATAGATAAAAGAATTTGAACGAAGCTAAATCTTCAAGTTTTTATTTTTAATTCTTTTTAATTTTCGTATTTTAAAGACTAAGCCCACAGAAGAGTAGAAAAAAATGTGTCGTATTATTATTTTAGAGTCAGCTTATAAATGTAAATATAAATTTACAGAAGCAGAAGGTGTGTATGTAGGTGCCTCCAGGATGCCTACAATACCAGGAGAGATTTTTTTCAAATAATTTCAAATAAAAATTTCTTCCGAATTAAAAAGAAATATATACAGTCAAGAGCTCTTATCAGGAAAAAGATTATTCATTTATATATAAAAGCTTATATATGCACTTTTAGTCATCTAATATTTATAGTTCTGGTATATTCTTATGTAGGTTTTGGTAGTTATTACAAAAAGTAAGATTGTGCCATTAGTTTTATTTTGATTTTAGTTGCAGCGGTGTGTTTTTGAAAAGGTTTTTTGCCTGTGATTTTGCTTGAGTATTTAATAAAAGCTAATGAATATGAGACTTTATGAGGGGAGTTATCAGATTGTATCAAAGGTTTTAGTAAAAAAAAGACCTTTATTGGCATCCATAAACTTAGCCATATATACAAATAATAACAATTAAAAACTAAATATTTAATCCCTATTAACTCGTTTATTACATCCTTCTTCTCCTCTCCCTCTTCAGATACTCCTGCTCTTTCTTACATCTTTCTCCTCTCTATTCTCCAACCACTCTCTCCTACTCCCACACACGTTCTCCACACTTCTTTTACCAACCTTTCCCCCGCCCCCCAATCCTATCACTTTCATCTCATACCTAGTCACTCTTTCCATTGCGTCTCCATGCATACACGTTCTGTTCGTTTCCTGAAGCAGAATGTAGCTGGGCGTTGATCTTTCCACCCCCAACATCTGCTTCAGGAATGTCACCTGCTCTCTCTCGATACATTCATATGTTTTCATACCCCAATGGTTTTAGTAGAAATTCCTTAATTTTTACACCCGACACTTAACATTTGTTTTAGTTGCAGCGGTATTTTTGGAAAAGTAATTTTTTGATTTATATTAATGTCCAAAAGCTTGAAGAGAGAAGGACCTATTATAGATTTATAGAGTTGGTTTTGTGATCTACATTTAGAAGAATTTGAGATTTGGTTGGGTTCATTTTAATGTATCATTTAGCGTACCAGGGTTGAAGGAATCAAATAAGTTTTTTTTAGATATTAAAACTCTTTTAGCAGATTTCTATTATCAGGGATGTATATTCAGCAAACTTGGAGCAGGTATTTGAAGGGATTGAAATAAATATGTTCGTTTGAATTTATGGTAGTTATATAAAAAAAACCTTCATTCAGGGCAGTGGTTTAAATAATTTAGACAAAGATGGAGAGTGTAAGGGTGGTTAAATGTTGGGAGGGAGAATGAATTAAAATGGTAATGAAGTCAAGATATTTAATAGTAAATATGAAGGAGGAGAGATAGTTTTGAATTGTGACTTAAAGGAAGTTATTGGAAAGGAATTTCTTGATAATAAAAATAATATGAGAAAATTTTAAAATAACACAGTACAACGTAAGTATAAAATGAGACTAAACTTTTACGCTAAACTGAATTACAAGCTTTTTTTATTGTGGTAGAAAACTAAAATGTTAATTAGAGCTGCGAATATAAATCAGTAAAAGGATTTTGTTTTCAATGAGAGCTTTATATATTTACCAATGACTAAATGTTTGTCACGCATGAGGATGAAAATTAATTTTGATAATTTTTGCTAAATGAAAATTAGTGTTTTATTATTGAAAAATGATATTTTTTTTTGTATGGTCCTACGAATTTAAAAATCTGTTTATGTATATACCAAATTAATAATCCTTAAAATTCCAAATTACTTATCATTGTTATTGTCATTTAGTGAAACCATTTAAGCAGCTATGTCAAAATCCTTGCCTATAATGTTAATCAAGAACCATGGAAATAATTTAAAAATAGAAAACATTTCGCAAATCTTCAACAACTACTTCCCTGGTTAATACCACGACAGATATGCAATTATTCAAAAGTTACTTTCGTGTTACAACTAGCACTACTATCGAAGTTATTCGAAATATCGAATAAAAATGAGTGCTTATTCTCTTACGCGGAAATTAAGAAAGAAAACAGTAGATTTAAATGTTCGGAGTGTGACAATGTAGTGCATAAAGGATGTTTCCAAAAAAAAGTAAAAAACATATTACCAAGACAGGAGAAGATCAATTTATTTGCTGCTTCTATCCATCGGATAAAACTAACCTAGAAAATGGAGGTTCAAATGACATTGATAAAGACGGCCACAAGACAAATATGGTAAGCAAAATTGACCATCTCAATGAAATTATTAATATGAAGGATACTATAATATTCGAATTACGAGAGAAAAATGAAATACTCTTATAACACTAACTTCTAAACTATTAGAATTATATCTAAGCAAGCCATCTATTAATGAAAGTAGCAAACAATTACCGAAAAGTCGCAACATAGATATCACAACCATTGAAATGCCATCTACAATTGAAAGCAAAGTGAATAGAATTCTACAGCCTGTAATAAAACAATATGTACTCCAATCAATAGAAAAATATCAACATACAAAAATAAAAACCTTGAGATTGAGAGATCAGGAAAAAATGTAAATACTTCATCTGGCCAGACATCAGACAGACAGCAGACATAAAAATTAGACCCATAACAACTTCTGGCAAAAGTAATTTTTATAACCTTTCACAGCATTCCGACTTTAGTTTTGTAGATTCAAGTCTAATAGACTGCACTGATAAAACACAGCGGTTTATTGATATTTTGGTGAACCACTATAATATAGCATTTTCCTGAAAAAAAAAAATGTTACGAAACAAGGTTGTACATCTGTGCCTTGGTTTAATAATGATCTGAAGTATATGTGTATTGCAACTAGTCAACGAAGCATATGTAATGTATCTCACATACAATACAAAAATATTACGCAACAAACTTAAGGCTGACTATAAAAAGTCCCTAAAACATTCTAAAATTACCGCAAATGACAATTATATCAGAAAATCAGATAATAGCATAAAATGCATGTGGAACTTAATAAATAAAGATCGAAAGGGTAACAACAGAAACGATCCCCAAGCTTCGATTATTACTGCAGATATGTTTAATATTCATTTTATAAAAGCGGTAGAGTCTACTACAGCAAACATAACTATTGTTAGTTCGATGCATACCACTTTATTGTCAATGCCTTTATGTTAACACGATTTTAAATTTCGTGAAGTTTCACCTGTAGAAGTTCGAAACATCCTAAACCAAACTAAGAACAAAAAGACCCAAGACATATATGGTTTATCGCCAGAGGTAATTAAATATGTTACGGATGTAATCATTCTTCCACTTACAAAACTCATTAATCAGTGTATTAGAGCAAATATATTTCCAGATTCTCTTAAAATAACTAAATGTATATCAATATTCAAAAAAGAGGACCCCAATGATCCGAATAATTATCGCCCCATCTCTATCATACCTGTTGTGGCTAAAATCTTTGAACTGGTATTATTCAATCAAATGATAAATTATCTTGAGAGTAATGATTTACTTTCTAGTGAACAATTTGGTTTTAGACATGGTAAGAACATAGTGCAGGCGATAGTAAAACTTGTGGATGACATTTTAGGAGGTCTGGAAAATAAATCATATGTACTAACCAACTATATGGATCTGTCGAAAGAATTCGTCTGTATTTCTCATAGCAAACTAATTGAAAAGCTATACTATTACAACTTATTGCCATCTAGTTGTAGAATGATTATGTCATATTTATCCGGTCGAAAACAAATAACATATTTCAAATCAAAATTATCTTCAGAAATGCCAGTCAAATGTGTAATTTCCCAAGGGTCGCATTTAGGACCCTTACTCTTTATATTATATGCAAATGACTTTCCGTATACATTCTCTGATAATTACATGAAAATAACGCAATTTGCAGATGAAAATACGATTACAATCATGGATCAAGACATAAATGACTTAATATTAAAAGAAAATAGGTCTCGTGTGGAAGCTAAAAACTGGTTTGCTTCTAATAATATGAGAATGAATGACGAAAAAACGGTTCGAATGATATTTTCCCTTAGGGAACATGATCATTTATTAGAGCAACATACAAAATATGTGGTACAGGTAGCAAATAAATTTAATAAAAACATTTATTTGTTGCGCAACCTGGCACAATGTCTTTCACTTGATGTTCCCAAAATATTACAAAATTGATATTACAAAATACGAAAATATACTCAAAATTTTAGCCGCCCGATGTTCACTTCTTCGATCGATAGTACTTCAAAATACCTTTACTTATATTCGAGTTGCCGAACATCTGATTAAGTTTTCATTTTTTATTATATCTATTTCGCCGGTTTCTTGAAAATCAAGTTCATAATAAAGCTGTACTGATGAGATCTTAGAGATCAAAACACGTGTCTCTAGATGTTTTAATTTCAGTTCTTTTTCTCAAAGGTATTTCTGAAAATTTTGATTAAATAAACTTTGTTCAGATTTTTATTATCTGTAACTTTTAGTCAATATTCTTTAGTGGTTTTGATATAGAGAGCACAGGGACTGTTAATAAATACAAATTAGAAATGAAGAAATTAACTGAAACTTAAATAAACTTTAACCACCCTCAGAAAATATACTTAAATATAAATTATCTAAATAACATTAACACTAATATTACTTGATGTTTTAGAGCACAAACATGCAAACATAATCCGAAACATATGTGGCGAGGTATATAAGAACTTTTAGGTAGTAAAACACATAAAAAAAATTACAAAAATGTCATTCAATGGTATCATTTATTACGATATTAAAACAAGTTTTAGAGCGAGTAATTTATAACCAGTTGCCACAGTTCATTGAACTAAATAATATCCTTATTCAAAATCAATAAGGATTTCGACATCAACACTCATGTGAGTCATCATTGCAACTTATAGTAGACACATGGATAACAACATTAGATAACAAAAATAAAACCAAAATTGTAGCTGTGTTCGTTGTTTTCAAGCTTGCCTTTGAAACTCTGAACCGTGAGGTGTTGCTCATAAAACTACATGATATAAACAATCATGAAGATTCACTTGGGTGGTTTAAAAATTACTTATCAGAAAGGAAGCAGATAACAGTAATCAATGGGGTCAAATCTCCTAGTATAATTAATAAGTATGGTATACCTCGGCGAACTATACTAGGACCTATAATGTTTACCCTTTATATCAATGATATTAATGTGATTATAGAAAATCAAAATGAATATTTAAATTTATTTGCCGATGACACCTTGCTGGTCGTTGAGCATACTGACATAAATGTAGCCATAATTCAAATGAATAATCTGCTCAGGAAACTGGAAGAATGGATAAAGAGGAACCAACTAGTGGTAAACACTAACAAAACGAAGATCATAACTTTTTGGATAAACTCAGATAACCTTACAAATAATGTGTGCCTAATGGGGGAGGATTTAGAATTTGTTAAAGAAATCAAGTACCTTGGAGTAACTTTATATTCAAACCTGAATTTAAAAAGCCACTATGAGGAACAAATAGACAATATTAGGCCCAAAACATATCAGTTCTATAGAACATTAAAGTCACTCAGCAAAAACTTCCGCTTGATTTTATATAAGGCTGTTATCAGTCCTCATTTTACTTACTGCCCCACATTAGTATACTATATCAACAGTAATGAAATGAATCAACTTCAAATATTACAAAATAATTGCATGAGAACAATATTACAGTGTGACAGATTAACTCATATTAAAGACATGCTTCATGAACTATGCCTCTTTTCTGTTCGTCAACAGTTATTTGTGTTTTATATACAAATTAAATAACGATATGTTACCACAATACCTTACATGTAACATCATAAAAAATAAAGACATTCATGATCATATGACAAGAAATAGAAATAACTTGTTTATTAATACAGTAAAAAACAGGTAACTTATTGTTCATTGTTCTATGAAGGTTTAGATAAATATAATAAACTAGATACAATCATTAAAGAGTCTGCGAGCTTGAATCAATTTAAGAAAAGGCTAAAACCTTATGTTATGGCTAACTTTAATCTGTAATAAAATAATAATATGGGATAGATATTAACATGTTATATATCGATCTACTAATGTAACTTATTTTGTAACCTGTGGTGATAACTTTGTGATTTTGTTTTATTTTGTTAAACTTAAGCTTAAGAAATGTTAAATCGGTTGTATTTACATATGTATCTTTATACATTTAAATAAACAATAATAGTAACAAATTTAATCTCCAATTAAACAAATTCGAACAACTTTTCAGATCACGTCAATGCTATATTTGTTGAACTACTCGATTGAAGGTAGTGTCCTTTTAATATAAATTTATGAAGAAGGAGCTCACTTGTAATTATGATATAGCCTTGAAAAATGACGTAAAAAATAAATGTCTGTACTTAATTAAAGTACAAAATTACTTTTATCTTTTTTAAACAAAATATATTATAGAGGTGACACCAATTGTCTAAAGTATTGCAATAGATTTTCCTAGTGTGCCGGTGAATATTCCTTCAACCAAGGAAATCTTTTTAAAACTATAAAAAAAAGTTTTTTTTATTATCATCGTGAAAGCTTTGACTTCGTAATACAATTTAAATAATTCAGAATATTACTTATTACTTAAAGGTAATCCGAACATTCTTATAATTAACCTAATACCTATTATTATCTTCTTTGTTTAACGCAATATAATGGCAGGTATAAATATGTTTCCACTGTAAATTAAAATATTAGTAGTTTGACAATGACAAGCTAAAGTGATACCAACGAAGTTAATCGTTTTATGTGAAATACGACGAAGGTTAACAATATATAATTTAAGTTATGGAGTAAAAATAAAATAATAATTTAATTACACTACTTAGTAAATTTACGGCAAAACGATGTGTTATCTTTTGATCTATATGAAAGTTTCGCCAATTGTCCTATCGTACTCAGTCATCAGTCTCTACTTAACATCCGTAAAAACTCTAAACATTTCTACCGCCCGATGGTTCGATTTTGTTTAAATGAAGAACTGTTTAGAGATAGGTAGAGATCAAACTATACAACCATACTGATTGCAACGTACTGACTATTTTGCAGCCTAAATTGAAAACCGTAAATCGAGAAGAAGAAAAGATAATACATGGTAAAGTGACTTACATTAGCGCCATGATATTTTTTTCTTGTCGCATAAAACTCCTGAATCCTGAGAAGTCCAGCAGTTCTTCCAGTATTTCCTATATGGTGGTTGATCTTGAACCCAGTCAAAGAATAAATCGATTCGATCCGTTCTAGTGAGAAGTCGCTCTTCATGTGCTCATTTGCTTTATAAGTTAAAATTCGAAAATTAATACTGTTCGATTAAACGAGGTGAATGGCCCGATCGCGTTTTTTTTTCGTTTTTGTTGCATACTGATAGTGCCTGACGAATTAAATTATTAAACTCACTACTCCTCTGTATTATTTTGTTACCTTTCTGTGGCCCCCCTGTATTGTGTAGTTAGCCACCCTGATCGGCCCCTGGGTGCTTTGTAACCCTGTTTATCCCGAACCTAAAATGGTACTTTGTTGCGAAGCTTGTAATAAAAACATTAGCCCACGCTCACTATCCCTTAAATGTCAATTCTGTAAAAAATGGATTCACGTCGTATGCACTAATCTGCCGGAGGAAAAATTAGACTTCTTCTTGGAGGAAGCTAAGAAGGAAAACGGTAATAAATGGATTTGTAAACGCTGTACAAATTCTGGTAGTATAATTAAGGCGGATAATATTTCTGTTAGCTCGTTAGAAAACACGATAGCATCAATAATCGCAAAACAGTTTGAAATTTAAAAAAATCAATTTATGTCATCAATTAATGATGAAATTATTAAAAGGGAGAGTTGCGTGCTTAGAAGATGAAAATAAATCTTTAAAATCAAACAATACTTCAAAAACAACAGTGGAATTAATTTCTGAAATTGAAGATCGAAAAAATCGATCAAAAAATATTATTATTTATAATTTGCCCGAATCAACTAAGTCTAATACTAAAGAAAAAATTGAAGACGATGATATTGCACTAAAAAATTTATGTAAAGATAAAGTTGATATTAATCCTGTAAAATTATTCCGTATTGGAAAATTGTCTAATAAACCACGCCCCATAAAAGTTTTGTTATCCGAGGAAAAAGATGCAAAACAAGTATTAATAAAGAGCAAATTGTTGAAGGATGGTACGAATAATAACATAAAACCTAATTTACGCGTTCGCAGCTGGACTACTTAAAGTTTGTTAAATCTGAATTAAAACGTCGCATGGAAACCGGAGAAACGAATCTCACCATTAAGCATATCCGAGGTATACCTACAATTGTAAATAAGGAAAACTAGAGCATTCTCAACAGGCAGTCATTTTAACATATATTATCAAAATGTTAACGGATTAAACACCAAAACTAAGGAATTCTACCACAATGTATTAATAAATGATTATGACTTAATTGCATTAACTGAAACATGGCTGAAAGATGGTGTTTACGACAATGAATTATTCCTGTCTCACTATAGCGTTTTCAGAGTGGACAGAAAAATTCGTAAAGGTGGTGGTGCTTTAATTGCAATAAAAAATTGTTTTAAATGTCTTCTCTTATCAATACCTTTTACTGTTAAAAATATAGATATTGCTGCAATTGAAGTAAATATATGTAAAAACAATACAGCTGTCATTATGTGTGTTTACCACCTCCAACTGCACTTGATACTTATAATTTATTATTCAATATGATAGAGCAACATTTTAATTTAAATAATATAATTATTTTGGGTGATTTCAACTTACCCAACTACATTCAATATGTCTCCAATATAGAACGACCCTTCACTATTCTACCACTTTTAAATTTTATTTCTTTTAATAATTTAAAGCAACATAAATTTATAAAATACTGCAATAATAGAATTGTAGATTTAGTTTTAACGTCATATGAATATTGTATTGTTGAAAAATCAGAATGTGCTTTAGTTAATGAAGATCGACATCATCCGCCCCTGCTAATAAATATTGTGGCGCCACGAAACTATGGTTTAAATTTTTCTCCTTCAGAACGTAACCACGATTTTTACAATTTTAAAAAGGCTAATCTTCATCTCCTATATGAAGCTATATCTCAAATAGATTGGTCCGAAATAGAACAGTCATGTGATGTAGAAGAATGTTGCAACTTATTTTACAAAAAGTTATATAATATCCTGGATATTCATGTTCCAAAGCGCAAACTCAAACCTAATATGGTTTAATGCGGAAATTATTCAATTAATAAAACTAAAGAATAAACTATTTAAACGCATTAAACTAGATAATGTAATATTAGAGGAATTCAGATCTGTACGACGATTAATTAAGCAAAAAATTAAGTCAAGCTACTGCACGCACATTAAAGCTGCGGAAGAAAACATAAATAATGACCCCAACCTTTTTTGGAGCTTTATTAATAACAATAAAGGACAGTCACGAATACCAGGATGTATGAAACATCGCAATGCAGTCTTAGAAACACCTGGAGATATAGTAGAAGGATTCGCCTCATAATTCAAGAGCTCCTATTTGCCTCAAGATGATGTCAGAGATTTCAATCCGCAACACTATCCGCATGCCCTGGGTAATTTTGTAATGAGTGAAGAACAAGTGTTGTGTAGTTTGCGCCGGTTACGACCCAAATTAAATATGCGTTTTTACTAAAAGACACTGCGGTTTATTTTGTACCGCCTCTAACATATCTATGGTATTTAATTGAGCTTTATCCAGTGGTGTCTTTCCAGAACATTGGAAAATTACGCGTATTTATCATGTTTTTAAAAAAGGTTATAAGTGTTGTATAGAGAATTACCGACCGATTGCTCTAATATTTAATTTTAGTAAAGTATTTGAACGTATCCTATCAGATCATATTTATTGCAAGGTAAACAGCACTCTTAGTATCAGACAACATGGTTTCATGAAAAAGAGATCGACGCAAACCAACCTAATGAATATTACCCAATTTATTTCTAATCATATGGATCTTGGTAACCAGGTTGGTGTAATATATACCGATATGTATAAGGCTTTTGATCGCATATCTCATAGATTATTAATTAAATTACTTCTTAAATGTGATATTAGTGGTAACATCGTGTCTGTACTTTCTTCGTATTTATCCAATAGCGTTCAGTTTGTCTCATATATGGGAATAAAGTCCAATACATATATAGCTAGTAGTGGTGTTCCTCAAGGGTCCAACCTCGGCCCATTGATGTTTTTAATATTTATTAACAATGTGTGTGATGTATTGGACTGTGAATTTCTCATGTATGCAGATGATATCAAACTATATTCAGTAATACACAAGTCTGAAGAAGCCATAAAATTACAAAATAATTTATCAAAATTAAGTGAATGGAGTTCTGTTAATAACGTTAATATTAATATTTCTAAATGTAATGTCGTATCTTATGCCCGATCAAATACTCCCATTTTGTAGAACTACGTTTTAAACAATGTCCTTATCTCACGTGTAACTTCTATTAAAGATCTCGGTATCTATTTCGATAATAAATTAACATTTAACAAGCACGTTGGGAAAATTTCATTAAGTTGTTATAAAACTCTAGGTTTTATAATTAGAAACTGTCGTTTCTAATTATAAAACCTATAAATACCATATTTAAACTGTATCAGTCACGGATCTTTTCTTGAATTTCGTATTGTGCAAGGATATTTAAAATATATTAATCTATTAGAAAAAGTTCAGAAAAGGTTCTTAAAATATCTATACTCTTTTAAACATGGTATTTTTCCTGATTGTGACTTGTCTTATCATGCGTTACTTAGCGAGTTTCATATAGAAACAGTGCACAGTAAACACAAATTTATATCCATCACCGACTTATATAAGATTATACACAACATAACTGACAGTGAAAATTTCATAGAGTCAATAGAAATTAATATACCTAGATTTTCCTCACGACATAGGGGCACCTTCATCATAATTCACTACCACCTCTACATACAATGATCCGAAATTATCACGCAGTTCAATATTTAGTTGATATATTTCATTCATCTTCAAGCAAATTTATTAATGATTTGAATTCTTGTATGCTCTAAAAATCTTATCTGTGTTAAGCAATGTATATTATTTTATAATTTATTTTTAGTTTAATGTTATAGAATATTATCTTTAAGTTGTAGATTAATCAAATCTTTCTATTTTCTCTGTAATTGGGCTCCATGCCTGTTGAGAATAAATAAATAAATTAAATTAAATTAAATATGCGTAATAACACAAGTATAAACACAAAAACAAGTACAAACACGATGTGTTTAAAACAACGAGTCGTATTCTTTTTTTAAGGAATTTACAGTTTATATGATTAAGACTTTAAGTGAGTAAAGAAAGTTAATAATGGTGAAGTTATGCATACTTGCCTTAAAGATTAAAAACTATTGATCTGATCTGATCTGATCTACGCTGTGAAAACGATTGCTAAGTTACTAAATAAAGTAACATAGTGCTGTAATTTCTAAATATATGGTTTCTTGCAATAATTCAGTGAAAATAAAAACACTATTATATCTTAGTATAGTTTATTTCTTGGCATTTTCAATGCTTTAAACCATTTTTTCTACAACAGGGATGTCTTTAATTAAAAGAAGCGCTAGAATATTTACCTTTGGGAGAGTACTGCAAAATTTTATGCGCACAAGCGATGAAAGTAGAATTGTTTTTAATAGTTTAAACTTTAATAAAAAAAACTTTCACGCACATACACACCAAGCAACGACGAATTGATCACTAAACTCGCCGATTTTTATAACATAGGTACTTAAATAAAGTTGCAAAAAACCTGCTCGAACATGCGTTTCAAGTTTTTTTGATCGTTAGGTGACATTAGTGTTATCGTTTCTCTAGGAATTATATTCTTATCCACATCACATACGTTCTTCAAAAATAATTCAGTGACCTCAAAATGAATATTGCAGTTTAATCACCAGACGTAACATTTTAAATATTCTAATAAAAGGTAATAATATACGTTTAAGAAAATTATTATTTTTAATAGTATTTTATATTTCTACTTTAATAAAATACGTTTGAAAAAAGTATTAATTTTAATATAATTTTATATTTTTCCTTTTCCTCTGTATAAGAAGAAAAATTAATACTTTTTTCAAACGTATTTTATTAAAGTAGAAATATAAAATACTATTAAAATTAATAATTTTCTTAAACGTATATTATTACCTTTTATTAGAATATTTAAAATGTTAATTATTACCATATCATCTCAAGTGTCCCTCTGTTATTTTTTCATGTATTGATGATATATGTAGGTTTTGTCTGTAGGTCTCATTTCTTATCTTGTCTCCTTTGGTTTTATTTTCTATTTTTCTAAGAAACATCTTAACTATTATGTTTAGTCTTTGTTTTTTTTTTATCATTGTTCATGATTCTCTACTGTATGTTAGGGTGGGTGTTAAAAAAATGAATAACTTATAATGAATTTTATTTTTGAGTAAAATGAGGGCAAAGTAAAATATCTACCGAAATATAAAACTCGTATAAAATGTATTAACAGTCAAACTAAATTGGTTTGTTCCAATTTTATCGCCGTCATATATATCTCTTCCTATCAGGGACGTATAACCCTTTAAAGGTTTGTTTATTAAATATCTACATAATATTAAAATATAAATTTAGTGTATCAAAAAAGATGTTTGTTAAATAAATTCAAAATAATTGTGTTTATAATTAAGTAAAATTCAATGTATGTTTTAAATCTTGGAGTGTCTTATAGTGGCCACCCACCCACCCTACATATATATTTAAAATTTAATCACTGATATACTTTTGGTTTCCAGTAATCTCAACAGTAATACTACTGTAGATATCGTGAAGTAAAAAAACTAAGAGTGATTGAAGTTTAAAAAAAATGAATATAGGGTGGGTGGTCCACTTCATACTCTGTTCTAGAAATGCAAGAGTCTAAAGTTTCTAAACATTTTACAGATTCTAAAAACAATAAATATGTTAAACGTTAAACGTTTTTCTGTTATTCATTAAAAATGTACTACGAAGTGAACGCCTCCAAAATTCAAGAGACAATAAATATTTTTAAGATAAGATTCTAAAGTTTGTAAAGATTCCAATTTCTTAATATGTATTAACAAACTATTCTTCTAAAATTAATTACACAAAATAAACAAAATACTTAGAAAATATTTTATTTGTCTGGTTCATGCATTTAAATTAAATCAAATCTTGATAAAATTAAGGAATTGGGAGGTGTGATAGTAAACACCCACCCACCCTACATATACATTAAAACAGAAGCTAAAATACAATGTTTGAATTCTTTAACATCAACATTAGATCTAATATAATTTTTGGGGAAATCAAACGTGAAATACTGATTGTAATTATTTGTATATGTAGGGTGTGGGCCACTATCTTACCCTCCAATCGCATTGCCATCAACGCTATCAACTATTCCATAAAATTACAAATCAATATAAAACATCCTGAAGATTTTAAACTTTAATTTATAGTTTATACGAAAATTATGTTTAAATTATTGATTAATTATTAATTCACTATATAAACGCATAGAATATTGAAATAGGTCGGAAATATGGTACAATGAAATAATTTTTGTGTAAGGAATTGAAAATTGTAAGGAATTGAAAATTTAATTAGAAAACACACTCTTATTGATAGTTTTCATTGAAACTAAAGCTAAAATACCACGTTTTAGCTCCTAAACATCAACACTAGAATTATTATTGTTTTTAGGGGAAAACTAAACGTGAAATAGTAATTGTAATTAAATGTATATCGTTAATAAACATTTTTTTTAAAAGTTATTACAAAAAATAAATAAAATACTTAGTATTTAATTTGACTGTTTAAAACATTTAAAATTAAATCAAATCTTGGTTTATTTTTAAGAATTGGAGGGTGGGATAGGTGCCACCTATCTACCCTACATATACATTGAAAGTTAAACTAAAAACTATATTTAATTTATTTTTACATAAACACTAGAATAATTATTGTTTTTTTCAGGGAAACCAAACGTGAAATAGTGATAGTAATTATATGTACATATATATTATGAGGTCCACTATCCTACTTTCCAATTATTAAACATTAACAATTACTTCTTCTAAAATTAATTACATAAGATAAATAAAGTAATCAAAAAGTAATTGATTTCTATGGTTGATGCATTTTGAATTAAATCATGTTAATGTTGAGGTATTGAAGAGTGGAATAGTGGCCACCCACCCATCCTACATATACATTAAAACTCAAGCTAAAACACAAATTCTAAAAAAAAACAAATTATTAAATTTAACAAAAAATAACAATTTAAGGATACTAATTATTTTACAATTTCTGAAAATTTAAAAAATTCTAAGCATTGTGTAGAAGTTGAAGTTTCTAACTTAATCTAATTTAACGAATCGAAAGGTTTAAAAGATTGTAAAGATTCTATAAATACTAAAAACTCTTGAGATTCTATAAATTCTTGAAATTGTATAGTGTCTGAATATTCCAAGGATTGCACAAATATTATTAATATTATTATTTGAATAATTCTAAAGACTCTTTAAATTTAAAATATAGTAATTCTAAAGTTTCTGTAAAATCTAGAGTCTCAACATTCTAAAGAATATTCATAATCTGCATATCATATCTAATATATTATTCTTAAGTTACTAAATATTCTAAAGAATATAAAGTTTTCAGAGATTCTAGTGACCGTCAGGATTCTAAATGGTCTAAATAATAAAATAAATTTTAAAAAGTTCTAAAGATTCAATACAGTTAAAAAAGGTTTGAGGATTGTAAAGATTTGAATTACTCTAAAAAATCTATGAGAATATGAATGAGTCTTAAGATTCTAACAAAATTTCTACAAATATTAAACGCAGTAGATAATTTAAAAAAAAACAGATTCCAAAGAAAAAAAGAACAAAAAAATTAATATAATAATAGTAAACTATTGATGATTTTCAACTTTATATTTTACTCACTACAATTGTTTCTTCTTCTTCAGGTGAAGTATAGGTATTATATTTCGTCACTAGAAGAACTATTGATGATTTTCAACTTTTTATTTTATTCACTATAATTGTTTCGCTACACTGTAGCTTCTTCAGGTGAAGAAATATAATACTTATACTATTATATTTCTTCACCTGAAGAAGCTACAGTGTAGCGAAACAATTGTAGTGAGTAAAATAAAAAGTTGAAAATCATCAATAGTTTACTATTATTATTATATTAAGTGATAATGGATTTTCAAAATATAAGTGCCTCAACAATCAACGAGAACAAGAAATTATGGTTGCCAAAGATTATACAAATAAATGATTTTCCAAGCTCTAAAAACACTTGTTTAAAATCAAATATTTATTTCCTATATAAATTAGAGTCTAAAGATTTTAAAGTTTCTTATGGTTTTAGCAATAAAAATCCTAATATTCTAATTAACTAAATATTTTTAAAATTCTTCTAAAATTTCTGAAGATTCCAAAGATTTAAAAAACCTAATATTCAATATTTTAACTCAACGAATCGTGAGTGTTATAAAGATTAATAATAATAATTATATCAATAATAATAATAATATTTATTGGTGTCTTAACAATATTGTTTTACACAGGTCGATATACATAAAAAAAGTTAATCAGTACCTAAACCTAAAATATAAATATACATAGTAATATGCCAAAAAGAGAAAAACAAATATAATTATAAATGCAAATTGCTTTGACGCTAGGAATTTTATACATAGGCCAAGGAGAAAAATAAATTTAAGAACCTTGACCATGCAAAGTGCTGGATTTGTAGACATTAAACTAAAAGAAACACACAATGTTAAGAACTATTTGCTAGGTCAATAGATAAAATTAAAACAGATTAAAATAAATACTATATATAGCAAAAGAACACGAGGACTAACAATTTAAAAATAACAGATTAAAAATATATAAAATTGTACAGATCAAAACACTGATTATTAAAATGATAAAAGATAGAATGCACATTAAATTAAAAAAACACTGAGTAATAAAATAGAACTTTAAAATAAACGATAAACTAGTTATAAAGCTAAAATATGTACGTATTAAAATCGAATTCTAAAAACTCCTCCCAGCTGTAAAATGCATGCTTATACAAGAATTTTTTTCTAATTGTATACATTTTTTAAGTGGTTGATTTTGACGCTATCCGGTAATACATTAAAAAACTTAATGGCATGATATCTGACTCCCGTCTGAGCTTTGGCCAATCTAATCTTATTCGGGTATGTATTTATGCCTTGCCTTGTGTTATAATTGTGTTTGGCAGAATGACACTGAAATTGTTCGATGTGTTTTTTAATGTATGCAACGCTTTCAAATATATATAAGCAGGGGAATGTAAGTATTTCCATCTCTACGAACGCTTCTCGACAATCATCTAAATATCCAAGGCCAGCCATGATACGAATAACTTTTCGCTGCAGTCCAAATATACGGTGTCGAATCGCTGAATGGCCCCATGCTAGCAACGCATACAACATATGACTCTGGCATAAGGAGAAATATGCCACACGTAACACTTCCTTGGAAACTACTTTAGTAAGGTTACGAATCAAAAAGGTATTAGAACATAGCTTACCGGCAAGCGCATCACCGTGTGCTGCCCAAGTCATTTGACAATCTAACTGCACACCTAAGAATTTCACAGATTATTTATGATTAATTCCCTTTGCCAAGGTGAAATTGAGGGATTTGGTTTTGGTATCGTTTAGCTTAACTCGGTTACTAATGAACCAGTTCGAAGCCATTTTAATTGTTTCTGCGTGCTGTATGTTAAGCTGTCCTAGTTGTTTGGCCTGGTTAGTTAAGGTCGTATCGTCAGCATACAGAACTATGCTTGAATTCTTTGTCACTGTGTCCGGTAAATCATTTATATTAATTAAGAATAAAGGAGGCCCAAGAATTGAGTCCTGTGGCACACCATGTATTAGTGGCAGCTCGTCGGACACAGTTTCATCACTCAAGACACATTGAGTTCTACCAGAAAGATACGACATCAGCAAACGACAACTATTGGGATGCAAGTTGTAGAAATACATCTTCCTTAACAAGATTTCGTGTGAGACACAATCGAATGCTCTATAGGTCGAGAAAACTAGCTCTGGATATTGATCCTTCTTCGTAACCATCAATGATAGTTTCCGTGAAGGCTATAATAGCGTCTGTGGTGGAACGTCCTTTACTAAAACCATACTGAGCATTTCGCAGAAGTTTATTGTCTTCGAAAAATTGCACAAGTTGAATTTGCAGCATTTTTTCAAGAATTTTGCCAAATATCGGCAGCAATGCTATAGGTCGGTGACAACCCGGATCTTCCTTATCTCCATTCTTGAAAATGGGAACAACCAGAGCTCGTTTCCAAGCATCTGGAAATACATTATTTCGGATGCAGATATTAAAAATTTTGGTTAAGGGTTCCACAATTACACTTAATACTGATTTTACCACATCAGTTCGAAGTCCATAAACATCCCTGCTTAGACTGGGATTCAAGTTATTTATGACGCCGCTTACAGCGCTCGTAGAGATTTCAACAAATTTAAAATATTGCTTGCAACTGGGAGGGTTTATACACATTAAAATTATAGGATCAACGTCAGGTTCTGGTAATGAATTCACTATGTTAGTGGCACTGTTTGCGAAATGTATGTTAAATTCGTTTGCTGTTACTATTTTTCTTTCCATTCTAAAAATTCGAAAATTTCTTAAAAAATAAAAAAAGAAATAAATGAGTCTTAAGAAATATTTTATCCATACTCAAAACTCAAAAGAATGTAAGTTTCTGAAAACACTAAAAGTTCAAAAGTATCTAATAATTTTAAAAATTCTCCAATTTGTATAATTGCTTATTATTATTTTAGCAATTCTGAAGATTTTAGAATTTTTTAATGTAAGAATTTCAGAAATTCTTATTTTTTAGGATGCTTTAAAATCTTTGATACTGTAGACTGACAACTAGAATTACGATTTGGACGCACATCGTTGGATAAATGACATAATTCTAGTTATGTACGCTTCTTATCGCCATATCCAAGTAGCAATAGCATTTCCATTTCCCAAATAATTATTCTTCAACCGAATTGAACATATAGTTACAGAGACTCGTGCAAAAGCATTCATAATATGTAGAAATATGATTACCAGGTTCACAAACTTATTGATTATTAAATGAAAAAAAAAAATTAAAACTCGACAATTTATGGTAATAAAAATTAAAACTACGATCAGTTCTTGTTGTTATGCTGAAAGCTTACATTGGAAATAGTATAAAACTTATCTAAAAACCAGAATCTATAGAAGATAACATATTTCTTAACAAGCAAGAATATGTCTTTGGGTTAATTGAGTTAGTCTCATATTATGGTGGGGCATGATAATTAGGAAACATAGTTGCTCGCAAATTTGATATTTATAAGGAGTAAGAAACCTTTATTAGCTCAAATAACATAGTTGTGAATAACAGATATCTTAAGGATTTAGTTAATTACAAGAATAAAACAAAAATCATTCAAAATAGTTAATTCAAAATTTAGCACTAGTTTTACATTTCTAAATTGGAATGTATATTTTAGCACTTTTTCATCCTAACACATACGTCTTTACTGACGGTTCAACAATTGCGTTTAAGTGACAAGACAAAAAAAAATCGCCTCAATTACTTGAATACGTCAATAATCCAGTCGATTTCATATCGGCCCACCCGTACGACAACAGTAACTAATTTAAGCTTTCTGTTTGCTTTTCATTGAAAAAAAAATCCGCCCAGTCATCGCCTTTGATTTCTCTCGCCTGATCCTGACTGACGATGACATAATTCGATTGTGAATGCACAATGTCACTATTTATTTACTCGCGCGCCTTTCCTCCTGTCAAAATCGTTTCCACCGTTAATTGTGGCTCGATTCGATTGGTGTTAATTAATTGAAGGTCCACGGACCTGCGGTTGGATTGCGTAATGTTTGGAAGTCTTTCGAAATTTTAATGTCAGTGTAATTTCCATCGTATTAATGAATGACTTATTCTCGATATTATTTTCTTAAGGAAAATATTACGTGAAGCTTGAGTTAATGTTATGTAATTTTATTTTATATCATTATGTTTTTGGGTTATATTTTTATTATATTATAAAGATAAAAGTAGTATATGTGACCAATAGATAATAAATACAATAATAATTTTTAGAATTAAGACTTCTAGTACACAATAATTATAATAAATAAGTTTTTTTTGATATGTTTTTTTTAAAGTACATACGAGTAATTAAATCTAAATTATATGTTTACAAACAAAAAATAATTCTTCGTTGACCGACGTTGCTTCGCTGATTTATGTGTTCTATTCAAAATCGTCAATGGGTTGATGGATTGCAGTGAGTTGCTTGCTGGATTAAATTTAAGCGAAGAGGGTTTAACAAAAAGGGAACTTCTGAAAGATAATAAAAGAACTGCAAAAAAAAACTATCGAACAGAAAAATTCGACAAAATTCACAACTGAAATAAAGAATATAAAACAACTTCAGAACAATTGGTAGTTAAAATACAAATAAATTAATATACAATGATAAAGGATGAAGCGGATAAAAAGAAAAAGAAAGTAACAAAAGTTATAATATGAGTTATATTACACACTTAATGGTAATTTATCCCTATATCGAATGGCGTTGAATTATCGACCTGGGTAGGAGTCGTTTGTAACTTCTGTGGACTAAAGAGTATAGAGTAACATGATGGTAAAATCACTTAGTGTGGTTCTAGCAAAATTTCTACTTAAGACTGACTTTCATGATTAAGAGCCACCCTCGCAATTATCTGTACCCATACAGGATAAGTCATCTTAGAAAATACATATTCTTTAATTGCATTTATCCTATCTAAGAATCTCACCTTTCAAATGAAGTCTATAGAGAGCTCGACTTATTAAAGCTCTAAAGCTAATGTAAAGTCCAAAGTATGAGACGAGTAAATTTGACAAAGAAAACATTTGCAATATCAAAATATTTAAAGCAGCTCTTAGGAAAATGTGATTTAATCAATAAAATACGAGATAGTTTGATGGGAACTACTAAATGCGTGTTGCGTTGGTTTAGATATCAGAAGCTGTGGACACATATGTAAGATATTAGAACAGACAAATTTGCCAACAAGGTAAAATAATTCAGAAGGAAACAGAAATGTTCATGAGGGCTAATTCTTGTTATTCGAATAATCAATGCAAGAGCTACAAACCAAGAAATAATAAGTTTTAGCAAAACACTGATATTCTGCTCTACATAGTGTCAATACCAGAATCAGAGCATCACACAGTTCATATAAAAAACTTCTTCAACAACAGTTTAAGTTCCTCTGTAAAGTTCACCCGGTAGAGGAAACTATGGCACCACAGCCCCTTCCAGCGCCGCGCAATTAATGCTCCAAATTTGACCATACATACAAAAGCTGACTTCAAGGACAAAATCCGCTGCGTAAAATGCGCTGGTGAATATTTCATTTATACCTGCCCAACGCAAATCCAATTAAATGGACATTCTGTGGAAAAGAGGATCACGATGCTTGGTCCACCAAATGCCCAAATAGTTCACGCCAACCTATTGAGGGAATACCCAATATAAAAATCTACTGTTCTAACAAAAAAGTAAGTGAAATTGACGACTTGGATGTTAAGAAATCACGCAGATATCAAACTATCACCTTCCACGACCATATTTTAAACACCCACACGACAGAAATTATTAACCCTTCTAACACCGACCAACAAGCTTTATTAAAAAAACTACGTAAAAATTTCATAAACTTATACAATTTCGATACGCATGCCTCTTTTTCCGGAAAAGAAAATGTTCGTAGTTATATGATCTTTCCGCCCCCATATTATTGCTACCATCCCTATAGAAGGCGCACAAACAAATACAAAACTCCATTTTCCTTTCAAAATTAGCCATATATTCAACTTTCAGCCATAGTGCATAACGAAAACATCAGAGCGGGATCAATAGCTGCATCTCATCTATCTGTTAAACTAGGCAAATCAAATCCTCCCAAAATTAATCACCCACTAAAAGAATGTTTACATTTCACCATTATCTTTCCCACATTCCAAATTAATTGGTTTCTGGAATACATTCATCCTCATTGAAGATTCCATTTTTTATAAAAGCCTCACTCTTCGATAATGCTATTATCATCGGCGACTTCAACATTAACAATCCAAAACCACACACCTTTCATCTTGCCTATCCAACTTTAACTTCGCACGAATATCTGCTCCATCCACTATTATCATGAATAACTCACAAGCAACCACTCCTGATCTTCTACTCTGTAGCCAGAACATATAAAACCTCATAAACTCTGTGAACCTTGTCTTCGATCTATGCTCCGATCGCCTAGCCATCACCTTTCAAATAAAAATCTACAATTTAAAAAAATGTGACACAAAGACAGTTGCTACAGACTTGACACAATTCATCGTTTCCAATCCTAACACCTTTACCAACTCAACAACATCCTACATAAATCGATCAAACAAAACACACCTCAAATTAAGAAACAATTTTATAAATCCTCTTTCAAATTTTATCCTTCGCCTTATCAAATATAAAAGACAAATCTACAGACACATTCAACTAAAGGACACTCCTGAACTTCGACAAAAATTCAACAAACTGAACAAATAATTAAGAAACTAATTATGGAATATAAGACTAACATTTGGATCAATAGTTGTAGGAAAATTAATGATTCAAGAGGTAAAACGTTTTGGAAATTAGAAAACTCAGTAGATACAAAAAGACGGACACATTATATAAACTATACGACTCTATTACCGACGAGTCTATTCTTACACCAGAGAAGTATTTTAACACATTAAAGAAGGGCAAAATTACAGAAACTTGACACGACCTAATACTTAGACATATATTAAAATCCTTACCAGCCCATATACACGTCCATATCCTTAATATTCTCAATTTCATTTACCAACACCAATATTTTCCTTCCGAATGGAAACTCGGAATAATCATCTGTATCCCAAAAAAATTTCAACCCATATTATTTTCATTATCAAGCAATTCCTTTCAAACAGATCCCTTAAAGTCAAAATCAACAACTCCTACTCCCCTTATTTTACTCCTGTAAAAGGTCTACCACAAGGATATCCTCTATCTCTACTACTCTACAACATGTTTTGCTTTGACATCTACAACCCTGATCCCCTTTACTTTAATCCCTCTAAATATCTCCTTCAATTTGCAGGTGACACAGCACTAATTTTTCATGCACCTACAGTTCTTCAATCTTTTTGCTACTCAAAATGTATTGCACTTGTAAACTAAATATTGGAAAGGATTTAAAGGATTTTTTACACTATCCAGTTTCTGTCTCAACAAAACTTAGCATTTCGCGGTAGAGATAATAAACTATTTGAAAAAAACAGAAACTTTCTAAAATGCATAGAAATTATAGCTATATTTGATCCCATAATGGCTTAGTATACTAAAAGAGAGCTAATGCACAACTTTAAGATGACAAAATGAAATAATCAGTTTGATAGGTAAACATCTTACCCTGTCAAAATATTTTTCGATTATACTAGATTACACCGTCGATAGTAGTCACCAAGAGCAAATATCAATTTGCATTTGATTAGTAAATCTAAATTAAAATCAAACGAACTTTTGTCCAAGAATTTGTTTTAACTTTCTGTCCAATAACTGGTACAACAGAGAAAGGGTTAATAATACTAGAACAAAACGGTTTAAGTATTAATGATTTGCGCGGATAAGGTTACAACAATGGGGCAAATATGCGAGGAAATAAATAGTTTGCAAAAAAGATTCTTGATATAAATTCAAGTGCATTTTTTGTTTTTTGTTGTAATCATAATTTAAATTTAGTTGTAAACGAAGCTGCAAAATCCAATATTTTGTGTGTAAATTTTTTTCAACAGTTTTTTCTCTGCCTCAATCAATCGATGGTCAGTTCTAAAAAACACATATCGAATTTAACCGTGAAACCTCTAACAGAGTGGCCTAGCAGGATTGATGCTATAACACCTTTAAGGTATCAACTGGGAGAAATATATGATGTTCTGTTTGAAATAGTTAGCGGGTGCAATAATTTATTCGATAATAATGCAAAAAGCTTAGCCACTGCTTTAGGGAGAAAATAAAACAATTTGGGTTTATTTGCACATTGCTTATGTGGTACAATGTTTTAAGTAAAATAAACATTACAAGCAAAAATTTCAATATTTCAGAAGCTTGCACAAGTTTGAAAATACTAAATGATTAAAAAAAATATAGATCGGATAGAGGATTTTTTGATTTAGTAGTCAATGCTAAGGATAGATAGATAGATAGTTATTATATGGGTGGCACCAGCGCCTATTTCACCGCAACCTTTTCAGGTCTATTGTGGATCCTTGTTTATCTCAGATGACCAACTCTAGCTTTGCCTCTTTGATTAGTCCTATTAGCCCTACCAAAGGGGCTTGGATATAAGTCTCCGCGCTTGGATTTGTAGTGCCTAGCTTTTGATATCTAATCCTTGCTAGACCCTCGCAGTGGCATAGGATGTGGAACGAGTCCTCTTCTTCCTCTAGGCAGAATCTGCATGGTGCTTCTTCCACCAGGCCTATTTTGCTCATATGATTGTTGAGCTTGCAGTGTCCTGTTATCAGGCCTACTATTGTTTTGACCATTTTCCTGTCTTGGTTCAGGAGTTTGGTCGTGAATTTGGGCGATTGTTTCTTAAGGAACTGTTTCGCCTGTCTCTATCCTGGTGAGTTCGTCCACCAGGTATGGGCCTGTGTCTCCACCCATTTTTTATGGATCGTTTGACTGCGGTTTTGGAGATTCCGCAAGATGGTTCCGGGCCAATTACTGCTTTTGACGAGCCTTGCTTGGCCAGTTCGTCTGCTATGTCATTCCCCGGATGTCCTCCGTGTCCTGGGACCCATGTGATTGTTACTTTTTTCTGACAGCCAAGTTGGTTAAGAGCGCGTATACAGTCCCACACTAACTTAGATTCGACCTGTGTGGAGCTTAGTTGTCTTAGTCGCGCCTGGCTGTCGGAGAATATAGCAATTGACCTACTTTTGGTGTCTTGTCTTGCTATTTCTCTTGTGCAGTGGTGAAGAGCTATCGCCTCTGCTTGGAACACCGTGGTGTCCTTGGTGAGACTGACAGAAATCTTTGTCTCGGGTTTTGTGCCGTATATACCTGCTCCTACCCCTTTGTCGGTCTTTGAGCCGTCCGTAAACCAGCATGATTCTGCTTTGGTAGGTTGGCCTTCGACCCAGTCTTCTCTTTGTGGGATTAGTACCTTGTATTTCTTTTCGAAATTGTATTTTTTCACCATGGCATCGCTAGGCATTGCTGTAATCGCGTTAGCCTATTGTGTGTTTTTCCGTGTGATCCGATTATGGGCGCCTGTCCTTGCATCAGTCTGTATAATACGGACCTGGCTTCTCCTTGAATGAAGATGTGTAATGGTGGTATGTTCAAGATGGCTTCTAGGGCTGTTGCTGAGGTGGTGCTTAGGGCTCCTGTTGTACTGAGGCATGCTAGTCTCTGTGTACTGCTCAGGAGTCCTATCGCCCCCCTTTGCTTTGTCCTAGTCCACCATACCACTGCTCCATAGGCTATCATGGGTCTTATCACCCTGGTGTAGAGCCATAGAGTCATTTTAGGGTTTAGTCCCCAATTTTTCCCGCACATTCTGCGACACCTGCCCAATGATATTGTTGCTTTTTTGGTGGCTTTTGTGATGTGTGGTCTCCACGTCATTTTGGCGTCAAAGGTTACTCCCAGGTACTTTGCTTCCCCTACGAAGGGGATTTCCGTACCCCCGAGCTTCAGTGGCTTTAGGGCTTGCAATGCTCGTCTTTTTGTGAATACGACAATTTGTGTTTTTTGTGGATTGATTGTCAATCGCTCCTGTTTGCACCAATTGTCTACTATGTTTAGGGCTCTTTGTGCTCGCTCCGAGACAACTCTCGCGAACCGGCCCCTGATGACAATGGCTAAGTAATCCGCGTACCCTAGGCAGTTGATGTCCTCTTTGGACAGTTTTCCTAGAAGGTCATCTACTAGTGTAACCCATAACAGTGGAGATAGCACTCCTCCTTGTGGGCAGCCTCCCCCTGGCTTAGCCTTAATGGTATGGCCCCCCAAAGTGGATATGATTGTCCTTTTCTCTAGGCTGGCCTTGATCCATTGGCAAAGGCTTGACGGGACTCCTTTCCTTGCTTGTGCCTCCACGAGAGAGGTTGTTGTGACGTTGTTAAACGCCCCTTCCATATCCAGAAATGTGGCCATGGCTATATCTTTGTCTTCCATAGACTTTGTGATGAGCCTGTTTAGGTCGTCCAGCGCCGAGTCCGTTGACTTATCCGGCTGATATGCATATTGCCTGTTGTTGAGGGGATCTTTTAACAGTATCTCGTCCCTTATGTACCTATCAATCAGTCGTTCCATTGTTTTTAGTAAGAATGAAGATAGGCTGATAGGTCTGTATTACTTTGGCGTTAGGTCAGCTATTCTGCCTACCTTCGGCAGGTAGATTACCCTTACGCTTTGCCATGATTTTGGTATATATTCCCATGCCAGGCAGGCTTTGAAGATTTTTGACAGGTGCGGCACCAATTCGTCTATGCCCATTTGTAACAGAATGGGATAAATCCCATCCGGTCCCGCGGACTTGTAAGGTTGGAACCTGTTGATGGCCCATTTAATTTTAGTGGGTCTTGTGACCTCCGTGGCTAATCTCCAGACCTTTCGGTCTGGCCTTTTAGGTCTTTGGCTGGGATTGTCTGGCTTGTTATGTTCTGCCAGAATTGTTGAGGCTGGAGGAAGTCGCTTCTCTATTAGATGTTGAAGCAAAGTTCGAAAATAGTGATTCTTTAAGAACAAGAAAAATTAAAAAAGCAAACAATTGCGAGCGAAGAACTAAAATTTAATGTTCAAACTGCTTTAATAGTGTATTAGATGTGACCATACAATCTGTACAAGAAAGGTTTCAATCAACTTATTCAAATAATTTTAAGTTTTTGTTTGCTTTTAAATGGTCTTGAATTATTGCAAGGATTACAGTTTTTACAAAGATTTCAGAGATTACGGCTTCTCCAAACGAGAGATATTTAATTATATTAGTAATGTTTTTACTTTTACTATTTATATCATGCATTTCCAAACAACACTGTAGCACTAGGTATTTTGTTAACTATGCATGTTTCTGTAGCTACTGCGGAACGATCTTTCTCAAAACTGAAACTTATTAAAACCTTCTAAGATTATTAATGTCTCAAGAACGTCTTCAAAATTTGGCTCACCTTTCTATTGAATCAGGGTTGGGTATCATAAGTCTGACTTGCCGGAGGGCGCCAGAAAGGCTTGACACGGCCCTGACGAGGACTACTTATCTTAACTGTTAGTCGGTTCAATCCTACATAATACATCAATATAAAGGATGTATCAGTATAGTGGTTTCAAGAGATAGAGTACCTGAAGATGATAGAAAATTACATAGCAATGTTTAGTCTGAAACGATTTCTTGGCATGGTAGTGATGACCAAAATAGAATAAAGAAAGATTAACATGTTTATTATTTTTAATAAATAGAGAGCGGAAATAGGTTTAAAAATGTGAGAAAAGCACTTAAAAACCATTGTCAGAATTCAAAATCAAATGTATTTTACTTATTATTTACCAAATTTCGATTTTATTTCGATTTCTTGGCCAATGCATTCAGCTATTTTCTAAATTAAATCTTAAAAATTGTTTATTAAATTTGTAGATACATACAACGATATTATCTGATTTTGTAAAGATTTTATTGTGTAGCTCACAAAATTTAAACGGGATTTTATGTAAGCTAAATTGTTTTGAAGCTCTTGTTCGCAGCATCTAGCCAAGTTTCCCATTTTGTTAGCACTGGGGATTTCAGATAATCTCTCCTTGAATAATTGCACTCAGAGAGGAGCTTTTATAAAAACGTTTTTTCCATTTTTAATTAAATTTTTAAACCCATGTGCTAAACTTGTTCAATGTATTATATGCATCAAACAGCATTAGTAAAATTAGGCAGTACCGGCAAGAATGAGCTACTCAATCCATTATTTATGAATTTTGTTATAGTGTTCTTATCCGTTTTCTTCAATTCTTTCGTATATATCAAAATACTGTTGGTCGCGATGTCTTCATGCAAAACTCCTATTATTAAATAAGCAGCATATCTTCCACAAGCGTAAGTGGTTTTATCCACACCAAACCATATACAAAGCGTACTTAAAGTAAGGAATCAATTCGATCAAAATTAATTGCATTTCCTTTCAGAAAAATGTTCGGACACGTGTCTTATTTTTTTTTAAATACCCCTAAGTCGAAATTTTCAAATGCGAACCCCTATTTTTTTATTGCATTTATGGTTTCTTCGTAAAATTCTGATAATTTTTCATGTTGCATACCCCATATCGATATTCAGTTTTTTTCGAAGAAATAAAAGAAATTATCTTTATTTACTCGTATATACAGCGCGGAAAAGCCAAATGGAATAAATTAATTATATCGATTACTATACATATATACTATTCACGTTCTTTTTGCATAATGGGTGGCCATGATTTATTTTTTTAACGTTGGACACACTATTCGGCAATTTTCCGTTACTCAAGCGCCTGACATGTGAACCTATCAAAATAGATACAGTGTTGCTAAATCTCCCGCAACCATCATACGTTCATTTAAAACGAGATAGCATTGTTTGATAAAGTCCGTTATTTGTCAATAAATTACTGATAAATTTCTTTAAAATGCCAAGAATTATTAGCGCTGAAATTAAAATAGCAATAAAAAAAGTGTTATGTTCAATACAGAAAAGATCTGCCAAATTTCAGCCGTGATGATATTTGTATTAGACTGCAGAACATATTTTCAGTAAGTAAAAATTAAGTTCTTTTCATTCATCAATTGATTCCTAGGTGAGTACAAGAACAATAGCAAAGATAGTGCAGAAAAAAATTGAATATTTAAGCACCTCATCCTCCGGCAAAAGAGTCAAAACCGACATTTTTACCAATCACATGTTTAGGAAAGACTTGCAACAACTTATTTGGCAATATAACTCAAAAATTGAATAATTTACGTTAGATGATCTTTTGGCTAATTCGCGAGAAAGTTTAGAATTTAAAGGTGGGAGAACAACTTTATACAAAATTCTGAAATCGATGGGATACAAGTATAAAATGGTAAACGGTCGCAAAATTTTATGTGAACAAAAACACGTCATTGTAGCTAAAATTACATTTTTCAGAAAGTACAAAACTACAGTTTTTACTTTCCCTATATACGAAGTATATATAGGGGAAGTATTGTGATCGTGATTTTTTTTTGAAAATTTTTTTTTGCGGAAATATCCGTTTTGAGGCCCCCTGAATCCATTACACTAATTTCTGGAAAAAATTTTTTTGTGTCTGTGTGTGTGTCTGTCTGTCCGTCTGTCTGTCTGTCTGTCTGTCTGTCTGTCTGTCTGTCTGTCGGTGGGCGCTGTATCTCAAAAACGAATAATCTGATTGAGATGAAACTTTAAACTTAAGGTTTTATCATTAAAAACTGGAACTGAAAAGCTTTTGGTAAACATTCATAGACCGGAAGTGAATGTTTACTCGAGGCGTTTTTTTGTTTTTTTGTGATATTTTTCTAAATATGAGAAATTTAAAAAAATTATTTAAACAAAAGTTAAAGGGAATGAAAAACTGAACAAGTTTTATTAAAACATATTTTTTATAAAATTCTTAACTTTTGCGAAAAATAATAAAAATTGAAAATTTTGACATTTTTTGCCAATTGCTAATAAACTATTAGAATTACATGAAACTTGTATTACAAATAATTGTAGAGAAATCAAAAGTGAATAAATCATTAAGATTAGCTTTTTTGCGTAAACCTCATAGTTTTCAAGTAAAATATAGGGAAAGTACTATGATGGCCACATCACCATTTTTTACTTTGAAAATGATCAGGAATGATCGAAACACGTGTCAGGCACTGAAAATAAAAATATTATGGAACTTAACAAGTGTTTTACCCCATTGAATTTACATATCTCGTTCCATCAAGAGTGTAGCTCTACCAGTATCAATTACATTTCTAAACCGATGGATATGGGAACGAGGATCAATTGCTTCAAAAAATTAAAACAATAGCATTTTTTAATAGAGAATAAAGAGACCTTTAAAACGATATATCACAAGCCTAAACCTCCCATTTAAAAAAACGGGTATTGTAAATAAAGATAATTTCTTATATTTTTTCGAAAAAAGCTGAATATCGACATGGGGTATGCTACATGAAAAATACTCTGAATTTTACGAAGAATCCAAAAATGCAATAAAAATAGGAGTTCACATTTGAAAATTTCAACTAATGGGCCGTATCTCAATTTTGGGAAACCAAAATTTTCTGAAAGAATAAACCTTGAATTTTAATCGAATTGATTCCTTACTTTATGTACACTCTGTATAATTGTTCTTAATAATATCTATAATTTTTTGCATGGATTCATTTTACGCAAGATCTACATAATTTTTTCTTATGATACTTTCAGCAGGAATACGAATTTTACAATATTTTTCCAAGAAAGATTTAAATGCATTATTTTCTTAAAGGGATATTCAAATTTAAAAGTGATTTACATAAATCAAATTTAACCTTAAATTGTCCATTATTTTTTGAAGATGATGCTAAAGATTGTGAAATTGACGCCGTTTTCAGAGTGATCAAGATGTGGAATCGTTTGCGAGCAATTGGCTGAAGACACAACCAACTAAGAAATAAACTTCCACTTCGTTGGAAAAAACGTGTACATAAAAGCTGATTTTTTTTATTAATTTATTGTTTGAATTTAATTATAGTCGCATATTAAAAGTTTTATCCCTAAAACTATTTGCCAAATTTGAGTGTCATCAATTTTTTTCCATAGTAAGTAATTGTCATTTTTGAAATTATACTTGAAGTAATCGTCAAATCTAAAGCCTTAACAAACTGTTTCATTTAAGCCAATTTAGAGTGGAGGGATGGCAGAATGATTTTCATTATCTGTCATTCTCTTTTCTATATTATCTATGATAGGCCAGGCAGTCTGTTGCTGGTGTTTGTTTTAATTAGAAGTTTTGATGAGGGTTTTAGTGTATTCTCTTTAAAGACCAAGAAGAAAAATTACCAGTTTTAATCAACCCAAACAGACCAATAAGGCTAGTATGTCCAATTTTATTTAAAAATAACCTAATTAAGCTTCTTATGACAAACGGTTGGAATAGAAGCAAATATTTTTTAATTGTTCAATAATTGAAATTTTAAACTTATTTTATTACTACCTAGAATTAGCCGTCTGAAATAAATTCCAATGTTCATATATATGAAGTTAAGAAATATTGTTGCAAGGTTCATCCTTGGATAAATAGCAATATTACTGAAATGTGTGTGCCAGCTTCTTATATTAATTATTCCAAAGTATGAATTAAATTGTTAAGTTCATTTTGGGACAATTTTTAAGGAATAGGAAGTAACTTCCATTTGTTTTGCCTTTTGCAGGGGATACAATAAACATTAAACTTCATCTAAAGAAGTAAAGCTTTTGCTTTATAATGTGGATTACTTCGAAGGTTTCCTTAATAGGAGCAATAGCACAATGATGCTGTAATTTACTCCACAGCATCATAGTGATTTTCAAATGAAAATAAATGATATTTTGCTTGTTTTCAATACTTGATAACGGAAGTGATACAAAAAATTCATAAATTTAGTTTTGAGATTTTTGAGTGAAAGCTTCCATTACCTATTTGGTTATAGATAGGTTTTATAAAAATATTGGTAATTCTATACCTTGTCTGTTACAAAAATTGTTGTTATATACTGACACAAATGTAATAAACAGTTGTGGTTATAACACATTGTATTGCGGAAAACTTAATTTCTACGTATAACATATCGTTTAAATTTTTTACTATTATTTTATTATATTTCAAATAGATACTGATATGTTATTTTAAGTTAAAAAGAGCAAAATGACGAAAAAGATAAAATATAGATCGTTTTCTATACTCAAAGAGTTTAAACTGAACAAATGTACCTAAAGCAAAATTCTTAATTCATTATTCCTAATTTCATTTAAACATACTGTCTTTGTACCCCAGTATCTTGATTTTCAAAAAAGTTTTTAATAACTTTGGTTTATTTACACTATTATATAAAAATAAAAGATTTAATAAAGGATTAGAAAATATATTTAAATTACATTAAGAATATAATTTTTTAATTGTAAAAGTTTTATTAATTTAATATAAAACTACTATACACATTATCTGTGCACTCTTTGTAAACCGAATAAACTGTACTTGTGTTTCGATGCAGGTGAGGGATGGATTAATTGTAGTGTGTACGTCCGTACACGTATCTGTGTATGTGTGTTATTCATCCCTTGATTGCAGGGCATAATATCAGGTTTATAATATCGCGTAAGCCGATGCTAACGATAGAATGTGATTAATAGTTGCTAAGTAACCATCATCGTAGCTGGGTTCTGCTGCCGCCGGGGGTCGTCGGGGTGGGTTGGGGTCAAGTGGTTGCTGTTTGCTGCCTCTGCTGATCTGCCAGATATTACATTCCATTCCTTTCGACATTCGACACGCATTATCTCACGGGCCCGTGCACGCAAATAACACAAAATCATTATATCCATCTCCCCTAAAACCCTCCTTAAATCACAAACCATATTATTAATAAGATAATATTTAAAATGTATTATTAATAATTATGCATTTTTTAAATTAAATATTTTACCTTCTATATGACAGAAAAGTGATATAAAAATATGAAGAAATATGAATATAAGAAAAGTGAAAAAATAAGCGACACGAATATTATAGGTGAAAAAAAAGGTGACGATGATCGAATTCCGACGACCAGGTCCTTTTAGAGGACGAAAGTCTAACAACAGGAATGCTAGCCCACGACTTGATTGCCAACCAATCCGCGATTGTTCATCGTCTTAAAAAGCTTGGAAAGGTGTGGAAATTGGCTGGATGGGTTCCCCACAAACTTTCCAACAAAAACAAACGTCTCCGCATTTTTACGGATTTGTTGCAATGATACTCAGTCATTCTCCGTTTCTGAAGAATCTCTTCACGGGTCATAAAACATAAAAAGAAAAATTTGCGTTCACTGCAAGAAGGCTATGTGGTATGTGTGGTGGGCCAGAAGCGGAAGTCATTTCAAACTGAATTTGTTATTGGTGGAATGACGATGATGAGAGTCAACAGTGGCGGATTTGGACAAAAATGGCAGTTCAGCATCAATAGTGACGTCTATTTGGTTCAGAAAAACAACATCGAAACATCGAACAAAATTTATGACGATTTTTTTTAAATAATTTGTATTATACACTACTTATATAATATAATTTCAAATGTATGTAGCAACTGAGATCATTTACATATCGTAAGTGTTATTTCTGGCGGTTGAAAAGTTTGCTAATAATACTCGAGGTCCTGCATATCAAAAGATATTTTGCTCAAAAATAGATAGAAGATCACGCCAAAAAAATTGAAAATTATAAAAGGAAAATAGATACAGAAGGAAGAGGGAGCGAAAAGATAGTAAGCATAAGAATACATTTTTTTGGCCTCGGAAACAAGTCAATATGACCGACTCAGGGCCAAAATAAATTAATTGTTATGAAAGAAAGGAAGAGAAATAATGGATTACATAGAAGATAGATAACAACTAGAAAAAGAATTTAGGAAAACAAAATGCAAACTGGCACTGATTAATTCCATTACTTTTTGTTTCCCCATCTTCATACAAAAAAGCCTACTAGTAAATATTAAGCACAAATCAAAAGCATACCAAATTCCACACAATTTGATTAAAAATAGTCAATCTGACAGGATTCGTAAAAGTTTTATATATATTGGATTCTGTTGAAGCCAATACTTGACATTCCGTAAACAATAATAATGAGAGTGGCTGTGTCCAAAAGTTGATAATTTATTGGATGGAACCAACTATATCTATAGTATATGTATAGATAAACAAATTTTTAGAGGACAATTAAGAAGGAGGAAGCAATGAAAAGCAGAGACCTGTCTGTTTCAATAGTCAATGTGGATATAAAAAATGAAACACTGTCAAAAGACGATATGAAGATAAAGCAGCAATGTATTTGTTTAAAAAACTATAACGGCAAAAGATCATTAAGAAAGATATTATAATTTATTTTATCATAGTGCGGTCCGCATCGGGCGGCAGATACTTTGGGGCGGCATTTTTTATATTTAGTTTTAGTTGTTTGTTTTTTAACTTCATAAGTTTACTGTTCGATTTCTACGAATTATGAATTTCTATATGATTTCGAATATTTTTCCTCATTATCAAGTCAATGTAGTGTTGAAAATATTATTTCTAAAAATGTTGCTCGGATACAGACATCAATGGTGCCGACGTCGAGTAGAAGTTCTATGTACTATTCCGTTTTCGATGTTTTTTTATTCAAAAAACCACCGTTACCATGGAGATGACACGGCTAGTCACACGTACGCAAAATACTGCCCGTTCTATGTTGGTGAATGTTATGCATATGCAGGCACTGATATTAGTCGAAATACTGGCGATATCCGATATATCCAAGGTAAGTTGTTAAAAAATTTTTGTTTGTTTTTTTTGCATTAAATACCTGTTCACACAAGAAAAAACAAAATCACGAAAATGCAATGATGTCAAGAATCAAATTTTAATTTTTTATTCTTTGATTAAAACACTTTGTTTCACTGATTTTTTAATTTTACTCCGACTAGTCTCGACCTTAGGTCAATTTCCATGAGAATAAGATGAAACGAATAAAAGAAAGCGGGGCGTCAAGAAAGCAAGGGAAGAAATACAGAATAAAAATACTGAAGCACTACACAAATACATCTCCCGTGAATCAACTTCTAGTTCTTTTAATTTTGTTGCGTCAACCACTGGCGAAGCAGCCCTCGAAGGCGAAAAAACTTCTTCCACTTTTGTTGAAGAGGAAAGACCTGCCTCACATACTGGCGAAGAAGTAGAGAGTTCAAGTTCTGATGAAGAGTTTGCTACTCAAATTAGTCCTTCCATTTCTATGATAGATGTTGGATTATGGCCTAACAAGATTGACGATAATATAGGAGTATTCCTGGTACGTCAAGGTCCGTTTTTAATTCAAAATTAAACGCAGATTTTAGTGAAGAAGTAAAACGTCCTGGTAATACAAGCAAATCCAAAGAAGAAAAATGAAAGCTTAATCGCGACTGTTTTTTTTTCTTCAAATTTTGCCTAATGGTGAAAAGCTATTAAGATAGTGGATCGTGTATTCACCATCGAAGAAAAGTATATATTGTTTTTGCTGCAAACTGTTTGATTTTCATTGTCAATCAAGTTTTAATACGGAAAATGGTTTTAACAAATGGTGGAAACTTAATCCCAAAATAAGTCAACACGAGTTGAGCCCATTGCACATTCGCTCATTTTCCCAATGGACGAAATTAGTAATAAGACTTGGACATGGAGCAACTTTTGATAAACTACAACAACAGAATACTGATAAGGAAATCAAAAAATGGAATAAAGTTCTTACAAGAATACTTAATATAATTAGATTCTTAGCAAAAAAATGGCGTTTTGACGTCATCGTGAAGACATCAATTCAGTGGAAAATAGAGAAAATTTTCTAGAGCTTGTTGACTTGTTGGCTAAGTACGACCTAGTATTACGTGAACATGTAGTAAAAATTAAGATGGGTAATAAATATAGTATCTCCTATTTGTAGCCGAAAATTCAGAATGAATTCATAGAGCTATTAGGAGGCACAGTGAGAAAAACAATTATGTATCAAATAAAGCAAGCTAAATACTTTTGTATGAAATTTGACAGCACTCCAGATATTTCCCACAAAAATCAAACCAGTCAAATTATTAGATATGTAGTTATTGATGGCAACAAAGTTCAGGTTGTAGAATCGTTTATTGACTTTGTAGAAACTAAAGGAAAGACTGCTGAGGAAATCAAAAATATGATTTTAACAAAATTAGAAAATGATGGATTAGAAATAAAAAAATTGCAGAGGACAGGCTTACGAGAATGGTACCATCATGGCAGGAAAGCACAGCGGTGTTCAAACTCGCATTAAATTAATAAATCCCAATGCAGAATTTGTACCATGTACAAATCATTCTTTAAACCTGGCATGTTTGCACGCTACTTCTACTGCTAAGGATTCCATAACATTTTTTGGAACTATCGAGCAGTTGTTTTCTTCTTCTACTCATCGATGGGATGATTTACTCACTAGTCAAGGTATTACACGTAGCGTAGAAACTCGCTGGAGCTCTAGAGCAGAAACAGTAACTAGAGTAAAAAGACACTTTTTTAGATATAAAAATGTTATGTCAATTTGTGGGAATACGTCCTTTTGGAAATGAATGACGCCCAAAAATACCTGCAAATAAAAGGGTTAAATGGTCATCAATGCTATATAAAACTAAATTCTTTGCAAATCAATTTCATGGAACAAAGAGATGCGCTAATACAAAACGCTGTTATAGCAGCCAAAACAATTTGTAAAGAGTTGGAGATGACGACGTCGAGTTAGAAGTAGAAAAAATATGAGTGGGGAAAATTCACAAGACGTGGGGCTATCCTTAGAACAAGATGTACAAAGAGAAATGTTTTTTATCTATGAATAGGATATAAATAATAAAGGACATAAAATAACGATCAGTTGCATGTCCTTGAAAGAAAATATTCGTGTATATTACCATGTTACCTACTAAATGAAGAATTTGAATGTCAAATAAATGAGTTTATTGGTATTGATAAAGAACAGCTCCATATTGAAAGGAAATTGATCTAGGTTTTTATGGCTGTACCTGCACTACAAGAAGAGGCAAAACGTTGGAAAGACGAAGACGAAGGCCCTCTTGATCTACTCAAATTTATTCATGACTCACTCAGTGATTTGAGACTGAAAAATCTTGCAATATTGTCCATAGAATAAGAAATTACAAATAACATAAATTTTGAGAGGATTATACACAATTTTTCTACTATGAAAGTTAGAAAAGTAAATTTATACATATGTTTACATACGCATATGTGTACAATTTGTTTGTTTATCCTGTTCATTTATAAATATAAAATAAAAAATATTTTGGTATTTTTTTTTTACCTGCGACCTCATTAAGTTTCTTGTGGCCTTTAAAAGATATCTTATATTTTTATAAAAGTTGCATTTATACGTATATTAACTTATGCGGCCTCCCTTATTACTGCCTAATTTAAATATGGCATCCAATCGTATAAAAGTTCCCCACCTATAGGTTGTCTCAATTACAATTATTTATTAATGAACTATAAACCCTTAATTAAAACTTGGTATTGTTTCATTGGTTTAAAAAAATCAGTGAAACAATACCAAGTGTTTTAATTCATAGTTTATAGATCAATCACGTAAGAAATTAATTTAATACATTTATTTATGTTTACTTAGAAAGGGCGGCAATTTGGAGAACGCCCCGGGCGGCAAAAGTTCTAGGTACGCCACTGAAGAGAAATAAACAAACAGCATGGTGGATGGAAGAGATAAAAGAGCAAATAAAACAAAAAAAGTTAGCATGAACAAATTATATAGATAACAGGACAACACAAAATTATGTCAAATATAAAGTTAAAAGGTGAAGAACGAAATAACTAGTATCAGCGGCAAAGTACAAACAATGATAATAATAATATTAATTTATTCATGTTACTACACAGGGCTTACATTTGTTACAATAATTTACAATTTTCAGCATAGGAGAGGGCTAATAAAAGTAACTACACAATATAATTAATTAGGAGTATGTAAAATAATAATACACAGTAGAATAATAATAAAAATACATTTAAAATTACATTTACACTTAGACACATTAAAATGATAGTAAAGATAAAATAGAATGCTAAAACTTAAATCAATAAATAAAAACCGTTTAAAAATAATTCACAACAAACATATTAAAATCATAAAATGCTAATAAGTTAAAATATAAAATGTGTACAAGGTGGACAAGAAGTTTAAACAGTAGTCCAACGTTAAATGAGAAACATATAATAATAAATAAAATTAGGACGTTCACAATGAATAAGTAAAATTAACAAACAGTGATATCAAATTGTTTATACCACTGAGTTGATATCAATATCATTAAATTTTAATGATAAAAAATGAATAAAAAGCATTTCGAACTAAGTATTTTTTTAGAATGGATTTAAATTTCAGCATGAGAAGTAATTTAAATGCATTGGGCAATAAATTAAATAATTTAGGCCCGTAATATGTTACGCCATTCTGCAATATACTTAGGTGCATACTAGCAGGGTACAGAATTCACTGGACCTTGTTGCGTGAGTGTGAACATCTTTGTGCTGTATCTATATGTGATTATTCTTGTGTATATAGAGTAAGCATTCAAATATTTAGAGGCTAGGGAGCGTTAATATATTTCCTTGTATAAACGCCATACGACAATCATCCCTGTAGTTCAGAGATGCCACTACTCTGACAGCGCGCCTTTGCAGACCAAACAGCCGAGGCATTATGCTGAAGTGACCCCATAATAAAATATCATAGGCTAGGTGGCTATGACACTGAGCGAAATATGCAGTTTTTAAGGCATGGTAGGGCAGTTCGAATTTTAGATTTCTTAAAAGATATGTTTAAGAAGAGATTTTACTCGCGAGGTGTTGCTCATGGCTATGCCAAGATAATTTGGAATCGACGTGAATTCCAAAGGAATTTAGTGCTATTTTTATGACAGGTGGTTTAAGGGAAAATACAATACTGGTTGACTTTTCCGGATTGGAATGCAGTCTGTTAGCTGTGAATCATACCGTTGCACCATTAACGGATTATGCATTTTTATTCGTTGCAATGTCTTCCCTATCAGATTGGCCTGTAATAGATGTATCATCAGCAAACAATGTGTTTGATGATGTGGGTAGTTAGTTGGGAAGATCATATATACATAGAATAATAAAGGCCCGAGGATTGACCCCTGTGGTAACCCGTGTTTTAGTTCTATACCTTCTGATATGGTATTCCGTCATTTAACATACTGCATGTGACCACTTAAGCATGAGTTAAGTAATTTACAACTACTTGGGTGGAAGTTATAATAGTACAGTTTCCTTAGAAGAATCTCATGAGAGAAACAGTCAAATGCATTG
The DNA here is from genome assembly GCA_963969525.1 of Ontholestes murinus. Taxonomy (NCBI): domain Eukaryota; kingdom Metazoa; phylum Arthropoda; class Insecta; order Coleoptera; family Staphylinidae; genus Ontholestes; species Ontholestes murinus. Next base: position 48,738,260 of record OZ018387.1, read on the forward strand.
CTCAGATCCATGAAGGTAGCGGAAGTATATAATCCCTTTTCAAAACCCTCATAAATCTGGGCAGTAATAGCAATAACTGCATCCATCGTGGATCTACCCTTACGGAAGCCGTATTGACAGTCACTTATTATTTCATATTTGTCTAAAAAATCCACCATTTGCTGAAATAGTAGTTTTTCAAGAATCTTAGAAATAATTGGGAGAAGTGGAAGAGGTCTGAAGTTGTTAGTATCAGATCTGCTTCCTTTTTTGTGAACAGGTAAGACGAATGCACGTTTGAGACCATCAGGAAAAACACCCGCTCGGATGCGTGCATTAATGAACTTAGTTAAAGAACCAATTATGGTGTCAATTGCCTCTTTTAAAAGATTAGTTGTCAACCCGTAAATATCCCAACTTCTTGAATTTAATTTGCTCACTATGTTACAGACAACTGTTTGGCTCACCTCTTGAAACTTAAAGTAACAAATGTTTGATTTTAACCTAAGACCTTCCAAAAAAATAATGGGGTCGTATGGAGCTTTTAGTAGATTTTTAATAATATTATTCGCTACATTACTAAAAAACTTGTTAATGATTTCTGCATCATTATCATAGTCGTTTGTTTACGTTTAGGACCATTAACATGTGACCACGTGGCGCCCGGAATATTGCCCGATTCCTCTAAGAATTTAGTTAGCTGCTAATCGGCTTTCATTCAAAGCCGTTCTGTAATTTTGTTTTTGCTGCTTGTAATATGTGGTCATCAACATTAGGGTTTCGCGTGTTCGGCGAAGATTCTCAGTAAACTAAGTAACTTTTTTAATTGACGAATTACTTCTTACTGTCCTTTCCGGAAAAGATATATTAACGCAGTGTTGGATATGTCTTAAGAATGTTTCAAAACTTTCATTTATGTGACAATCCCCGCGTTCAATAAAACCAAAGTCGGACTCAGATAGTGTTTTATATAAGGTGAGCCTGCCCGCCAAAGTTAAAGGCCTAAACTTAAGTTTACATGAAGATATTTCATGATGAATGTATTTGAACACGAATCCCAATGTGATCGGATATACCGGGTTCGTTTGGTTCAATAAGTAAATGATTTTGATCAAGATTTGAAAACACATTATCGAGACGATTATTATCCCTAGTATTGAATGTTACTCTATCTGAAAGGTCATATGATAAAAATAAATTACATAATACAAGAAATATATATTTATACTGCTAATACCGGTTTTATGTTTTAAAATGATGCCAGTCGGCCAGTTCGATGGTATTTAAAATCGGCGCTTACTTTATACGCGAAGTATGCAGAATTGTTTAACGATACATTTTCGGAAGTGAAATTATCACTGTTTATCATCTGATGGACATGCTCGTTTAGATTTTCTAGTGTTACCGATTTTTTAACTCGCTTGACGAACAGCCAGGTCTTCTTTGGCTCGGCCTCCAACTTGGACACTATTGCACCACCAGTGCCTGTAAGTAGATGTTTCTTTCGTGGTTTGCGTTTTATATATGTCACGGTTTTGTATTCCTTTGGGCATGCTTCTGTCCTTACCGGCAGTTGTATTTTTAATGGGTTTATTGACTGCCGATTGCAGGTTAAGTTGATTGTTTACAATCTTGCTGCCGGCACTGCTGCCTCCCATATTCAGCCTGATGACGCTTGGAGTTGCGGATTTGGGGATTGTTCCTGCTGTTGCCGAGTCGCTGGCGGCACTGGCACTATTGGAATTTCGGCCTCGTCGCAAACTTCATGGTTGTTTACGATGGGAGCCGGCTTATTTGGTGAAAACACTAACCTCAGATCGTAGCTGCATATTTTCTTCTTTCAGACGTTCTATTTTTTCCAGGAAAAATGTATTGTTTAATTTTAATTCACGAACAAGATCTTTTAGGTTCATGTAGGCTTCTTTTTCGAAGTAGGATGACGATTCATCGATACGTTTCTTCGCCATGTCGTCTTCGTTCAGTGGGACACCACAAAACGATTTTATTTTATGGTAGCATCTCATGTGGTAGTTCGCTTTGTACTTTTCGCACCCGATTTGGCAGTCGAACCACATGCACATGTTTTATTATAACTATTACTTGATCTTCTACTATTACTGGCTTCTACAATTTCACGGCCGCCGCAGTCGCCGGCCATGATGATATTGTAATGATTTGGGGAAAAAACTAGACCAAGATAGCAAGGGAAATCAGAAAATGTTCTACAAAGCAATAAAGACACTATAGGGGAAATAATACACAAAAGCTAAACTATATTAAGAGCAAAGTTGGGTATATAATAAACGAAGAGGATGAAATCAGGAAGAGATGGAAAGAATATTTTCAGGTGCTATTACAGGGAGATAATGCTTTAGAAAGAAATTATGAAAATAAAAATGAAGAAAATGAAGATGACAACAAAGATCTAACAAATGTAGAAGAGCTAATGGAGATAATAAGAAAAATTAAAAACAGAAAAACTTCAGGACGAGACCAAATAACAGAGGAAATAATAAAAAACTTAGGAAAAAAGGGAACAAGATATTTGTGAAATATACAACAAAGTGCAGCAGATACCTAAAAACTAGCAGATGGCGCTAAAAAGGAAACAGAAAAAATTGTGGCAACTACAAAAGTATAGCGTTACTATGTACAAAAATGAAAATACTGGAACAGATAAGAGCAGTAACGGAGAATAAGAACAGTAACGGAGAAGACACTAGAAAAAGCACAAAATGGATTCAGAACAGGAAGAAATATCCAGGACCACATATTCATGAAAATAACACGTGTGAAACAAAAAAGTGAAGTAAGGAATAAACTGTGTGTTATTTTCATTTACAAAACACTTCACGTAAACTCAAACCAACAACAGTGACTACATATTCGTGATAAGACAACTGACACAAAAGATGCTATAGGAGAAAAAATTGTATACCCAGCTTTTATTGACCTAGAGAAAGCCTTTAATAAAATTTAACAATTTACAACAAAAGGAGGACTACAGCAAGGAGGAGGACTAAGCTCAGTGTCAACAGGAGTATTTGTAGATGTTATTTGCAGAGAACCAAAAAGAACTTAAATAAAACTGAAAAATATGGAACGAAACATTAGAATAATATGGTATGAAAATGAAAGGAAAGACTAAAACAATGATAATAGGAGAGGAACAACAGACGATGAGCATAAAAATAGAAGGGGCAAATAGAACAGGTATCCAAATACTTAAGAATAAATATAGACAGCAAAGGAATACATGAACCAGAAATAAACACAAGAATAGAAAAAGCATCAAAACTATCCTACATATTAAGAATTGAATTCATAAACCAACGACAAATATCGAAAAGCACTAAAACACAGATATTCAAGTCAATATATAGACTGGTGATTACCTATGGATGCAAATCGTGGACGCTAACCAAGAGACAGGAAAGCTGAAATGAAATAAGAAGAGCCAGAGGAGTGACAAAAAGAGATAGAATGAAGAACATAGAATTGAGAAACGATCTACAAATACAGTATAGACTAGACTTCATAGAAGAAAGATGATTGCACTGGTCGGGTTGTCTACAGAGAATGGAAGAAGCACAACAAGTGAGAAGAGTATGGGGAGCAAAAACACAAGGAAAAAAGAAATGAGGTAGGCCCAGACAATTAAGGGACCAAGTGACGACAAGAGCAATAGAGAAGAGAGGAATAACATGGATGGAAGCAAAAAAGATATCGGAAAATATGGAAAAGTGGAAAATATTTGTGAAGAAATAGCGAAAAAAAACCAACACCGTTATGGTAAATGGGTACCAGATTATATATAAATTCCAACCATTCAGCAATGGTAATATGGTTTTCTACTTACAAGTAAAGCAATTGAAATGAATTTTCTTCGCACTCGACAATCAAATGGAAAGGTAGAATGCTTCAAGAGCTTAATAGAACATCTTATCAATCAAAAATGTACTCATAACAATAATTCCGCCTTTACTATTTCAGTTCTATATGCTTTGGCTTTGAGAATAGTTATCGGTTTATGGAACACTCGATCTCTTTATTGATTTAAACTGTAATATAATCTGGTCAATAACCTTGTAACAGACCAAACATGAAGGCAAGGATATTTAAAATAAATTGATAGAACTAATTACTGATATTTTGAAAAAAAATATATATTATATAGACTAGTAGTAGCTTTTACATAACATTCCAGAAACGAAGCATCCCACATTCCCATATATGTACTTCTTAAATTTTATTTTTTATAATTTATAAGCGTTGGCTTTCAAATACAAGTAGACAATTATATATAACTCATCCTTAATTTTTCTAAATCATATAGTGCACCTTCAAAATGTTTGGCGGAAATAAAAGAAGACGTATAATCATAAATTCTAGTAAATATAAAAAAAACATGATAACACATTATTGTCTGAAGAAGTATACGAAATTATACGAAAAATTAAACGAATTTTGCGAAAAGTTTTGATTCAGAATTATAAATCGAAGAACAAGAAGTTCTGCAATCACAAGAAATAAACAGGAACGAATTTTCATTGGCAGTTTCGATTACGGGCAACTGTTGTTACAAAATTTTGACGAAAATTATTCGGGATCGAAAGCATCCCTGGGCAATATTATATTTCTCGGTATTTAGTAGAATTTATTGTAAAACACACAAATAATTACCATAACAGTACAGATATATTATATAAAATTCGTGAACTATATTTCTACCAGTTTTAGAATATTTGCAACTATGGAAGCCTAATGGCGCCGGTTGTCATTCAAGCAAATTATTCCATCCAAACGGATTTGGCATAAGGTCCTTCGTTGCTTGCAACTGTAAAACGGGATATATTTTAGATATTTTAGTATAGTCCATCCGTTGGATCTTCCGTCCTACGTCACAAAATATCGCTTCGAGAAACGACACAAAAACATTCAGTCTGATAAAGTAAACCAAATGCGTTAGAAAAAGAACGCACTGTAAAACTTTCGTCGTTTTTTGAAGCGATAGTTTGTGACGTAGGACGGAAGATCCAACGGATGGACTATATATGTATTCATTAGTATGGAAAAATAAGTGTCTTTTATTTAGCACCTTATATACAAACCACCAGTATCCTCAAAGACAGAATAGAACTATTGCTCTTATTGACCAATTTTTTATCATTCCATCACTTTCACTTTCTTTGTAAGGAAAGTTTAATTATTTCTATTTGAGTTGGAACCACTTCTTATGACAATTTTTAAGAAATAAGTTCAATCACTTTTGGATTAATTGAGTTACGTGAAGAGGATAATAACTTGATTAAAACACTTAGAAAACTTTCTTCACTATGATCACTTTGTGTTCGAAATGTAAACCTAGTTACAAATAAAATTGTGAAGAAGATTAGATTATAAAAATTAGTTCAACCCATCCTTCATAATCCCAGATTATCTTGTGTGCAAACATGATCCTTAAACATCTTTTTGATTTCAAAGATCTTAAAAAAAACGTTTCTGCTAAAAGTTGTACGTAAAGCGACACCATTTAAAAGTAGAATATATAATTGCTAGATTTAACTTTCATTCAAGTAATATTATTACAAATACTGGTAAATAATCGGCAATAAATAATTCATACTTGGTTTCCTTCACTGATAATCAAATGAAAAAGTTTGTGGGTTACAATTAAAATTTGAAAAAATATTCCTCATTCAAATTGACGATTTCTGATTTTTGACTAAAACGTAAGCGGATTAAAACGGTAAAGGGCACGGAAGAGTCACAGTCTAAACAAATAACGAGAGAAAGCCGGAACGTGCCTTATCGCTCGAATCAGCTGCTGCCTCCAGCGCATTTAAGGGGGCGCGCACAAATCCTCCACAATTTTTTTTTGCCTTCCCTGCCCGTGTTTCCCATCGATCCGCCATCCAGATAACGCGATTTTAAAATGTTTTTTTTTCTCTCCTCATTAAATATATTTTCATGAAATACCTCTCGACATTTTAACATTTCCACGCGAAGTAAAATATTTCATACATTATTAATTGCCAACGTTACGAAATTAATTACTTAAATTCAGACAAAGCGAATTTATTTATCATAATATAATTATCGATTATCGGGCGCAATTTGTGCACGATATAACGTTACATTTTATATTGGATAATATGATGAGGAGGGGTGAGTAATGGGGGTTATTCCGGTAAATAAAGTGAGAATGGGGCTAAGCTGACGGTATTAAAACAAACCGGGGAGGGGTGTGCGAGCGCACCGCCGGTAATCCCGTGACAATGTAATAAGGGCGAGAAGGGTGGATGTACCTGCACTTCCTTCCCACTGGTGCAGCAATAACAACAGATTATCCGGAAGGTCTTAAGCGGACAATTAGTCATTGCATTCGGTTGGAATAATATTATTTCTTCCCATCGATTCTTTTTTTTTCTAAGGGCAACTATATGATCCAAAATTAATTGAGCATTATGTGTATTTATTATTTATCGTAATAATTACATATAGCATAGTAAAACACTGAGAGTTGTAAGGTTTTCAAAAAGGTATACGCAAAAAGCAATTAATTTATTATGTTTTAATGAAGGTTGTTATTATCTTTAATTTTGTTTGAGATATTTTGCATATTTTTTCGTATTTATAAAGGGCTTCACATTAAAACCCACTCCCGATGTACAACGTTTTTATTGAAAGCTTTCCATTTCTTGTATCAAAGTAAAAAGTTTCATATTATTGTTACTATAATTCATGCATTAAAAGTTATAATGTAACAATATTATTTAAAATACCATTGCAAATAAGAGTAACTTTCGGTTGAAACGATTGAAACGATCATATTTTGAACATCTACTAAAATATGTATTCATCTAGCTTATCAATTTCTTTCCCAAATAAATTCTGTTTTATATTTAAATTCAGTTAACATTTACGAATTTTAATCTTATGCATATTGAAATCAGATTTTCAATGCTTATCAAAACCTGATAGGAATATTTTATCGATATCTTGGTATTTAAAACACCTATTAAATAATATTTATTCATGATTTACATTTAAGTCCAAATATATTTTTTTAAATCTAATAAAATCAACTTTATTTAAATAGAAAGTACAGAATATGTTTTAAAATATAAATATAATACTTGCAGCAAAATATTCTTAATTAATTATTTTCATATTTCAAAAGTTTTACTTATACCTCAAAATAATAGCTTTATTATATCTAGATTTAATTTAATTTTTCTTCACATTTATTTTAATAATTATCCTCTACGTAAATTTATCCTTAAACTTTTGAAATATGAAAAACAAGTTTTTAGAGATATTAAATTCTTGGATGACAGAATCCCTAATAAAGAAATTCAATAAAGAAAGTACTCATTTTAGCATATAAAAAAACATAAATGGACAGAGGGTTAAACAAAATCGAAGAAATACAAGGAACTGGACAGAAATGAAAAAACTAACAAAATACAAAAAATCTCAGATTCGCTTACTAGCCGTTGTGATAGTAAGACGCATTAATTGAGCTCGTGAATTTTCTGATGATATATTGTTATAAATCGAGGTCGAAACAAACCTCTACACACACGGAAGACACCTCCGATACAGAAGCGGTGGATGTTTTTAGAACACCAAAAAACGGACACGTGGAAGGCCAAGACGATCCGAAAACGAAATGTCATCATCAGCAAGCGAGGTAACTCAAAAACCAAAAAGAACCCCCAAAACACCAACCCGCAGAACCACTACCGATACACCACCTAACACAATCACCACATCGTCCACCCACGTATCATTCTCAGGAAACAGAATGTTTATTGTTATGTTTGATTTAAAATTCCCAGAAATAGTCCCACCCGTCTTCCCTAAATCCGGAGTCCACACAGCTTCCGTTACTGTTAGCAATGGCTAATATACGTTTTTTATTTTTTTCCAACATCAACTCTATTCATAATAAATCCCATCTTTTAAATCATTACCTATCCAATAACCCAATCCACGTGAACCTTCTCGTTGAAACAAAAACTAAGAAAATTTTCAACTGTAACAATTGGAAATCTATTCAAATGCCTTCAACAAAAACAAATGCATATTAGCGAGGAGGTACTATTGCATCCTTTTGTCCATCCATTTCCTTCGGCAAAGCAAACCCTTCGCGCATTAATAACCTTCTAAACGAATGTCTCCATTTTATCCTTCCTTTATCCAATTTTTCTTTACATGTGTTTCTTGTCTATATCCATCCGCACTCCTCAATAGACGATTCCATTTTCATTAAAGCATCCCTGTATGACCATGTAATTATTATTGGTGATTTGAATGTGAATAAAGCAAAATCCCGCCACATTTCCTCATTCACAACTAATTCAAATTTTGTTCGAATCCCTACCCTCCAACATTCATTATGACTGAAAATCAAAATCAACTCCTGACTTAATCCTTTGCACCTTCAATATTCGACACTTAAACCATTCAATTACCCTCATTCCCGACTTATGCTCCGATCACCTTTCAATCCAATTTGACCTTGATACCCAAACCCAACCAACCCCATCCCTTCCAGAATTTACATATAATTTTCAAAATTGCAATATTGATACAGTAGCTAAAGACATCTTAGACAAATTCAACATGAATTCGCCAATATCAAAAGTTCAACAAGTTAAATAAAGACATATATAAATTAATTTTTGAGTACAAAAAAGACAAATGGACAAACACATGTAATGAAATAAATGACTTACAAGGAAAGACTTATTGGACGCAAATAAAAAAACTAACAAAGTACAAGAAATCGAAAAATATTAACAATATAAAAGACCCAAGAGACAATTCAGCACTAACAGACGATTCAATAATTTCAAAGACATTTGCAGACCATTTAAAAAGGACGTTTCAAAAACTAAACACCACTAACTTTAACAGCAATTTTGAAGGCATAGTAATTAACGGGTATGACACATTCGACAAAAGACATGTTATTCCTCTAACCGACGATCAAATTGACGAAACGGACTATATGACAATTTTAAATTCTGTCAAAAACTCAGCTACTGGCCACGAAAACATCCCCCGTTCCATCCTTAAAAAACTCCCTACCAATATCCATGACCTAATACTAAAAATCCTTAACTATTCTTATACCAAACAGTATTTCCCTCCTGAATGGACAGTCGGAATAATCGTCTGTATCCCTAAACCTGACATGTATCCTTCATATGTTTCCAATTACCGCCCCATCATCCTACTTCCAGTCCTAGCTAAGCTTTTCGAATCCCTAATAAAAAAGAAAAACCTTAGATACACTATTTCCTCCATCCCTAACTACCAATTTGGATTCCTACCCAATAAATCAACCTCTCTTCATCTAACAATCCTAGCCTCCAAGATCCAAACAAAGCACCTCGAAGGTCAATCGTCCGCCGTTGCTTTCTTAGATATTAAAAAAGCGTTAGACTCTGTTTGGCATCGAGGTTTGCTTTATAAATGTCTACGACTAAATATGCCCATCACCTCATCATTTTAATCCACGAATTCCTAACAAACCTCTCCTGCAAAGTAAAAATCCGCCAGTCTTACTCCCATTCATTTGAAATACAACTAGGTGTCTCTCAAGGCCTCCCCCCTTTCACCCATCCTTTATAGTTTATACTGTTCAGGCATTTTCAACCCCGATCCTGAATTCTTCAACCCAGACTTATACTCACTCCTATTCGCCGACGACACTGCCTTAGCATCGCATGCCCCCACCCTACCATCTGCACTCTTATCCCTCCAATCATCATTAAATTCCCATGAAATATGGTTCTCCAAATGGCGTATTGAAATAAATCCCTCAAAATCCAAGTTTCTCATCCCTTTCCACAGAATAACTCCCTCGTCACCCAAAATCAAAATCCGAACATCAGAAGTTTCCCCTTCCCATACCTGTAAATACCTCGAAATATTAAACTATCACTTAAACCCCATGCCCTCTCCAATAAATCTAAAATCAAAGCAAGAGCGCGGCATTTCCGATCACTGACGTATAACAATCAAGGCATCTCGAAACAAACAGCCGTCAACATTTACAAAGCGATTTGCCGCCCTTTGCTTGATTATAGCTCTATCCTATTTACCCAATGTCGCCCCACAACTCTACATCATTTCCTTGTAGCAGAAAGATCCGCACTTCGCACCTTGACCAAACTCCGCCATCCTAATACCCACTGTACAATCACCCCGATTTCCCAACATATATTAGCCATTGCTGAAAAGTTCTCAATTAAACCCCATAATTACAACCTCCTGAATAAATATTGTACTCCTCGCAACCCCAACATCCTACCAAAATACCATTATCCTAGAATCACACTACATCAATTTATTTGTTCGTATCATCCCGACAGTTAGTCTACTATAGTTAAATTTTTATTTGTAACGACAGGGCAGAAAGACCTATGGTCGATAGCCCAGACAGGTACGTATATATACATATATATATATATATATATATATATATATATATATATATATATATATATATAAATCTCACTATCTAAACAGTACAAAAAACCCGAACTGAAGGTTTAATATTAAGTGAGGATTTTTCAAAATAATAGCTACGACGAAAGACTTTTAATTTACTTGATGACTGGTACGATTAATTTGATAAGTGTCCATTACCACCTCCAAGTGACAAGACCGATTATTTTTCAATATTAGACCCTGTAAAAATTTCTCTCCAGGTTATGAAAAACATTGCAGAATAATTCCTCATGAAATACACATATTTGTTTTAATATGTATCCCCAAACCCAAACTTGTTTCGAGTCCCATTACACTCCCGTCTGTAATTGGTAATCTTTAAAATTCCTCATCAAACAAAAACTCCTGCGCACTTCAATAAAATCAATTTTTAAATACCATTCCTTAAAAGTCAACCATGCTTCCCCTCTCTATCCTAACATCCAATATACAAACAAAATACCTCGAAGATCAAAAGTCAACCATACTATTTTTAGATATTCAAAAAGCCATAGACATGACTTGCACATTGGGCTGGTAGATAAATGTTTCCTACTGAAAAACCCCAATTATATAATAATCCTTATACACAACTTCCTTTTCAAAAGATCCTGCCAAGTAATAATTAAACAAATGCTTTTCTATTCCGTCATAGCCTTTCAAGCTGTACCTGCTCCTAGCTCCTATACAACATATTGATTCCACGAATTTCAACTCTTCGCAATATTCCTTGCTTTTCTCCGATGACGTCGATGTTTTCCATTCACCTACCCTTCAAATCGCTCAACAATGTTTTCAACTCCATCCAAGCCAGGTGCTTCAATTGACGAATTAAAATCAATTCTTTCAAATCTCAACTATGAATCCATTTCCATAAAATCGCATCACAATTCCCTACGATCACTATCAATTATCCTACCTACGCTTGTAAATGTTATCGGTGCATAAAGTGAGTGAGTCTGAGATTCCTAAAATTAACAAAAATAGCAACACATACTGAACTGATGCTGAGGTTGAGTTCGTAGATAAGATGAACGAAGACAGTGCTCAGAACTTAAGGACTAGATGATGATGACTTTAGTAATATGGAACAAATCCCTCTCAAATCCCTCTCGCAACTGGAGATATTAAAGGCAACGAAGTGGCCGATGAACTCGCAAAAAGAGGTGCAAATGCCACTCCTATAGGACCAGAGCTGTTTTGTGGACTCCCCATGGCACACAGAAGAGAGGCGGTGCAAAATGGGAAGAGGAGAGAAGACGTAAGCATTCGAACAATGTGCCAGGTCTACGTCAATCAAAACGACTCATGAAACTCGATCACAGCCACAAGGTGCTTGAACTCACAAGGAACGAGCTAAGAACTTTCACCGGACTCATGACAGGGCACTGTGCCCTCCGTTACCATTTGTGGAAAGTGGGAAAAGAGGAAAGTGGAAACCGCAGAATATGTGATTCGGCATATGAAACGACCGAGCACATACTATGCACTTGTGTCGCAATTGCTCACAAGCGTCTTTCACACTTTCTTATCCAACGAAGAGGTGAGCAATATCACCCCCAAGAAAGGTACCAGGTTCATGGAGGACCTACTTAAAAACTATCCTATAAATGTCAATCAGTCAATAAAATAAACCAAAATCAATCAGAGCTGGGTATGTCAGATAACTAACATACAAACAACAAAAAAAATCAATCAATCAATAAAACTTACAGCACATAAATATAAATAGAAATCGATATACAAGCCCTTGTTAGATTATGATTGAATTCTTTTCACCCAAGTCCAAACATATATCCTTCAATACTTCCAAGTGAACCTAAACTTAACCCCGACATCCTGTCAAACAACTTTACTTAAGGGGTTGTAGAGGGGTTTGACAAGTTGTCGGAGTTTAAACTGTAATAATACAATACACCCACAATAACACTTTCATCGTTTACGTCCCTCTGAATTCCATTTCCTATCCCAATCCAATATTTACCTCGCTTCCATCTTGTCCCATCCATCCATACACTCTTTTATTTCTTCAAAGACTCTGTTGCACATTTCATCCAACGCTTCCAAGAATTCTCTCCACTTATAAACAGTGTATATTTCTTATACTTCTTTTTTAAGTTTTCCTCCCCTTTTCTCCCTTCTGATTTACTGTTACTCAAATACCCAGATAACGTACCAATTACTTGCCATCTTTAAAAAATGTGATTACACAGTTCACAACATTATAAATATAAATAGAAAGCTTCTTGACTTTGTTTTCCCAAATATTTCCTGTGAAATTGAAGGCGATAGAATTCCCTTATCGAACGTAAATGCACAGCACCCACCCATTGTTGTGAATTTTGCATTACTACCCACACAACAAAAATTGTCCCATACGTACCTGATTAAACTTAAAAAATACAGACTCTAAATTTATATCGGCAGCTATTGGAGACCGATTGATCATTTCTCATAGATTTAGATGATGTAGATTTGCAATATAAAATCTTTTACTGGTACACCAGTGAAATCAAGCAAAAAATGCGAACATAAGAAAATATGCGTAAAAATATAACAAACAACCCCTATTATTTGAAACAGTTTAAATCATTAAGAAGCTTAACGAAAATGCAAGTTAGTGCAGCCTATCGGAATGTTATAGTCACCATATAAAATGCAATAATAGATGATCCAACTAAGTTCTGGTCTTATATCCAAATTAAAAAGGAAACTTCTAGAATACCGGGCTCAATGCGATTTGAAGACACCTGCTATGATGATCCTCACCTAATCGTAAACGGATTTGCAAATTATTTTTCAATTGCCTATAAAGCATCATATAATAATGTTAATATCTAAGTCGAGAATAGTTTATCCGAAAACATTGAAATAACTTCAATTCAACTATTCTAAAGACTTTTATGAAATTAAGTTACAAATTTACCGCCGGTACTGATGGTATACCATCATTTATAGTTAAAGATTGTAAAAATATTTTTGTTAAACCTCTATTTATCATCTTCAATTAAATATTGCTATCTAACAAATTTCCAAAGTTATGGAAACATTCTAGAACTACTCTGATTTATAAATCAGGCGATAAAACAAATATCCTTAGTTATTCGAAATATCTTTATATACTCTACTGCAGAATCATCTTACTAATTATATGTCACACCATCAACATGGTTTTGTTAATCAGAAATCAACTACAACGAAGTTGGCTTCATTTTCCCAATATGCTACCAATGTTATAGATAGCAAAGGGCAGTTTGATGTTATTTATATGGACATACAGAAAGCCTTTGATCAAATTGACCATTACATACTACTGGAAAAATTGAAGAATACAGGCTTATCAGGGAACTTAATTAAGTTGATGGAAAGATATTTAATATTAAAATAATTAATTTGTTTAGTATTTAAATAAAAAAGGGTCCTAAATTTGACCCCTATGGAACACCTGATATTGAGACAAATAAATTTTATGAGTATCCATTATAGTGAACAAAATTACAAGAAACGTAATTTTGTTCACTATAATGGATACTCATCAAATTCATTTGTCTCAACGTCAGGTGTTCCCCAGGGGCCAAATTTAGGACTCTTTCTATTTTTGATATTTATAAACGATTTATCATTTTTCTTTTCGCCGGCGAATTGAAGATATTCATAAAGGTAACCAGTGAAATCGACTCTATATTCCTAGAAAGCCAATTGAATCTAATTAACAATTGGTGCTTACACAACAGACTTCACCTAAACATATCTAATTATAAAGTTGTTTCGTACACAAGAAAGATGCTTACTTCACTTGTTTAATAAGCGTTAAGTGTACATTTCGTTCACAAGGTCAACATTATCAATAACAAACCCTTATTAACTTCGTTTTAATATTTTCGTTTTTGTTTACAGGTACTTTATCTTTCTTTTAAAACCTGTATCTTCTTCCTTTCACATTTACCGCTTCTCTTCGTTCGCTTCACTTCGCTCTTTCCATGTCGACATTTTCTTAAAACTACGTACACTTTTTACTATGTTTAATGTTTTGTGTGCAAAAAGCCTGTAGATAGCAAAATCCGTGGACTGTATATTTTTTTAATTTAATTTGCCCTATGGAGCTGAGTGGTAAATACGAGAGGTAGAAGGGAAATGAGAAAAGTGAAACTCACCGTTAGTCCAAAGATGCATTATAACACGTTGGCTCCAGGGAGTGATGCACAATGCAAATGCCGACGGCAATACGAAACAATTACTGTATATTATATCGATCACTATGATCACTATGCGGTTTCAACGACACCAATATGAGTACTCGTGGCGTTTCTTCTCCGTCTTGTGAGTTTTTCGGGATAGCGGTAAAAAAAGCGGACAGGCGTGGTATCATTTATTTCACGCATGTACCACTCATTATTCGCGCAACTTTTCACGATTTGAATTTAGCACCGAACAGAAACTAAACAAAAGAGAGATTTACTCCCCGGAGCAAGTTAATCATTAATAAACGAACACATGTGCGGTATGGATACTACATAATATTAATAATCGATCAACTAATTAGGCGGTGAAGGCACTATTCATAGGCGAAACAATTGACTATGGAGATATTCTCGGCTCCATCTCTTCCAAAATGACTGAATAAGATGTCTTGTCATTTGGCAACGATTTAAAAGATTTTTGCTAAGATCCAAAACTTCGTATTCAGGACGGGATAACATATGACCACCTATAAGAAAATGTAATCAAATCCGTCGTCAGGCGAAGCCGAAAGAGGACACAATTCGGGTGATTACAGTGATAAATTCCTTTAACGTCAAAACTTGACTACCCATAACTCGTCGAAAATGATGCTTGAAAGACTTCACCCCAGCATCCCAAATGCCACTGAAATTCGGAGCATAAGGGGGGTAAAAAGTCCATTCAATATTTCGTGAAGCGAGATATTTCATTATTTCTTCGGTAGAATCGTGAAATTTCCTTGATTTTTCAAGCTGCTCCTCTGAGGGTTTATTCCTGGTCCGAATAGATATTATTAGGTAAACCACGTCGAGCTATAAATCGATCCACAGCTGCAAGACATCCGTCGGTAGTGAGACTGGTAACAGCTTCCAAGTGCACAGCCTTGCTTATCGTACAAATGAAAAGAGATAAGTAGTACTTTACCGTGCGGTTCGTGTGCAGCACCGATACTTTTAGTAGAAGGGGTCCCGCAAAATCAAAGTTCACGAGGTTTCGACTCTAAATGAAGGTAGATCCACCATAGGTTGCTGAATAGGGTTGGCTTTAAATCGGTAATAAGTGAGATATCTAAATATTCTTTGTTTAATGAGATTCTTAGCCGACGGAATCCAGTAGTTGCGGTGAATCAAACTTTGAATTAACTGCGGATCGCCGTGGCAGGAATACAAATGAAAATAATTGACTAATAAAGTCGCGAGCCGACTTTCATAAGGAATCAAAATAGGATATCGACTACTTTGGCCGAGCTGGGAGTTCAATCGACCCCCACTATTACGAGACCGCGGGGATCAAGAAATGGCGACAGGTTTCTGTATCTTTTGGAACACAAGTATTCCTTATCTAATTGTGTAATATCGCTGCGTAAATGCTGGGCCTGAGTGAATCGAGCTGCAAGCAGTAAGGCGTCACGACATTTCTGTCCTGTTAGAGGCCTTAAAAGAGGTTTTTTATCGAGTTTTCTAGCTCTGGCATTGTGAGTGAAACGAGCCAAAACGCGTTGAAATTTTGTCAGTAAAGAAATACGATCAAGAAGAGCGTCGAAAGACGTGATTTCCATCGATAGCAAATTGGGTAGAATTGAAGTTGCCTTCATTTCTGGGAGATTTGATTGACAGTCAACTTCCGGGGTTTGGCCAATTTGCAAACAATTTATTCAAAAAATCTGGACCGTTCCACTATAATCTGCAATCCACTAATTCTGACGGCAACAAACCACGACTCTCAGGGTCGGCAGGGTTTTCTATACTTGGCACATGTCTCCATTGAGCCTCGGGGGAATTTTCATGAATTTGAGCCACTCTTTTTACGACGAAGGTTTTAACAAATGGTATAGGTATTTATCCATGTTAGCATTGGCGTAAAACCTGTAAAACAAATTGAGGTGTCCATTCGAATAGCATCAAACGAAGGCTTGATTTGATGAAGAAGTTTGGACAGTAACCATGCTGCATCTAATTTCAGCCGTAGAATTGTCCAAGCCTTGAGCTGCGCCACACGAGGTTTGACAACCAACAAATTTAATGAGAATTGAATTAGAAAGTTCAACACGAAGATAGATGACAGCTGCCATTTCGTGCGTACTAGCATCTGAGAAACCGATAAGACAAGCATTCAAAAAAGAGGGGCGAAAATACACCGAGCATGAATATATTTTCCAACAATTAAAGTTCCTGCAAAATATAATTCTATTTATTGACAATCACAATCAATTTTAAGCAAACACAAAAGAGGTGAGGGAACCATTTGCATCATAAATTTGAGCGATGCGAGATAAATTGCCTCTTTTCGAGGGGGTATCCCTCGAAGCATTGATGACGTAGTGGAAAACGTCATTTCTATGATTCCAAGAAATTCCTAGAACTTTCTAGGAGGAAAAAAAGTCGGGTAATTTTAAAATTAACACCAACATCAACGATTAATTGATGAGAGCTGGCCCATTCACCTAACTGAAATCCACCTAAATGCAAAAGATTAATTAGCTTATTACGAAGTTCAAGTGCACCAGATTCATCATCGGCTCGCCACAAAATATCATCAATGTAAGTTCCGTGCCGAAGGGCTTCAGCGGCTAAGGGTAAATTCGACTCTTCATCCTCAAGTAATTGTATAATAGTACATTGAGCCCTATATGGACTACTTGTAGATCCAAAAATGACTCGCGTATGTTGACATTTGCGTACATAATGTGTTGATGCAAGGAAATTGCTCGAAACATCTGACGAATGTCGCAAGTAAGAGCAATTTGCGGGATTCGAAAACCAATATCAGCTTGAAGTTTCGGTCCACTTAAATGGGTATCGTTGAGGCGAATCCCACCGAAAGGTTAAAGACGACTCTAACTGAAGTACCTGAAAAGTTTCTTTCTTGACACCGTGATGTATCAGGATGTACGAAGAACGACTAGCTGCAAGTACTAGTTGACCTTGATCGATGTAATCGCGAAGATTATCACAATTTTTGAAATTCCGGATCACTTTTGAATCGATTCTCCAATTTGAGAAATCTATTAAGTGCTTGTTCTCTATTAAAACCAAAATTAGGGCGAATTCCATCCTTGAAGGAAAGACGAGTTTCATAACGACCACACTCAATCCTTGGGATAGTTTTACGGAAACAACACATTTCATCTTCCTGAGAAATATGAGCAAGCGAAGGGATTTCTTTCAAATTCCCAAAAGGAGCGTAAATTATCGTCCAAGGATTTGTGACAGTCGATTTGAGCGTGCATTGACGTGGAAGAAAACGAATGATTACTCGATAAATCTATAGAGCCAATGATGATCCATCCAAGAGTGGTGAGAATTGCGCTGGGATTGTCCTTGATATGTGATGGGTTCGAAGGTGTGATATCAAGAACAGCTTCCACACCTGCAAAATGTCGATGGGTGCGTTTTCATCGAAGTGTGGATCAGCCAATCTTAAAGTTGAAAAACAATTTCTAAGATCCAAAGAGAGGTACTAGGGGTAGATCATTGACAATACGGGGTAAAACAACGTCGTCGAACTGTAGAATTTCTTCAGTCCAATACAAAGGAGCAAGTTTACAAGTTGCAAGTCCTTGAGGGGTAGATAACGATGATTGTCCAATGCCTTTCAGAGCATGAGGGCACTTGGATCGAGACAAATGTAAACAATCCGCTAAGCGAGTAGCAATAAAGTTGACTTGACTACCGGAATCTATAACCAATCGACAACAAATCTATTCTCCTGAATTTTGAATTTGAACTTGAGATGTACTTGCATCATTTACTTTATCTTACACAATTGGAATTTAGCACCGAACAAATGTATGTCGGCAACAATTTCAAATACTTATAATATTTTTGCTAAAAGTAACGAAAAGTAAAGAAAAGGAAGAATATAAGAAAGGTGCTGCTGCAGATGCTATTGCTGGTGGTGATGAGTCTGGAGGTGAAGAAATTGCAGATTTAGATGATGAGGAAAATAATTTGACCGAAGAATCGGAGAAATCCGAATCAACCAAACTGTTCACTGTCTTTAAAAACTTATTTTTTCACTAAATAAACTGGAACTTTATTTAGTGAAAATTTTAAAGAAGTTCCAGTTATACAAACAGCGCAAAAGAGGGTTTCATTTGCAAAAAAGTATCCACAGAAAGAAATAAGTTGATAAAGAATTAATAATCATGATGTTATTAACTGAAATTAAATATAAAAGTGTGAAATAAAATAGGAGTTCCATGTAAATCGAAACTAAACTTCTTGTCAATGTTCAAATCGGTTTGTAAATTCTCTTATATTTTAGATGTGACTTTTAGTGGAATTCTCTCAATATCTTGGGTTATTCTTTTTGCTAATTCTTGTGAATTGTTTAGCCTATTAACATAAGCTGTGGACTCATAGAAAATAGTCCAGTGGATTAAGGTCCCTACATTGCGCAGGCCATTACTAAGAACCAATTCTTTTAATCTATGTGTGATGTAATGTTCTATCTAAACGATTTTGGACAATCCGAGCAAAATAAAATGGTGCCCCATCCTGCTGAAACCAGATACAATTTTGTAATTGTCCATTTACCTCCAGAGCTGGAATTACTTGTGTACTTGTGTATAAAAGCTGTAAATTCCTCTTTCCGTTTAAATTTTCTGTCTGCAGAATATTAATCTACAATTACAAATTTCATTGTACATATTCTTCTGTTGATAAACATGTTTCTCTCTTTATCTTTTTTATTTAATGGAATTTATGTAAGGATAGGAATAATATAATATAAACAGTGCTATATTTGTACATAATTTATTTTCCATATTAAATAAATCTTGAAAAACACAATTAATATTCCACGATCGCAATACACCGGTGCTCTCTGCCTCTATCCACAAACGCGCTTGTTTATTTATTTATTTATGTATCCGTATGTCTATGATTTACAATCAGGGTGAAAATTTAAATATGGACATTCCGCTACTTACATACACTTATAATTACGTATACACAGTTACGTACCTAAAGTTTAATATTTATTTCTTTACTGTATATATACAACAATTACTCCCTAAAATATTTACAAAATTCTCGAAACGATAAAACGTCGATGTATGGCTTTTTGTACGTCGAATCCTCCAGAAAGCTCAATTGCACGTATAGGTTTTTTTATTATTATCTAACGCAAAGGGGTAAAATTTTTCGGGGATGGTGCAATTTTTTAAAAATTTTGTACACGCATTACAATCCTAGCTATCTACAGTTTTTGTTTATAATCTACAGATCAAATCTCGTTGTATGTACAGGTTTTGTTCTTATATATTTAAAGAGAGGATTGTTTACTACCATGCACGCGCTTGTAGGGGTAGGTAAGTCCCGCACTGTTGTTGGTAATTGCCGGCTTGTTGCCGGTACGCCATGGCCAGACCACCGTTTGACATGCACTGGGATTGCTGTTGCGGCGGACACACAGACGACTGTTGACTCCTGCTGACTTCTGAAGATGAGACCGTTGTGGAGGTTTGATTGCCCGAACCACCGGAACATGGTTTGCCGTCTTTGACTAGTACCGGTACTGCTACTCGCCTTGGTGAACTTGACGACTGAAAACAAAAGAGAAATTATGATTATTTTGTAGTTAATTATTAGGAAAAAACACGTTAAAATCTTACAAATACAGTTTTAATGTTTATATCAATACAAAAAATTAATTGCGCTTCATTTATTTTACAAAAATTAAAGATATGAAATTTAATCGGCAAAATTTCACAGTCTAGTGTTTATGTTTATAACTCATAGCTCCTTGTACGTAAAGTTAAAAATAGTTGCGATTTTAATATGTTTATTAGACTTTAGCTTCTTTCCAAAAAAAGATACATACGAATATACAAAAATTTACAAAACATACAAAAATTTTGGATGGATGAAGCTGGGCGGAGTTCATGCAGCTGCGATGATCTTCCACTCTAACCCTTGTTTCTGGTAGACAGTGAGGGTCCCTCTTTCGCACTATTTACCATAATTGTTAACATATATTCATATTTGCCTTAATTTGGACTTATTTTATTTTATATCCTTTTGAAATCTACGTAGCCTAAAATTTTTAAAAATCTGTTTTGAGATATGATATTAAATTTAGTTTAGATTAGATTTCTTAATAGATATCAAAACTTTCAATTTTAATAATAAGAAATTTCTTTGCAGGTTTAGAGAGTTTAACAGTCATAGTAAATTATGTTTAATTGCCTAGTTAAATAATAATATTTTTAATGTTCTAGTAATTTTAAACTTATGTGTTTCTTAATTATTCTCCAGAATTCTTGGTACCCTTTAAAAAATGATAATTTTCTGCGATTTTATACGTTAAGATTTTAGTAGGTTTTTAAAATTATTTTCTAGAGATTGGAATTCTAAGGCTTAAAAAGCTCAAAAGTTCCTTGTTAATATCTAGAATTTTAAAACACAATACAATAAGTGGTCGGGCTTTTTTTCGCTTTTGCGACGAAAATTTCCATGATCGCGCATGCTCGAGTGGAAATTTTCTAAAAACAAGACCTATGAATTAATCTGACGACAAAAATTACCACGAATTGTATTTGGTTAGACAATCTTGAAAAACGAAACGTCCAAAATGTGTAAACTGCTTAGTGTTTTGTGTGAGTATCGAGTTTAATTGTTACATCGAAAGATGATGAGCAGATTTGGAAATTTAACAAGGGCTGATATTCTCGAAGCTATAAAACTGTCAAAAACCAGAAATACTAGGTAGTCTTTGAATTTCGGATTTTTTGGCAGAAGGACCAGCATGTATTATCATTGTAAGAAAAGGAAAAGCCTCCTTTTCTTGTCGGTATAACCACTTTTAATTAGTAAAATATCAGAGTATAGCTATTTGATTGGAGGATATATAATGGGTTGGATTGTCTGTAAAATATGATTTAGAAGATCAAAGGTCAAAATTTTTCTGGTGTTAATACTCTGGAAGAGTTTAAGTTTTTTTATAAAATATGATAAGTTTAGGTCTAAGGTCCAAAACTTTCTGGTTTAAAAATAATTACCGCTAAAAAATTCTCTAATAGTCTGGAATTACTACAGAATTTTCCCTAGAATATTATAGGTTTAGAACGTCAATCACGAAGCCATAAAATAGTCAATATCCAGAAATACCAGGCAGTCTTTGAATTTCGATTTTTTTGACAGAAGGACCAGAATGTATTGTCACTGTAAGCAGAGTAGAGCTATTTGATTGGAGTTGGATTGTCTGTAAAATCTGATTTAAAAGATCAAAGGTCAAACATTTACTGGTTTTAAATTTATTGAAGCTCTAATTCTAATTTTCCAATACCCTGGAATTAGTTCGGAATTATTTGTTAAACATGATAAATTTAGGTCTGAGGCTCAAAATTTTCTGGTTTTAAAGTAATTACCGCTAAAAAATCTCTAGTAGTCTGGAATAACTCCAGAATTTTCTGTAGAATATTATAGGTTTCGAACGTCAAACACGAAGCCATAAAATCGTCAATATCCAGAAATTTTTGACAAAAGGACCGGCATGTATTGTCACTGTAAGAAAAGGAAAAGCTTCTTTTTCTTATCAATATAATCACTTTCAATAATTAAAATAAATACAGCTAAATAATATTCTGAAATATATCTAGAATTTTCTGAAAATATGACAGGTTTAGAAGGTCAAAGGTAAAAAAATTCTAGTTTTAAAATAATTACAGATAAATAATTCTCCTATGCTCTGGAATAACTCCAGAATTTTCCATAAAATATGATAGATTTAGAAGGGTAAGGGCCAAACATTTTTTGGTTTTAAAATAAATATATCGAAATAATTCTCTAATGCTCTGGAATTACTATAGATTTTTCTGTAAAATATAATAGGGTTAGAAGGTCAAAGATAAAAAGTTTAAAATAATCACAGCTAAAGAATTCTCTAGCACTCTTGAATATTAACTACAAATTTCATGTTGGAAAGTAATGTTATATCAATTTTAGACCTCCAATAGGAAGCAATAAAAAAATTGCAAAAAGACAATGTTTCAGTATTTTTAAGAGTTCTAAAGTTATTAATAATATTATTATTTTATAAAAAATATTTAGGAATTAATGCCAAAGGTAATATTTACGCAAGTCTTGAGGTTCTAGAGTTTTACCAATTTTAGAGTTATGTGTAATTGCTATTTGCGTGTAATAGCCCTTACATATTCCTCTTATTGGTAATGTAAATCAGTTGTTCATCTACTACTATTATGGATTTGTGAAAAATGTGGAGTAACATATTTTTAAAATACGATGTTCTGAAACGTGTTCATTTTTAAGCTTTTTAAGCCTCTTCTTCTGGGTGATATCTTCTTGGTGTGTAATTACTCTTACACATCCTCTCACTTGA
The DNA here is from genome assembly GCA_963969525.1 of Ontholestes murinus. Classification (NCBI taxonomy): domain Eukaryota; kingdom Metazoa; phylum Arthropoda; class Insecta; order Coleoptera; family Staphylinidae; genus Ontholestes; species Ontholestes murinus. The sequence continues at coordinate 48,761,309 of OZ018387.1, forward strand.
TCGTCTATAAGATCGAACACAACTACGGAAGTTCAGAGTGCACCACTTTGATATATGTCCTGATGATATATCTTCTGTAGAACCAAATCTTGTTATATTCTTTTGACCAGGTTTTCTTTGCAATGGTAATAGTTTTCATTGCCAAAATGGCATTGGTTTTAGTTTTTATTCTTACTTTGGGGTTATATTAAGTCACAAGCATTATTAATTCAAGCTGATGTTAAGAACCGCTTGGGTATGTTTCAGTTGCAACTTGAAGAATATTTTAGCATAAACTTCATAAACTTCTATATTAGCTTTCTTCTAAGTACTACTACTTACTATAATAATTTCTACCGAAAAAAACAAGCTGAGCTATTATAACTATTACGACACAAGACATTTTGAGAATAAATCAATTGATTTAAAAATGAGAATTTATTTGAAACTGTTAAAACTTATACAATTATGGAGAATTAACAACTTCCTAAAATTAAAAAAAAAACTCCAGAGCATAATTTGAGAAATTTTAGAACTCAATAAATAACTTTTATTGAGTTTTAGAATTACTCTAGAACTTTATATGATCTTATAAAATTATTGCCTTTATGTAGCTGTACTTCATAAACTTAAAAAGTCCTCGTTTATTTTATAATTATTAGCTTTATTTATATATAATGAAATGTAATTGTTGTAAATAAATGAAAATAAATTGTTGCGGAACCGTACATATAAAATTATTAGAATTATTGCCCTTTATATAGTTGTAAAAAAGCTTCAGAACGTTAAAAATAAAATTAATTTTTTATGAGATCACTATAACTGCAAACAACTGTTAAAATATAGTTGATGGTGGAAGCTAATACTTTGTGATACATCTTGAAGACTTGGTACCTTAAAGAAGCTACGCATATCTTTTTTACTAAAGTTCCTAATATTCAAGGTGTATCGCAAAATAATGCCTCTTGCCATTAATCATAACGTATGGGTTGTTTGCAGTTTTAGAGATCTCTATAGCTGTATAATGGGACATAATTTTATAAGATTATGTATGATTCGAAAGCAATTCTAAAATTGCTAGTAATTTATTTAGTTGTAAAGTTTCTTAAATCACCTCTAGAATTTTCTGGCGATTTTAGGAAGCCGAGAATTCTCTACATGTATAGAAGCAAAAAGAGTTAAAATATTACTTCCATTTTAGAGTTTTATATTTTCACAATTCTTTAAATTTCCTGTGTTACTGGTGAAGAGATGGTTTTATTTCGATAGAGCTCGACTTATTATAGCGTACATAATTTTTGTTTGATGTTTTTGCACTTCAAAAATGAATGTTTTTCAAAAGGTTCTAAAATATATTTTTAAATGTTTAATTGTGGAAGAGTTTACTTTGTGGTATATCTTGAATATAATAAAGAAGGAGACACGATGACTTTGTTTTACCACTTTATATTTATATTTTTTAGTAATAATAATTAAAAGTTCTTCAAAGATTTGTACATATTTATGTATAGAGATAGAGTTTTACAATATATGTATCCTATAATGTTGCCTAAAATAAAAACTCTAAATGTTTGTAAAAAAATTTCTGTAGAAACTTTGTTTTTTGCAATAAATATTTTTCTCGCATACATTTTGATTTTTTATTTTTAAACTCTTTAGATGGCTTTTTTAGATATATGTATTCTGTAGAGGTTCTAAATGGCTAAAAAAACTTTGTATAAACTATTCATTTCTTTTAAAATGTTTAGATGAAGTTCTAAAATATCTTGTAAAGCTTCTAAATGATATTTACAAAAACTATATACTTTTAAAATGTCCAAAACATTTTTTGACAGAAGGACCAAAATGTATTATCACTGTAAGAAATGGAAAAACTTCTTTTTCTTAACGGTATAATCACTTTCAATAATACTTTAGAATAAGTTCCGATTTTTCTAAAATATAATAGGTTTAGGTCTAAGGCCCAAATTTTCTGGCATTAAAATAATTACAGCTAAATAATATTCCGAAATATATCTAGGATTTTCTGAAAATATGACAGGTTTAGAAAGTCAAAGGTAAAAATCGTTTCTAGTTTTAAAATAATTACAGATAAATGTAATAACTCCAGAATTTTCCATAAAAACATCTCTGGAAAACGACAAACATAGCATATTTGCTTAAATATATTTAAAAAAAAGAAATCCAAAAAACATATCTTACTTGACAATCAATATATGTGGGTTTGAGTGGAAGAAATTTTAAAATTACTCGTAAAAATGTATTGTAACTTTAAAATACTTTTATCACTTTAGAGTTATTTCTTTTAAGTTATAAAATATATATGTATTTTAAATGCCTAAATAAACACTTTGGGTTTTGCAATAAAATCGGAAATGACTGCATTTAAATCTCTTTACAAACTTTAGATATATTATTGGGAGAAGTAATACACTTGTTATGTTCCATTTGTTTATTATCAGGTAACTGACACTTCTTTCGGTCCTTACGGATCATTCTCAAAGTTAAACAAATGGAACATAACAAGTGTATTACTTCTCCCAATATGAAAATTTGGTTCCATCAAGAATGTAGCAGAACAAGTATCGAATTTTAGATATATTCTTTCTCAAGTACGTTAATCACTGTTGGAGCTTTTTATGGGAGTACATTCTACAGAAGAGTCATTACACCTCTCTACAATTTTGAGTTTTGAATCATTGCAATAACTTAAAAAACAGAATAAATTAAATAATGAACTTTTGTGAATAATATATATTTTTTACAAGTTTCTGAAAATTGATGTAGAAGTTCTATTGTTTAATATTACATGAAGAATAACACCAAAACACGTGTCAGACAACTGAAAATAAAAATATTATGGAACAAAACAAGTGTTACTCTTCACCTAATATTAATATCTGTTAACTTTATATAGTTTAAATGTTTTTCTAAAGTTTTCAGTAATTTTAGAGGTATGAGCGAAGAGTATATCCATATAATAACACTGTTCTATCTTTTCATCATACCTTAGTGTAAATAAAGAAAAGTTATTGAAGATTTGCTATTTACCCTTTAATTAATTTACTAATATGCAAATAAAAATACTTTTAAAAAATATAAAACTGCGGTGCAGAAACGATCAAAATAATTAATCCTAATTATTACTTTTATTTTCATAATAATTTATACTTTTAAATGCCAAGAGCAGAATTATCATGTGTGGTGAAATCATTTTTTGAACGCGTCTTTAAAATCAAACATCAAATTTATGACATAGCTGAACTGATGAGCTGTGATACAACGAAAGACGTGTCTGTAGATAGTCATATCAATTCCATGACGTAGTTGGGAAGCGATGACACCACAAAAACGTTCCATTGTGCCGAATGTAATTTCATATATATAACTACTAACAGTTATGTAATTCAACACCTGGTGGTGCTTTAGTACGAGGAGTAGTTGTTTTAACTGTTAGTTGGTTTTTATAGTTTTTACATAATGTAAAACTTCTGTGCAGAAACGCTCAAAATAATTAGTTCTAATTATTACTTTTATTTTTTTAAATACTTTTGATTACATATATTAATACAGGCAGAAAGACAGAAAGGCCTCTGGTCGATAGCCTTTTGACAGATTAACATACTAACACCTCATCAATTATTTATTATTTAAATGTTAAATTTTATTGTACATATTTGTCAATAAAGATGTATATGCTACTATGAAAAGAAATTGCTAACAGTTTTTTCTTTATTTTATAATTTCAGATACAAGAATAACCAAAAATGAACTCTAAGAAATAAGATAAGTAATTTTCGTTATTCTCTATCTTAAACTCTAAAAAAAATATTTATATACACGTAAATATTTGTAGTTGATGACTGTGACACTACTATTTCTGAGAGGAAATATAATATTTAAAAAACCATTAAAATTATAAAACAATGTAATTTGCTTCCCAAAATTTATATTAGAATAAAAGTAACTATAAAAATTAAAGGATTATTATTATTTTTTGTTTTGTTTTCTTGTGTTATAAAGTAGTTAAGATTAATTTTGTGCACTTCAACAATTATAATTTTCATTTCATCGCATCGTTATATTGAAATCACCTCAATCGTAGGAAACGGCACGTCACGGTCCAGTCCGACGGTCTTTTGTTTATCCTCGCGTCTGGATGGCGTCATCCTCGTGTTTGTTCAAAATTAAAAATGCAGGAGCTTACTCGCTCGCAATCATTAGGAAATTTTCTGTATATTTATTCGGTCCTCGATTGTTTGCCTTCCTTTCTCAGGACCAGTCCGTCCTGTTTCGGTACCAAACAGTGAAAGTTTCTTCATTTTTTTTACGATTGTAGAATGCACGTTCAGAATATATCGCATTATTGATAATAAAAATATTTCATAAAGTTATTAGTACTAACAATAGTTACATTTACTGCAAGGTAAATCATTTTAGACTAGATGGTAAAAATAAATAAAATAAGATCATGACAAATATGAAAATATTTTTTTTTTAACATGTTCAAATTGCACAGAAACATATGTTGTATTTGTTTCTCATTTTTTACTTAGTGAAACATTAACGTTCATAATAGGTTATTAAAAAAATTTACTTGGTTTATGAATAAATAAAATTAAAAATAAAAAAATTCAGTGAAACAAACCAAGTGAATTTTTTCAACAACCTATTATTGCACAGAAACCTTAGCTAAAGTAATTAATTCTGTAGCAAAAAAGCTAAACTCGTTTGTAGTAATAATTAAAATTAAAATGGGAAATATTTTGACAGGCTCAAAATAAACGAAAATCTTCGGCAAATGTGATTAGGTTTATTTCACAGAAAAAGTTGAAATCGGATGTAATTACATTTGCGAAATAATTTGGTCTGCTTATAAGCAAAAAATGGAACTCGTTTGTAATTATTTATAATTTTCATATACATAATCTCTAACATGGACATGCCCAAAATGAACAAAAATCTTCAACAAAAGTGATTATGTCTATTTATCAGAAACAAATTGAAATCGGATGTAAATAATTATATTTTTCATAGCAGAGGTACATATATTTTAAAGTCCAAAAATTTGGACATGCCCAAAACGACCAAAAAACTTTTGCTATGCATTATATACTATTCCAGTGTGTCGTGTTTTGTTTTGGAACCAATGAGTGAATGAACTAGTTGGCGGACGGTGATGAAACGAGGCCGTGACATCGTGACGCGTTAGTGGAAATTAGACAATCAAATCCGAATATTAGTACGTACACGCATTTATTGATGTTTAGCGGTCGCGCGGCGGCAACCTCTTGAACAATCGTCCCGAGCATCCGTCGGAAGTTGTTGTCTGAAGTGATATTAATAATAATAATGATTAAATTAAACCAGAATTATCAATTACAGACCGTGCTGGATGGACCGCGATTGTTTCATCGTCGCTGCGCGCAACGTCGTCATTCGCACAATTGTTAAAATATAGAGTGATTGTTGATAAGTGTTGATAAGTGGTTTGCTGGTAATCGATTAGATGGTAAAATTTACATATTGGCAAATATAAAAAGAAAAAATGATTGATATAAAGCATAAATTATATTTTTATTAAATGAAGGTCATAAATTGTAATATGAGTTTCTGTATAAATTACGTCTAACAGTTTATCTAAAACAAATTTTTTTTGGCATCTTTTGGACAATTCATATTTGCTTTTCTATTAAACAAAATGCAATAACATCTTTAGTTTTTGACCACGAGGACTAGTATAAGTAAAAGTTATAAAGAAATTTAATCAAACTAGTTAAAAGGTTGTATTGATTCTACAACCTTTTAAAGCGTTTGGTAATTTATAAAATTAATCTAAATTATTTTCAATATCTTGGTAGACTGTCATACCCATTATATTGAAGGTTTTATTTTATTTATTCAGTTTTTTGGTCTTCCCTCTTTAAATACAAATATAAAAACAAATTAATTACAAAAAACTCTTCTCATTTAACTGAACTACCCAATGTATCCAGTTGATGAGAGTACATTTCGTGTTTCCATTCTTTAGTAGATATTGGTTTCCCTTAAGTTTCATGTAAGTTTACATCAAAATATTGAAACTGTAAATTTTATACTAACATTATCCTTCTCAAGAATCAAATCAAGGAAAATCACAAAATATTTGAATCTTAAAACACCAAAATACAAAAAATATTATATTAGTGACTAAAAGGCATTTCATATTGACAAAAAGGGTAAAAATAAATAAGTAGGAGTAATTCAATTCTATCTTAAATACGAAATTACTGGAAAATTACTAAATTATTAAAGCAAAATGCAATTTAAGTATATGTCTTAAAAATAACTTCAAAATAAGTTGAGAAACAAAAAATGAACAATTGATAATAGTTCAAATGATGAAAGAAATGAAAAAGAAAAAATAAGTCGTAACATAAATTATAAAAATGAAAATACGGAGAGTTAAATCTAAAAGAAAATTAAATTCTATTGCATTTAAAATAATAAAGGAACTTGAAACTCTACGCTAAAAATTTAAATTTAAGTAAAAACTTTCTCACAACATCATCTTAATTACATACAAAGGTTCATATTAATCAAAATAATCAAATTTGGAATATCCAATGAAGAAAAATCATCTATTTTAAAAAAAATCAACAATTATAAAATTTGCAAAATGATCGAAATCAATTAAATGTGTTGTAAATATTCTTCATTTAAATATTTGAAATTTAAAAGAGAAACAATACAAACAAATATAATAATCGTCAGAAAAATAACTAAATTATCAAATCAATTCAAATAACAAAAGTATAATTTAATTATTTAATGTCTTGAGAAACAACTTGAAATAAAAAAATCTCTCCAATTCAAAAAAATGTTTTAATATCGAAAATTTTCGGCACAATAGAACTTATTATCAATCTTTTTTTTTTTAAGTTTTGACAATAAACTGAAAACTGAGAATGAACAGCCTCAAATAGGTGAAGTAATGAAATAAATCAAAACTTCTATACTTCCAAAAATATTTATATGTACAAAAAATGTGAATCGTAACGTAAAATCATAAACAAACTTATTATATAAATATTCCTCACCATATCATATGAAATAATAAGCAATTTTATGCCTGGCGGTGCTTTAGTACGGGGAGTAGTTGTTTTAACTGTTAGCTGGAGTTTTTACATTATTATGTAAAACATTAGTGCAGAAGCTCATAGAGATTTATTTCTCTCATTATTAATTATATCCATTAGTTTAGTTTATTGACTTGTCCTACAAAAAAACATTTACAATAACTTTGAAATTTAGATCGCAAGACTTGAAGGCGGATTTCACATGGCAGTGTTCTTCCACTCAAACCATTATTTCCTATAGCCAATGATGATCAGCAGGTGATTACCATTGAGGCAATTAGGTTCCTATAAGTCTCGTTGATTGTTGAGGCACTTATTTTTTGAAAATCCATTATCACTTAATGTAAATATAATAGTAAACTATTTATGATTTTCAACTTTTTATTTTACTCACCTGAAGAAGCTACAGTGAAACCATTGTAGTGAGTAAAATAAAAAGTCATAAATAGTTTACTATTATTATTAAATTAAGTAAAAGGTCCCTAAAAGATTTTAACTATTTGTCTTCCTCTTTTACTCTCGAATAAAAACTACCCCAAGGCTTTCCTCTTTCACCTCTATTATATAGCAATGTTTGCTCTGATATCAATAATCCGGATCCTCTTTAAGTTAATCCCTCCAAATATCTTCTACAATTTGCAGATGATACACTCTTAAAATAATATGTTCCTACATCACCAAAAGCAAAAATCAAACAAAAGATAATTGTTAAAGGCTAAATTTTCAGAAAAAGTCAATTATATCCTGATCTGAGAAACTTGCATGTGTTTAACGATCCGCCCTGCGAACCTTAACTAAACTAAGCCATCCCAATAACCCTCTTCCAACATACTACCGTATCAGAAAACCCAAGTAATTCCCATTGAAAACCGCCTTGAACACCTTGCTACGAAATTTGCCACTAACCCTAATATCCAAGACATCCTTAAGCACCTATGTTTACCCCGTAGCCCTTTACACCCCCGTAAAACCAAACGGACAACTAACAATAATATCTAACAAAGACTGGCAGAAAGACCATGGGTCGATAGCCGTTAAAAAAGTCAAATACAATTGTTATTAATAATAATAAATAAAGATGTTTGTCTCTCTCATTTGTCTTTTAACACAAACGATCGACCAGGGGCTGAATATGTTTCAAAAATTAAGTAAAACACTGATCTTATAACATATCAGAAAACAGACCGAAATTGTTAAAAACGAAAATTATTTAAAATATACAAAAAACCTTAAATTATTTAATCCAAAATGTTCTAAAAAACTTTATACAACAAAAGTAAGTGTTTCAACACACTTCTTAGTTCTTTTTGCCAAAAAAATTCGTCAAAATCGTTCAAATAAAAGTTATAATAATAGTTTATTGGTGCTAGTAACATGAAGTTTTACACAGGTTGTAAATAATAGAAGTATAAACATTTTTATAAATGCGGGTTATTCATTAACTTCTAAATTTTAAATAGAAAGTTATAAAATGAAAACACTTATTGTTTAATGTTTTAAAGAAGTCGAAGACTAGGAAAAAGGAAATACTAGATATTCAAAAGAATGTTAAACCCAAAACTTATTTTTCAAAAATAATTGTTTTGTTTAGAAACAAGCGAAGGCGTTAAATCACATAATAAGTATTCCGAAGGCTCTAACCCACCCTCCAATCAGTAAAATATAAGCAAGGGTTTTAATTAAAAGTTTTAAAACGTAAATAAACATAACATTATTAATTTAATTTAATAAAATTGTGTTATACAAACAAAGTTACAAAGTGTTTATTATTTATACTCAACATGTATAACGAAGTAGAAGCAGAAAAAATCAATAATATTATTAATTTAATTTAATTTATTTATTTATTTTATTTATTTATTTATTTATTTATTTTGCTTTACATGTCTACTTAAAAAAAATGTAATAGATTTATTCAAACAAATTTTTCAAATAATTTTCAATGATGTTTTACTAATTGGAGAGTGAGATAGAGGCCACCCACCCACCCTACATATACATATAAACTTTAATTCCTTATCGTCTCGCGGTTATTAATTAAATTAATCACAAAACTTTTTGAATAATAAAAGAATTAAAAGGTAAAATTTTTGAGTGAGTAAATTAGTAAAAATTTGATGCATGATGGGTGGACAGACTTTAAGTCTGGATTAGATAATATTAGCTACAGAAAGTCATTTATATTTATATTTAAACTTAAATTTTGATTTTGTTTAATTTTTTTTACAAAAAAAGTTTGACTGTCCTTTTTTAGCAGCAAAATCATCAACGATTAGCAATTAAAGTTATCATGTATCGTATATGTAGGGTCGGTGGGTGGCCTCTATTCCACCCTCCAATCAGTTAAACATAATCGAGGGTTTTAGTTAGAAGTTGTAAAATATTTTAAATTGATGTATTCATAAAAATGTTTCAAATAATTTTTGATGATGTTTTACTGACTGAAGGGTGGGATAGAGGCCTCCCGCCCACCCTTCATATACATACTAACTTTAATTACTGATCGCCTCGTGGTTTGCAATAACTTTAATTACAAAATTTGAATAAAAGAAAATTGACAAAGTAAAATTTTTGAGTGTGTAAATTAATAACATATTATATACATGATACGTGGAAAGGCTTTAAATAAAGGTTAAATAGAAATAGCTTCAGAAGGTTATTTGTATTTAAAGGTAAATTTGGATTATGCTTTATTTTTCATTACATAAAAGGTTTTATTTTTTATTGCAGCAAAATCATCAACGATTAGTATTTAAAGTTATCATGTACATGTAGGGTGGGTGGGTGGCCTCTATCCCACCCTCCAATCAGTAAAACATAAGCGAGGGTTTTAATTAAGAGTTGTAAAATATAAATAAACACAAAATAATTGTAATTATTAGAGATATATTCATACAAATTTTTCAAATAATTTTTGATGATGTTTTACTGATTTGAGGGTGGGATAGTGGCACCCACCCATCCTACATATATATGTAAATTTCAAAACTGATCATCTCGCGGTTTGGGGTAAAATTAATTACAAAACTTTTTAAATAAAAAAGAAATTCCAAAGGTAACATTTTTGAGTAAGTAAATTAATTTTTTATGCATGATGGGTGGGCAAACTTTAAATCTAAATTAGATAAGATCAGCTAAAGATGGTCATTTATATTTAAACTTAAATTTGGATTATGCTTTTTTATTACATACAAAGTTTTATTGTCTTTTGCAAGAAATTCGTAGAGAACCTTGGAAGGAGTGTCTTAGTTTGGTAAGCGACAAAAACTGATTATATTATATTACCATCGTTAAAATTTTTGGTGAAAAAATCTAAAACTTGCAAAAGACCAATCGAATTAAACAAAAAAGCATTTAAGAATCATTATTAAGGAAAATCTGGTAAAAATGATTCAATTGATTGTAAAAACTGATAATAAAATTAAAACTAATCTTGCAAAACCTTAAAAAGTTATTTTGATTGATACTTGAAGTCATTACTTTATTATAGATTTTTGAGTAAGGTGTATAATAAATATACTTTCTTTTTATCACAAACTTTTTTTTTATTTATGCCGGTTTTAACCTTACAAAGGCTAAAACCGTTTATGAATAATTAAAATAGTCTGTTATCATATACAATTTCTTCTTAATATTTTACTATATTCAAAAGTTAGCCCAGAAAGTCTAAAATTTTCAAAATACCCCGAAAACTTCATTTACTTATTAAATTAAAATTAATTCTAGATATTTAATACAAATAATCATTTTAGAAAGTACTTTACAAATTATAAGCAAAATATCCTATCGTTCTGACAGAAAACAAGTTGGTGTTGTAATTTGATTATAATTATAATTTTAAACACTGTACTGTTGTGAAATCATACAAATAGTTTTTAATTTAATTTTTAAATCAAAGTTGAAAAAATAATTCATTATATGATAAGGGCCAGTATAGTAGATCTTACTGTTATGTAATGATTTTAATCATTTTGTTAATAAACAAATTATCAACATGTACGAGGGATAGTAGGAAAGTAGTACCCCGTTTGCACTCTAGCAAATGGAGTAGCCGCCGGATGTGTGTTACCATGTTCAGTTGTATTTCAGCTATCTGTGTGCAAAGTTAACTCTCGCTTGTATTGCTGTTTATCTGAGTGTTTATTATGTTCAAGAAAATAAAGAACGCCGCCAGCTGTGTAGTTAGGGTTGTGACTGTATTTCTCAACGCAAGAAATGTGTGATCTTGCCATATTCATCGCCAATTGAAAGATGTATATGAAAAAATCGTCTATTCGATGTTGGTGTCGTAATTTCAATTTAGGAACCTCCATGATGACGAGCGTTCGGGTCGGCCGTTAGTCATTACGGACGAACTTTCAACCATCCACCCCATAGTTCAGACTTTACATTACCATCTGCTTACAAGATTCAAGGACTTTTGTCAGGAAAGATTACGTATCTCAATTCACAGGCACAAAGGATTAAAAATTCAAAAACTCCTCACATGCTTAAATTTGGGAGATGACTATGTAGAGAACTATGTTAATAATGATGAAACTTATTAAAACTCCATATCACTTAATAAGATACATTTTTGAAACCATATACTATGTCAGTATTTTATTAAGTTTAATATTTGTTAATATATACAAGTATTTTTTAATATGCACAAACGGATACTATTTTCCGGATGGCCCTCGTATATGTATATAAAATTTAATAGATATAAGTCATTAAAACTAAGTAAGTATACTTAAACTTATTTAATAATATATCCATTCATTCATTCCAAGCTCGAAATCGTTTCGTACGCATAACGCTCAAACAATTCAACGTCGTTTTCATTATATAACGGGCCTTTATATATTTATCGTTTGTAATTCACGTAATGGTTTTTGATTTTATTCTCTCCTCTCCTTTTTTCTCCGGGCGAGGGTGCGTTCCTGCTGCGTTGCAGGATGGTGGATGGGCGGTTGGAGGGCGAGGAGGTAGCGGCGAGAGCGACTCAGCAGGACCCTTGAGTACCTACACGAGCTGTTTCAAGTGGCCACGTCACCAGACTCTGTGCTCCTGCCATGGTTACCTAGCACGCTTGGAAGCACACGGATATTCGCGAAATATTAAATTCTCCCCGGCAATATCCTGCTGGAAATGAGGCGCCTCCTGTGTGTTGCTTTTATAAATTTCAGCACGAACGATGCGAACGTCTTTATTAATTTTTAATGGCGTCAAATTTAATGATTTAATTAATAATACATTCTAACGAATTTATTGTTAAATATGAAAAGCCATTCCAATGCACTAATAATAATAAAATAAATGTCGTTAATAAATAGATTAAATGAAAATAATGGCCGTATATGAGAACCTTGAGGTACATAAAAGGTTTTTAAGTAATTCAAAATATAGTATCACATTTAATTTATTTTAACTTATATAAGTAACAGAATAAAAAAAACTTTAAAATAAGAAAGTAATAACATAAATTAAAAAAATAATTTTGGCCGATTTTTATAATAATACTTAACTGTTTTCATTATAAATTCATAATTATTATAAAAAAATTGCTAAAAATATTATAATTATATGCAAAAACGTTAATTCTGAATGTCTAAGGGAAGCAAAAATAGCATCTAGAATTTTCGAATTTTTAAAACTAGGGTCTATGAGTAGACACATAGTAAAACAATTTTTGAGAAAGGTGTAAATAATGTTTATATATCAAAATTGGAATGTTTGATATTCCCGAAGGACCTTAACACAGATATTCCTTTGACTTCGAAATTTTAATAAAAACAAAAAGAAAGTAAATACTTGCTTAAATACTTGATTGCAGAGGCTTCGTGATACATTGTTTAATAATTCCGATAAAATTGTAACTTTGTAAACATAAGCAATTGTAATTTTTTGGTAAAATTTCATACAACAAAAGTGAGTGTTTATTTGACACACTTCCTACTTCTCTTTGGCATAAAAAATCGTCAAAATCGAAAGCAAGAATAAAATAGAAGTATGAACATAAATACCAATTATTCATGAGCTTCTTAATTTTGAAAAAAAAAATTATTTTTACTCAAAAAAATATTGTTTGTATGAGAAAACAAATCGACTATTAATATCCGAACTGAGGTTCCTAGAGACATTTCCGACCATCTGATTTTTTTTATTCATCGAATGCCCTTAGTCACTTTATTCCAAAAACATTTCAGAATCATCTTTGGAAATCTCCCAGATCAAAAAACAACTATACTAAAGGCTAATGTTTTTAAACTTAAATCTAAATTTTCTGCTGAAATTTCATACACCGGAAGTGGGTTTAGAGACAGGTATTATTTTTAACATTAAAAACTAAATAAAATCATTCATCAAAAATTGGAAATATTAAAATTATTAATAATTAATCTCTTATTTTAATTTTGAAACAAATCAATTGATTTTTTTCCCTTTTTGGAAATAATAAATGCATGAACAATTTTTATAAGTAAATATATATTTCAATAAATTCAGATTTTTTTTTAGAAAATTTATTTAATTAGAAAACAACTTAAAGACCAAAGTCTTAAAACTAAAGGTTTCTGCTAAAATTTTAAACACTCTAAGTAAGTTAGTTCAGAAACACTTTTTAAATTTTTTATCACGACAATCTGTACAAAATCGTTCAAACAAATATTGGAAATAGTAAAAATATTCACAAATGTTATAATTGTTGATTATTAATCAACATTTTTAGAAAAAAAATTAATAATTGAGTTTTTTGCAAACTATTATATAATAAATGTATATTACGGTAAAATATTATGCAGATGAAAAAAAAAAAGAAACTAAATCAACAAACATTGAGGCTCCTCGATCGCTTGCATTTTTTCTACAATAATTAGTTTCAGATGCAATAGTCTATGGAAGCGGTATCTCAAAAATTACAAATTACTAAATATCTTTTTTTTGTAAGATTGATTGGAATTAATTTCAGATGAAAGATGAAAGAGATACTGTATCTCAAAAACAACGAAGACAATGTAAATTTTAAATTACTATGTTTTCTTTCTTCTTTGAAATACAATCTCCATGAGTAAAAACACTTTCTAATAATGGACGGAATCCAAATACAAATACAAATTCTAAGTTTTCAAAAATTATTTAAAAAATAGTTTTTTACTAATCATTTTATTATCTCTTAAAAGTATATTTGATTAATTTATTAGTTCAAGAGTATAAATAACATAGAAAAATATTTTAATATGAAGAATATTCTGACAAAAATTTGCAAAAACATTGTATATACAAAGCAAAAAGGTTTTGCTTTTTTATTTTATAATGAAGACATGCTTCCATATCTTACTGCTATACACTATTAAAATAATATTTAATAATTGTAGTTTTAAAACATTTTCGATTTCGATTTTATATATATGAACATGTTATTAAACAATTCCAATTAAAGTAGTACATAATAAAAATATAAGCGAATTTTATTATTATTAAATATTCAATAACAACTTTATTGTCGAGAAAAAAAATGTTCTTTGTTTGCAAATTAATTATATGCATGCAATTTATATTTAAATAATTGCAAGTAGTAATGCCATAATACATTCATTAGTACAAAATAATCATACTTTTTTATTGAAAAGAAATCATAAATAAAAATCAAAAATTATAGAGAGATATATATTAAGCATATTTTATAAACCATTATTATTATAAATAATAAAAATGATTTATTTGCGGTTGTGATTTTACCAAAAGACTATCGTCCATCGAGTTATTTTGCCAGTGTTAGTTAGTAGCTCTCGTATGTCTTTATAAATGGGTGAAATCATAAAAAATCAATATTTTAATAAATTTACTTTAGCTTTCTCCTTAACAAAATGCACATGAATACACAAAAATATAATACAAACAATTTAAATTCAAGAAGCTGGGTGGAGTTTATGCGGCTGCGATGACCTTGCAGCCATATTTCTGACAGGCAGTGAAAGTCCAAAAATTATCTACGGTCTCTGTGCCATTAATATTTACCTTATTTTAGGCTTATTTTAAATCTTTTTATCATTTTACTAAAATTTAATTAATTCATTTATTTAATTTTGTTGAAGTTGAAGAAATTCTAAAATAGATAGAAGTATTCATACCAAGATTTGGCTGGAAGAACATTCTGAAAAATGGAATCCATCTATGAGTCTTGTGCTCATAATTGAGTGTGCCTTTTTGTATGTAATTATTTATATATTTTATTAACAAGTAATCCAAAGTATTACAATAAATAATAATAATTATAGATGACTGTGTTCATTTTCTTAATTTGGCGAGTTTTAAGGGATTTTTGCATATTTTTGTTGGGGAAAAATAGAATCCGTTCTTCGATAAGGATTACTGAAATAGTAATTCCTCAGTGTCTAAAGCTTGCTTTTTTAACGATATACAAGGAAGGGGACATAATAATGCGTATAACTATAAGCCAATTGTATCAAAAATTGTAGAAACGTCATTTAAAGAACAAATCATCAAATACTTTTGAAAATAACTTCCTCAGGTCAACTTAAAGGTTGACTACTTACTAGCCAAAACAATAGTCACATTTAATTCTACATAAAGTGATGAAACACAGACTGTTAAGAAAATAAAAAATCATATATTGACTTATCAAAGCATTCGTTTTCGTATCACATAGTGTTCTCATATTATTGTTAAAATATACTATACTATATTTAAAGCAATTTTATTTGAAAAAATTAAAACTAGTCATTTATTTATTTAGATAATCTAGAATAGGTAAGTAGAAATATGAGCTTCACCAAGGATTGATATTAGTATCACTGTTATTTTTAATAAACATGAACGAGTTACCACAGCATAATAAACCAATACAAACTATTCAAACTATTTATCATATTACATATTATATCCAAATAACTTGAAATTTTCAACATACCACTCAGTTTTCAACAGAAAAACCAAATAAGATTACTAATATTAGGTGGAGAGTAACACTTGTTTTGTTCCATAATGTTTTTATTCTCAGTTGCCTGTCACGTGTTTCGGTCTTCACAGACCATTATCAAAGTTACTTAACTTAAATATCTGTTTCCATCAAGAGTGTAGCGCAACAAGTATTAACTTTAAGATTACTAACTTTACTAAGTATTTTATTATCTTTTAAAATTATGTAATTTAAATAGTGCGTCAATAATATAAAAAAAGTATTTTATCATTTGAAAACTAAAAATATGGTTAATTAATTTCTAGTTCTTTCCTAAATGATTTGGGCGTCGGCGCTTAATTGTGTATGAATATTATTTATAATAGTTGTGTACTAAAGTTTTATTTGTAGATAATTAATAATAAACAATAATAAATGAAGGAATCGAAAAGGACCTCGTAAAAAAACAAACAAAAAAGATTAACCAAAAACTTAGTACAGAAAAGGTTTTAAAATATATTACAATCCTTCAGTTCGTTGTAGAAAATTAACTAATAATTTAAAAATAGGATAATATTTCTACAATCTACAACAAAGTAGTCTGAGTAAGACTCATTGTTGTATATTCATGAAATATTTTCGTATTTATAAATTATTAAAAAGGGTTTGTCGTATTTCTTAAAAATGCTTTTTAAGGTTTTGTTTTCTTTCTATGTTATAATATTCTGAAGCAGCCGAGTCAAAAACGTATTAGATTCCTCATCTTCCTCGTGTGTATTTGAGTCACAAACTTGTTATAATTACAAGTCGGCAATTTTTCAAGTTATCCATTGTTTAGGTACATAATTTGATTTTTAAGCATTAGCCATTATTTTTGAAAAATTTTAAAGTTTTGATAAGCTTGACTGACTTTCTTACGTTGTCCCAAAATTTTAAAAATTATGCACCAAACTTATAAAGAAAAGAACTGTTCAACATTCTTTTATTTTAGACAATTGCTTGAGTGACAGATTATAAATAGACATTCTGCATTAATTATTATATATAATATTCGTGATAATTCAAAAGTAATTTCTGGTTTTACAAAGCAATTTTTTCTATATGTTTAATATTATGTAAACATTTTACAACAATTATAATGTGTTTTGAATAAAAATAACGTGAATAAAACATAAAACTAAATTTTATTTTACTTTGTTTATTCCGCAATGTAATTTATTGAAATGTTTTGTTCAATTAGATAAATTAATTTGTTATATTTTTAATAGATTTAAAATATTTCCGTAGATAATATTATTCAAGCGTAGTTTAACATTGATGATTTATTCAATTAATAATAACAATACTTCGTTTACGGGAAATGCCAACTAATTTATAATTAAATTATACAAAAACACTTACTTTGTTGATATCACACTTTATTTTTAAGTGACTCGAATTTCGATCATTAAGTGATCATTTTCAAAATTCGAGTCACTTAAAAATAAAGTGTGATATTAAAAAAGTAAGCGTTATTGTTTAATTTTCCAAAATGTATCACGAAGTTAACGCCTCGACCATTAATCAACAAATTTATACAATAATCAAATAAAATAAAACTAATTAATTCATTAAAAAAATTAAATAAAAATAATAAATACTTTTATATTTCCTTCTATATTATGAAAAAGCGAAATGAGGCTATGCTTAAATGAAGAGAAAGATTAAAAGAATATGTTGAACCAGTAATATGAGTATAGTCATTAACATATCTTATTATCCTGTTGTTACTGGCGAAATTGGAATTGTTGAATCCAATTTTCAACTAATGGTTATTCCTAAGAATATGAGTTGATCAATATATACATAAATCCAATTAAGCAAGTAAATCCTGGCAATCATCAATCTTACAGTACGCATAAATTTATTTTGAATTTGTTCTACTTTGTTTATACCAACTTGGAATTAAGGAGACCACATAAGGGATGCATATTGGAAAAAAAAACGAAGAAGGTAGCAAAATAACATTTTCAAATTGCTGAATTATTTATATGTATGTAAAAAACCCAACTTCATAAGTATGATATTTGAAATTTAAATTTTTATTCCTAAATCCTTTATAACATTTTCTTTTTCAGTTTTTATTGACCCCACACGTAAATCCAGATTAACTCATTTTGTAACTAAACAGAGTCATTACTTGATACAATGGTTTTAAATATTTTAAGATCGTCGACATACAGCAAAAAGTTGAAATTTTTCTTTACTTTCTTAATATCTTTTATTAACAAATAAAAGAGGACGGAAATTTGAAACCTTTGGAACCCTCGAACTAAAAACTTAGATTCATAATTATTAACTTTTACACTAAGCCAACGATCTAACAAGAACAACTTTAACCATGACAAGGTAACATCATTGAAACCCCAAAGCTTTAATTTACTTAAGAAGATATTGTGATTGACTCAGGCAAAAAAAATCACCATACTACATCTACTTGATAATTTTTTTCCAAAGTATTTGATAGATGTAGGTGGTTGACATCTATCAAATCTATTTAAATATGTAATGAAATCTAAATTACAACACTGTTTTTGTATTATTTTTTAAAATCCAATTAGGAATATTTATTTCAGAGGTTTTAAAATTGTCTTAAATAATCCCAATAAAATGAATGAACTTTGTAAGTACCGCACTTGTATTTATTTTTGTGACAACTTCACCTAAGTAAATTTGTAAAAGTAGATAGAATATAAGATCACGTAATTCTAATATAATACATCTAAGATAAATCTATTTGCGGGTTTGAATATACCTAAATGGAATGAACAAATTATTCCTATCTAAACTATTTCATAAAATATTTCTACAACTACTATCAACATCTTCGTTTTTCAAAATATCACAGCAATTTACATTAGCAAAATAGTCATTGAAAGCGTAACATAACATAAATTACATAATATATTTTTTAAATTATTTCGAAACTTTCCAAACTATTATTATTTAATATTTCGATATTAATTTTTTAGTACTCTTAGACATTATTATTAGTAATGTTAAAGAAATAAATCCAAGAATACACCTTAAATTGTTAATTTGATTCAAATTGATTACTGAATAAAAGCTGAGTATTGACCAGGACTTCAAATTATATGGATATACAAAGTTATAAGTAAAATAATTAGCATTTTATTTCAGAAAAGGGAAGGTTATAATTACCGCAAATTGAAACCCTTTGAAAATTTTCATTTAAACATTCTAAAGCCTTACCATATTTTATTATAAAATGTGGTAGGTAATCCAAATTAAACTAAAGCAAAATTTCGTGTGCAAGCTTTACGTAATGTTATTCCTCAAACAAAAATAAACAAAAATCCATTTGCAAAAAGGTTTGTAGGTACAAGGTTACCTCTAAGCGTAATAATTTAAGAAATTTA
Organism: Ontholestes murinus; assembly: GCA_963969525.1. NCBI lineage: Eukaryota > Metazoa > Arthropoda > Insecta > Coleoptera > Staphylinidae > Ontholestes > Ontholestes murinus. The sequence continues at coordinate 48,780,727 of OZ018387.1, forward strand.
AACTTATAACCACAAATATGAAGCAAAATATTTTTTTACAGTCCTCTATTTGAAAGAAGCAATTAAATACTTCTAGTTTGATAATGACAAGTTAAAATTGTCGAGACTATAGTCACTAAATAAAGTCAGTATTATACAAACAAAGTTAAAAAGTTTTTTATTTTATTTGTGAAGAATAATGTATAACGAAGTAGAAGCCTTCACCGTTAACAGTTTAATTAAATAAATGTTCTTCAATACATCCAGCAGCCCTTAGTTGAATGAAATTTTAAACATTGATAAATACCCATGTAACAAAATCCAAAACATTTAGATCCAAAGAGCTTGGAGCTTATTTTACAATAGGAATACCTCTATCAAACCTTTGCTGATGGTATATATCATAACTTTATAACTGTAGTAGGCGGGTGTGCCATTATGCTGGTTTATTAAATTGTGCATAATATCCAGTGTTATATCCTCAAGCAAACCGGGAAGTATTCCATTAAGAAAATAAAGATAACTTTTGGCATTTAATCTATTGAGTAAGATATCAATAGATCAGTTTATAAAAATGGAAATAGGAAGAATTGCAATCCAGTCGGATATTCAAAACTAATCGATACATTAATTACAATGCCGTTAATGTGTCATTGTAAAAATATTATTTGCAATGAAAACAAAACAGTTTCAGGAACGGAAAATCCACTGTATCTAATTTACTTCAGTATCAATCTTATATTTTGAATGCCTTTAAAAGTAATTCCCAAGTGAATGCTGTGTACACCGACGTTTCTAAGTCCTTTGGCCGAGTATCTCACTCAGTTTTGGTAAATAAATAAATAGCGTATGGGTTTTGGAGACAGTATAACTGTTGGATTCTTAGTTTCTTGATCGATAGACTGCAATTCATGAAAATCAATAACTTCATTTCAAAAGCGATAAGTGTAGCTTCAGTGATTTTTCAAGATTCCTACTGTGTGCCAATTTTATTTTTGTTGTTTATAAAAGATCTGAACGTATATATTAAACATTCGGAATTTCTCTTATTTGTCGATAAACTGAAGATTTTTCGATGAAAAATAAAAAAATACTTTTACTTAGTTAATATCACAATGTTTATTAAATAGTGATTGTAGTTTCGATCAAACAATGATCATTATCAAACTATAAGTAATGTAAATACAGAAAACAAGATCTTATTTATACCGCGTTAAACAAAGATGAGAACATGAGGTTGGTTTGTTCTTTAATTATGGGGCTGTCCGGATTATTCTTGTGTTTGTAGATTTCGAGGGATTCGAGTACGTCCATTTTAATCCCCTTGTCCTTGAGATGAAGAATTTGAAGTACATCTTCGTCAAATGTATGCCGGTTTTCGATAAGGTGATTAGCGAATGTTGAATCTTCTTTTTTCAAACGAAACGACGTTAAATGTTCTTTTAACCTAACATTAAAACTACGGCCTATCTGCCCTATGTAAATCGAGGGGCAATCTTTGCAATTTAGTTTGTAAATACCTGCTCTATTAAATTTATCCAAGGGAGTTTTTGAATTAAAAATGGTGTTACATATTTTATTGTATGATTTTAAGGCTACATTAATGTCTAGTTTGTTTAGGGTATTGCGAATTTTGAGGCTAATATCTCCAAAATATGTTAATGATTTAAAGAATTTTCTTTCTGGAATGTTAGCTGCATACAACATTTTATGAATATTTTTGTTTTGGAGGGTTTTTATTAAGTTTATTGTTTTGTTTGTATAACCGTTATTATTAGAAATACTGTAAATTGCATTAATTTCCTTTTTTAAAGCCTCTTGTGATAAAGGTAAGGTGAAAGCTCTGTGAATCATCGAATTAAATGCTGCTTGTTTATGTTTAATTGGATGTCTAGAATTTGCTGGTATTACTGAATTAAACATTGTGGTATTAACTAAGTAAAAGTATTTTTTATTTTTCATCTAATTAAAATGTATCAACCTCAATCAGTTGAAGATTTTTCGTTCATTTAGAGATACAATTGATGCCAAGTATTTACAAGATGACTTAAACAATATCTACAGATAGTGCCGTGATAATAAATTGTATTTCAATTATATTAAATGTTTTTCATATCATTTGTAAGAGGGCGAATTATCAGCAATAACTATAACATCAATGGAATGGAATAAAACTGTTGTCAGTTGATCATATTAAAGATCTAGGAGTTTTAATAGTTCGTAGCCTCAAATTTTCTAAGCATATTGATACTGTAAGCAACGTTAGGATTTATTAATCGTTTCAGGAAATAGTTTTTCCAATGATACTCAGAAACTGTTATTTATTTCATTGGTGCATTCTTAAGTAGAATATTCCTGCTGCATTTGATCACCACTCTATAATAAACTAATAGCACAGCTTGATCGGGCACAAAACAAATTCCTTTTGTCTATGGCTTATAGAAATCGTATTAGAAGAGTTAATTATAATCGTAGTCATATGCTAAATTCACTAAATTTAACCTCGCTACGCGATAGACGAATCTTCTCTGATCTAGGCGTTCTATTTAAAATAGTCAACATGTTAATAAATTATAGTCAATTGCTTGAAAGTGTAACAAAGGTAGTACTTTACAGAACCTGTAAGAGTATTGGTAATCAGCTTTTAAAAGTTAATGAACTGTTGCTGTTAATGGTAAGTAATTTTGTATTCGGCCTTATTGTTATTACGCGTCCACTTTCCCTTAATTTTCTATCTAACCTCGTGTCTCGAACGATTAAGAAATCTGGAATACACAGCCGGACAAGCGTTAGAGTTTCCCTAGCAAAATCCAAAAAATCCTTTTCCATATCGGCATCCACAAACGAAAACTATATACTTATTAGTAATTAAAAATACCATTGATGTACTATGATAACAGATTCCAAGATTTGTACAACTTATCACAATTAATTTGTAATGTTGTCCAAAGCATCTTTTGAGACATTCACTTCACAGCTTCTTTGGAGTTGTTTGAATTTAGATTTGTGTCTTATTTTTGTTTATTGATCAACGTTATGTGAAGCTTGGGCGCTAATTTTTTCACACACTAGGGGTATATGATTCAATTTATTAACTATACTGAATACAAAATTGTGTGGATAGAATTAAAGAAGTCCTGAAACTCTCTACTGCGATTAATATTCTACTTCATTTAATTTCACCTTATATTGTCCGATTGGTTCGATTTATGTTGTAATTATTAACTTGCAATTGACTGTTACAAATTTCATCATGAAACCAAGTTTCAGTATTAATTAAAAAAACCGAAATTATTCTATAATTTTTGTGTGTGATACCTCGACATTCTAATAGTATTCTGTCAGTGTTTTGTATTTTGTTGAGCTTCGTTCGTCGTGATAATGTACGGATTATCATTGTTAAATTTAATAATTTAATTTTAACTTTTAATTTAATTAAAATAATTAATTTACACTGAGTTGAAAAACTCAGTATGTTTTAACCACAAATAATTAATGTAATAATATTACATAACACAGTTATGTATATACATCTAAAAACACTGCACGATTCGAGTTTCGACGTTTTATCGTCATTATCAAGTTAAACATATTTTTCAATTTCAGTATGGATTTCCACGTAGTAACGGTCGAAACCATTATGTGGTTTAATTAGCGAGGAACGAAAGGTCATCTTTGATTTTACTTTCAGCATCACTTATACAGGGTTATTCACGCTATACGGCACGGAATATTGTGGCCAAAATACGTGACTTTCAAAAAGTTTCACTTTGGGGATATATGGGGGTCTGTTAGGGCTACTTTTTAAAATTACTTTCATAATATACAGGGTGTCCCAAAAACCCTAAAAGTATCAAAGTTGTGTTTTTTTTAATGAAACACCCTGTATTTTATTGCATTTTTGGATCCTTCGATAAAAATAAGTGTGTATTTTAATAAGGTTTTTATTACATAAACCTTAAGGTTTTTGAAATAATTTGAATTTTGTAAAAATGTAACCTAATTTTCATGTTTCAAATACTTAAAAAATAATTAAGTTATGCATACCAAATTTACACTGAAATGTAACAATAGATTATATTTTATTTTCCAAGTATAATAAACTTGACATCTTATGCCGGGTGTAAAAAAATTGGAATTAAACAAATGAGAACTTTAAATGGCTATAACTTCATTTATTTAAATGGAACGCTATATTTATTAATTTATCAGCAAATGCACGTTTTAATTACCTTTCGAATGGTATTTAAATCTTAAGTGTTAAGTCTTCTCGTTTTTGCAGAAAACGCCAAAATATTGTTTATTGCACCGTTTTAGTACTTTTTAAGTAAAAATTTGTATGTATCTAGTTTTCTATGGTATTTAAAAACGTCAGATAATTAATTTAGTCTGTCATTTTAGTTTAAAAAGCCTGTCTTTTGTTATAGTTGTCTTATTTTGCATCTTTGTGTTAGATCGTTAGTAATCGTTATTGTTTGAACATCGCTGTTGTATTTTTTTGGTAAAAAAAGAAGATTTACTCAAAAGAAGGGGTTATTGGCATTATTATTATGCTTGGAGAATGTCATCAAAATTGTTTATTGGCTTGTCGAGTTTATACTTAAAGCTTTCCCGAAAGAAATAACTCTAAGCCAGCTATTTTTGAGAGACTATTAAACCAGTTTAAAGAAATTGGAAGTGTCAGTTATAAAAAATTCAGTATAAGAAAATCTGTGTAAATTTTCATTTTTTACCATGACATACAACAACCATGTTCAAACAATAACGATTACTAACGATCTAACACAAAAACGCAAAATAACACAACTATAACAAAAGACATCCTTTTTAAACTAAATTAACAGACTAAATTAATTATCTGACGTTTTTAAATAGGATAGAAAACTAGATACATTAAAATTTTTGCTTTAAAAGTACTAAAACGGCGCAATAAACAATATTTTGGCGTTTTCTGTAAAAACGAGAAGACTTAACAATTAAGATTTAAATACCATTCGAAAGGTAATTAAAACGTGCATTTGCTGATAAATTAATAAATATAGCGTTCCATTTAAATAAATGAAGTTATAGTCATTTAAAGTTCTCATTTGTTTAATTCCATTTTTTTACACCCGGCATAAGATGTCAAGTTTATTATACTTGGAAAATAAAATATGATTTATTGTTACACTTCAGTGTAAATTTGACATGCATAACTTAATTATTTTTTAAGTATTTGAAACATGAAAATTAGGTTACATTTTTACAAAATTCAAATTAATTCAAAAACCTTAAGGTTTATGTAATAAAAACCTTATTAAAACACATACTTATTTTTATAGACGAATCCAAAAATGCAATAAAATACAGGGTGTTTCATTAAAAAAAACACAACTTTGATACTTTTAGGGTTTTTGGGACACCCTGTATATTATGAAAATAATTTTAAAAATTAGCCCTAATAGACCCCCATATATCCCCAAAGTGAAACTTTTTGAAAGTCACGTATTTTGGCCACAATATTCCGTGCCGTATAGCGTGAATAACCCTGTATAATATACATAAATTTCATCAACATTACTGTATTAAAGTATATTTTAAGTTTTTTGTACTTCCGACTTAAACTCTATAGAAAAAAATATTCGTTTAATAGAAACTATAAAATCAAATCCTGTCAGTATTATTTTTTAAGAAAATACCCATTCATCGACGTATGTGAGAATACAAAAGAACGGAACATACCTGATTGTGTTGATTCTGCTCGGCCATCGCTTTCTCCTTGGCCTGCCTCTTGCACTTGTACCTGTGGTTCTGGAACCATATCTTCACCTGTAAAAACAAACCACATAAATACCCAGCGGTCCAACGTCTATTTACAATGGCACGATGCTTTACATAAATTCAATCGAAATGATTTATACAATAATGGATAAATATATAGACTTGTTTCGATCTCTATATCTCATCAGTATAGACTTTGTTTTTAATTCAATCGTGAATAATTTATTGTTAGTTAGCAAATATTAACATTGTAATATAAAAATTAGAAATTTACTTAGGGTTATAACTGACAGAAGAAAAACAGTGATGGACAAATGTATAGACTTGTTTCAATCTCTATATCTGATCAGTATAGCCTTTGTTTTTAATTTGATCGTGAACAACTTATTATTAGCAAATATTAACATTACAATATAAAAATTTAAAACTTACTTAGGGTTAGACTATAACTGACACAAAAAATCTTTTGTATAATTCAATATCTGTGTGGGATGTGTTCAATAGGTGAATTGTTTTAATAGTCTTTAATTCATCAAATTGTTTATTATTTAATAATGATTTAACAAATAAGAGGAGTAAATGAAAAAACATCATAAATATTTTGTTTAAGGATGATAGCAATGACCGTCTTGATAATAAAAAGAGTTAATAAAATAAATAAAAAATAAACGTAAATATTTTATACACTGATACCATCTGCCCCGTGATCGTTGAAGTGGAATAACGAGCGCGTATCTGACATAAAAATTGTGGTATACAAAACCGACCATCAGAAATATGTCGACAAGTGGGTGCCCCGCGCATTCACCCACGACCGCACAATGGTCCCCGGGCCCTTTATTAGGACATAATTAAAAGAGCATAAGCACAAGGATTCGAATCAAATCCGGACGATGGGGCTGAATGGGTGGGTGTAATGTGCACACGCACGAACGATCTCATTCACTCGACTCTAAAGGCTAACCATTTTTCCTCTCTCTACCCTCACTTTTCCCTCTCACGAGACATTAATTAATGTTAAATATAATTAATATTTTCCCATCAATTAATGGGAATTCGAAAATGCATTTGCTGTACAAACATTGCCGTTTTCCCGTGGTTCTCTTTGCTCATATGTGTGTGCATGTGCATGTATATGTGTGTGTGTTTAGTTGATCCCCAGTAGCGCACTAGACCACAAAGCAAACACCTTCATTAACAGACGGTAGCCGTATATTGCACTATGTGGTAAGTAGGAGCTCCTTGTGAATGTGTAATGGCTGCTGCACTCGTTGAGGATCACCTTTGTGGCTAATTACTGGAAGGCCAAAGAATAAAAATTTTATTGTCGTTAGAAATTGTTGAAAATTTTAAAAACAACACGTTAATTACTAATTATGCAAAAATCAAAAATATTTATAAACTTTATTGCTTAACTTAAAATATCTAATAGAAGTAAATATCTTACACTAATTAAGCTAAATATATAAGAGAATGTATGCAATTTTGAAGCTAAAACTCTTTTTTCTTTAAAACAAATCAATTGTTAAGTTTATTTCTAAACTGAATTGAAAAATCTACTAATAAATGATTTGTGGTCAAGACGATACATTTTTCAAATCAGTTTAAGTACTTATCCTATATTACGTTCTCATCCTATACAGGGTGGGGCACCACATTCGCGTCGGCTTATATACGGCAAACGGTAAAATATTTTTCAAATCTTTTTGTTGAGAGCTATGTAGGTCATTAGAAGCACGTTTTAAAATTATTTTGGTATATACAGAGTGACTCAAAAAAAAGTTATACACCAAAGTTATATACATTTCATTGGGACACCCTGTATATTATTTCATATTTTGATAGTGCAGGCTAAACAAAGGCAAGTTACTGTTTTGTTTAATATACCTAACTCCAGCCGTTTTTAAGATATTTGCAAATTCTTGAAAATGTAGACCAAAATTTAAGATGCTTGGCTGTCTTACATATTTAAGCTAGATATTTTAAGTTGTATTTATCTTTTAGTCTAAGCATTAGACTTAACGATAAAATAAAAATGATCCCTAAAAATTATACAGGGTGGAAAAAAATAACATTTGATATCAGCTATCATTAATGTCAAATAATTTTCTTATTTTAAATTAAACACCCTATATTTGTTATCATATTTAGATTCTAATTTTAATCAGTTTTAAAATTATATTAAGGTTTCCTATACCTAGTAATTTGGCATTTTCAAATTCAAACATTAATTTGCTGCCATTTATGTTTCAAATGTAGACTTTGGCATAGGTGACGCTATTATTCATCTAAAATAAACATTATTTGTCAGTGACAGTACTTCTTAGTAAAATCATCATTGTTGGTTGAGGTTGTTTAAAGAAAAACATTTTTATTTGAGATAAGAACTTACTTCCAAGAAGAAAGAATTAGTATCATTTTAGTAATTGATGAGTTTGAAGAATATTGCGTGTTGGCATCGACAGTTTACGCTCAAAAATTTCCAAACAAACGTCATCCTAACAAGTGTTCATTAGAAAATTTGCTACAAGAGTTTAGAAGAACAGGATGTATCTTATAAAATAAACAGAGCGACAAAAGCAAATTACTGGAAATGAATAAAATGAATTCTTAGTTATGGGATCTTTAACTGAAACTCCACATACAAGTCAGCGAAAAATGATTAAAATAAGTAGACGGAGCATCGGAAGAATTATAAAGAAACATATTTTTTTCCCGCATCATATGCAACATCATCAGGAACTTGCGGAAGCAGATTACGGTCTACGCCTCGAACTTTGTTTATGGATTCTAGAAAAGTTGTGAGATGATGAACATTTCTTCGATTATGTACGTTTCTCAGATCAGTCAACATTCCATAACAACGGATTAGTTAATAGACATAATTCGCATTATTACAGTGATGAAAATCTCAATTTCTTTAGAACCCTCGATCATCAGCACCGATGAACTGTTGGAATAATTGGAACGTCTGTGTTAGGTCCATAGCTTTTTGATAGCTACCTAAATGACGCCATGTTTCTTCAATTTATTTATTTAAGTGATACTTTTGGAAAATATACCACTTAATATTCGAGAAAGAATGTGGATGCAACTAAACGATGCTCCTACACACTTCCAAGTAAACGTTAAAAATGAATTAGATAGTCAATATCCCAATAGGTGGATATGACGCGGAAGTCCACAGAATTGGCCAGCAAGGTCTCCAGACTATTTCTTATGGAGATATATAAAAAATACTGTTTATGACGCTGGGTATTTTGATTAAAGTGAAACAGTCATTTAAAGAAAGAGTTTACCTATGCATTGAAAATGATGGGCATCATTTTGAACATTTACTAAAACATTAGTTTATTTTACATTTAAATTTGTATCAGTTTAATAGTATGTTTTTATGTTAATATTTTTTTTATTAGCACGAAAAAGAAAAAACAGTTGAATTTGAGTGAGTAATAGTAACCATTTTCTAAACACCCTCCAAATATAAAAATAGAAATGTTTGTCTTAGTAAGTTCTCCTTTTAAATAAAATATTTTTATTTAAACAACTCTGAACAACAACGATGGTTTAACTAAACTAACAAGTACTGCTGACAAGTCCCTGTCAAATAATGTTTGTTTTTGTTAAATAATAGCGTCAGCTCCACCAAAGCCTACTTTTAAAAAACAAATATCAATAAATTAATGCTTCAATTACTAAATTACTAGAAAAATATAAGAAATAGGTATAGGAAACCTCAACACAATTTTAAAGCTGATTAAAATTAGAATCAAAATACGATATCAAATATAGGGTGTTCTATTTAAAATAAGAAAGTTATTTGACGTTATAAATATTTTATACCATTTCTAATTGTATTTTCCAAATCCTCTAAATTTCAAAAAGGCCTTTCGGAACTATGTTTTGAACCACCCCCATAAAAAGTAATCAAGTGGATTTAGATCGGGTGAGCGAGCAGGCCATGGAAATCTTGAATGTCTTCCAATCTATTTCTCATTAAATTGTTCATTTAAATATTCAACTTCGACACGAGCACCCAGGTACCATCCTGCATAAACCAAAGAGAATTTCTTGTTGCCAATGGTAACGTCAAATCGATTGTACAATTTTATATTTAAAAATTCTAAATATCTTTCTGAATTTAAACTTTGCCGAAATATGTAGGGCCCTATAATATTTCACAACAAACATTTATTTTTCGAGAATATTGATTTTTTCAGATAATTCAGAATGCTGGATTTTTTGTTGACCACCAATGACAGTTTTGTGATGAAACTACACCATTTGTAGTAAATGTAGCTTCATCCGTCAACAGGATCTTCTTAGTAAATGTACTATCAATTTCTATTTCACCTTGTACCATGAAACAAAATTCAGAAAAATTATCGTAATCATGTTCTTGCAAAGTTAAAAATGTTTAAACTTTTTTGCCGTTAGTACCTTATGTACTGTTGATTTTCCCAATCCTAAACTTCTAGCGCCTTTTTTAACAGATATTTAAGGATTTTCAACCACGCTTTGCAAGATGTCCAACGAATTCTCCATATTTCTCAAAATATCAGCTGCTTCTCTGCAGGTTTTATAGTTATTATATTAGCACCAACTCTGCTCTGTCTTGTAAAGTTAATCGCTCTGCCATAATTTAGGAGACAACAACTCTTAATAAATTATTAATTAATTATTTATTAACAATAAATATTAATGACAGATACGTCAAAACTAAGAATACTTGATAAAATTTGCTTAAAAAGTGCAAAAGTTATAAAAATTGTTTCATATCTTGCTAATATAGCGTCTAATTTCATTTGTATTGACTTTTTTGTATGTTTAAGATCAAGCACCAACTTTTATAAAGAATAAAATTTTCTGACAAATTAATAATAAAAAAATTTCCCATTTGTTGCATACTTACGTGGACACGTTGTATATCAAAATAATTTTAAAACGTGCTCCTAATGAACTTACATAGGCCTCAATAAAAAGATTTTAAAAACATTTTGCCGTTCGCCATATATAAACCGACGCGAATGTGGTGCGCCGCCCTGTATATCTACAATGACTATTATTAAGATATTTACACTTGAAGAAAACTCTAAAAAAAAAAACACGTAAATCTATAACAAATGAGTATTATTAAGACTACAACTATTTAGTTAATAAAACTAACGAGTTTTAGGAAAAGAAACTCACTTGAATGAATAGATTTTTTTCAAGAACTAACTTTCAATATTTCTGAGTAAGATTGACATTTACCAAGTAGAAACCTAATTAAGGACATAAAAAATACAATAAAAACCATATTGCTGTATATAATCTGGCGTAAAGGAATAATAAGTAAGTAGTAAAAAGATAAACTACACATTTTCTTCAAAGAAGAAATTAGCATACATAACATTCAACCAATAGAATTGGTTAAACATTTCAAAATAATACTCAAGAGGTTCTAAATAAAATACAGTAAGTAAATGACTTGCCTTCAATTTAAAAAAAAGCCAGGGATGAATTTAGATCTATTTTGGATCTCAAGCATAGAGAAGTTGAAGAGAATGAAGTAGTTTTATAGCTCCTGGTATCCGTAAATATAGACAATTGATATCACTTGTTTTACGTAATCTAAAAACCTACCATATTCTAAAAAGGAAAAAATGATATTACTACAGATGATAATTTTCACTTGTGAAATCATTCTAGAATATACATTTACTTATTTGTAACGGGTGTCCAACAATTATTGCAGTCCCGGGTGGCGTTGGAATCAAAAACGTAGGTCGATTCTTACATGTGCCAAATAAATGAACTGACATTTTAATTGTCAAACATAACCTAAAAGTGCATTTAAATCCACTTTTAGGTTATGTTTGACAATTAAAATGTCAGTTCATTTATTTGGCACATGTAAGAATCGACCTACGTTTTTGATTCCAACGCCACCCGGGACTGCAATAATTGTTGGACACCCGTTATAAAAATATGCCAGGAGGAAAATAAATAAGTAAACCAATATTAGGTTAAATATAATAAAATCATTAATAAGACAAACCATTCAAATATTGATTGTCTTAGTGTACAAATAATCTATCCCAATAAATTATATATTGTTCTTACGTGCTCCAAAACGATGATTGTAAGAAATTACTAATTGCCTTAATCTACTTCTATAAATTATTTATTGTCGTAGCTTCCCTTTAATCTATCATAATAACATTTCAGAAATCTATTGTACATTTGACCAGTACATTTTTTTGATATTATTTTTATCCTAACGTGCTCCTAATATATACAAAAAAATTATTAATTGATCTAACGTACTCTAAACTTTTCTTAATTCATTATACATTTACCTGACGCACTACTGACTTTTCTCAATAAATTATTGCATGTGCATATTAATTCGGAGTGGGTTTTTGAATTCATAATCTTTTACTTCTAGCACAGTAATAATGTGTCGATATTATTAGAGAATAAAATAATTTTAGTAGAGTTGTTCTTTGAAACCCTGAAGGATTAATTTCATTAAATGATGTAAATAATTTATCTATCTGTATCTTATATCTCTAACTAATATTTATATCTGAAATATAACCAGAGTAGGTTCATTTCAAAATCTCTTGCTACCATTTTTAGCTTAAAAACCTTACCTTGCCAGATTATAAATTTGTTTAATGTTGTTTTATATTTCTTTGTGTACAGCTGTTTCTTTCCTAACCATGCTTAAATAAGGTTTTATGTGTAAGAACATAAATTTTTTTGGGAAAAAAATTTATGCATGCTTTTTACTTTCGTTACTTTTCGTGAATGAGAATGTGTGCGGTGTATCTCAAAAACGAATGATCCGTGTGAGATGAAACTTTAAACTTAAGGTTCTATCATTAAAACCTAGAACTGAAAAGCTTACTCGAGGCGTCGTTTTGATTTTTCTCGATACTTTTCTAAATTAAAAAATATTGCATAATTTTTTACACAAATGTTGAAGGGAATGAGAAACTGAACAGGTTTTATTAAAACTTGTTTTTCAACTTGGGATAAAAAAATTAAAAATTAAAAATGTTGATATTTCTTGCCTACTGCTAATAAACAATAGAAATTACATGAAATTTATCAAACATGTTGTTGTAAAGAATACAAAATTGAGCAAATTATTAGGACTAGCCTCGTAAACCTCATAGTTTTCGAGAAAAATGTAAGAAAATACTATGATGGCCACATGACCATTTTTTATATTTCTTTACATTTTACAATTTTTAATTAGAACCCTCGCATATAATTAACTGATTGGAGGGTGGGATAGAGGACACCCACCTACCCTACATATTAGGGTGACCAGAAATTTTTTTTTAGAATCGGCTCTTCTGAAATTAGTCAGAGTGATCCTTGAGAAATCCTACTATTCAATTTTTTAATAGAAAACCACCAGAAAACCCTCTTTCTAATAATGTAGATTTTGTAAAATACCTAGTTATTCATAGAGATGCAAATTTAACGTGGACACGACAGATTGGCCATGTTTGTGCAAAACTAAATAGCCCATATTATGCCATCCAGAAAACAAGAAACAAATTTTCTCAGCACGCAATAATAAATCTGTACTATGCTTTGGTATATGCACACCTATCATATAATGTATTAGTATGGGGTCGAGCTGATACTTCTCGAGTATTTGTTATTCAAAAGAGAATACTACGTCTGATATTTGGATTAAAGAGTAGAGACTCCTGTAGAGAAATTTTCAGATTATATAAAATTTGAACAGTGATAGGAGTGTATATATACAAAGCTGGTATCCATGTATATCAAAATAAACACCTTTATGAGAAAAACGGCAAACATCATCAACATTTTACGCGAAATAAAAACAATATCCGAATAAAACTACACCATACAAGCAAATATGAGAAAACGGCATTATACTCTTGCAGTTCAATATTTAATAAATTACCTCAAACAATAAAAACGGTAAACACATTGGCTGGTTTCAAAAGAAAATTAAAGGACTATTTATTGGAAAATACATTTTATTCTTTAATGGAGTTTATGTCTGCATGAAATGTTCTGTGTTTTGTTTCGTTAATTTATTTGCTGAATGTGTATTATTTATTTATTGAACATTTATATTTATCTTTTATTGTAAATATGACTTAGATTTTTATAATCTTTTAATTAATTTTACATTGACCAACTTATTTTATTCTTATGTATGTTTTATATTGTACTTGTCTAAAATCGTCTACATTTTAAGTTAATTTTATATTGACTGTAGCTTATAATAAATAGATATAAAAAAATTGACGCTCATATCCGCTGTAAATATATTTATAATGTATTTCTCAAATAGTGGCAAACATGAATAAAGTTTATTATTTTATTATTTATGAATAAATCTGTAAAAATCGCAATTATTTTGTGTTTATTAATATTTTACTACTTTTAATTAAATCCCTCTCTTATGTTTTACTGATTGGAGTGTGAAATAGAGGCCACCCACCCACCCTACATATACATGATAACTTTAAATACTAATCGTTGATGATGTTGCTGCTTACAAAACAATAAAACCTTGTATGTAATAAAAAATAAAGCATAATCTAAATTTAAGTTTAAGTATAAATGGCCTTCTATAGCTAATCTTATTTAAGCTTGACTTAAAGCCTTTCTATGAATCATGTATATAATTTTTATTAATTTACACACTCAAAAATTTTACTTTGTCAATTTGTTTGTATTCAAATTTTGTAATTAAAGTTATTGCAAACCGCGAGGCGATCAGTTATTAAAGTTAGTATGTATATGTAGGGTGGGTGGGTGGCCTCTAACCTACCCTCCAATCAGTAAAACATAAGCGAGGGTTTTAATTAAAAATTGTAAAACGTAAATAAACATTATTGGAAAATTTAATAAATTTATTCAAGCAAAATTTGAAATTTATAAAATTTTGAAAAATAAGACAAAACTTTTAAAACAAAAGTTAAAGAGAATGAGAAACTGATCAAGTTTTATTAAGAAATGTTTTTCATAAAGTTTTAACTTGCGAGAAAAAAATTAAAAATTAATAATTTTGACATTTTTTGCCTATTGCATTAAAATTATAGGAGTTAAATGAAATTTATATAACAATTAATTGTAAATAATTCAAAATTAAGCAAGTAATTAAGAATAGCTTTTTTGTCTAAACTTAATAGTTTTCGAGTAAAATATATGGAAAGTATTATGATGCACACATCACCATTTTCTTAAATTTAATTCATTAATTTGTAAACTTACGTAAACGTAAAATTTATTTTAAACGAATAAGGAGAATATGAGAGAAAATTAAAAAATAACTTTCGCGAATATTCGTGTTGTCCGGATTTCCCTAATTAATTATTTTCTCTCTAATAAATTCAATGTTTTTCTTTTGTTTATATAAGCTATTATTGTACTCTACTTTCACCTGATAAAATCCGTAGGTGAAATTTAAAAAAAATATCCGATATGTGGTTTTTCACTATCTTTAACACCTGATTCCTAAGGTTATTTTTATAGACTATTATGAAAAATTAAACAATTAACAACTTTAAAATTATTATATTTATTTGAATGAATACTTTATTATTTTTAACTTCAATTAAAATTAACAATCTCAATGATTTCTTGTCTTTAGCATGAATGATGAAATCCAATATAAATCGAAACCGTTTTTTTAGTTGTTATTAATAGGGAAACTATAATTTAATGATTTATGATAAATAATTTATGATGATGCATATTATCTAAGTGTAGCACTAATTTCTAAAATTGGTAATTAAGTTATATACAGGAAGACTTAAAATAATGTGAAAACAACACAAACCATTTTGTTGTAATAAAATTATCTGAAAATATTGAATTATTATTTACCTAATTATAAGAGCTACAAACCAGCTTCAATTATTTTAGATATTATCAGTAAATAGTGCAACAGATCGAAGCAAGTGGTATTGACAGAGAAATAATTCAATAATTATGTATCACATATTTTATTTATAGTTTTAGTCTTAATAAAGAATTATTCCACGAAATATACTGTTGTCTTTCTCGCATTGATGGTTTTGGAACATTAAAAAGTTAATTAATTATTATTTAGATCTGTGTTTCCTATCAATTGAAGTTGATTGTAGAAGTATACTGATAATGATTTTAGTATATTTTTAAATATATAATCCTTGAGATGTTCAATAAAAAGTACTTCGAATTAAACATCTAAAAGATTAAGTAACTAAATACGGTAAATTAAAGTACGAATAAAAAGCACATCCATAAGGTATTGCTATTAAAAAATCTAATTTGTTTTTTTTAATATTTAAATTATTGTTTTTATCTTATCTTCAGAAAGATCTGCTGCATTTTGATATTGTTTGTGTTAATTAAATGGTAATAATACAGTTTATACGGATTACAAATTAAAAAAATTATGATTAAATTCCCGATATTTTAAAGTCAACTGATAAGATTCATAATAATAATGGCGGCATATGTTTTGCGGTGTTTACTTTTCTTTTGAAAGCACAGGTAAATCCCTCAATTAGTGGAACAGGTATTATTCGAAAGGGTGCACTTGACCATCCGGTTCCTTTCCCATTGTTAAACTTAATCCCTTCGTCCGTATTTATGGATTTTGGGCATTTCCCATAATAATTTAATCTTATAATTATATCATTCCTCCCGTCTGTTTTATAAATATCGCAACAGATGGAAAACTTGAAAGCTAACTATTAAACCTACCGGTTTTTAATATAATAGTCCTTTGCAAATCTAACAAATTCAAAATACGACACTTTTAATAAATCTAATATTTGTTTCAACAAGTCATTTTTCGAAATTAAATTGGCTTTAGTACGTAAACTAAGTACATTGAAATAAACTTAGTTAAAACGTTGATTGAAATGTTGGACAATATTTTCAATCAACGGTTAAAATCAAACTAAGTATAAGCATAATTATACAATTAAAATGTATTACATGATAACCACGATCAGTTACACAATTTTAATTTTAAATATTGATTTACAGGTGCAGTATTATGAAAATAAAAGTAATATTACTTTTTATTTTATTTTGGCAACATTTTATGATCATTTTCTTGGCATACAAAAAATGTTTTGATTCTTACTGCCAGTTACATGTATTAGTGCCAGTAATTTTAAATTTTAAATTGCATTTATTATATTGGTCATTATGATTTAACTCACTAATGTATTTACAAACACGAAATACATTTCTAAACAGCTTTTACATATTTTCTAGTGACTATAGTTAGAGTACAGTAAACAACATTATCTTTTAATCGCAAATTTTAGGGACTGAAAAACTGCGAGGCTTAGAGAATTGAAATCTCTAAAAATTCAGAAATACTTTCGATAAATGTGGAGAAATCTCAAAAAGAACTGTGGTGATGAGATCGAATAGATTTACCAATTAAATTATTGTAGTCCATCGAAAGTAGGGTTTCATTGTTGCTCATAACAAGTGATACTGTGAATATGAAACAGGCTGATTAATTCCAAAAAGTGTGTGGATTTGTTTACATACGATGCTACTGACTCAGCCATAGGTTGAAGTTGTTTCGGTAAAGCTTTTGCGAGTGGGTGGATGGGTGAATCAAATGAGCTTACGATTGGCCTTAGCAGAATTCCTTTTTTACGAATTGGTAATTCATATAATTTTGGACATCTTGATGACTTCTCTCTGGGTATGGTCGCTCATTTTGTTTTTGGCTCCAGCTGTGAATCATGAATCTTGGCCTTTGATGTTTTTTCTAGTGTAAGTAGTAGGATCAGTTGATATCGGTTTGTAAGCTAGGTCATCTAGTAAAGTTCTCATTTTGGCCTGATATTCCACTTTGTTAAGGATTACTGTTTCTTTGCCTTTAGCTGCTGGTAAAATTATAATTTCGTCATTTCCGGGAAGTACCTTTAATACTCGATGTTCCTCCCGGATAATATTGGGTTTTGGTGGCTTTGCATTTCTAAGTATTCGTGCCGTCTCTTGTTTAACTATTTCGGCGTCATTTAGATTTAGTTTCCTGATCGCCGTTTCAATATTAGTTGGTATTGATAATGGTGTCAATGCAAAATTTTTCTAGTACTATAATAGCTGCGTTGTCGAGGTTGTGATCTGAAACATTGTATACTGTTTTAGGTTTTGTTGTTGTAGGCGTCCGTTTCTTTGTAGTGTCGTTTGAATTTCTCATTTTCTTTGTTGGTTTTTTGTAAATATTTCAATTCTGCATTATATTCAGCTATTCAGGGTATCAATTCTGTTCCATTAGGAAATACGTATTATGTTGCTAAGGTGTAGGTGCATTTTAAGAAGGTCTTTACTAATTCGATCCACATTTCTTTTTGTAGTTTGTATTAGTTCTTTGAGCAAGCTTAAACTTGCTTTGTTTAATATTCGGCTAGTTCTTGATGTAGTGGTATGGAATCGTAATTTGCAGCAAGTGGGGATGACGTTTTGTCTCTACATCGACTTAGAAAGGCTAGGTCCGACAGCAGTATAGCCTTCTTTTCTCGAAGTTGTTCGAACTTCCTGGTTTGTTGGGAAATTTCCTCCCCGTAAAGGTATATAATATTTGGTTTGATGTTTTCAGGTTATACTCCGCGCAGTTTGTAAATTATATTCACAACGTTTCGATGGACTTTTTGTCATCTTTTTCAAGTGTTCACTCTTGTGTGGTTAAGGCAATACTGGCCTGCTGTCCGGCTAGCGGGTTATTTATCCCTTTTTGGCTGCGCGTCATTGATCATACTGTACAAGCTAAACTTCAGTATAGACTCTATAACCGATCTTACCTCACTCTAAATTTAAAGGGCTAGTATATCGTTTACAGCAGCTGAAAGTAATGTCTGATGATGAAACCTCATAGCGGGGTTATCAGAAATGCTACCTGATGACTGAAAGTTTATGACAAAACTGATGGGCCAGATTGAACGATCGGAGAACTCTGGACAATCAGGCGAGTAATTTGATGTCGATCGACAAAAGATTCCAGCAGCGGGATGCGCTTTTGCTAGTGACGAATTAAATGGAGATCGGCAAGAAATGTTACATGCATAACAGCTGATAATGTTGCGAAAAAGAAACCGCTACTAGAATTATTCACTTGCGGAATACTTGACCATAAGAGTTGACATTATGGTACGTCAAATCAGGTTATTCAAAGGTGGCCAGCGACAGCAACAGAGATTAGGCGTTCACTAGTAAGGTTCTGAATGAGATGTGAAAAGCGACTTGTGGATCTGGCTATGGATAATTTGACATTTTTTTGAGGTTGGTTCTTATGTTATAAGCAATACTTGACGCCAGTAGCTAACTTATGCTTCGTCACTTTGGAGGACGAAATACTTCGTATAGTTTATGTACTATAATGAAAGAAAATACCGTTAAATCAAAAAAGATTTACGATGCAAATTATCAAGAACAGCTACGAAACAATCTGTGATATTACTTCAATATGATAAAGTTCTGGAAGAAGGACAAAATGAAGAGTTTGAATGGCACGAGACTTTTAATAACAAATTCTTACCACCTAAACAGAGCGGCCGTGCAAAAAAACAAATAGAACTGTTGCAACTTGGCTTGCACCTTGCAAAAAACTTAATTCACTCTAAACCAAAGTACGTATGTAATAAATCGAACTATATCTCATTACATTTAAATCAAAATGCCTTGCAAGATACTTATGAGTCTAATTGGGCGTTTGGCAGGATTACAAAGATTTAGCAGTGAGTATTTCACGCATATTTTGGAACAGCATCGTAAGAAATTGGATATCTACGTTGAAAAAATCTAATTAGTGGGGTACTAAAAAGACATAGATGTATTCCAAAACTTGGTCGTTCGGATCAAAAATAATTTTAGTATCGGAGAGTCCTGAAAGAACTCAACTTTTCATCTGATGGTTTGCAAGCATAAAGGGAGTTCCTGTTTTAACGGAGTTTAACTTAATTTATCGCCACTGTGTGGCGAAACAATGGTCGCAGTGCATCGACATTAAATTGTGTAAACTCTCTGGTTCTGGTTCTGGTTTAAATCGATGGGAGGGCAGCGAGTTCCGAGGCACGGAGATCCCAATGGGCCCTTTGTGCGTCCTCCCACCTGAGTCCTAATTCCTTGCCACGGTCAAGCCAATCTAAGGCATTGGCAAATGCCAGGACTGCAGCAAGAGGGACTCTGAGGATGTCTGATGGATTTAAACATCCCTCTCCCATTGTGGATTTACGTAGGTTGGATAACACGGGGAAGTCTAGAAGTACATGCCCCGCGGTTTCCTCTTCTGCTTCACAGCCTCTGCAGATAGGATTAGATTGTAGTCCCAGTTTGTACAGGTGTGATCGTAAATTGAAGTGTCCTGTAAGAAGCCCTACCACGTTCCGTAGGTTTTCTCTGGACAGTTGCATACAGTATCTGGCCGTTTTGGTGTTCATTGCGATGAAATTTTTTGAGACTCTACAGCCAGGTTTGTTGTCCCATCGCTCCTTATGGCATCTGATTGATGCAGTTTTCAGAAGGGTACTCAGATCTAGCAGAGAGGGCAGCAGGGAGGGGTTCGGTCCGCTTACCGTTTGTCCGGATGCCTTCCTCGCCAAACCATGAGAGTGTAAACTCTCAAAACCCAAGTGTTTTATTTATTACCTATATAATGGAATTTGACCAAGTAAAAGCCTTATCAATCCAATAGGTGAACTTAAGGCGGATACGAACAATCGTCTGTATACCTTCATGATGCCTAAAAATTTCGCGAGCTTATATTGAGAAGTGATTTCGCAATAAAATTTAGACAATTTCTCATTACAATATCTACCTCACGATTCATTATCCACCTGCGTTTATAGAATCTCAATCCCTCAAGGAGCTATTCAGGTCAGTGCTTCTTGGCCAAAATCCTTCTGAAATTCATTTGTTTTAAGCTGGATAAGCAACCATATAACCCCTGATCCGATTGCAATAAAATTCAGACAATTTTTTATTACAAAATCTCCCTCTCGAATCATTATCCACCTTCAATTGCAGGATCTCAAACCCACAATGAGCTCTTCAGCTAAATATTTCTTGGCCAAAATCCCTCCGATATTCATTTGTTTTAAGCATTTAAGCACTCTTACTATTTTCAATATTTTTCCTTCGAGTAGAACTACAATATTCAGATATAATGTCCCAAGGGCAATGATAATCCGCGATAATTTTGACTACTCGAAAGTGTGTTGTTTAGTAATTGCCCGACGCCGTCAGGTTTCAGTAGCATGCGGCGTTTGTCAAAAATGGACGAATCTGATTGGTTGCTCGTTAATGAAAGAACTTATCTGGTAAATCTTTAAAAATTCTAGAATCCCTAATCCGATAATTCTTTTTCAGTTTCAGAGTCTGCAATATTTGCAGCTTATAGTTTCACAAGATTACCAGTTTCTCTAATATTAATGTTTTCAAGCTATATGGTTGAAGTATTAAGTTATAAAATTGTAAACTAGGATTTTTATTTAGTACGTTTGGTATTTTATCTTTCCAATGCTATTGAAGATTTTGTATTTTAGCGAAAATTTTTGAAAAACTTATCAATTATTTTGTACAAAAATGTATGTATTTTTCAGATTTTTACAAATATTTTAGAATTTTTGATATAATCAAAAAAATTCAAATCTTAATTATTTTTAAGTTTCTTAGGTTTAAAATAGAATTATTTCTTAAGTCCTACATATGAATAGTTTATTGTTTGACTGTTTTTGGAGGTTAAATCTATCTTAAGTATGTTATTGGATTGAGGAGGGTGTTACTTGATGAAATTCCAATCTATATGAGGTAAATAAAATGCTTTAGTTGAAGATTTACACATTTACTTTTAATGTCGAAGCACTGTGACAATTGTTTCGCCAAATAGTGGCTTCATCAGGCATCTAAATATTTTAATTTCCCAAAGCAATAGTTTGCTAGTTAAGCTTTTTAAAAATAAAACAAAACCTGTGAAACATTTTCCATAGAGTAAATAAATTGAGAGATGATGACATTAGCGAATCAATAACATTCTAAAATGATCACTGAGCAGAAGATGCAGTCATTGGAGGAGAACTCGAAGTGACCTATCAGTAGTTCGGATGAGTGTATTACATTAAACGGAAGGTTTAAAGAAGAGGTTGCACCTTATTAACTTCGCCTCGTTGTTTGCGGTAACAGCCAACCATACTTGGTTGCTTATATGACCATTTGGGTAGTTGAAGGAATTACATAGCTATAGAACTGAATGGTTCACCAATTTTCGAATCAGCTTAGTAAAAAAAATAGTAAGCGATAATGAGCCATTATGGAAGGTTTCTTGAATAAACTTTTAGAAGTAAAGGTGTATATGCAACCACCATAAAACTTCACTGATGGTAGAGATCGTTTGTATTATAGAAACATAGGAAGAGTTTACATGAACTGAATCAGTCGCCCAAGACTTGAAACATAACTGTTACATACGGAAACAACTACGACTAAAATGATGACCAATTGAAAGGAATCAATTGAAACACTATTTGAATAAAGAAAAACTCACTTTGTTGATATCATACTATTTTGAAGCACTACTTAATTTTTGAGGAAAGACACCTGGATTTTAACAATTTTGCATATATTAAATTTAAATTTATATATCTAAAATTATAAAATAACTAACTTAAGCAAAAATATTTATGAATATACAATAATAATGAAATATTTAGTGATCAATTACCATTTTTACTGGTAATCTTAAAGTTTTTACTAATTGTCTTATTCTTCAAGGAACCGAATATAGTAACTATACTGTACACACCACACCACAACGAGTTTGTTCCTCTCTTCCCTCTTTATTTCTCATTCCATTTGAATTATTTCTCAAATTGGTAAATTAATGAAATTCAATCGACGCCAGAGTATTCGATGATGACAGCAGACGTTTTAATTATTGCCGTCAAACAGTTTTAATTGTAATGTGTGGCAAAATGAGTCGGTAAATAATAATTGGATAGTAATTGCACTCGATTCCCGAATTGAATTCGGCAGTGGCGCGGCGCGGGCGGTCGTTCGAGTGAGAGGGCGCGCGAGAGGGAAGGGGGGGAAGTCCCGGCGACGACGACGATAAATCGACCCGAACAGCTCGTTATGTACATAACGGCAATTACTATTCGCTGCTGCTTTGACAATTAATTGCAATTTAATTACACGTAGTCGCTAAGCCATGATTAAATTAACGTTAGACTACAAAAGCACAGTTTCGAAACAGCCGGGCGAGAGAACTAATCGAATCAAAATTCGTTCCTTTTCAACGACCGCCGATTTTTGTTTAGAGTATTAATTGAAATTTATTTGTACCATAGTATGTAAAATTGTTATTTTGATACGAGAGACAATTCGTAATTTCTTTATAAGAAGTTAGAGTTTAACATCCAAAAATTTTTTTTTTTCAAAAATGAAGTAGAAATTGTGATTAAAAAAAATTTATTGTGTTTTTCTAAAAAACAATAAAAACATATTTCAAAGAAAAAGGAATGTATTCATAAAAAACAGATTGGTGGCGAAAAAATCTGTTAAAAAACTTTAAGACCAAATTGATTATTGTAAAGAAAAAAACTTTCAAGTGATGTAATTTTCTTTAAAATGTCAGATGAAATACTACAAAATATGTGAGTCTACTAAAAAATATTAATAAATCTGGTTAAACCAGTGGAATATGTCCCAATTGGAAAATTTAAATTTTGATATTTAAATAAAGACTAGAAAACTATCTAAACACGAATATGATAGAGAAATAGTTGAAATTAGACAGAAAAACCAATTAAATGTTAAACTTCTTAAATAAAAATACTGAAATTATTAATAACTAGAAATTTAAAATTAAATAATTGTTTAAAAAAAAGTAAAAACTTTCAAAAAATATATTTTTTATTCGTTTAAAATATTTCACATATTACCAAAGATGGATTTTAGTAAAAAACAATTGAAATTATGAAAGAGAGATATTTTATACAGAACAATTAATAATAATTAACGAAAAACAACTTAAAAGCAGTATACAATTTATTTAGGCAATAGACAATAGACAAAAATTAATTAAATCATTATATTTTTTCAATCTTTATATTAATACCATAATCATATGATCGTGTATTAAATAAAATAGCTGAAGAAAGCGGCGTACCCTGAATAATTGCATGTTTTGATAATAAGGGGGATGGCCTCGGGGGCTGAATGGATGAATGACGAGCGGCCCGACGATTGTTCGCGGCAGGGAGCGGTAATCGGGGGATTGGCGTCTGTTTGCTTTGGGGCTCATATTTTCCGGTGTTATTGTCGCTTAAACGGCGGTCAATTATCATAATCCCAGTTTAATAGACTGACGCCCGAGTTCGCCAGAGCATCGAAGCGTGGATTATGAGGGATTATAACGCAAGGGAACGATCCGCATCAAAACAATTTGACAGTGGGAAAGAGAAAACAAGATCAAAACTGTCATATAGGTGTGATGAATAGAAACTGCTCCTCCTTATTTATTTAAATACAAAAATATATAATACAAAATAATGTCATATATAAAAAAAATAAAATGTGATGAAATTCTTAAATTTTTGTTCCGTCAATGTTTTGTAAATGTTTTTACTAGACTTTAAATAATAATGTAACTTGTATAATTTATCCCAATAACAATTTTATTACATATGGCGGACACATCGTTTAATCTAAAAGGTTTAAAGCTATTTAATGTTTTTAAAAGACTACTCATGTAGGGGCTAGCGCAACCTTATTAGGTAATCTAGGTTGAAACGGATTATTGATCAACAACCATTCAGCCAAATACAAAATTGGATCGATGGGTTTCTTTTTGGCCACCTCAGTCAACCCGTTCAACAAAGTAGGATTCACGTATAAGTTACAAAAATCGATAACCTGCGCCTCCTGTGTCACTAACGGCTCCAAAATACTATCCGGATAAAAGTACCTATTCTCCCTATTCGACTCCTTCAGGTTCTCCGAACCGTGCAACATATTCGGTTTCGAAGGTTGCAGTCCGTAGCGCTTCCTCATGCTGATCGGGAAAAACCAATCCGCTCGTAAGGATCCATCCGGACCGATCATCCTCTTCCACTTACTTATCACGTTAAGGGCAGCTAGTGATAACACCAAAACGGGCCCGGCGCTTACCGAAATGGCCAAATGTGGAAATGATGGTGTTCCATAGTGTTTGGCGTATATTTCGGACACTTGCTCAGGTGTTAAATGCAATACACGACGGCCCACGATCTGAAAGCCGGCTTCGAAAATCACACGCAGGATTACATCTTTATAGGTCATGGCTTCCGGTTTTACAATCACTATAGTTCTTTGCAATTCCGGCTCCTCGCAGCTGATGTAGGTTGATGAACTCAGTTCTGAGAGAAGGTGCTCGCATGGTTCGAAAAACAAACGCATATAATCTTCATAACCAATGCCTTCGGGCGTTTCCTCCTCACATTCCCCACCTTCCAACATTTCGGAAGAACCGAAACCAAATCTACTATCCAGATATCCCCAATATTTCCACCAACTTGATTGATCCCAATCTCTAACTCTTCCCTTACCATATCCACCATGACCAACTACACGCCCACCTAAATTATCGCCAACCCTTTTACCAGCACCCTTATCATAATCATCATCTTCAATAATTTGAAAACCTCCACTAACTTCACCATCTTTATCACCCTTACCATCCTCATCCCCACGCTTATTTAACTCGTCGATGTCTTCACCAGGCACACAAATACATCCTGGAACCCGAACATAATCCCTCATTACCATACACCTAAGTTTCTTTCTTTCCTCAAGTGGAAACGAATCTACATCGGCCGTTTTTATCTTGTTAAGGATATTCGGCGGATAATCCATAAACATTGCTGACTTCAAAGCGCCGGTTTCTTCATCTAAAATGGGCTGCGTTTCATCAACGTAAGATATCGGCGTGGCGTCAACGGTTTCTTCCATTTCGAAATTGAACGGAATCACTTGGCTGGTCCTAACTGTGATATTATCCGATATCGTTACCTTGCTACTTCTAGATTTTTTCAACTCCGATATTGATTTGGAGATAATTGAACTGCGAGGCTGTGTTATTTTTTGATCTCCTTCATCTGTTTGAGACATATTTCACGAATTTAACACGTAGTATGCCCATAATATACGACCTAAATATGTCAATAGATTGTCAAAACTTGGTACACACAGCCTATTTGAAATAATAAATGGTTATAGTAAGATAGAGAATTTCAGATAATCTTAAATAAAATCCAAATTACAATTTGGTTATCAGAAAATAATTAACTCAAATATGAATTAATTATAATATGTAAGATTTTTTGGTGGTAGAATTCAATATTAAAAACCACTTTAAAGTGGTATAAACAAGTAAAAGTGTTTTCTTTATTCTTAATAATAAATATTTATTAAATATTTAATCAAACCACAATATTTTTTGGTACAACAATTAGTAACATATACTAATTAGTATTGTATTTTCTCCTATGTTACTATAATCTTTTCTGACTTCTTTTAATACAAAGAATCTGTTTAGATAAATTACACTATTATCACAATTTATAATATAAAATAATTACAAAAGATTCATTTTCTAAATATCTTATTATGACAATTTTTGGTTTTCGCACTAAAAAAATATATAAAATTTTATAAATTAAGAAAATATGATTTCAAATCAGGTTGACAAAGCAAAAAATAAATTGGTTGCTTGAGTTACGTGAAGATCAAATTAATTTGACGAATAAAGCACTAATAACCTTTCTTTACAATTTTATTTGATTTACCAAATAAACATTTCGGACACAAATTTATAATAGTCACTTTGTGTCCGAAATGTATATTTGGTAAATCAAATAAAATTGTGAAGAAAGGCTATTAGTGCTTTATTCGTCAAATTGACAAAGCAAATTTACAAGTATGAATAAATATTACTTTTTAATTACAATCTATATTTTAATTAGTTCATTAATCTTTTCATTTTCTATGTTACAAATTCCAGAGTAGTAGATGAAATTACAAAATATTTTATGCAATCGATTTCTAGAAACCCATCAAAAATATTAAAGCTTACAAAACATCATAGAACAAAAGTTGCAAAAAAATATACAACCAATTCATCTCAAATTTCCACACAAAGCTACCTACCCCCATACAATAAAAGCAATCAGTAGCAAAAATGTAATTTCCACACACACACACATACACAGCTTCGAATTTTCCGACCAAATCAATACTCTTTTGCTGAATTCCTGCATTCATTTATAACGATCGTTTTTTTTTGCGAAGGCAAACATTTTTTCCCTCTGTATTATTATTATTTTCCCGGTACAAACTCTATCTGCAAAAATATATAGAAACCGACAGCTGTTCGCTAGGTACATATGTGTGCATGTATGTACACACAACAATGAGGCCACTTCAGAATCGAACGAACGGTCGCAATTCAAAGCGTCTCCTCTCTATCCCCATCTTTGTCCCCCTCGCACGCAGCCACCCTCCTCGTTCGGTAATTTACTTTATATAACTGGCTGGAGTGTCGGGGACTGCCCATGGGGTGTTCCAGCCCCATGTATCTTATCGTCCTCATCATCGTCATCATCGTGCCGGAATTGTTGTGCTTTAATTTTGCGGTGGGGTGTTTTCATTGTTGGGAATTAATCGACGGGAAACAAAATGGTGGCCTGTGCAGTTTGTTACAAGTAACTGTTTGAGTTACTATTATCTACTGTAGCGAATAGATGATGTGATAGGTGATGGTGGTAGAAGAGGAGGGGTGGCCTTTTGTACCTAGACACATGTTCAGATTAAACGGTTCAATTTACTACTCTATTTTTTATTAATAAGGATATATTTTCGTTTATACCTTGTCTCGGTGAATATTTTTACTTAAATCAATTTAAATCTCTACATTTTTATTGGCTGCCGATCAAACAATCCTTCAGCCTAGTTTCTAGAACATAAAAAACACTTTGTTGAAGTGAAAATGATTTAAGAAAGTCAAATAAGTTAACTTGCAGCTCCAGCCTTAATTAATCATCTACTGGTGAAAGGATAAAATATATACAAAGGATGGCCAATTAAAAACAAACGACGTACAAAAATTAACAATAGATGTTTAAAAAAACAAATAGCAGGAAAAAAACTGATAACATTTACATACATATTATATTTTAAAAAAAGATTTGTAAATAAAGTGGTAAAACAAAGTTTTTGCTTCTTCATTATATTCAATATGCACCACAAAGTAAACGCCTTCGCAATTGAACGGATTTGTAATTGTTTTTGTTTTTCTTGTTTCCAAAGAAACAGGAAATTGCTTTAAGTGAATACCCATTTCTGGTGCACCATATTTTACCAAAAACGTTTAAGCTCTTGCTGACAAATAATAAAACCTTAAGATTAAAGATCAGTTTGAAATCTTTAGAGTTAATAATAATAATAATTTTCTAAAAATACGAATAAAAGAATCCTAACCAAAAAAAATTGTCAAAACAATTACACTACACTGTGAACTCCGCCTTCAAATTCGGCGATCCAAATTTGTAATACATGCATATTTTTTGCATGTATCACTTGATTTGTAAAGCAAATAAACAAAATGATAATTTATGTATTAAGTGAAGAGAGAGGAAACATTAAAAAGTCATTAAAACAAAAACCAGAGGAGATACGAATGAGATAAATCAAGGCGATCAATTACCAGTAATGCAGTCAAAAGGTAAACAAGGTTCAGACGAACTAAATCCAAAGAAGAAATAACATAATAAAAGGAAAATAAAAAAGAAAGATATGATTAAAAAAGTATGTACAAATTTAAGCTTATGGCGTAACATCAATTAATCTTTAGTCATGTATTTATTTTTCTTAGGACATTCTAAATTTTACTATAAAAATCATTCTCATTTTAAATTTAAAAAAAGATAAAATTATGTCATATATATAAAAAAAATAAATGACGAACCAAACATAGTCATTGCTATATCCCACCCGATTGTTTATTATTTCTAAATATTTTTTTTATCTGGCTGTAATAATTTCTACGAAACAACTCAGCATTTTAATTACACTTGAGTTTCTTATAAATCAATAATTTTATTTGATACCATTTGTGAATTAAATTTCATTAACATCAAAGCAATCAACTTACCTGCGTTGGTGTCAGGTGAATCAATGAAGCTAGGTGTTCTCTTTCGGGTGCTGATAAATATTTCTGTTGTTTGAATCTTCGTTCGAGCTCATACACCTGAAACAGAAAAAGGTGATTATAATTATTAAAATACTAAGTGATTATTGCCGTAATTCTTAAAAACTTTAAAATCTCACATTTTATTTATAATAATTACCAATTATACAGGGTGTCTCATAAAAAAATCTATATTAAAACTATAGTTATTATTCGTTTTATCTTTATTTACTATCTTCTTTGTTTATTATGCAAACAAAGCCATTTATTATTATTATTATATAAGTTTTTAAATAAAACGTCCTTATTTTTCTGTCACTTTTTTTAATTACAGGAAAAAATTATAAGTGAATAATTTTTAAAACATGCACAGAAAAAACTCTTTATTAATTCTAATTGTAATATTTTAATGTTCAGTAATATAATGTTTTTATATTTATTTTAGTCATTTAAAAATTAAAATAATTGTTCATAATTAATAAATTGCTCAATATATAAAGTACATATATAAATATTTATATTTTAAATAACTACATAACTTTCATAAACATATTTGAGATTTCAATTTTTATAATTTTTAAATTTATTTTTTTAACTATCACAGTTTACATTTTATATAAACTTGAATAATTTCTAATAAGTTGACTTTCACTATACAAATTTAAGTTTTTTTAATTAATGTATAACACTATACTGTGTGGCGAAACATATGTCAGTCCAGTCTTGAGGAAAATATTCGAGGCCATCATTAAGAATAATTTTATCCTTCATATATCAGACCATAATCCTTCCAATCAGTTTGGTTTTCTCCAGCATAAATTCACTACTCTACACCTATCCATATTCTTAAACCTGAACATCTCGAAGGTAAAAAGTTTGCTCTTCTTTTTCTCGGTTTTGGCATCGAGGTCTGATATTCAAGTGCAATTCACTTAATATTCCTCCACATCTTCTCCAACTAACAGACAACTTCTAAAATACCTCACTAGTTAATGTTCGTGTCCGAAACACACTTTCCCGATCCTTCATTCCCCAACAAGAAGTGCCGTAAGGTTATTTCCTCTCACCATTCCTTTACAATATCCACGATATTTATTACCCGAAACCCCAATACCTTAATCCTTCCGCCTACTGCCTGCTTTTTGCTGATGATACAGCACAAATTCCACATCATAAAATGATATTAAAGCTCAATTAAACCTAACGGTGTTCCAAGCAGAGGCGATAGCTCTTCACACTGCACAAGAGAAATAGCAAGACAAGACACCAAAAGTAGGTCAATTGCTATATTCTCCGACAGCCAGGCGCTACTAACAGCACTAAGCTCCACACATCGACTATAAGCTAGTGTGGGACTGTATACGTGCTCTTAATGAACTTGGCTGTAACAATCACATGGGTCCCAGGACACGGAGGACATCCGGGGAATGGCATAGCAGACGAATTGGCCAAACAAGGCCAAAAGCAGTAATTGGCCCGCAACCCTTCTGCGGAATCTCCAACCGCAGTCAAACAATCCATAAAAAATGGGTGGAAACACAGGCCCATACCTGGTGGACGAACTCACCAGGACAGAGACAGGCGAAACAGTTCCTTAAGAAACAACCGCCAAAATTCACGACCGAACTTCTGAACCAAGACAAAAAAATGGTCAAAACAATAGTAGGTCTGATGACAGGACACTGCAAGCTCAACAAACATATGACAAAATAGGCCTGGTGCAAGCAGCTCCGAGCAGATTCTGCTTAGAGAAAGAAGAGGACTCGTTCCACATCCTATGCCACTGCGAGGGTCTAGCAAGGATTAGATATCAAAATCTGGACACTACAAACCCAAGCGCATAGACCTATACCCAAGCCCATCTGGCAGGACTAATAGGACTAATCAAAGAGGCAAAGCTAGAGCTGGTCATCTGAGATAAACAGGGATCCACAATAGATCTAAAAAGGTCGCGATGGAACAGGCGCTGGTGCCACCCATATAACATCTATCTATCTATCTATCTATCCATTAAACCTAACAAATTCCACCTATGTACTAAACTATAAACTTAACGAATGCCAATACCTCTCCATCACAGACTTGTAAATATCTGGGAATAACCTTTGATCCTAAACTATCCTTCAAAACCCATACCAAAACGTGAATAGAACACGGTATTTCAGAGCTCTAACATTCCAAAAAGAAAAAATATCTATTAAGACTACCGTTCATATATGTATATAAAATAATTTGCCGCGCCTTGCTTGATAACGCTACAATCCTATTTCATAACCTCTGTCCCCCGATTTTAGGAATTTGCAAGTCTGTAAAAGGTCAGCTCTCTGAATATTGACAAAGATCAGGTATCCTAACAATTCTCTCCACAATCCATCTAACACATTATTATATCAGAAGGCCAAACTATGCCAATTGATCAACGCCTTACGTATTTATCCACAAAATATACCCCTAATCAAAACATAACCCCAAATCCAAACATCCCGAAACCACTATTCACGAATTCATCTCATTTTTTCATAAAGGTCAAGTCTAAAAGCAGCGACAATGAATAATAAAAGACCTACGGCCCATAGCTATGAAGAAAAGAACGAAGAATACGAACTTTACAATTGTTATATCGTCAAAAAAATGTATGAATGTAATACTATTTTCAATAAAGATGTTTATCTCTTTCTTTCTCTGGAACATATTTTATCAGTACAATAATTAGTTCTGATCAAATTACATTAAAAGTTTCACAAAATTTAAAAACAAATACTTTTCACTAACCTAATTTTTTATAAACCTTTCAAAAATTGTTCATTTCAAATTGTTGATTTGGATTTGTTCATTTTTTGAAGTTTTGGTGGCTCTATTAGTAGAGAATCAACATTTTTTCTTTCCTTCACGCACAATTTTTTTATTAAATTTACTAGGTGTCATATTTATGTTTTTTTAAATATTTGCGAATAAAAATTAAATGACGTTCTAAAAATCGCTACGCCACTGAGATTAAATTGTGTACAAATCAATAGAAGGAGTATAGGAGAAATCCCGAAAGTAAAATGTAATTGCTGGGATTCCCTGATTTGCAGTCAGACCGTCGGCGAATGAGTTATAAATAGACGTCTTTGTGTAACAAGCGTATTTATTATTAGTCTGTTCGAATTCGGTCTAGGTAGTCGTTGTTTAGTGAGTTGAGTGAGCTTTTTGCAGTTAAATTCATGTTTAAATATTGAAAAATGGCGTCGGACGAAGAAATTGATTCTTCTGTACCCGCGATCGTTAGCAGTAGTAGTAGTAGTAGTAAAATGCCAAGACTTATAAGCGATAATACTTTTTGTTATGGGTGTGCTTGTTTTGTGGTCAGGAAATTTAAACGTAAAATTACATCATTGTTGAAACACCAATACTACACGTATTTTAAAGTAAAGATTGTTGATCAAGACAAACATTGAGCACCACATATTCTATGTAGAATATGTGAAGAGAGTTTAAGGCATTGGAGTAATGAAACAAGGAAATCACTACCCTTTGGAATACCAATGAACCAACAAATCACCATTCTGACTCCTATTTATGTATGCACAATGTACGTGAATATTACACAAAAAATTTAAAAAACATAATTTATCAGAACCTCAAGTCTGCAATTAGGCCAGTGCCACATGATCCAGACGTACCAATACCTAAGAAACCAACAAATTTGAGATGTTACAAGCAGTTATGAACCTGAAGTGGAGAAAAACAACTTTAGCGATGCCAGTGAAATATCGAGCGTACCGAACTTAACGACTTACTTAGAGACTTAACTCTTCCAAAGAATATTTCCGAAATTTTGGCTTCCAGACTTAATAGTAAAAATTTACTAGCAGAAGACGTTAATATCCGTATTTTAGGAAACGCGAGTCTAGGTATTTCGGGCTATTTTGAAGAAAATTGTTGTCTAGTTTCTTGTACCGACATTTCCAGTCTGATAAACAAACTTGGGGGCACATACAAACCCGCTAAATGGAGGCTTTTTATTGTTTATTCCAAAAGATGCCTTAAAGCTGTTCTCTTGCACAATGGGAATCGTTTTTCGGTACCGGTTACTCATTCTGTGCAATGCAAAGGACGAAAAGCTACGAAAATCTTGAAGTACAGCTTGAAAATAACAAATACAATGATCATAGTTAGAAAATTTGTGAGGATTTTAAAATTGTGGGACTTCTTCTAGGAAAGCAGTTAGAGATTTAACTCCCGGATCAAAAAATGTTCTGCACGAAAGTCTTGTTGATCCACAAAGAATCTTGTTATCTCCACTGTATATTAAACTAGGATTAATGAAACAATACATTAAAGCTGTAAATAAAGATGGAGACTGTTTCAAATAACTTCGTGGAAAATTTCCCGCTATTTTAGATACAAAATTAAAGGAAGGATTTTTTTCAATCCTCAGATAAGGAGATTAATGAAAGACCATGAATTTGTTAATACCATGACCGAAACTGAGAAAGATGCATGGATTTCAATTGTTAATGTTATTGAAGGATTTTTGGGAAACAACAAGGATCCCAACTACAAGGAAATTGTGAAAAACATGCTACAGAAATTTATAGTATTATGATGTAATATGAACTAAAAGTTCACTTTTTACACTCGCATCTTGATTACTTCCCCAAAAATCTTGGTGATGTGAGTGAACAGATCAAAATTATACAAAATCAGATGTCAGATCGAAATCAACTTTCAAAAAAGTTAAAATTTATTGGCCTGTGTAATTTATAGAGAAAAGATCAATTAATTTAAAAATTGCTAAAATACTGATGCACATGCAAAATCTAGTATAAATCTGGTTTTTAATCAAATTGGTATTCAGCAAAATACACATGTATGATCTTAAAATCATAGAGACCACCCCTAGTTTGTTATCATCTATAACTTTTATTCTATACAGTTTTGCAAAATTCATAAAATAAAGAAAATTAAAAAAAAAACTGTCTTGAATAAACACCAACTTTCGGTGAGAAGTATTATTAAAGATAATTCAAAATAAATAAACAATTAACTTTATTGGTATCACTTTTTATTAATATAAAAAGTGATACCAACAAAGTTAATTGTTTATTTATTTTGAATTATCAAAGTGTATCACGAAGTGAAAGCCTCCACAATTACTTATTTATTATTAAAGACTTTTAAACTCTTCCAATAAATACTAAATCCCTAGAATTTCAGTTCAAAATCTTTAAGCGTTATTGAAATCAACTGTGTTGATGAGTAAACTATGTTCTTAATATATTAAGAGTTTTAATTATAAACGTATACAATTACAGCAAACTTGTTCCTTCGTATAAATTCCGAGCTGGAGTAACTGATTGCTCCTCAGAGGGAAGTTTATATGATATTGAATCTATATACTTACATTCAAGTTACAATCAAAGCACACTTGATTACGATGTAATTTTAGTGAAAAATTTAATGTCACTTACTTTTGGAGTTGGAATATTTAGTATAGATATCACTAGTAAGGATCTGGAGCTGGAGGTTGGTACTAAGGTGGTGTGTTCTGGTTGGATTACCAATGGATATGTGTCTGGACAGACACGACACAAAGATAGGAAGAAAAACGTTATGATATTAAGTAAGCATTTTGGATAAAATAAACAGTACTAATTTCCTAAGTAAAAAGCCCATTGATAGCCCAGACATGAACAGAATAAATTCATTACGTAACTAAAATACAAATTCTAAAAAGTATACGTATAAATAATAACAATTCTCTCCCCTACTCTCTACAACCTTTACTAGCACGACATATTCTACCCCGACCCAACATACTTCGATCCCACCATATATCCTCTTCTATTTGCGGACGACACCGCATTAGTTGCACATGCTCCTATCTTATCCACTGCCCTAAACAAAACGCTTTAAACTCCCTCAAAAATGGCGAATCCAAATAAACCCTACAAAATCAACATCCTTATTCCCTTCCACAAAATTACTCTAGCCTCTCCCAAAATTAAATTCCATCAAACCGAAATCCCACCCTCTCACACCTGCAAATACCTAGGAATCCTATTCGACTACAAACAATCCTTCAAACAATATGCCCTATCCGTCAAAGCCAAAGTCAAAACCCCTGCCCCGCATTTCCGAGCTTTGACTTACAGAAACCAAGGCATTACCACTAAAACTGCTGTCAGTATTTATAAATCGATTTGCCGGCCCTTGTTAGAATATGGCCCAATCCTTCTTACCCAATGTCGTCCTTCTACCCTACATCATATCCAAGTCGGCTAAGATCCGCACTTCGAACCCTTACAATAATCAGATACCCAAATAATCCTCAATGACCTACTGTACGAATCCACCCAAATAATTCCTATTACCCATCGTACATTAGCCATCAGCACAAAATTTGCTACTAAACCTTCCAACCTAACCCTCCTTGACAAATACTGTATTCCCCGCAATCCTAATATCCCCACAAAATACAAACATCCCACAAACACTCTTCATCAATTTATTAGATTCGGACAGTTAAGTTCAACTAGCTTTCTTTTACGACAGGGCAGAAAGACCTACGGTCGATAGCCCAGACAGTGACGGACTAACACTAATCATAATGTATATATATTTTTGTAAATAATGTTACTGTAATAAAGATGTTGTATATATAATAACAATTCCAAAATCTTAAATTTGCAAGTTTTAATGGTTCAGAACTGATCATTAAAAAAAAGGTCAAGAATTATTGGGTTGTTCGGAAAGAAATTTCATTTTCTTTTGAATAAAGGACTTAATCGTGTTTTTTTTGGCAGCGAACTTCACACTTAAGTCGCATAATAATTATAAATATTAACGGCTGGTATGAAAACGCTTACTTTATTTATTTATTTATTTACTTTGCTTTACGTGTCCACTTGATGAAATGTTCTAACAATTTATATAAATATATAAACACTTAACAATTTGGAACAGGAGACATGCGGGCGAAGTTCAATTATTTTTTGTTGTAGTCCCTTAAAATATGGAAGGTGAAAAGCAGCATTTTTGACATATTTTACTTTTTACTATAAAAAAGGTAAGCATACTGCTCAGATAAGAAAAAAGCAGCCAGTGTATTCCAGAATGCCAATGCTAAAATTGGTTTGCAAAGTTTGGTTTCTTCAATTTTTATGTAATAGGTGCACCACTTTGCAGTTGGTGAAGACACAATGAAGGCATTCATTAATTGCTGCAAACCGGCGAATAATAACTTGTGAGATCGCTGGGATAACAAATCTATCGATTTCTAATGCCTAGGTTTCGACTTTTCATTTCATATGTTCTTAGGCAAAGGAATTTTTAGTCACGTTAATGTCTATTGCATCTTGAACGACGAGAAAAAAATACATTTTAAAGGACATCATAGGTAGAGATGATAGATGGATTGGTTACAACAATATTAAACGAAAGAAGTGAACGAGATGAACTGGAAAGAAACTTCGGAAGCTGATATTCCTAAAAAATTTTGGGCCTGTACCGGATAACGCAATGATTAATTCTGAAGTGTACTGTTATCAGCTGAACAATTCACTAAAACAATGCGAGACCTTATAAAAGTTGGGTGAGTGGTCACTATCTTGCTGAACAGTTTTAAAAATTTTAAATTATAAGCAACAATTTCTTTGGAAAATAATTTAAATAAAATTTTCTGTTACATAAATAGTCTATAAATCTGCAAATGAACAAATTTATTTTCAGCAAACATTCGAAGATTTAAGGATGTGAAAAAGGTAAATTCTGAAGTATACTATAATGAATGATTTACTTAAAGAAAAAAGGTCAGAATTGATTAATAGAAAATCAATAGTTATACACCAAGATAATTCGAGACCTCATAAAAAGTTAGTAATACGAAAAAAGCTTCTAGAGTTTGGACGGAACTTTCACACCCACCATATTCTTCAGATCTGACAACTTCTGATTATTATATGTCCAGTGTGTAACTAATAATAATTTATGGATTGTTGGGGTAGGTCAGAAGCGAGCTAAATCAATCTGATTGTCAAATTTAGATGAGGAATTAGTGCAAAATAAAAAATATAATAAGAAACCGTTTTTAATTAAGAGTTTGTATAGTAACGTGTACTTTAGTAATTTGAGAGTGGGATAGTGGCCGCCCATCAAGTCTACATATTTATTACTATTTCCATCACTGGTATAAACTTAGTTTTCAAACAATTTTAACAGTAATAGTGTTGATATTTTTAAGAACATGACAATAGTGCCGTGGCTTAAACTCTGAAGTATATGTAGTGTGGGTGGGTGGCAACTATCCCACTCTCCAATTTTTTTTAATATAAACAAGTAATTTATAGAAAGAAAATTGATTAAGAAAATTATATTAAAGCTTAGTTTTCAAACAATTTAACATCAATAATGTTGATGTTTAAAAGAACATGACAATAGTGTCGTAGTTTAAATTCTTATGTATATGTAGGGTGGGAGGGTGGCCATTATCCCACCCTCCAATTATTATAATATAAACAACTATTTTACGGAAAGGAATTGAGTAAGAAAATTATATTTAGTCTTAAACTTATCTATATTCATTATCATTTCACAAAGAGGGATCTTTTAAGGTTCTACGGTGGAATGTCTATAAAATATGCCAAGACCATTAATTAATTAATTGAGGTAGGTTAAGGCTGCGATAGAATAATGTGTACTTTATTGACGTAGGTAGGGATTACGCTAGATTTATTATAAGTTTTTTTTCCCTTGTTTTTTTGCCATAGGCGCTGACAATTCAGCCCCTAACGTTTATAAGTTATCTATAATTTAGTCAAAATGAAAGAAAAGTATACAGATTAATATATTACCTATTAAGGTGATATTAATCACTTGGAGAACAAATATAGTTATCAAAGGTTTATAATTAAGATTTACTTAGATATTGCTTTATTTTGTATTACATAGTTAATGCTTGATTGATGCTTGTATACATTTTGAAATAATTATTTCGAATTAGTTTTGGCTTAGCGCTACTATCAAAAATGGCCTACAAAACGACATTTATAGGTTATGTATTAAAGCGTATCAGGTAATAAGAGTGATTCAATATATACGTGAATTTTAATTATAAACCTTTTATAATGATTTAGTTACTTTATATAACTTGATTAAATTTAACTTGAATATTGTAATCATAGTCACAACCAAATTAATTTTATTGATTGAAAAATATTACAATTAATTGGGTTTAATTTAGAATCCAGGCGCTTGTGGTTTGACATATACAATATTCTGCGTGAACTTTTGTTTTAAGGGTTGAAGTAAATAATTTTTGAAGGCTTCTTGCAACAACTAACGGGTGTCCAACAATTATTGCAGTCCCGGGTGGCGTTGGAATCAAAAACGTAGGTCGATTCTTACATGTGCCAAATAAATGAACTGACATTTTAATTGTCAAACATAACCTAAACGTGCATTTAAACACACTTTAAATAAAATGTCAGTTCATTTATTTGGCACATGTAAGAATCGACCTACGTTTTTGATTCCAACGCCACCCGGGACTGCAATAATTGTTGGACACCCGTTAGATAAATATTATCAATTTGTTCTTATTATAATTTGCAATAAATTTTAATCTTTTGATTAGTAAGTTTTTTATTGATTATTGATTAGGTCAAAGTGATCAATTACATCGTGTCATACACCACTTACATGTCAGAGGTAAACTCCAATACACTTCGTATTGTCATTGCAACTTCTCCTTCGCACTATATAAAATCACGAAATTTTTATAGAATAATCGCAATGTAATGCGTGTGTGTGTGTTTATGCGGCGGTACGACGCCGACGGCCGGTAAAAATGAGGGGGCGCCGTGGGCCGGTTAAAGGCCGACGGGTCGATGGGCGTGGTACGTACCTGTGCCTGCGTGAAGAGGACCCGCCTCTTGCGCCGCTGTGCCAGGGGGAACTGCATGGGCTTCGAGTCGGGGACGGCGCACGCACCCAGGCCCGGCATGCCGGAGTGCCCCATGTTCGCCCCCGCCGCCGTGCTGCCCATCAGACGAGATACTGCAAAAAAGGAGGAAAAACGATATGAAAAAAAAAATCGTTAGTGCTGCCGGCAAGGGAAATTTCATATCTCCGAGGTTTGCTTCTTTCAAATACATATATTATAAATTTTCATGGCTGCATAGAATGTAAATATAAATTTTTGAACGACTGTTACATTTACGTCAATATTACAACTAGGTATTTACACTGTAAAGTATAATAATAAGAGTATAAACTCTATAATAATTTATTTAGTTATTTAAATATCAACGATAATCATTACAGCAGTATATAACAAATATTTAGATTTAAGTGACCTTCAAAAATAACATAAAGCATTTATTCATAGTTTCCATGTCAACAGTTACGGACTAGTTTCGACCTATTATGTGTCTCAACATAGAAGCGGAGCTGAAATAAAGCACTTACTTATAATTTAATATAAAATTTCTTAACAACTGTTTTTTACAACTTTAATTTTAATCAAGAGTTTACTTAAAATATTCCAACACATCTTACATTCTCTATATAATGTCAGAAATTAAAATAATTTTAAATAATTCCTTACAGTATTGCGTGCTCAGTAAATAATCGAAATATCGAAATTAAATTCTAACACATCTTAAATTCTTTATATAATGTCAGTAATTAAAATCATTTTAAATAATTCCTTACATTATTGCGTGCATATTAAATAATCTTAATTAAATTTGATGTTTACGGACAAATACGTTAGATGAAAGTTTTACACAAAACATGAAATTTCATTGAGTACAACTGCCATTAATGGTCGCGTAATTGTGCTAATTGTTCGATACGTGTGAAGCACGTATGTGCGCCCGTTTCGAATGCAAACAAATCAAAATTATTAAATGAAATTAACTGAAGCTAAATGAAATTACGAGTAGAAACCTCATCCTAAAGATTATTATTATGAATTTTACGCCATATTGAAAGTCAATTGCGTTTGCGATAAAGTTTCACTGTTGGCTTTCACTTAATTGTCAGTATATTTGTTTTTAGAATTATTTAAATGTAAATGTTTACTTTAAAATATTCTTCCGGAGGATTTTTTTGTACCATTAGTTTAGTTTTACGAAGATTTATATTTTTATTGGAATCAACTACTATTTTTTTCTTGAATAATTCCAGTAAAACAAATAACTTTATAGGTATCACACATGTATTTATTTTTGTGATAACTTTAACTTACCATTGTCAAATTATACAGTGTGTCCCAATTTCGATGCACCTCATTGGTATTAGGAGAGATAGAGCAACGGTTAAATGGGGAATGTTTTGCAGAAATCAGTGCTCATAACAAATCTCATTTCAATTTCACCTTAACTTTTTTCAATTTTAAGATATTTTGAAAAAAAAACAAATTTGCCAATTTCAATTTTCCTCAATAACTCGATAACGCCTAACTCGGCCGCATTAATGAGACACTTTTTTAGGACAATTTTTTTGGTATAAACAGAAACCCCGGATTCGCATTTGTTTTCAGGTTTTTAGCGCTATTTTTTTGTTTTTCTTATGGTGGCCATATTAGATAGTGCTTAAAAAGCTTTTAAACAATGTGCGAAAAATTTTGCTATAAGTAAAATAATAATAAAAACTTCAATTCATCTTTAATATGACTTTGTGTTTTTACATAAATTAGAGTCAAGACAAAGACTGGTCAGAAAGACCGAAGGTCGATAACCCAAACGGAAGGACTAACCCTTATTTTAAATTTCAATTTATTTGTTTTAAATATATTTTTGTTTGTCCAAATAAAGATGTTGTTCTCTCTCTCTCTCTCTCTCTCTCTCTCTTACTTGAAAGTAAAAAGATATATCTAAGTAATACTGTATCCAATGAAATGATAACAAAATCATAGAAATAAAAAGTTAAAAAACGGTACCTAAATTTCATATTCGCCTAAGAAAATTGTTCAACGTGACGACCATTCTGTTCCACACACTTTTGACACCTTGTTCTAACAGAGTTATAAACTCTACGTAGCAGAGTGATGGTGAGCACCAAAATTGGGACACACAGTATTAAAATGTTAATAGTTTGACAATGACATGTTAGAGTTGCGGAAACTGTATTGTCGAGAATAAATAGTTATTTGTTTTACTGAAAATATTAAAAAATGTATCACGAATTCAAAGCCTCCACCATTAGTTTTTTTTTCTTTTTCGACGATGAGGGATAACAAAATGAAAACATTTGATAGAAACTTTTGACCGTTTTTATCTTCTAGGATCTATCAATGAGAAAAGCCTTTTGAAATCAGTCTGAGATTATTGTATATAATTTACATTGTTGTAGTCAACTAAATTAATAAAATTACCCAATTTTTAGACAATTATATTGGATTTTTTTAAATATATTTATTAATACATACGGTATAAAAATAATTCATAATATCTGGATGCATTAATAATCTGAATAGAGTAATAACATTAAGCAAACGTATTATCAATTATTATTTCAATGTCAACAACTGCTGGTAATAACTGGAGGTTTATAAACATAGTAACATTCCGTTTCCTTTCATTCACATGCGATCCACTGACGAGGCCCAAATAGGTCGAAACGGGGCCTTAGCTCTTATTGGCAAGGGAACCATAATGTTCATCTATTGTTCATTGTCGATGTTAACAGTCCCCTAATTGTCAGATGTTTGTCCACTCAAATGAACGTTTAGACAATAGATATCACATTAATAATATTTCTAATTTCATTTTTGACAAAGTCAAAACTTCGTTGTAAAACAATATGGAAAATAAGCTTTTATTAGAAGAACACTTAAAATTTACAGAATTACAAATAGCAATCAATAAAATCTAATTCTAGTTTGATACATCTTTACTTGTTTTTAATAACACAACCAAATTTTGTCTTTTTGATTTCGATCTGACATCTGATTTTGTATAATTTTGATCTGCTGAATTCAAATCCGAGTATCATATTGTCCTATCACGTAAGGTTTTACAAATAGTAAACTAAATTGAAAAAAGTCTTAAACAATCTTTAATTTCTTCGCTTTCCCTCTTGGATGAAAAACTTCGCTTAGTGGATTTTTGATTTCTTTTGGAAGAATCAATTAAAAGTCTCCAATCATCGGGATTGTATGTGCCCTCAAGTTTGTTTATCTGAACTACTTGTAACATCTTCTAAATTTGTTGGTTTTTCAGGTATTGGCATGTCTGGACCATGTGGCACTAGCCTAATTGCAGACTTGGATTCGGATAAATGATGTTTTTTAAATTTTTTGTCTTATATCCACGTACATTGCACATACAGAAATAACAGTCATCATGGTGATTTGTTGGCTCTCGCCAAATCATTGGTATTCCAAAGAGTAGGAATTTCCTTGTTCCATTACTCCAATGCCTTAAACCCTCTTCGCATATCTTACATACAACATGTGGTGCCCAATGTTTGTCTTGATCGCCAATCTTTACTTTAAAATACGCGTAATATTAGTGTTTCAACAGTGATGTAATTTTACGTCTAAATTTCTTGAGCACAAAACAACCACACATATAGCAAAAAGTATAACGCTTATTTTGACAAAGTCTTGGCATTTTAAATACGAATTTAACTGCAAAAAGCTCACTGAACTCACTAAACAACGACTGCCTACACCGAACAAAAAGAGACTTTTGCGCTTGTAACACGTCTATTTACAACTCATTCGCCGACGGTCCCTTTATAAATCAGGGAATCCCAGCAATTAAATTTTACTTTCGGGAATTCTCCTATACTATTCTATAGATTTATACACAAAATTTAATCTCAGTGGCGTAGCGAATATTTGAAAAAGCATAAATAACAAACAAAAATGAAACAAAAAATGTTGAT
Source organism: Ontholestes murinus (assembly GCA_963969525.1). Classification (NCBI taxonomy): domain Eukaryota; kingdom Metazoa; phylum Arthropoda; class Insecta; order Coleoptera; family Staphylinidae; genus Ontholestes; species Ontholestes murinus. The sequence goes on from OZ018387.1 coordinate 48,823,568, forward strand.
TCTCTTTTAGTTTAGCCACCAAAACTTCAAAAACATGAAGAAATCCAAATCACAAATTTTTTGTTGGTCTGTGTAATTGGAGCCTCTATATCATTGTTTATACATTAGACATCCAAACAGAAGCAGCTGTAACTAAACAGAGTTTAATTTAATGTCTTTAAGACAATTATCATTTATTTTAATTATAAAACACAGATTTTCTATCGGTTGCTGTAAAATAAATACATAGTAAGAACAGTTAGATAAATAAAAATTTATGGTCATTAAAGTTAAATTTAGTAAATAAGTTTGCATAAGCTTTCTAATCCTTGGAGGGTTGATAAAATAACGGGTGTCCAACAATTATTGCAGTCCCGGGTGGCGTTGGAATAAAAAACGTAGGTCGATTCTTACATGTTGCAAATAAATGAACTGACATTTTTAATGCACATTTAGGTTATGTTTGACAATTAACATGTCAGTTCATTTATTTGGTACATGAAAGAATTGACCTACGTTTTTGATTCCAACGCCACCCGGGACTGCAATAATTGTTGGACACCCGTTACTTAAATTAGTTAAAACTTCCTAGGCCAGTTAGAAAGTTAGACATATACTTTACCTACCCCCTCCAGTCAGCTTTTTCTTCTAATTATATAAAATAATACATTTATCTATCTGTTTGCAGCAAAACAAATACTTTTGTGCTAGCCATTCTCAAACTAAAATTCTTAGTTTGTTAGTTTAAAAATAACCATCTTAATTGTGCCGAAACTGTATTCACACATTTTAATAAAGTGCGTGATATAAATTATATTTTTAACAATGTTTCAAAAATCAGATATAATATAAAACAGAAACTATGGCAATTTTAAATAACAAAAGCAATAAAACGGTTAAAGATATGATTTTTTAAATTTAACTATTTACAACATTTTTTTATATTATTTATTAGTAATTGGACACAAAACTACAATTTTACTCATAAATGTCTTAATATTTCCACTTAAATATATCGCTTTTCTGTAAATATAAGCAAATGTTGTACTTTATGAATATGAAGGATGGGTGGATGGCCTCTAATATACCTCCCAATAAATAGAGCATAAGAGATTTAATGAAAGCAAATTTAAATATTTAAAAGTTTTTGCACAATTTTCAACGATTTTTTTTCTTTTAAAACATCTTTATAGCAAAAACCTTGCTAATATTTTAATAATTAGAGGGTGAGATTGTGGACACTCACTCGCCCTAAATATCTATTTAAACTGAAACTACGGTTTTACTTATATTATAAATTCCTAAATGTTACCACTAAAATTACTGTCGGATTAAAAGAAATAAAATCAAACTTTGTACTTTGGATTTTAAAATATAAAAAGGATGTGTATCCTGTAGCATACCCTCCAAACAGTAAAACATACGTTATTGAAGTGAAATTAAAATATTTAAAAAATTGCGTTCTTTTATTGAAAACTTTTACTAATATGTTAGAAATTGAAGAGTGGAATTAGTAACTACAAACCTGGCATTGAGATCTATTCTATTTGCACCATTTTGAAAGGAATTTGTAACTTCAGACACCTATTTTTTCTAAAATAAACGATAAATTTCCATCTAATGAAGATTTTAAATTTTAAATACATCCTATTTTTAAAATCATCATACTTACTTTTTAACTTAATAATTAACCATTTTTAAATAAGGTAAAGTTATGTGGGTGAATATATTAGTATTTTCAATTAATCTTGTAAAAGTAATTTAACCAAACACTGAAATTTAATTTGTACATTTTCATATAATATAATAATAATATATTTGACAAATAGATACAACATAATAACAATTACAATTACAAATATGGACACATTTGTCAAATGGCTATCAACAAGTGGTGTTTACACATTTATAATAATAATTTAACTGAATTCTACTAGTTCTTGAATGTACAAAACAATAAATCTAAAAATGTAAATTTGTATATCCAAAAAGCTAAAATGTTATAGGTTTTGAAAGGAGATTCCGTAAAAATACGAGAGCTATGTTATCATAGTTTTAAAACTATTAGACTTTATTTTTGATATATTGTATAAATATGTAGGTTATAGTAAAATTTATCACAAAATACAAATCTTAAAACAATCAAATTAACGTTGCGTTTGCGTGATTGAAATTAAAATACAACCCAACTTTATTTGGTGAATAGTCCTGTAACATTAACGTAGATAAAATGTTAACGAAAGTTGCCATACTACTCTTCGAAATAATCACCTCCTATAATTATGCACCTCTGAGATTTACTACATATGTCCTGGAAACTTTTCAAGAAGGCTTCTTTTGGGATGGAAGTCAAAAGTCTCATCACGTTTCTTTAGATGTCAGGAAAATCGTCAAATCTCTTTCCATTCAAAGCGGGTTTGAGTCATGGGAATAGGAAGAAGTTTGAAGGAGTGAAACCTGTCGAGTATTTAAATGTATAATATAATTTATACATTGCAGCATAGAAAAGAAAGAGATTTGACGATTTCCTGACATTCAACGAAACGTGACGAGGCTTTTGAACTCCATCCCAAAAGAAGCCTTCTTGAAACGTTTCCAGGACACGTATAGCAGAACTCAGCAATGCATAATTATGGAAGGTGGCTATTTTGAAGAACAGAAAGGTAACTTTCGTTAATATTTCATTAATGTTACAGGACAATTCACCGAACTTTATTGTCAGAGGTTGTATATAATATTATAAAAGTATTTAAAGCATTTACATCAAAAATAATTTTATATATTTATTTTTTTACGTTGGATTTGAAATTGTTGATTTGAATACCAAAAATAATTAAATGTATGTATGTATGTAGCAACCTAAATATTTTGTCAAATATTATTATATTTATAAAATTATATAAATTCTGTCTTCCGTGTCTTCTTGGCTATCGACCGTATGCCTTTCAGCCTTGTGTCATGTTGTTATGAAAGTAACTTTTAGTTTTTATAATCGGAGGTTTTGTTAGAAATTTTCAGATCTAAGATATTTTATTATAATTTTCTTATTACTTTGGAAAATTTGTTTGCAAATAATTAAAAAATAATAAAATTAATATTTTAAATGCCCAAGGAATTTAAATAACAAAATTGTCAATTTTGATTTCTTATTGTTTTAATAATTGCAAGTTTCGTTGAAAATATTTAAACATTTGGTCACTATTTTAAAAAATTATTTTGTCTAAAAATAACTAAAAAGAACAATCTTAAAATTGGGTTTTTTATATTCATAATTTCAATTGAAAATCTAAGATTATTTAATAAGAAGATCTTACAGAATTATGTTACTATTTTTAATTATTTTGAATACTTATTTATATTCAAAATAATTCAAAAAATAGATATTGTCAATTCGAATTGTCAAAATAATGAAAATTATGTAAAAACCTATTATATTATCAAAAATATATACAATTCTTTTATGTTTCTTGTTTTAAACGTCGAACCTAGAATTTCAATTTCAATTTGATTTTCCAAAACCCGTTTTTGTGAAAATACATTTCATTATACATAAATAAAAAAATAATTACAAAGATGTTTTTTTTTTGTTTTTATAATTAAGAGTTTTATTGGAAATTTTAGGATCTTAGATATTTTAATAATATAGTGCATATTTGTGTTATTATTTTAGTTTTGAATTCCCAACATAGAAAAATATATAAAATATTTAGAGGAAGTTAAATGAAAACAAAAAAATCTCATATATCCAAATATAAATACAAAACAATATGTCTTTATTTTTTTTTCTTGTGTTAAACGACAGCTCTTGTTACTTAGGGTGTTTACTTTCTTATATCTGCATATAACAAAATTGTTTATTATTTGAGAGGTTTTTTTTTTCATAATTTCAATTGAAAATCTATGAGTACTTGATAAGAAGATCTTACAGAATTCTGTTACCATTTTGAATAGTTTTTTATATTCAAAATAATTTAAAAATATAGATATTGTTAATTTGAATTGGCAAAATAGTAAAAATATTAAAAAAATTAAACGAAACTGTGTAAAAACTTAGAAACCTATTATTATATTATCAAAAATATATACAATTCATTTTAGTTTCCTTGTTTTAAACGTCGAACCTAGGGTTTGAATTTAAATTTTATTTTCGGAATCCCCTTTTTATATTAAATTTTTATAATATACACTGTATATAAATAAATAATTATAAATACATATATGATTTTTTGCTTTCATAATTAAGAGTTTAATTGGAAATTTTGGGACCTAAGATATTTTAATAAGATAGGGCAGAATTATGTTATTATTTTTATATCCAATATTTTACTTATTCTGGTTTGAATTTCTAAAATAGTGAAAACATAAAAAATTTATATGAAAACTAAAAATCTCATATCTTGAAATATAAATACAAAACAATATGTCTTTATTTCTCAACTTTCTCTTCTGGTAAACAATGACAATTCTTACTTTGAATATTTCTGTCTTATATATTTGTAAGTATAATTAGATCTTCTGAAAAAAAAATGATGTTGTTTTGGGTATTTTTTATATTCAGAATAAATTTATAAAAAATAAAATTGTTAATTTGAATTCCAAAATTAGTAATAATATGTAAATCTTTAAAGAAATAAGTTGTTTTTCTTTTAATTGCAAATACCATACCATTGAAAATTTTAGGATCTAAGATATTTTGATATGATTTAGAAGACTTTTGTTACTTATTTTGGATGTATTTATATTTTTTATACCCAAAGTAATTAAAATTATTAATTAGAATGTTTAAAATAATAAAATTATCCAAATATTTAAGATTTTGTGAAAACTAAAAATATTGTGAACTATCTATACCAAATACTCAAGACGTTTTGTTTTTTCAAATATGAACATTTTTTCTCCTTTAAAAAACTTTAAATGTTTCTTTGCTTTCATAGTTGCAAATTAATAATAAATTTTAATATCTGAGATAGACAAAGAAAATATCTTTATTTTATAATAATTATTGTGAAGAAAGAAAACAGGATCACTTTGTTTTACCACTTTTTATTTAACAAATTACATGTGACTGTAGTTTCGACTATCAACTAGTCATTATCAAACAATGACTAGTTGATAGTCGAAACTATAGTCACATGTAATTTGTTAAATAAAAAGTGGTAAAACAAAGTGATCCTGTTTTCTTTCTTCAGAGTATTCAAGATGTACCACAAAGTAAACGCCTCCACAATTAAACAATAATTATTGTGTTTCTTCGTCCTCTTCTGGTCTTTCAGACCATCTAAAATATTTTCGTCAGATTTTCCAAAATTCTGTTATTATTGTTAATTTGAATTCAGAAAATATTACTTTTCTTTTGCTGGGTTGTAATTAACCTGTGATATCCTATCTTTAAAAATGTCAAATTTGTGGGATTTTAAATATGATTTAAGTATCACGGTTAAAATACGACTAAACACTTGATTTGTTCCACACATAATTTATTTTTTTATCTCCCACTAATTTCTATATTAAATCACTGCCAAAGAATAATTACTTCTTGATAATAATAATGATAAATTATGTGAGAAGCAAACAAAGTAATTTTTAGTTTAACCAAAATAGTTCAAAAGTGTTTCATCACCAATTAAATAAAGTTTTAAATCTTTAGAAATATGAAGCAGTTATGGTTATAATGGTTATTCATTATTACCTTTGATTACTGTTTTAATCATATACATAATAAGACAATAAGTATGGGGTTCGGTACGATGGGACGAGATGTTGTTTACAAAAGGTAACCTTTGTAAACAACATCTTCTCCTAGAGGATTATAATAGAAAAAAAGTACGACTCTTTTTTCCTAGTTAGGTTAAAGAGGTTAAAATCCCCTAAACCACCTGCTTACTAAGTATATAATATTAAAAACAAAACTACATTTCCAAATGCACACACACTTAAAGCGCCATAATAATTAAGGTTATAGATTATTAGTGTTGTTATATATTAAAAGGAATCATAATGCACACTTCTAGATCTAATACTTTGGTCTAGTAAAGTATCTATGATAAGATCTTCTAGGTATCTATCTAATCGGGGGGGAAATGCAATTCTCACCACCTACTGCGAGCATTGTGGCTAGAGAGCAATTAGCTAGTGAGTTGTTAATGGATTTCTAGTAAGTAGAAAAACAGAACTAACATTCTCCTTTCGGGTATAGTCGTGGCACGGTGTCTGTCGTGATGCAATAGGAGGTGGCCCCCTGCAAGGGCGGATGAAACGTTGGCCCCAGACCGACTTCCGACCCGACTATAGCTGAAAGGACAATATCAGTTACTTAAATCAGTTAATTATACAAGTGCGTTAATAAAAAAATAACGTTTTAAAATTGTAAGTGGCTTACATAACAACGCTATAAATCAATTTCGTTGGGGGCAATTGTACGTGCATGGGGAATATTCGTCACGCCTCCCCATAACTGTCGGGTTTATTGGAATCCTCCCTAATATGCTCAAACACGTCTATAAATAATATTACAAGGATAAGGAGACGGGTATGCAAACAGGACGATGATTGATTGCTGGAGGCGCCCCCCCGTTTTCTCGCACGGATATCCGAACCGGATAAATCCGAGTTATGCGGGTGGAATGAATAAAAAAAAGTGTTACACCGGAGGCATTAAATTTCAATATTATCGTTCCACTCTATACTATCGTAAAATAAAATCAACATTTCCCATTCATTTAATAATAAAAATAAAATATTTCTTAAATTATTAGGTTGCAACCGTTAATATGTGGTAATCCATACTCACACTCAATTGAACTAATATTAAATAAGGCATTTCAATATCAAGTTGGTGTTTGCTTGTTTTATGGTTTTCCGATCAAAGACAAGGAAACAGACTTTCACCTTATTGAATCTACAGTGTGGAAACAAGTAAATATCTCTAGAATTATTAAAGATATCGAAATATATTTAGAATAGTGAGTACTCTAGAAAATTGTGTATTTGTTTTTAATGGATGTTTATTAGTCAATGAAAATTTTGCCCATGACAGTAAAACTTTAAAATATTTAAGTTAACACATGTAATTTATAATAACATCCAGATTATATGTGAAATTTCCATTGTTTTTAGTGCGTTCCGTGATAATCTGCTTAGCTCCCCAGCGGAGTGATCATTTGTTATTTCTAAGAAACGCCATTCCGCCCTTTGGGGCACCGGCGTTATTTACTTTTGGGAGTTCGGAGCTGGGGGATGAATGGCGTGCATCAAACAAACAGAATTTAATCCCAATAACAATGCGCTTTAATATCCCACATTAAATATGAATGCCCTCGCATTGTAGTCACCCCTGGTCCCGTCGCGCAGGATATCTCACCCTCGCGTATTCGCAAATATAGGAAAATGAAATTTTTGTTTAACATTCAGCGATTACAAAAGAACACATTTTCAATAATATTGCTAATTATAATTGTTTATTAATTTTGCTTAAAAGATTTAAAACATTAGAAATATACTGGATGTAAACTTTCAAAACCCAACCAAAAAATAATATATACATTTTTTGAATCTTCAAGAATTGAATCAATTATTAAGATGAATATAATTAACATTTCAAATTCAAATTGTTTCGAAAACATTAAATGTGATTTTAATTTCAAGAAATAATAATAACCTTAAAATATTAAAAAATGTCTTTAAACAAAAAAAAAACAATTTACATTCTCCAATGAGAAACAATTACAAGAAAATTATTCTGTTTTAAACTTGATTAGCATTAAATCATAAGTATAGTTACGACCTTTTGTACATTAACTTAATAATGACATTAAAACGTCGAAACTTAAATCTTGTTTTTGTATTATATATATATATATATATATATATATATATATATATATATATATATATATATATATTACATAATTTTAGTGATAAAAACATAGTAAGTGTGTTAATTTAGTGTTTATAAGCATTATTTTAAATTGTTTTAACATTAATCTTAATCAATGAATTGTGTAAAAAAAATGTTTTTTATTAAGAAATTGAAATTTGATATTTATTTAAAGATTTGTTGTAAGTTTCAGGTGTTTCAGAAATTTCATAAAACGCAATAATGCCGTGTGTGTATATGGCAATAAATGTTGTACGCGGTGTCAGATTAGGGTTTCATTTGTGAAATTGTGCGTTGGCGGTTAACCGGATCGGGTTACGGTTTCACACATCAAGGAAACACGCGAGAGCACCCTCTCCTGGGGCGTAGAGGGTGCCCACGCGCGCGCCCTGCCAACCCCCTCCACGGCCATAAGTCTCTGCCGGTGCATAGTTCGCACGCCGGCGGCATCGCATTTCAAGGGACCCATCACGCCACCGCCGCATTCTCTCGAACTTTATGTATAGGAAATACCCCCCAAAAAGCACTGTTTGCTATGGACCGGGGCCGCCCCCCCTCTGCCAGCGCTATTATTTGCCCGCGCTAAGTACCCCTGTATCAATTACATTCGGCTACTGCTGAACCGCAATCGATACTCATCGCGCCCGCTTTTTCAAAAACTGGGAGGTTTATCAAATTACACCACTCCATTTCCTATATTCTTGTTCTGCCAATATCGAATAGTCAAGTGTGCTACCGTCAAATTCACAGGTAATAAATATACTTATAGATCCTAATGTGTAATACACAGTATAAAAATAAAAACCTTAACCTTAATAAATATAAAAGATGTTAATTTTTACTTTACTACAAAATCAAAATTCCATAGAAATTTTATTTTAATGAAATTTCAGTTTGTTAGCTTCAACTCAAGTTAAAAAAAAATGCATTTTTTTTCTACTCCCTTCATTGAAATGTGTAATAAAAAAGGGTTTGATTTTTTAAATAACTTGATAATGACCTTCAAATATCAAAATTTTAGTCGTGTTTTTGTATACAGACACACACATTTTCATGGTAAATACACAATAAGTTTTAGTTTAGTTTTTTATTAAGTTATTATTTTTTTAAATAAATTTTCAGCCCTCTGTAACACAGAATTTAAGCTGATTCTTAGGTCTTCAATGGTTCTTTCTTTGCAAATTCTTATTACTTGTATCAATCGTATTCAAATTTATTATTTAAGCAAATATTTATCTTTTTTTGATATTTCTCTTATCTTCGTTTTGTCAACTATTTATAATTGTTTATTTGAAAAATTATAACTGTCTGTAGTTTTAGAATGACTTTTGGACTAATTTTAGCAAATTGTCAATTGATTATTGTAAAATTCTATTTTCGTTAATGGTTGAATTAGGTTTTTTTTAAATTTAGGGTTTATCTAGAGTTTCCAGGAAGACAATATAAGAATGATATGTGGAAAAGATAAAAGGATTTTTGTTGTTGTATTAATAACAGACTATTTTTATTTTTTTCGGATTTTTCTTTAAAGAAATTAAATATTTTGTAAAACTATTCATAAAAAATTAGAGGCAATTAAAATAACGGATCAACTGTCGAAAACCATGACAGTTATTGTCTGATTACATTTTAATATGTCTACATTTTTCTGCGATGTAATATAGTTGTACATTGGCAGTTGCGAAGTAAGCAATCTTTTTTTGTGAATTTTATATTTTAAACTTCTTTATGAAAAATTGATATGATAGACACTTGGGAGAATAAGAAAAAAATTATGGAAGCAAAGAAAAAGCTGAAAGACACTAAAATATATATAGAAAATGACCTAACATTCAAAGAAAGAGAAATTCAAAGAGAGATAAGAAGCATTGCAAGAGAAGAAAAGATAAAGGGTAAAAAGACAAAAATAGGATATCAAAAACTTATAATAGACAATGAAGTATATATATGGGATAATAAAGAAAGAGGAATGACCCTGAGGACAAATGACGGTAAATCAAAAAACTGGTAGAGAATAACGTTAATAGGAAGAGTAAAACAGAGACAACAAAAGAAAAGAAACGGACAAAGTTAATTGGAAATTGGAATATAAGAAGTTTGAAAGGGAAAGAAGAAGAACTGATAGAAGAATTTGAAAAAGGAAACCTAGATATTTTAGTAATAACTGAAACAAAAAGAAAAGGAAAAGGAAGCATACGAACAAAAAATGAACACATACTAGCATATAGTGGAGTAGAAGAAAATGAAAAATGATGAATGAAAAAGCAGGAGTAGGATGTATAATAAATAAGAAGATAGAACAAACAGTAACAGATTGTGAATATATTGATGAAAGAATAATGATAGTAAAAATGAAAGAAGAAAAATTATCAACAAATATAATAATAGTATACGGACCTAATGAAGATGACAACAAGAAAACAAAGAACGAATTTTGGCAAAAATTACAAATGATATATGAAAAATCAATAGAGAATACATTTATAATAGGAGACCTTAATGCGAGAGTAGGAAACAAAAACAGAGGAATAGAAGAAATCATGGGAATATATGGTGAAGAAACAAAAAATAATAATGGAAACAGACTAATCGACTTCTGCATAGTTAACGGATTGGCCATTATGAACACTAAATTCAAACATAAAGATATACACAAATACACTAGAGTTGAAAGAAATAGAAATGAAAAATCAATAATTGACTACTTTTTGGCAAAGGGGAACCAAGTTAACAAAATAAGAGATGTAAGAGTCAAAAGAGGAAGGGAAATAGGTAGTGATCATTATATGGTGGTAACCAACATTAAAACAGAAGATAATGAGATCCAAGAAGAGAAAAAAAAAAGGAAAAACAAGGAAAAATAAAACTAAGAGTGGATAAATTAAATGACATACAAATAAGAGAAAAATATCAAAATAATATTAAAGAACTAATAGAAAAAGTAAATACAACAACAAACAGGTATATTGAAGAATTATGGAGAAGCTTCAAATATATAATTACAGAAGCAACAAGACGGGCATGCGGAGAAATAAGAAATAACACAAATAGAAAACAATCACATTGGTGGAATCAGACAATAAAAGAAGAGATAAAAAAGAAAAAAATTAAATGGAAAAAATATTTAAACACAAAAAGAGAAGAGGACTACGAAGAATACACAAAGCAGAGGAAAAAAGTCAAAGAGGTGGTTAAAAGAGCGAAAGAAAATGCATGGGAAGACTTTGGAACAACTTTGGAAGAGAACTTTAAAGGAAATCAGAAATTATTCTACAGAATGATAAGAAAACAAAAGAAAAGGAAACATATAATATTAACTCACATAAAAGATAAATCTGGAAAAATAATAAACGATGGTACAAAAAAATGCAAAGGTGGAAGGAACACTTTCAAGACTTGCTGAAGAAAAACAAAGAAGTAGAAGAAGAAAGGGATGAAGAATATGATAAAAGGGACAAATCAGAAGAGGACGAAGGAGATATAACAGAAAAAGAAATAAAAACAGTATTGAAAAAATTTAAAAACGGAAAGTCACCTGGACATGACAACATAAAATCAGAACAATTAAAATACATGGGTAAAGCAGGAGAAGGTTTACTACAAAAAATATTAAATCTAATATGGGAAAAGGGAAGGACACCGAAGGAATGGGGAAAGGCAATAATATTTCCAATATACAAAAAAGGAGATACTAAGGAATGCAACAACTACAGAGGAATATCGTTAATATGCACAACAGCTAAAATATATGAAGCAATACTAACGTACAGATAGGAAAAAAAACAGAAAAAGATATGGAAAAATCCCAAAGTGAATTTAGAAGAGGGCATTCAACGCAAGATCATATTTTTTCAATAAAAAATATAATAGAAAGAACTAAAATGAATAAAGAAAACTGCTGATAGCTTTCATTGACTTGGAGAAAGCCTTTGATCGAATGCCAAGAGAAAAAATCTGGAAAATACTAAAAGAGCTAAATATAGGGACGAAATTAAGGAGGGGAATTAAAAGCATATACGAGAATACATCTAATTATATCAGAACAGGAGAAGGAGAATCAGAAGAATTTAAAACATCAATAGGACTAAGACAAGGAGGATCACTAAGCCCTAAACTATTTATAATATTCCTGGACCACATAATGAAAAACATAAAGACGAAAACAAAGAAAGTAGAGATAGGGTATTACAATATGGAAAAAACGAAGATTGAAAACTTTGCATTTGCAGACGATCTAGCACTAATAGCAAAAACTGGAAAAGACCTACAGGAAAATATAGATATATGGTACAAGGTATTTAAAAAAAATGGAATGAAAATTAACATAGAAAAGACCAAAATATTAGTTATAGCAAAAGAAGAGGTAAAAGTAAAAACAAATATAATAATAGAAGGAAAACACATAGAACAGATTGAAGCATACAAATACCTAGGAATAGTAATAAACAAAAAAGGAGATATGGAAGATGAAATAAATAACAGAATACAAACAGCAAACAAAACGTACTATAACTTAAAAGACACAATATTAGACAATAAAAGGATTTCTAAACGGACAAAATTACAAAGTAATTTACAGGCCTATACTACTTTATGGAGCAGAGAAATGGACACTAGATCAAAGGCAAAAATCAAAAATACAAGCGAGTGAAATGAGATTTTTAAGAAAGGTGGAAGGAATAACAATCATGAACAGAATACGAAATGAAGAGATAAGAAAAAGACTGGGAATAGAAGACATTAACAAAGTAATAGAAAAGAAACAGCTGGAATGGTACGGACATCTAATAAGAATGAAAGAAGGAACACAAACTAAAGTAATATGGAAAACCAAGACAGAAAGCAGGAGGGGAAGAGGAAGACCAAACAAAACATGGGATAATAGAATTACAGAAATAATGACTAAATATAAAATAGATGTAAACACAACCAAAGAAACGGCTAAAAATCGGAAGAAATGGAAGGAAATGATAAAAAGATTATAAGAGGAATATTCTCGACACCCGCAAGGGTATAAGAGATGTAAAAAGATTATATATATATATATGAAAAATTCTACAGTTTTTGAGGAAAATTTTATTGTTCTTTTACACTATTTCAACTGTTTTAAGTGGTTGATTTTCAAATTCATAATTTAACTCAGTACAATTGTTCACCGCACTGTGTCTTCTTCAGGCAAAGAATATGCATAAAAATTACATTTTATTCCCTAAATACTATGGTGGTTTTTGTTGATGTGGGTGGAGTGAGTGTAGTTCTTGCACAGTTGTCACAGGGATGAACATTCTTATAAGAGGCGAATTGGATGAATCCTGTTGATTAAACGTTCAACTTCCTTTTATATTTATGTAAAATATTAAGCAAATTTTTAAAACTAGCTATATATTATTTTTATCTTCTCGTCTCATCTTTGAAAAAATAAATATTTTGCAAAGAATTTTAAATAAAAGTTATAGATAATAAATAACTGATCAACTGTCAAAATTCATGAGAGTTCTTGTCCAATTATACTTCGATTTGTATACAGTTTTTGGAAATATATTACAGCGACAGTTCTGAAATGACAATATATGTACTGAAGATATTATCTCTGTTTTGGAAAATTTCCCTTTTATTATATTTTCTTTATTTCAACTGTATAAACAAAATCAACTGTTTTTTCTTTAAAAAAAATCTACAATTTGTAGAAATTCTTTTTTGGAAATTTTTTTAAGCAAATTTTAGCTGTTTTTCAACTGTATCTTACAGTTTATAAAATTTATAAAATTTTAAGTATATATTTTTTTATTCATTTTTAAATGTTTATTTTTTCATAAAATTCTAACTATTGGTAAGCATTTTTTAAATATTAAACTACTTTATGTATTAAGCTTTTGTTTTCTTATTGTTTTGCTAAGACTATTTTATTAAGCAAATTATCAAATGTTTTTTCATAAAATTCTAACCATTTGTAAGCATTTTTAAAATATTAAAATACTTAAGCTTTTGTTTTCTTGTAATGTGTTCAAATTATAGCTAATATTTAAAAAAAATAGTAGTTTGTTATTAATTTTGAGTTTCTAAAACAGAATTCAAACTAATTCTTAAGTGTTTTTCTTACACATTCTTTGCTTGTTTAAACTGGTTTTTAAATTTTTATACTTGTTTCGTAAAAAAAAAATTAAGACTAGGCTTTGTATATTTTTGTTTTTCCAGATTAAAAATTGTCGATATTCACTTTTGCAAATTTCTTTTCTCCGTAGTTTTTTTTTTAAATTTTGTACTGCCTAAAAATAACAACTTTTTGAGTGTCCAACTATTTCTTCCTTTCTTAATTTATGTAAAATTTTAATAACATTTTTGAAAATAGGCTTTTTATAAATTATTAATTGTTTTTTGTAGAATTGTAATGTTAAATTAGTTTTAATACTACATTTTCATTTGTTTTTTTGAACACGTTTTAATCGGTACTTTTTTTAAATTAAAAAACATATTATAAATACCGAAATATATCCTTAGACTTCTGTAATACAAAAGACTATTATACAAAGACAGTAAATTCTATGAAGACAGTTCAATTAAAAATAAATTCAACATATTAAAGAAAGAAGTAAAAACATTAATATGAGAATACAAAAAATTAACATGGTTGGAAGATTGTCAAAGAATAAACAATAATTAAGGTAAAACCGTATTAAAAAAGCTTTCTAAATATAAGAAATTTGCCGACATTCTGAATATTAAAGACAAAAGTTTCAATACTGATTAATGAAATATCATTAGCGAATGCAATTGCAGGACAGTTAGGACAAATCTTTCAAAAATCATACAGCCACGAACACGACAATATATGACTTTTATAATACAGTAATTGACTAGTTCAATTCATTTGATAAAACATCCTTGCCCCTTCCAACCAACGATTCAGTAGACAGATTATTACATACAACTGCACTCTAGTAAAAATTTCTCCCCTGGTCTCTACAAAATTCCCTGTCTGCTCCTTCATATCCTATATAAGTATCCAGTTATCATTCCATTACATTCCTTCCAGTAATAGAAAACTCTTTGAATCCCTCATTAAACAAAAACTCCTCCACTCAAACAACATCCCCATATCTGAATACCAGTTTGGTTTCTCAACCATTCTCCTCTATATACAAACCAATTATCTCGAAGGACATAAAACAAAAATTCTTTTTCGTGACATACAAAAAAAAATTGATTGAGTTTAACATATTGGCCTCATAAAAAAGTGTGTCATTCTCAACATTCCACGCCATTTAATTCATAACTTCCTCTCCAACAAAAGCTGTCGCGTTAGATTTAAGCAAACCTATTTCGACCCATCCACATCCAGCAAGGGATACCACAAGGATCTCCACGTTTTATATAACATCTATTGTAATGACCTATACGATCCCAATCCCAATCATACTTTAATCCCTCAAGATACGCCGACGATAGTGCACTGGTTACACATCCCCTGACTATCCAAAGCTGCTTAATTATCCCTTCAATCATCATTCGATGTAGTCTAATCATGGTGTTCCAAATGGCATATAAAAAGTAAACCCTTCCAAATCCAAGCTTCAATGCTATCAATATTATCAACACCATCATTCACCCCTCCAATACCTGTAAATACCTAGGCGCCCTTTTCGATTCCAAATGTTTCTTTACACACCACGCACAATCATTAAATTCCAAAATTAGGACAAGAGCTCGTCACATTCGTACACTTATAAAAGTCATGGCATTTCCACTAAAACAGCCGTAAATATATACACCTCAATTAATCAACCTCTTATTGATTGCAGTGCAATCCGTTCTTCCACTCTGCAGCACTTCAACGTCGCCGAAAGGTCAGTCCTATGTATCCTTACTAAGTTAGAACATCTTATCAACCTCCTTCACAATCATTACAATCTTCCTCTACGACAGCAACCAAGTTATCTCAACGGATAAATAGCGTAAGCATTAAATTTACCATTTTCCCTTCAATGTAATCTTTCTCAATAAATTCAGCATTCCCCGAAACCTCAATATCTCCCCTAAACATAAACATCCCTCGAAGGATACCTGTATTTTTATGATATTTATTTTATAAGAATGTAATATAAAGATATAATAAAGATAAAGATCATTCTACATGAATTCATCAGCTCATATCATGCGGACAATTACTAAACAGCTAATTTATCTATGTATAACGAAGTTAACGCCTCAACCATTAATCAAGCAAATTTATCTATTTTTTACATAAATTAAAGTCAAGACAGGGCAGAAAGACCGACGGTCGATAACCGAAATGGACGGACTAATCCTTATTTTAAATTAAATTGTATTTGTTCTAATTGTACTTATGTTTGTCCAAATAAAGATGTAATTCTCTCTCGGTAATTTTAAACTTATAACAGTTAATTATGATTAATTTTTAATTATTTAATAGATGATTAAAATAATATTTAACAATTTAAATTTAAAATTATATAAATTAGTCATATTTAGAAGTCTTTACAGTTATAGTTTTATAACTTGCAATAGTCTTGTAAGTTCTTTGTAATTTTTAATCTATGAACATTCTTAAATTCTAAGAATTTTAGTATCTCTAAAATAACAATTCTCTAATTATTTTTATGAATTAGGTAATTCCCCTACAACTATATTAAATAGTTCAACAATTCAACATAAGTTTGAACTAGTAAATTCAAATATCACAAACAAAAAATTGTTTAGCTCATTTAATTTATTTATATGATTATGATAATTAAATTTTTGAATCTATATATAAATAAGATTGTTTTTTTTGATAAATTTGTCTTTAAATAAAGTTGTAATAAATATTGTCAAAACTATTTTTTAGATAATTTTTATTTCAATTTCTTTTACTGCTTTTATCAAATTTTCAGCATAAATGTTAACAATATATTTCCAATCGCTTCTTTTAATGTATCTAAATTTGTAATAATAAAACAAATGATGATTTCAAAACCATTTGAAATGTGTAAAAATTAACTAAATTTTAAATATTTAAAAGTCATTATAGTTTTAACCTTCAATAGTGTAGTGTTTTTTTAAAGAACTCTAATTATTAATTATTTTTATTTTATCCTAAACTTTAGAAACACCATAATTCTTTATTTATTTCTATGAATTAGTTAATTTATCTACAATTATGTAAAATGCTTTAATATTTTATCATAAGACTACAAACGAATTTTAAAAATAAGTGCTCTACAAATTTAATGAAAAAAAAATGAATCATGTTTCCATAGATGAATATTTTAAAGAATGTAATATCAAATTTATTGTTTTAAGTTTAGGTTTTAAATTTCAAGAATTTAAAATCTTCGAATTTTCCATGATAATACAACTAAAATAAATATATCTCTTATGTGATTTTAGATACAATGGTTACAATAGTTAGTTAAACAATATTTTTAGTAAATAAGACAATTTTTAAGTTAAAAGCTTTAGAATTATGTTTAAACAGGGTTTCAGCTGTTTAATGTTAAAAAAAATTATTCACCTGACTGAGTTGAATTCAACAATAGTTCTCATAAATTTCGACAGTTGTTTTTTATCTATATTTTTTCCGAATTAGCATTCAAAAAACGAAAAAAAAATATAGAGAAAAAAACTGAATAACTGTCAAAATTTATGAGAACTAGTGTTCAATTTCACTTTTATTTGTGTATAGATATGTTTTTGGTAATATATTACAGCGACAGTCTGGAGTAACATTATATGTTCTGAAGCAAGATGAAAATTATTGTAATGTGCATATATAATTCTGCAGGTTTATATCTTTAAAACCAATTGCGGTTTTCAAATGAATCTTTAAGTTTAAGCATCAGTTATGATTTTAATAACATCAGAATTTCCTCAATACCTTGTCTGATTTTTCTGAGATTAATAGTGAACACTACTACTAGCATGTTCAATTTTCTTGGTAAGGTCAATTAAGTTCCTAGGTGACCATGCCCTGACCCGTTCTAGCGTTAACGCCATGTTTTTGGCAAGGGTTAGTCTGGTGCTAGGTAGCACCAGGATGTGCTCGGACGTTTTTCTTAGAAAATCCACATAGCTTACAACTTGTGTTGTTCACTTTACCTATATTGTGAATATGGTACTTCACTGGGCAATGTCCTGTAAGGAGTGGCACAAGAGCTGTATATCTCTGCTTAGCAAGAGGCTAATAAACATTTTGGATTTCCTTTGGCTTTGATGTGTTTATCCAGTGCCCTGTTTTGCACTTTTACCATATTTAGGATTTGGTCCGATCATGCTAGTCGCAACTTCTTCCCTGACAAGTACATCGGCATGTTTGTTGCCTATTATACTTGCGTGGACTCGTACCCACATCAGAGTAAGCTTGTTGCCCTTAACCACTTGGTTCAGAGCTAGTTTACAGTTCAAGGTAGTTTAAAGATTTTAAAGGGCAGCATGGCTGTCTGAGGTTGGACAGATGTGTGCCTTTTTTTGTAGCCCTTTTTCGTACAAACCTGAGCACATCTTACCAAGGCTATTATTTGAGCATGTAGAACTGGTGGGTCTTGTCGGAGAGGAAAACTAATTTCCTATAGTTAGGTCAATTTTGATACATCTGAATACCAGATTAGAGAGTTATGTTTTAGTAGAGAAGTTATGTTTTAGTACTAATACCAAAACTAATATATTAGATCTAGGGTGGCCAAGTGGCCTCTATACCACCCTCTAACCTATATTTTTTTTGTAAATACCAATTTTAAGATAAGCAGATCTGTACTATAAGACACTTCTTCTCTTTTAAATTTATTTTTTAAAGGAATCTATCGCTTATAATTAGAGAGCGGATAAAAAGCTTAAAAAATGTGTAAAAAAAAGCACTTAAAAAGGCACAAAATTTAGAGAAAAAAAGCATTAAAAAAGCATAAAAACAGGAAAAAAGCATAAAAACACGAAAAAAGCACTAAAGAAAACTATATTTTCTTAATATGTTACACGTTTATCAACATATTTTACATAGAAATTCTGCTTAAAACTAAAATAAACATACTTTCTTTACGCAATATATAATGTCATGTAAGTATTTAAAAATTAAATTGTAATTTTGTATACATTTCAAAATAACTAAAATCTATTCACGAAAACGGTAGATCATTAAATGTTGTTGTTGTAATTGTAAAAATTATTACTTCTGACCCTCAATAAATTTTTGAAAGTGGAAAAGCTTCTCTTTATTTTAAATTATAGCTGGATCCATTTGCAAATTGCCATTCAAAATCAAGTTTAATTTAAATAATATTAAAATTCCTTCATTTTCACCGAATACCTTTTTCGGTATTATTTTGATTTCTTGGGCAATGCGTCCAGGTATTTTCTAAAATGAATCTGCTTTTATAAAGATTTGATTGTGTTGCTCACAAAATTTAAACGCGATTTTATGTAACTAAATTGTTTTGAAGGAAGCTCTTGTTTCTTAAGAACTGTTTGACAGTCATTAACTGATTTGCTTGTCGTTTCGGGAAAGTTGTATATAACCTTATTAAATTCTTCAAAATTGTTCGCATAGTACATCGTAGCATATAGCCAAGTTCCCTATTTTGTTAGCACTGATTTATGGGGCAGTGAGATATCAGGTAATGACTCCTTGAATAATTGCACTCACAGAAGAATATAAAAACTATTTTTCCATATTTAATTAAATCTACAAATGGAAATGTCATTCTTATAGTTTCAGAAATTCGTTCCTATCCATGTGCTAAACGTGTACAATGCACAAAATGCATTATTAGTAAAATTTTGTAACTTGGTATTGTCTACGGCAAAAATAAGCTTGTCAGTCCACCATTTATGAATTTTGCTATAATGTTATTATCAGTTTTCTTTAATTCTTTTGTATATATCAAAATACTATTGGTCTGATTTCTTCATGTTAAACTCCTATTATTAAATTAAACAAGCGTCTGTGGTTTCATCATCACATATAATTATTGTTAATAATATCTTTAATTTTTTGTATGGTTTTATAGTACGCAAGAGCTACATATTTTTTTCTCGGGAATGTGCATTTTACAATATTTTCCCAAGAAAGATTTAAATGCATTATTTTGTAATTTTCTTAAAGGGATATTCGAATGTAAAAGTATTTTGCACAAATGTAAATTTACAAGTCTTGACTAGTTAGGCTGCAGTTGGGAACTAAAATAAAACTTACTATTTTTAAACATGCCTTACAAAATAATGTATATATTTCACTTGTTAATTCTGGATAGTCTCTAATTAATTCTTGTATTGTGGTTTTCACCTTTTGCATTATGGGTTAAATATACATGTGAATTATATAATATAATTTATCTGTGATTCCCCAGGTTAATACTATTCACGCATATAATAATTTTTGATAAATAAGCAAAGTTTTTGGAATGTCAATTCAATAGTTTGTGAATGCGAGTTTGAATATGAAAATTAACGAAAACGGTAAATATGCGCCAGTCGTCCCATCCGAATTTTTGCCGAGAGTAGAAAATTGATACGGTTGTAGAACACCTGATTATTAGCTATCACTTAAATTTGTTTACATTTAATACTTACTGGGGCCCCTGTTTGGGCCTAGTTTAACGACGTTTACATCCGGAATATCATAGGTGTGATTCCTATGAAGCGTTCGTCTGTATTATCTGAATAATGAGACGGTCTATTATATCTACTTATTTATAAACGAATCCATTGTAAATTGAATCATATTATGAAGGTTTTAAGCAATTATGTTGTCAAAAGACATGAAGAAAATATGTAATACAAATATAATCTATAAATGATGGGATAAAGATTTTTAAGAAAATTCTCTATATTAGCACAATAATTTAATATCAGCGTGAAATTTTTATTAAATGTTTTTTAAATGTTTAAGAAAATGCTCCAAATAAGCATCAGAATCTAAAAAAAAGCATGAAAATAAGCATAAAAAGTCAAAATAAGCACAAAAAGTCAAAATAAGCAAAAAAGCACAAAAAAACTTAGCGCTAAGTAATCACATTCTTTAAGATTCGTATAGATATTAAGAAATTTTTTCGATGCTATTAATATTATGGATAAGCATAATGATAGAAATCCGCTCTCTACTTATAATTGTTCAATTGTATACTGGAAGATATGAGATTAGACACCCACCCTACATATTCAATGAGATTTAAGCGACAACAGTGGTTATAAAATCATTAACAAGAATTACATAATATGTTTTTGTTTTAGGGAAATAAAACAGTGACAGTTGAGAATTTATATGTGGGGTAGTCGGGTGGCCTCTTCTCACCATCCAACCTATATATTATAGATGGGTGTTTTTCTGAATGTTAATTTGATTATAAGCAAA
Source organism: Ontholestes murinus (assembly GCA_963969525.1). Taxonomy (NCBI): domain Eukaryota; kingdom Metazoa; phylum Arthropoda; class Insecta; order Coleoptera; family Staphylinidae; genus Ontholestes; species Ontholestes murinus. The sequence goes on from OZ018387.1 coordinate 48,844,762, forward strand.
TTTATACTAGATTTAGCCTGTGAACTTTTTTTATAATTAAACCTTCGCTTATAATTTTAAAGACACCCACCTACCATACATATATAAAGAGGCTTAAGGTACATAATTTGTTTTTGTTTTTTTTGTTTTAGAGCGCTAACACTCTAAAAATATTTAGGTAATACTTTCATCCAACCCTCCAACCTTTAAATAATGGACGAATATTTTACTGAATACCGATTCGATTAAAAGAAGATTTACGCTAAATATTTTTAAAATTTAATTTTTGTAGACATGTTATTTTTTCGAAATTAAGACACTATTATAATTACGTTTGACAAATAGCTTTAAAGAATAATAAAATAGTCAGAACTGGAAAAGTATTATAGTGATAGTAATTTTTAAAATTATTACATATTTAAAAAATTTTCTTAAAACTCTAACAATTTTAAGTACACATTTTTACAGTTTCGCAATTGGCGATGGAAAACTTTATAATTTTATATAGGGAAAACATTTTTGTAGTAATTAAAACCTTTTTGTTAAATACTATTCATTTTTTAATATAATTGCGAATATTTCGATCAAACCCAATTATAAATTTTAATTGATGAACGGAATGGTCAACTGGTAAATCGACTGTGAACTTTCAGCACGGTTCACTCTCAATCGCTAATTATAATATCGTGACGTTTTAATGTAATTAACATGTAATCAGGAATTTAATTAACTCCACAAAAGGTCCTCGACGTCCACGCCCGAATGATTCAAAACTCGTTTGGGGATATTTTCGAAATGTTATTGCACAAAATTTAAAAAAATATATTACCATAAAAGTCTGAAAAGAACTGATCATGGGTGCATACCCAAAATGTAGATCTGGCGAAATAAAAATTAATTGTGAAGAAAGTGTTAGTGTTTTAATCAAGTTGTTGGCCGCTGCTCATATCTTCACGTAACTCAAAAACAAATTTCTATATCAATATTAAGTACCTGTTGCTAATAATTTTATATATTTGTGATGCATTTTCATTATCAAATAAATGAACAACGAAACATTTTTAATTGTTTCTTTTTATCTCTGTCGACTAAAGTTTCGGATTTGTCGGTTTATTTCGAAATCTGTTTTTCACAGACGATGAACAAAAACCAGAGTGGCGGCCGTGCAGCCGACGTGAAAAATAGGTATCGATCTTGTCCGTCCCCGGCCTCCCCAGCACATTCTCTCGTATATATAAAATAAATATTTATTTTGGAAATGTCCCCGTGTCCATTTTGTCATTTTGTAGGACGGTGAATCGAACAGGATCTTGTGTAAACATCGCAGACGGTGCACGCTGCATGCACGCCAGGCTGCACCTGTATACCTATGTCAAAATTATTCACAGAAATGTGTACCTTTATGTCTGTAAAATTTACATTTTGTTTATAATAAAATATTTAAAAAAATATATGCTAAAAAGCATGCAAAGATTTAGAGGAAGCAAGAACTCTCCTAATTCCAAAAAAAAAAAAACATTAAGAAGGAAGGAGTCACCATTCAAGATGTACCACAAAGTAAACGCCTCCATTATTATTTATTTAATCCTTTGCTCTTCTACCTTTCGGTGTAGGGTCTAAAATTTTACTTCAAAATTTGTAATGGTTTTTGATATTTAGTGCAAAGCAACACTAAAAATGGTCGAAATCATATATTTGTTAAAATGATTTTGGGTAACGAGTTTTTCTATTTTCCAAATTTGCTGCTGAAAAGACCTTATATATCAGCCGGTATTGGACGTAATATTACTATCAGGAGCGTCATTAAATTCATCGAATTTACTTGAGCGAGATAGTAATATGAGGCATTTCTGATTAAATATTTGAGTACGTGAAGAGTAGTAATTGATAGTAAAAACGGCGAAGAAAGGATATTCTTAACTACTATTAATATAAGGCATGTTTACTAAGCCTTCTCTTTGCTGCATTTGCATTTGGAATCTTTTAAAACTAGCAACGTCTATATACCCCACTGTCTAAGCCAACCTTTATTTATATTATTCCAAACAAACATTTACATCTCTCATTTAGTAAAACACTGATAGAGTGTAAGGTTTCAAAAAATTGTTTTTATTGTTCTACAATTGTTTCGCCATACAATGGCTTCATCAAGTAGATGACACATATGGTTTTACAATTTACTGTTATTGCTTATATATTCTAAAATTAAGCGAACCAAATATTAAAAACCAATTTCAATTTTGAGAGTTTCCTATTATGAAAGTAACTTTTATATTGAAAACAAATTACAATTTTTAGTGTCTCTCATTATAAAAATAACTTTTATAATAGGGACCTCTAAAAATTGTAATTTTTTTTCACTCCTACTCCTCCCTTTCCATATCTTATTCGCCTAGACCTAGACTAGAATATATATAAGCAATAACCGTAAATTGTAAAACCATACTTGTCATCTACCTAATGAAACCACTTTTTGGCGAAATAATTGTTGTAGAAAACTAAAAACAATATTTTTAAATCTTACACTCTATCAGTATTTCACTAAGTTTCAACAAGTAACAGCTTCGTCAATCCAATATCTACAACTCTGCCGAAGAATTTCTGTTAATACTTAACACTAAAAAGCTATCCCTTAGTTGAAATGGTTTTCTAAAAAAACATGTTGCTTATGGTAATTACTTACTTACACTTACTTATATTTAAACCAGTTATTTAAGGTATTTTAATTTTAATTAACTTTCTAAATACAGGAGAATATATTCCTTGAGAGAGTTGTTTGTAAAGAATTTAGAAGAAAGTTGATTATTAACTTTTAAAATTTAGACAATCTGTAGTCACAATAAGTGGATCGAATTCCCTAATCATAATTTGTAACGCTCTTCAAAATCTTCGTAAATAAACTGATTTTTCGAATCTTTTAAAATTAAAATTCAGGGATACCATATATGAAACACACTTTTTAATGTTTTACGCCACTGTTTATTACTGATTAATTAATTAATTATGAAATTGTGTACCTTTGATATAATATAACCTTCTAGAATTACTAAAAACGAGAATTGCTTCATAATTTCTTAAGAGATAATTTTATTGGTAATCCTATTAACTAGAAAAATAAAATATCATCTTCACCAGAGATTATTAAAAAAAACATTTGTAAAGAATATGTAGTATTACCATCATCAGTATAGGAAATGTTATTACTCTAGAAAAGTTAAATTACTAGTAAATATTTTTTTAAATAATAATTAGAACTTTTTTTAAAATTTTTAATAATGTAAAAACTAAGGTGCAGAAAGCTCAGAAGAATAGTTCTAATTATTATTTACATAATGCTGCACCTGAAATCAATGTTTTGTTTGCTCAGTAATATTTTTTCAATTAAATTCTCTAAAATTTTAAACGCACAATAAAGAGAGTTGTTTTTTTTTTCTAAAACTATTAATTTCTAAAAATGTTGATACTACTGTAAAAGATTACTTTCAAAATAGTTGAATGTGAGTTACGTTATTTGTTTAATTAGCGGACATTTTATTTGGTATTGTCCTCAGCACCAATTCCTTTTTTTTTGAACCTGCAGATTAAAATGTTAATGTTAGAAGATTCAGAAAATGTTTCTTAGTAAACTTGTAGGTAACAGTACTTTAAAGGAAAGTGTGTTAACTATTAATTTTGAAGTTTTTAAAAACCAGTTTAATAATAAGGCTTGGATTATTGTTAAACTGATTTTAAGAACCTCCCATAAATAATAATTAACATTCTTTTATTCAATTAATTGTTTTGCTTACAAGTAATAATATTTTTATCTTGACCAAGATTTTACCTGATAAAGATAATAGATATGAGAGATTTTTCGCAATGAAAGGAAACTAAAATCCTGTTAAAACTGTTTATTTTAGTTTTTCATTATAAAATATTATAACAATTTAGATTTCTTCTTGAGAACTTATATTACTAGAAGATATTAATTTCTTAAAGCTAATATATAATCTTTAATACAAATAAAATTCTATACATATATGAGAAAGTTTTTCTTAAAAAATATTTAGAAAATTCACAAAGATTATAATTTGAAACTTTGTTTAATTCAAGAAAATTCTGTTAACTTAAACCCCAGAAATAAAATTATTCCTTCTTAATGAATAACTTAGACGCCTGTTAGATGAAGATTAATAAAATCTTCGTATTATCATCATCAGCATAAATAGCTTTTCTTCAGTGACAGTATTTTTTTAAATTCTTTAAAGATAATAATTATCACGAACAAATGTCTAAGTATTTAAAAGAACAATAGAGAAACTAGCTTTATTATTTCTAAAAATATTGTTCACCATTGCCTGGGTTTTTAAAAATAACAATTACATAAAACACAAGTTTAAAATTTTGACTAACAGAACATTTCACAAAAAAATTATTATCAATACCAGCTTTTTAAAATTTTTTTTTAGTATACACAATTGTTAAAGCTGTTTTTTCTCCCGAAAAGTATTGATTACAATTTTCAAGAGCTTCTTCACGAGAATTGAACTACTGTAACACAAAATGTAAACACCCTTTTCCAAATCTGAATCCAACGAAAATAAATTATTTGCCAAAATAACCTCTAAATAGTATTCATAATATAAATACCTCAAAATTCTAAACTCCATTTGCAGAACTTGAAATTGGCTCTTAACTTAACAGTCCTTGGATTTCGTTCAATAAAAGCATATATTTCTAATCTTCTAAATATAATAGATTAAAGACTAATTATACCAGGTGTTGATCTGACCTCTGGATAATAAGAATTAAACATGTAAAACCACACTCAAGCAAATTCCTGCTCCCCTAATTATTTTTGAACAAAAAAGAGACCAAAAGTATTTAGAATTAAAAATACTACAGAGATATACAATTTTTCTTTTTCAAAATCTTTTTTGAGGAACGAAAATAAAGAATTAAACTAAAAATTTTCACCTTTTCCTTGATTTAACTCAACAGTTTACAATTTGAACTGTCATCTTTGACGTGGTAATTAGTTTAACTTTTGAAGAAATAAAATGTCTTCAACTTATACAATAAGTGAAAATTTTTTAATAAAATTCAAACATTATTTTGTAACAATCAAAATGAATACCAATAAATAAACTCAAAGATCCAATTATCGTGAATAATAATAATACATTATAAATGGCGGTTTATTTGAGCATATGATCAAATTAACCTCTGTTCGAAGCTAAACAACAACAAAGTCTATCGTAAACATGTTTGCGCATATTTGAAAGTTGTCTGTTTGTTGTTCTACTGCATTCCCCATTAATTTTAATTTTCGAAATTTCAACATTCGCATTTCTCGCTCCGTAAGTCTTGGATTTCAAGTGGCCTCTCAGAAAAAATTCATTTGGTGCTAAATCTGGTGAACGGACTGGCCAATTAACAGGTCCTCTGCGTTATATCCAGGTATTTGGATAACATTAATTTAAATATGAAATAACCTCTTCAGTATTATGAGCCCTGTTGAAACCACACTACATTTTCTCCTGCTATGGGATCTATGGCGGGGCCAATCTCAGTTTGAAGCAGTTCCAGATATCAGATCAATGAAAAAAGGACCGATAATGTGAGATCCGTATATTCCCAACCATAGATTTATAAATTGTGGATATTGGGAATGGTTATCGATAACTAAATGTGTGTGTTCCGTATTCCAATAACGATCATTTTGAACATTTGGCTCTCCGTTGATGGTAAATGTTAATTCGTTAGAAAAACAAATATTTTGGAGGAAATTTCTAACTAAATTGGCCATTTCTATGATTTTTTCACAGAAATATATTCTAGAACTATCTGCCTCAAAAAATTCTTGATGGTTAGAGTACTTATAAGATTTAAACTTATTTTTTTTTTTAATTTTGAAAGGCTGTCATGGTTTAATATCTGATGTTTTGAATTGTTGTTATTTTATCGGTCGATACCTGAAGTCAAGCTCTTGAACCTCCTTTGCCCAATTCTTCTTTTGCGTCTTCTAATTATAATATATTAGAAATTTATGGAAATAATTAGAGTTGCGTATTTATAATTGTTTTATCAAAATCTTTAGAGTTATAGAAACATTTGAATTGAAACATTATCAAAGGATGATACAGTGATTCACTGTATCATCCTTTGATAATGGTTGTAATTAACCGAAACACGTGTCAGGAAACTGAATATATTAATATGGAAAATAACAAGTGTTTTGATTCAAGTGTTTCTATTATACTTTTCCATCAAATGTGTAGCAGAGAAAGTGTGAACTTTAGAGTTATGCATTTGCATTTGTTCTGCTAACATTCTGACAACATCCTAAAGATAATAATAGCACATTTTCTTGACTTTTAAAGTACTCAAATCTTCAATTATTTATAATATCAAAATTTTGAATCTCTTTTAAAGAACGATGAGATGAGATTTTTATTTCTCAGATTTTTAAAATTCTAGAGTGTAATAAATGGAATCATTTTGAAGAAATAGTAGTAGTAGTAGTAGTAGTGTTAAGCTATCGGCCATATTGTCGCCTTGTTATTTGTGTGTGTGAATGAGCTTGTTACTTTAATTTGCGTTTAAAACGCCATTAATTGCATCCCAGTGGCGAATGGTATCGGTTAGCCGCCCAATTGCTTATCCGAACTAACAATGCTGCACTCTTACTATCGCTAGTTCGGTTGCAACCGTATGCACCCACCAGTGGAGTTTTGAAAATATTATATATATTTTTTTAAATACTTAAATTAAGATTAAGAATTAAGATAGTTATTTTAAAATTGAAGTTCTTTTGATTATGTATAAAATTTCTTTTTCTAAGAGAATATTAGATTTTTTTTGCATTTCAATTATTCATCCTTCTCATTACAAAAGATCCCGTTAATGATCCGTGAAATGTGTAAATATTATATGTCTTTTGTTTCTGCGCTCTGTAAATTTATCAATTCACCACCACACACTCGCTCACCCTTTTCCCCTGTACGCATGTGCATACGTATGTGTGTGTGCGTGTGTTTGCTGTTACACGCACACACATGCACGAACACTGGCGTATTTAAAAGTAGTAACTGACAGTTAGTAAATACACTAAGTTAGATGTGTTTGCAGTGCACTCCAGAACCAATATATGACAATACAGTAGCTTGAGCACCGGCGAGCGACGTTCCGTACGGTTGGCACACATGAACGTGGGGCGGCGGGTGGTGGTGAGGGGGGATCGAGGCCCCGTGCTCATGCATGCCAACCCGGCGCGCTTAAATTAACAGCACCATTAGTTCATTAAACCGATGCAAATGTGATCTTATTGATAGATGTAGGTTAAAAAATGTATAATAAATTTTATATAACATACACATACAGACAGGTTTTGAGTTAGGTGCTTATCAAACATAAGACAAACATTTTAAGAATATTTTGTACTTTTATGATTTTTGAAAATCCGATTTGTTTCGAAGATATAGGGCGAAGAAAATTTTCGATAATATCAACAATTTTCTTAATCTACAAGAACTGTTGCATCCAGCTAGAATGCAATAATCAAATTTTCTCTTCATTGAGTTCGAAATTCTTTCAAAAACACCACGATCGTTTCTTATTTTGTTACAACCAGTAAGTCTTTCATGTTTTCCACTGGCGTAGTGTAAACTAATGGCTTTAGATAGACCAATAGGAAATAAAACAAAGGCTTTAAGTCCGGGGATCGAGCAAGCCATGAGTGAGGTCCACCTCGACCAATCCAGCGATGTCCGTAAATACAGTAAATAAAAACTCACGAGTAACCACAGTAAAATGCGCTGGTACGCCAACGTCGATAAACCACATTGCTTTTCTTGATACCTCCAGAAATGGAGGAAGCGTTTGTTCTAAAAAGTTATGTTACGCCTTGCTAATAAGTTTTCCTCATAGAAATACCGGTCCAATTAGTAAGTTATCCATAATTCCAATTCAAAAGTTCAACGATAACTGATGTTGAAAACGATCTTCAAGTATAACATGTGGATTTTTTCAGCCTACACATGGTTATTATGAAAATTGCATTTCTTAAAAAAATGACTTCAGTAGTTGAGGAATTTGAACCAATTAGTGCAAAAGCCATTGACAGAATGCAATGAATGGAGGAAAGTCCACAGAAAGAAGTGCCTTAACTCATTTAATATGATATCGGTATAACCAGTAGTGACTAAAATTTTCTAAAAAGTTCCATTCAAATTATTCGCAAGTTTTCGAGTAGAATGATCTTCCTCTATCATATTCAGCACATTCTCATCCACTACCGTTCGTATTGTCATTAGCCTTTCTAGTCCACCACTTCGTTTCAATGAAGTCGTTGATGAATAGTTTGAATGGTTTATCAGAATCAGAAAATAGTTCAACCGCCTAGCTGGTAATGAATTGTCTTCAGCAAGTCCATCAATGAAATGCATATCAGTCATCTCGGCATTCTTATAGCGTCATGATAAAGAAGTTCACTAACAAACGTTTCACTATTAAAGACAGAAAATAAATAAACAGGCAAATGTTAATCAGTATCAAGAAAGTTGGCATATACCAAATGATCAATTACGAGACGTATTCAAATGCAATCGACGTTCAAACTGTATTTCTTTTTCGTTTGTTGCACTTGTCTGCTGTTACATCTTGTGTCTCAAACAGACGGCTCTTGGCGCCCATGCTGTGAATACCGTGGTTTGAACAAGGTTACTAAACCTGACCGTTATTCTTTACCTATTATTTATAATTTTACTTGCAATTATTGTGGTTGTACGCTATATTCAAAAATCTATTTAATAAAGGCATATCACCCAAATACCAATTCATCCAAATGACATTCCACTGACTTCAATCACAACACCTTTTGGTCACAAGGATGAGTTTTCAAAGATTTATAGACTCGGCTATACGGACTACCATTTTGCTTCCCATACATCGACGACATTTTGGTCTTCAGCAAGAATGAAGAAGAACACATTTATCACTTACAACAAGTTTTTTAACGTTTGACATCTTTTAGTATCAAATGACACTATGACAAATGTATTTTCGATAAACTAAATTAGGTCAAAGCGTTTGTGGTTCAAGAATTGAAATTCTTTATTCAAAAATTTACGCAATTTTGTCTATTCGGCAACCCACTGATCATTTTCTTATATTTAATTTATACTATGGAGGTATTGAATTACACTCAATTATTTTAGGACCACTCAACCAGATTGCAACAAAAAAATCGGACAATAAACTACTAGTCTGGTTTCAAACCGCTCTTCAAGCATTTACAACAGTTGCACTGACTAATGTTCTCAGCCTGCTTTATCAGACTCTCTTGCAGATAAAAGCCGTTCTTAGTAATTAGAATGCTGTTAGAAGATTACAAAGCATTTTTTTTTAATTTTTACATGATAAACCAAGTGTAGTACGCTATACTTTTATTTTCATTACATTGCAACCATTTTGTTTTCCCTATATCTTCGAAACAAAGCGGGTTTTCAAAAATCATCAAAGGACAAAATACCGGGTGACCCATTTTAATAAATCCACTGGAATATCTCGACACATATGCGTCCTACAAAAAAATGTTCCAAATAAAACTTTGATGGTTTCGAAAGGGCCATCTAATCCTATACAAATTTTTTCACCCCCACCCTCCAGGGGGCGGGGCAGGGGGTCAACTTTTATATCTTAAATGGGAACCCTTATTTTTTATTGCAGATTCGGATTCTACATAAAAAAAATATGAAGATTTCATTTGAACTTTTTTTTCGAATTCGTGATAGATGGCGCTGAAATCGCAAAAATAACATTAATCAAGTCAAAAAACGATAAAATGACGATAAAATCGTCACTTTTAATTGTTCGCCATTGAAATGGAGTGCGTCATCTTATCGCGTAGGGTCAATGCACCAGTGAATGGCTGGTTATTCTAGCAAAATTGTTGACAAAAAGGTGCTAAACCTCGCCCCGTTTACTTCCTGGAAAATGAAACAAACCGTCTGACGAAAATCATAACAAACATTCTGACGAAAATCAAAACAAGCAATTTGCCAAAAATGTTGTTTAGTTGCAATTAGTTTTCCGGACAGTTCGCACAAAAAATGCGGCGGCTCGTGATAATTGCATTATCTGACAATCAACCGAAATGGCCGATTATTCACCGAATGAGAAGGTGGATTGCAGCGCCATCTATCACGAATTCGAAAAAAAAGTTCAAATAAAATCTTCATATTTTTTTATGTAGAATCTGAACCTGCAATAAAAAATAAGGGTTCCCATTTAAGATATAAAAGTTGACCCCCTGCCCAGCCCCCTGGAGGGTGGGGGTGAAAAAATTTGTATAGGATCAGATGGCCCTTTCGAAACCATCAAACTTTTATTTGAAACATTTTTTTGTAGGACGCATATGTGTCGAGATATTCCAGTGGATTTATTAAAATGGGTCACCCGTACCTATTAGACCAGGCAATATAATATAAAAATAACCTTTTAAATTTTTGACGTATATTTTACTGAAGACCCGTACCCCTTAATATTTTCAATGCGTTTAGATATTCGAGTTTGAGTAGAAGAAGAAAATTTCCTAGAATGAATTTGATCAAAAATAAATTATATGTCATACTTATTTTGTATTGTACTTATAAGATTTATTTTGTCTGAGAGAGACTAAAGTCGATTCAAAAATAATGCAGATATATGTAAGTGTTTTTAGGTTAAGTTTCTTTTAAAGTTTAACCATCTTAGATATAAGTTATACCAATATTGAACAAATTGTGTTTAGTTACTTAGTGGTTATAATTTAATTACTTCAGAAATATAGGTTTTGTTTTATTCTTACTTGCAAATCTGGGATCCGCTGCCGAACTTTGGTACCATCCGGGCGAGTAGTGCGGCGTGAGGCCCAAGTTCTCCGAAACCGGACAGTACTGTCCGCCTCCGAACTGTCCCATCACCGGGTAACCGCCGTTCATTCCGCAGGTGCTTGCTCCACTACCGATAACACTTCCACTAGTCCCGGACGGGGAGTTGATGCTGCTGCCACTCGACGTTGACCTGAAAATAAGAATAAAAGAATATAATATAATATAATATAACAATAAAAAACATTTACCTTAACTTTAATTGTTAGATTTAATAATAAACAAAATATTATTGTTAAAATAAAAAGTTAAATAGCTTTGTGTTACATCTTGTAACTAGGATCTTAAAAATAAACTGCACTTTGTTGATATCACACACAGGATTTATTTTGTGACTATAGTTTCAATCTTTATAAGACCATTACCAAAGTATAATGAATTACAAAACATATAGATTAATATGACAAGAGTAATCACAGGAAAAAAACGCTAAGAAACTACATTAATTGAAAGTTTGTTGAATTGTAAAATTTTACAATTACTATTAAAAAAAATAATATATTTTATTTTTTATAATTGTATACTTTCATAAGAGATGTCCTAAAAATCAGATCCACTTATCATCCTTTAGCTATACTCAAATTCAACTGTACCTCGATGATCCCAAAACTTCAATAACTTTTCATGAAAAACAAAATGGCCTTTGATTCAGTATGCTGTAAGTACATACTTAATATTTAAATCAACCCTTTCCAATATATCTGCTTCTAATTGATATTTTTTTAAATAATAATTCACCCAGAGTCAGAACATTCAATTAATTCATTCCATAACAAGTGGTGCCCCAAGGTTCTCTTCTGTCTCCAATTCTGGTGAATGTTATGGTTAACACCCTCCATGATATTTACTATTTGACTTCTAAATACATTAATTTTATCCACACATTGTCTCTTTTTTTCAACATTGGCATCATTATATAGAAATAATATCCCTCATTAAAACAGAATAAAAGAGAACAATTTTGTACTGAAAAACAAAAAAAATCCCTGGAACTAAGTTTCGATTATATGTAACGTAGAAGAATCAATATTCAAGTTTTTTATTTCAGTGGAAGAACATTTTATATGAAATCCGCTCTTCATCTAGCCGTCAAAATTAATCGTATGTTTCTTTTTAATATTCATATATCCTGTGTTAAATTATCGGCTTAATAATCATTTGTTTTACATATACCACCTAGTAAATGCTTCAGCCATCAATCACTTGTTAACTAAATCAATTATTAAAACATAATTCCATGTGCTATTGTTTTTATTATTCCATTTATTTATTTTTGTTCCGTTATTAAATCACGCCATTAATATGCAACAAATAATACGATAGAATATCGAAGTGGCTAACAAAATCCAACAATTAAACAAAATAAAACTAAACAAACCGCTGCACAATGGGCCGCGCTCATATTTGATTTTTTCAAATCATTTGTTTATTATATTTATAATTCCGCCGCCCGCGCGCCGGCAAACAAACGCCGGCGCTGCGGTACGAGTTGAACAAAAAAAAGTGAATACATTGTTCTCTTTTTAATTAAAAAAAACATATGGGAAATATTTCAGTTGTGACGATAAAAAATTGTTTAATCTAGGTCCAACTGTGAGTTGCTTTTTCTGGTACACTCATTCTTTAAAAACATAGATGGCAAAAATTCTAAAATGTTGAAAATGTGTTTGTGAATTTGTACAAACTATAAGAATTAACAGTGTGAAATAAAGGAGAAAAACGCAATTTATAAACCTAGAAGTTTAATGGCTTTAAATTATATGTAAAGTTAATTTTAAATGAATTGAATCTTAATAATTAAGTCAGTAAATTAATCATTAATTAAGAAATACAAACCTCTGTTATATAACATTTTTTAACATCATACTTTTGCTATACTAAGATTCAATTGAACGTCAATGATCCCAAAACAATAACTTTTCACATTTATGCTGATGTCTACAACCCTGATCCTCTCTATTTTAATCCATCCAAACACCTCCTGTAATTTGCAGATGACACTGCCCGAATCACACATGCTCCCACGCTACCAAAAGCCCTTTAATAACTCCAAGAGCTGATTAAGAACAGTAGTCTAAGTCCTTTCAAGTCAGCAAAATTAATTCTTAATTCAAAATACAAACTTGTTTTGTGAAACTTCAAGAAGAATCTTATGACTACAACTAGTAGTCTAAGACGGTGGTTATAGATTTAGGAATTAATAGTATTCTAATCTTATTTCAGCAACTTGATAGTTGAAGAAGATTTAATCTTTCTTAGCCCAATCATTTCATCGCACAAAACCTCAATAATATAGGTTTGTAGACCTAAGCAATTATGTCAAAATGAAAGTTAAGGGTTTATTTACACTTAAGATAGTTAAAAACCCATTTTCTACATCTTTCACTATACTTTCTTATTACAATTCTAAGAAATTTGAAAAACTACTAAAATAATAATAAGCACGCAAAATTTTCCTAGTTATCGTTACTAGATTTTTTATAAGGTTTTATTTGGCACTATGAAAAAAGTATTAAGAAAACTGCGGTTATAAGCAGCAATAAAATTGTAGAACCAAAATAGACTTTAAAAAGTTCAGACCTTATGAGAAAAGGCAACAAATACTAAATAATATTATAAATAAGGTTCATGCAGAATATATGAATCTTAAAAATCTAAAATTTATAGGCCTTCGAGGCACAATATTGATTATAGTTTAAGAAGCCTCAATAAAAAAACAAAACCTAAAAATTGTAGTCTATTTCAAAAACTTATTTCTCTACAATAAATAACTTGATTCTGGTAATAATCTTTATTATCTTTACCTTTATTATTAGCCCAGAAATGAATAAATACAATAAACACGGGTTTTGACGGAATCCAATGATCTCTTTATCTACATATAAAAAAACATAATGAAACTACTAAATGGAAAACATCTTAATACCAAGAATAGATCTGTTATGCTGATATTAACAGCTAAAAGTATCTCCTAAAAGGGGACAAAAAAGTCAATAAAAGTATTTATAAATGAATTCGAATGTCCAAAAGATATTTGCCCTCTCGGCATCATGGAAAATGAAGGGTTTAAGTGGAAGAACACTTTGTGACTGTGAACTCCGCATTTATAAATGAATCCGGATGTTTAAGAGGAAATTTGTCCTCTCAGTATCATGAAAAAAGAAGTGTTTGAGTGGAAGAACACTTTGCGACTGTGTTTTTACTTTTATATTATGTTATATAGTATTGATTAAATTGATTTGTTGTATGTGATTTTTTTAAGAAAGGAGTCGAAAAATATATAGATTAATTAATGAGTCAATTAAAATAAACAAATTCTAAACCAACAATATCTGCCAAAATTCTGTAAAAAAATATTTTAAGAAACAGATGAGTTGTTTTTTATAAATGTTTTGGAATATGCTAAACCCAAATGCGAAATCAGAAACACTCATCAAGTATGCTTTTCATGAAACTTGAACTTGATCAAAATACGCGTTTACATAATTTTCGATTTTTATTCTCCTTCCTTCCTTTAATTGCTTGATTTTTAACGTATTCTTGTACCTAATGTAATGGAATTCGTTCTCCAAGTTCGAACTTATTTTAAAAAAAAGTTGAATAAAATGAAAAATAGTGCTTCAGCCTAAGTATTTTTGTACCTAATGCAAAGTACTTAGTTCTTCAAATTCACTATTTCTGTGAAACGTATCTTCAAAAAAAAGTTCAAATGAAATGAAAGACATAGCTTAAGCTGCATTTAAGAAACACATGTCAGTACTTGTAAGGTATAACAATAAACGAAGCATATAAAAACTTCTTGAAAAATTACTTTTTTCTTATACTGGGTTGCAATAACACATTAAAGAATCTATTTTATTTTCTAAATTTGAAAGCAACTAAGAACGTTTCCATTCAGATTTAGTTCTAAAAAAGTACAGTAGGAAATTAAATAAGAAAATGTATAAAATAAAACATTTACCTTTTTGTTTAAATATAATAAAATTTAAAATATATGTAATGTTAAAACAATCAATTTAAAAATAAACAAAAACTTGTTTTTTCTAACCTGAACACCTGATAGATCATTTTTACTTCGATTTAGTCTCAGAATACTTGAACACAAATCAATCGGACAGGCACTAATTTTTTTTTTTTTTTGACAAACTAAGTATATATTAAAATATATATTGGTTGATTAACAGTCCCAGTTACCTCCATCAGTAATATAATTTAAGTTTATATGTCATATACTTACTTATTTAATGCTTTATCAGTTTTTCTCGGTTTTTGACTAAAGTAAGATGCTTTTCTATTTTCGGACTCTTCACCCTAACATCGACGCAAATAGTTAAATAAGTTATTTCTTATCTCATAAGATGAATCTAAATTTTTGTACTTCGGTATACATTTCATCAAGCAACGTATTAGTTATTATTGAATATTTTCAAGATTTTTCGTAATCAAATCATTGAAAGAATTTTAAATAAAGAAACATAGGCTATCATCCGTGAATTTGATTTATAGACAAAGATAAACACCTTTATTGGAAGATAGAAGATCTGATAATGGGACAATTACTATACTTCTTCTCTTCTTGTTTTTCCATTGGCTATCGACCGGTGGTGTTTTAGTCCGTGCTTTGATATATTATTAAGCAAAATACCAAATATCCTCTATAAGATTATAATTTGCAAATTCAAAAAAATGTTTTATTGTCAACTTATTTATAGATTGAAATAAAGATAATAAAAATTTGAAACTAGTTTTTTCGTGTAGGAACTTGCATGTAATATTATTAAATAGTTTATCGTTTTATTTATATTTCGAAAAGGCAGTAATCAAAAGATTTGTATAGAGAAGTTGTATTTTTTCTTTTCTTTTTCTTTTCATACGCAAGTAATTTGTGTAAGCAACAATAAAAAGTCATACATATATTTTCTCACAATTGAGGATACAAAGAAAAGTTAAATTCAAAACCCAATAGATTATGGCCAAATAGAGAATACATATTTTCAAATTAATACACAGGCAAAAATTTAATTTTATGAAGGAAAACACTTACTATATTCCATGTTCTTACCACGTGTTTCGAACTTTATAGCTCATTATAAAAGGTTTATATATTATCTCAATAAGCACCAATTATGGGAATAATTAAATTGTATATTTAGAAGAGCACGCTTGATATTTTCGGATACTAAATAAATGTAATAGTTATCACCTTAGTTTGATCATTCAACAGCATTTTTTAGAATTAAAAGTAAGTTTATAACAATCAAAAAGTAGGGCTTGTATGTGAAATTTTAGATGTTAAATATTTTGCTAGACAAGATTTCTAGAGTTACAAGAATTTGTCCAAATATTTTTAGTAAGATAAAATATAGTAATAATCTAGTGATTCTAAATTTTCATTTCAGAAGATCTTATCACTGTACATTAGCTTTAAGAAAGTAAATAATTCATAATCTTTATCTTCAACTACTCTATTTGGTGAGATCCAAAATAGAACGAAACCGGTCCATGGCTGTTATTGACACATTCATTCCATTCTCTCATAGTTCTTTCCATTGAGTGTACAGAAAAAAATCTGAATATAAAATTTTGAATCACTTGCCAAAATATTTTGAAAAGTGAGTGCACAAAGAAAAATTAAACTTATTTTTTTTGTACAACTCGCCAGATTGTCTTTAAAAGAAGAATGAAATTATGTATATAATCATTTTAATGATATTCATTATTTAGTTAATTTAATTAGAAGAAAGTTGATAATCCAATTTTTGCTATTTGTATCTGCACTTTTCACAATTTTAGCACATCATTTGTTTGCGAGATACAAGACTAACTTAACTTTTTTGGAAAACACTATAATTAAATTTAACGATTTTTGAAATAAATTCAGCAATATAGAACGCGTTAGTCCAAACTTAACAAGAGATCCAACGGTATCTAATTGAACACCAGTGGTTAAAGTACATTTATCGTCTAAAATTAAGCAATAATTTGACTTAGTATCATAAGTAGAAAATCAATTAACAAATAATCTTATAATTTTGTAAAGGACTGTGTATATTTTCAGAGAATGTAAATAACGCTATAAATTTAGAACAAAGAAGGAATAGTATTAAATTTTTGACCAAGCGATATTTTTTTTAATGTTATTTTTGTATTAAAACTCTGCAAAGGATGATATTTATTATCTTCTTTATCTGTGATTTTTATACTTTTATATTAAATAAAATGTTGATTATAATTTATAGTTGTTTTCAAGAAAACTTCTTCAACATAAAAAAATCGTATCAACCTAATGGACAGACAAATAATGATCATGACATATCATCATATTACACTGCAAAAAAATGTTTTGGATTCATAATAAAATGTTTAATTTTTAATGTTTATTAGCTTTATTCAAGGTGCTAACAAAAATTGTCTAAATTTTATATACATAACATAACTTCAAATGAATTTTAACAGGACATGAAATGGACTGAGTCCACCTATGATGATCTTCCCCAGAGCCTTCTGCATTTATCCATGACAAACATGATGCTGATTTTATTTGATTTTACCATATATTTCGGCATTTTCATTTCAGTTTATGAAATGTCGTTTCTGTCATACTGACAGTTAACAAATACAATACAAGTGAATGTTTGGTGATTGCAATGGTTGGGACTGATACTACATACTAAATCATGACAAAAACCTAATTTAGTGTTAATATAATAGAAGTATTAAGGCCCATAGATATTATCAATTTTTAGAAAGAAAATAATTAAGAACAGCTAAAGATTTTGAAAACTTTTAACATAATTCTTTATCGAAAAATGTAGAAAACCACTTCTTTTAAGAAACAGGGTGGTGGTGACCGTTACTATGTGGTATTTCATTTTCAAATGTAGGATGAAAAAAACACGTTTTTCTATGTTTTTTTTACCACGGTATATTAATGATTTTACATTAATTAACTATGTTCGACTATAGTTTCGACTCTTTCAAGTCATTATTAAGTTTGATTAAAATCGTTAATATACCGTGGTAAAACAAACATAGAAAATCGTGTTTTATTTCGTCATCTTCTCTTAATTTTAATTTGAAATCAAAAGAGTTACAAATTTTCTTAAAAAACTAAGAAAAAATATTTTGTTTAAATAAAAGTTATGGATTATAAGAAACTGAACTACTTTTATCTAAACAAAATTTTCATAAATATATTTTCGTTTATGAGTAAAAAATATTTTTTTTAATTTATCAAAATAGCAATTACATGAAAATTATATAATAAATAATTGCAGAAAACTATAAAATATGTAATTTATACAGAATAACTATAGGATATAATTATTAATTTAAAACATAATTATTAATATAAAAACATATGTTAGAACTTCGCCATTATTTCTGAAGAAAGTTTTGATGTTTTATTAATAGTTTTTAGTAAAAATCTTTATATTAATAAAAAATAGATTTCTACTTTGTATGAATAATAAATATTAATAAATATTGGTGTAAATTATAGCAATTCAATTGATTTATTTATATGTTTACATAACTATTTTTGCACAAAATTGTATTTTTATCAATTTTTTTTTAATATTTTTAACATTAAATTCTACCTACCTAATTTATCTCTACAAAACCCAAAGAACTCGTATCCATAATTAATAAAGTATTATTATTTATTTTCACTGCACTTTAATACTTTAATTTATGAATGTTTATTTCTAATAAAGAATAATTTAAGAAATACCACTAATAGTACATTTTTGTTAAGCAAAAACTCACCTATAAGGCGACGGTGGATTAGCTGCCAACTCGAGCTTCCTGTAGCTCTCCTCTATAGGGCTCAAGATATCGGTAACGCTGAAAGGGGTCGAGTGGTGTAGCTGCTGCAGGTGGCTGAGCACTTGGGGTCCTCCTTGGTGATGCTTGGGACTCAGGCTCATAGCCAGTTCGACCCCATTGAGTTCCGGCAGGAGCCCATGCAAGTCACCACGGTCCTGTACCACGGGACCTTCCCCGTAGTTACCACCGCCAGACATGGACTCCAGGTCCCTGGGTCACACCACGCTCTGCCACAATAAACAAATCCGAACCACGAAGACTATTCACATAAACAAACCGTGAAAAATGGTGACTTTCAAACACGCGCGCACTGAAACTTGTCCGTTAGAAAATCCAAAAACCGAAATTTACAAACGGCAACAAAAAAACAAATCAAAGAAACGGAATGGTGAAAAAAAAACAAACAAACGGACCGCGCGCACTGTTAACGAACGACCCGGAAGCGTCCTCGAATTTATGCTTAAGAAGTACAAGTGGCCGACAAGTTCTTCCGCCCGATTCGATATCCGAATTCAATAAACAAACTGACTAACTATATAAATAAATCAGTGATCGAGCTATAGCACTCTTTAAAGGACTCTTGATGTAAGACTCTTTAGCTGCAAAGAGCGCTTAACTTGCCTAAGCGTACTCTTAGAGTGCCCTCAAAGTGTACATGGCACTTCTACACTAGTCCCACTGCATTCTGGGTACTCGATTCCACTTCAAGGCGTGGCCTAATCCGCGACGGCCAACCGTAGCGGCCAAATCGAACGTTGGGCGGGGCGGGGACATTGTCGCGCTTCAATTGTTCGTCGCGCGGTAAAATCGACCTTAAACCGACGACTGCTTACGTACCACATTCCCAGTAATACCAACCGGTCCTCAACCTTATACTCCGCACACGATCCAGACTAAATCCAATGCCTCGAGACTCCTCCTGCACCGCCGACCTATTATAAAAGTGCTTTCAAGAACTAGAAAGAGAGAGAGGGGATACTTCAGAGTGATATTGTATATTTATATCGTTTTATTGGGCATATTGATTTGAGGGTAGAGAGGGCGACTTTCAGTGCCGTTTCTCAATCCTAACCTTTGTTTCCGTACGTTCTCTCGCATTACCACTAATCGCGCGCTTTCTTCTTGGCGCTGAGACAAATGAAGGACCACCATCTTGTTGCGTAACAATTGAACATCAACACCTACACCGGCGCGGATTAATGGCGCTCAATTGTTTCTTATATAACACGAATTAATACATATTGTCGACATTTATTTCTAACTAAGTATGTATTTAACGAAAAAAAAAAGATTAATGCCATTAAGAAAAATAAAACATATGTGATTAATGAAGTAATAAAATATATTTACATTGAGTATTAATATACTTACAATTTTTAATTAGGAAATAAATTATAAATTACTATTACTCGAACAGTTGCGACATTTAATAACGTCATAGTTATGAAGAAAAATACAGTATATTCATTGCGATTACTACGTTGATATGATTCAGTATATCATATTTTTCACAAATAATTAAACATGTTTTCTTTGAATAAAGATAATTACTTTTAAAAGTTCAAAATTAATTATAATTTACTATTACTCTAATAATAGTTGCGATCGTTACTACGTGGTAATTTATGATAAACACTTAACTAAAACACTTACAATGTTTTAGTTCAGTCTATATTAATAATGAGTAATTTACTGCTACGTACGTGTACAAATTTTTTCATGTATATGAATCTAAATAATAATTGTAATTATTAACCTTAATATATAACATAAATATTTTATTAGTTAAAAATCGACTGTTTCTTGCTTTAAAGAAATTTTCTGGTCTACAATTGTATTGTACACTTCGCTATTGAGATATAATTGCTAACACTTTAGAGCGACGAAGCGATCATTTCAAGTAATAACAATAATCAATGATAAACGGCGAATGGATATATTATGTGTGTGGAAATTAAATTTCAACATAGATAATAACCCAGCAGAGATAACCATTAATTCATTTGTAAAGAAAACAAATTCCTGCTATTTTATGACGGCCCTGAATTTATTGTAGGTTTATATTAGTGTTAGATAAATAATGTAAAATAAAAACGGACGAATTTATTTTTAATTTATCTCCAATTTTGCTATATGTACGTCTTAAAATGGGAACCAAACTAATAACCCGTAATGTCTTGATATTAAAATGTTCAATATTTTGTATAATAAAACCTAAAGAACAGATAGCTCTGTTACAAACGGAAAAACTTAATGATGCATCAACATATATCCCAACATTTTTTAAAAATATTTAGATCAAAATCATTTAAATTGCACCAATTACGTATGTATTTATTTATTTTTCACTTTCCAATATGCTGTTTATATTAGATATAATAAAATTTTAAATTGTACATTAATAACTACAAAAATTTAGGTTACAAAACTTGCGGGCGAAGTTTACTATGTGTTCTTCCACTCTGACCTCAATCTTCTGCTTCAGTTAATGGAAGTGTCTGTCAGCGAAGTATTTTTGCCATACAAGCAAATATTTTGGCCATTGCTGACTTATTTATATCCATTTTATATGGAGCTATTTTTAAGATATTTTATTGTCAAATTATGTATGTTTGTATGTATTTATTTTATGTCTTGACATTAAGTCTTACATACGTCGGAATACATGTAATAAATGGTAAATAGTACACAATATATATATTAATAAAACTAAATCTATATAAAATTAACATTTACTTATACATTGATATCAATATAAAACGAATGGCGATTTCAATAAAACAATCTGGCAGGGAATTTTAACGTAATAATTAAAATTACAATTCAAAAAATCCTCAAAGCTATATGGTGCCATTTTCAGCAGCAATTCTTTAATGGTACATTTAAATAGGGGCAGAGGCATTTTTTTCATATTAGTACTTCATTTGTTAAAAAAAATTTGGGCCATAATAATTATCCGATGATTGTGATTTAGTTAGCCTAATTTGAGGTAAACTCAGATTTTCTTGGTTTCGCAGAGTATAATTATTAAGATTACGTTTTTCGTAATTGTCTATATTATTTTTTATATGACAAAGACATTGATATATACAGGGTGGGCCACGAATAACGACCATTAAAAGTTTACGGGGTTCCTGCAAGAGGAAAAATCTGAAAAAATTCAACATTGTACGGTTGATTGCGATCTCCTCATGGAAAATATTTTTGACTTTCTATCACTTCCGGTTCTACCGGAAATGGCTACCAACTTTGTTATTTTAAATGGAACATACTGTATATTATTTTATTTTTAAATTCCTTGTTCGATTGCCTACATCTCCATATGGGTTTATGTCAACTTAACTTTTACAGTTTTTGATTTAAAAATTTATTTGTCAAATATTGACCTCAATTAGGCGTTTAGAAAAATGCCTATAACTTCTAGTAGGTACAAGATAGACACACGAGCGGCATCTTGTATTGTACCTAATGGATTCCTCTACAAAGGAAAAAAAAAATGACATGTGTCAATTTTGACAGTTGGTATTTCAAAAATATCAATATTTCAGCGCCTACTTAAAAACATCATATTTCAATTTTTTCAAATGGAATGACCAATATTTTATCTCATATTGTTATTCGCAAGACCTTTTGCTACAAAAAAGTATTATACGTCCCTATATCTAGAGTCAGTAGTTTTTGAGTTATTTCGAAATTAGTTTCCTCAGAATTTTTATTTGAATGATTTACAGTGGTACTATAGTAGGCTTCTGTCAATATTTGTTGAATCCAACGTATTAATATTTGTGTACGCTTCTTTCGAGTAATAATAAAATGAATACCTATACCAATAAAGAAATTATGAATTTATTTGCCATATATGGCCAGTGCAACAGAATTGTTGAGAGAACTTGCAAAACTTTCAACGAAACTTATCCACACTTACCGCCGATGGATAGAAAAAAGTTTCGAAGACTGGAGTCAATTTTTCTACTATTTGGAAAACAAAACGCAGAAAAAAAATCAACTAAAGCTAATAACCGAGAATGAGGAAATTTAAATAAATGTTTTGACTTATTTTCAAGCAAATCAACGCGCATCAGGCTGCTAGGAGGATTTGAGAGTAAGCAGAACCTCACTCCAAAGAATTTGGAAAATGTATCGGATGCATAATTATAAATATAAATTATTTTCTCAAAATGCAGAGAACAGGATTGATTTTTGTGAGTTGTTGTTGCTTAAAATTAATATAATTTGGACGAACGAATCAAGTTTCTCTCATGAAGGTATTTTCAATAGAAAAACCAATCACATGTGTGTCAATTGAAACTCCACATATATCTTTGAGGTTGTATACAAAATAAAGTTTATGCAAATGCCGACAATACCCGAGAAGAATTGGAAGTAAGGGTGCGAGCTGCATTCGCGGAATCTTAATTCAGAAAAAATTAGGCGAGCAACAAGAGGGTGACGCAACACGTGCTGCACAGTGTTTACATATTAATGGTTATCATTTTGAACAATTGGTATATTTTTTTTCTGACAACTTTTTTCAGTTCCTGCATTTAATTACTTATTTAAAAATTATTTTATTCCAGTCTTCTTGCTTCAGTTCTATTTGTAAGTTGTAACTGGGGATAACTAATCATTTTAATAATATTCGGACGAATTTTTCCTAATTCGATTCAATAAATATTGACAGAAGCCTACTATAGTGCATATGTGAATATAAGAGGAATTATTGAAATGTGAGAGAAAATAAATTTCGAAATAACTTAAAAACTACTGGCTCTAGATATATTGATGTATAATACTTTTTTGTAGCAAATTGTCTTGCGAATCACACTATAAGATAAAATATTGGTCATTCCATTTGAAAAAATTGAAATATGATGTTTTTAAGTGGGCGCTGAAATATTGATATTTTTGAAATACTAACTGTCAAAATTGACACATGTCAATTTTTTTCCGTTGTAGAGGACCCGATTAGGTACAAAAAAAGATGCCGCACGTGTGTCTATCTTCTACCTATTAGAAGTTATAGGCATTTTTCTAAACGCCTAATTGAGGTCAATATTTGACAAATAAATTTTTAAATCAAAAACTGTAAAAGTTAAGTTGACATAAACCCATATGGAGATGTAGGCAATCGAACAAGGAATTTAAAAATAAAATAATATACAGTATGTTCCATTTAAAATAACAAAGTTGGTAGCCATTTCCGGTACAACCGGAAGTGATACGAAGTCAAAAATATTTTCTATGAGGAGATCGCAATCAACCGTACAATGTTGAATTTTTTCAGATTTTTTCTCCTGCAGGAACCCCGTAAACTTTTAATGGTCGTTATTCGTGGCCCACCCTGTATATTTAAATGGCTGGTACTGTCAATATACCATATTTAGTATAGGAGAATTTGCAGTCATCTCTATAGCCTATGTTAGCCACAATCCTGACTGCTTTTCTTTGTAAGGCAAACAGTCTATGGCGAGAAGCTGAATGACCCCATATTATAGCACCGTAGGACAGGTGACACTGACACAAGCCATAATACGCCTTTATTAAAACATGAGTAGATACATTACACGAAAGGTTACGAAGGCAAAAGACACCTTTTGAAACTTTGTTTGCAACCTCGCTGCCATGTACATCCCATTTCAGAGTAGAATCTATGTTAATACCTAGAAATTTTGTAGATTTTGAAAATGTTTCATTATGTTTTTTTAGAGTAAGAAGCATTTCCACCGATTTTGAGTCATTTAGAAATAATTTATTGCTTGCAAACCACTCTTTTGCAGCAGTTTTGGATTCATTGTGGCGGACTAATACATCTTCATACCCTTCGGAGACATTGATAAGAGTTGTATCATCCGCAAATAAAATACTTTGACAATTGATATGGTCTTGAAAATCATTAATGTATAATAGAAATAATAAGAGTCCTAAAATTGATCCCTGCGGAACACCATAATTATTTCGCAGGTAGTTTGATTCCTGATCCCCGATAGAAACCTTTTGAAGACGATTGCTTAGATAGGAACGTACTAGATTACAACTTGGGCTGTTAAACTTGTACGACTCAATTTTTTTTAGTAAAAGCTGATGCGACACACAATCAAACGCTTTGCTTAGATCAAGAAATGTTACGATTTCATATTGGCCATTTTCAAAGCACTCAATTGTTTTTTTTTTACAAAGGTTTTAATAGCTTCAGTTGTTGATGAGTTTTTACGGAACCCAAATTGGCAAGAAGACAATAAGTTATTTTGATCTTTCAGTTATCTGATCTTTCATTATGATCTTAATTATTTTTGACATAACTGGAAGGATAGATATAGGTCTGTAATTATCTTCAGACTCGGGATCACCTTTTTTGTAAACTGGAATTACTTTGGCTAGTTTTAAATTATCAGGGAAGATGCCTGTGATAATGATATCATTAATTAACTTAGTCATAGGGGGGATAAGAATATCTTTAGTATATTTAATTAAGTCAGACGTTAATCCATGGACGTCGAAACATTTACTGTTTTTTAACTTATTTATTACATCTCTTACCTTAACCATGGAAACTGTTTTAAAAGTAAATATCTTTTGACAATTAATGTGAATTAATGTGGGATCTCTACTTGAGGCAGGTAAAGATGATAATTGACGATCTACAACGCTAACAAAATATGAATTAAGTTGACCGCAAGGAATGCTACAATTGTTTACTTTCAAATTTTGGGATCTCATACAGTTTATTAAATCCCATACCCTTTTTTGGTAATTATTGGATGAGTTAATGTAAGCATCATTTGTAGATATTTTCGCGCGTTTAATTTCAGTTCTATAAAACACTCTAAATTGATTGCGTTGCTGTTTCATTTCATCACAGGGATACTTTATGTAAATGTCATTGAATAATTGCATATGTTCTCGCAAATGTGACAAGTGTTTGTTGAACCATTTAACATGACAATTTTTGGATGGTTTGCTAGTTTTTTGTGGAAAGGCTTTTGATGCACATTGTGTCAAGATAGACATAATAATATTACTATTTATATTTGTATCAGACGTTAGGTGAATAAAATTCCAATTAACATTCGATAAAATTCTGTAAAACTCAAATTTTCCACTAAGAGTAATAGGCCGATACACTCTACTGGCGGATGTACATGTCATATGAGGGCAATCGATAGTTACTGCTATACCAATATGATCGGATAATCCTGCATCGAACGCGTTTATCTTTATGAAATCCATATCAAAATTCACAAAAATATTGTCAAGACAGTTCGTACCTCTTGTGTTAAAGTTAACAATATTTGTCAAATTAAAGCATTTGAGAGTATCACATAAGTTAATTACGCGAGCGTCCTCCAGATTATTGAAATTAACATTGAAATCGCCACCTAAGACAATGCGGTTATCTAGAAGGTCTAATGAGTCCATAAACTTGTTTAATATATCAATAAAAGTTTTCCAATCCCCTGATGGAGATCTGTAAATGCAAATAATATACAATTTACAAGCTGAGATATACATTTCAGCAAGTTCACAAATTTTATCACATAATAACGAATTTGTCAAAGTGTTTAAGTTATTTGCTGTTAATTTATCATCACTATATATGATAGATCCCCCATAATTACTTTCTAAGCGGGCATAATGGGCGGTACATAATAATGAATTTATTTTTGAAACTTTACATTCAAGATATGAAAGCCAGTGTTCAGTTAGTGATATTACATTAAAGTTGTATTTACTATCAATAATAGCACATTCAAGTTCATTAACTTTGTTCCTTATTGACTGAACATTCAGAAATAGAACATTTACGATGTGATTATTTTGTTCCTTGCCCGTTGAAAAAAATTATTAACACAGACGTTGACAGGCCAAATATCTGGATTTTTTAAGTCTTCAAATTGAGGGGATGGAACGGAAACTTTAAAAGAAGAATATTCGAGAGGATGTTTAGACGGTAACTGTTCGCATTTAATATCGAAGAATTTTTTAGTTTTAAGGTAGTGAATTAATTAAGATCATCCTAAAGTTTTTGGCAGTCCTCAATAGAATTAACTTCAATTAAAAATTTCATGTCAACTGCATTCTGGCGTGTTTCAAATAATCACTAATATCATTTATAAGTAAGAGAAATAAGATGCGACTACAGTGACTGCCCTGTAGAACACTAGATGTTAACTCTATTTTGTCAGATGTGAAATTACCGATTCTAACTCTTTGTTATTTGGAAGTTAAATATGAACAAGACCAATTCACAACACTATTATTAAAACCATAAGCACTCATCTTTGAGAGCAATCTAGAGTGATTGACTTTGTCAAAAGCTTTGGAAAGGTCGGTATAAATCACATCAAACTGGCACATTTTTTCCAAGGCTGATAGAATGGTTGATTGGAATTCCAAAAGACTCTTGATTGTAGATTTCCTTTGACAAAATCCATGTTGTGCTTCCACGATTAGTTCCTTAGCCAGCCATACCAATTGCTTGGAAATCATCTTGTCAAATATTTTTGGGATACATTACTGGATTGTAGTTCAGAATAATATCTCCTTTGCCAGATTTATGATTGGGTATTAAACAACTCCTCTTCAAAAAAATGGGGAAACATTTCTTCTTCTAGCGAGCAAGAAAATAAAATGCGCAAAGTTTCTTCAAGGTAGCAAGAAAATAAAATGTGCAAGGGTTTTTCAAAGTACACAATTAGAAAGAAATATTGCTGGTACGCCATCAGGACCACAGGTTGCACTATTGCCTAGAAATTCTAACTCAACACCTCTTGTAAGGAAAAAATTTAAAATTATTTACTTGTTTTTTTGAAAACAAAATCGCACGACTTGTCATTAATAGGGCAATGCATGGTTTTAGGCATATATCTTTTTCGATTTTGGTCATGTATAGGATGTGAAGCTTAGAACTTATTTTTTTTACATCGATCGCATAAATATTTGTATTTATTCTAATCTGACACTAGACGTGATTTCTTATAATTCATATGTACTAATTTCTTCTCTTTAATTAATCGAATTAAGTCTCTGTTGATCCAAACAGGATACTCATTACTAAAAATTGTTTTTGCAAGAACATATAAATAATTAGTTTCATTAACAATAGTATAGAATGCGACAACCTTTTCATTAATGTTCTTGTCAAGACATATGTTGTCCCATTGAAATGATGCCAGCAAATTATTAATAGCTTCATAATTAACATTAAGATAGTCAGGAATAACTTGTTTGTTTAAAATAGGCAATATGTCAGAAATTCGCAAATTAATGTCGGTTGGACTGTGATAGATTGAGTGTTTGCTTAAAGGTTCTTCTAATAAGCAGACATCAAACTCTATGAAATCGATAAATACGAGATCTAAAAATGTACTGTTCGAATTATCTACAGCATAAATTTGATGTAAATTCATAAGTTTGTAAATATTAAATAATTCTTCTCTACTCTCATTTAGACGACCTCTGGGAATGCAAACATTATCAACAAGCTTCCATTTTAAATTAGGCAAATATATAACAAATTTACATTCGCTATGCATTAAACAAAGTTTTTCAACGACTGTTACAGTAACTTTGGTGAAGAATAACACTTTTTATGTTCCATACTGTTCACATAGGACAGCGGTCGGGGAACTTTATTAACCATTACCCCAAAATATTTTTGCGTAAGTTAATATTACCCCCTCATTTTGAAAAGAAGAAAATCGATGTAAATTTAAATTAAACTTTATTTATTGAATTAATTTACACCGAAAAAAAAGTTACATGAAAATAGTAAGTGTGTAAAATTAATTGAAAACTTTTCCCTTTCATGTTTAGGAGAAATGATGTTGCTTCATGTTTGATACAATAACTTCAAAATTGGGGCTTTTTGATGTAAGAGCAATTTGGATACAGTCTTCGGCGTTTAATCGATTTATGTTCTTCATTTTTATGTTCATTAGAGTGGAAAAGCCTTGTTCACAAAGGTAGGTTGTTGCAAATGGCAGCAACTTTTTTACCGCCTCCTCATGTGCAATTTTGAAGGCTTTTGCAGCTTTTGATAACCAAAAACACGACAGATTTGCTTTGCTCTCAAATTGAATACGTGCTTCAGTATTACAGCGAAGTTCAAGAAGTTCCTCTGCCAAACCTGGAGGATCTTCTGGTACGCTAGCAATGTCACATTTAAAAGGATCTACAACCCAACTGACAGATTTATATCAAGATCTGGAAAGTAATCAGAGAAACGCTCTCAGAGTTTGGTAAGATGTCTGATAACTGTGTCCTTGATGTCATCAAAAGTAATATTTTCACAATCTTCTAAAAACAAAGCTAACTTTGAAAAAGAAGCTAGCTTGTTCTGTTCTGATTTCTGTCTCCAATATTGAAGCTTCAATCCAAACGCTGACACTATTTCTCTGGCTAAAATGATATTAATATTTTTTCCTTGCAACTCTTTGTTCAATATATTTATATTCTCAAAAATGTCAGCTAAATATGCGAGACGTGCAACCCACGAGGTGTTTTTAAACTTATCTGCGAGAATATTCTTTTGATCAACCATAAACATTTCGAGTTCAGTTTTGAGAGCCCATACTCGATTTAGAACATTTCCGCGAGAGAGCCATCTCACTTCTGTATGATAAAGTAGGTCCATATATTCAGCTTCACCGTCCTGGCATAATTCACGAAATAGTCGCGACATCATGCATGACGACTTTCAGTGTAGGTTCCAAATATTTAACAAGAAGTGCCTGGCGATGGATCATACAGTGAGTAACTTCAATATTTGGATTTTTTTTTCATAAAAGCCGAAAACCATTAAAATGACCCAGCATAGCTGGAGCTCCATCAACAGACAAAACAATACAGTTTTCCCACTTTAAATTAATGCTTTCAGTATTGAAGTAGTCATTTACCTTATTATATATATCAATTCCACGAGATCTCAACTCGAGAGGAGAACAAAACAACAATTCCTCTTCAATTGCATATGTACCTTTGTAGCAAACATACACCATTAGCTGTGAATTACTACTAATATCTGTTGTCTCATCAAGCTGAATAGCAAAATATTGAGCCTGTTTTAGTGAGAAAATAACCTGTTCCTTCACATTTTCCGCCAAGATAGAAATTCTTTCTTTTATAATTCTTGCAGACAAGCGTACTGAATTCAGTTTCTTCGCCTCTTTCTGACCACACATTATCTCTGCCATTTTCGCAGCTGCTGGTTTAAGAAAATCTTCACCAATGGTTTTTTTGTCTCGGGCAATCAATTACTTCAAAGCTGGCCTTTGATGCTGAACGCTGATCAAAGGTACCTAACAAGTTGCTGTCCAATCATTGCCTTTTAACAGACATTTCTAAATTTACAAAGTATTCTCGCGGTTTGGAAGACATATGTGAATGCAAATTATTCAAATGTTTCTTCAATTGACTTTTTTTGAAAGATTCTGAAGCCAGTACTTTCAAACATACAACACACTGTGGTTTCATTGTACCTTTGTCTTCTATTTGTGTAAAACCATAATTAAGGAACGCCGATCACCTAATGCGCGATGGTCCAGACGCCCTTTGACTTGTTTTAGTAGTGGTGGGGAGTCAGGTGGCCCGGTCCGTATATCTCACTGAATTGTTTAAGTCTTAAGATTGGTTTGTACAAATACTAACACGGTTATAAATTAGCAAATTAGAAAGGAGTTCTTATTACCCCCCAAAATTTCAGTTTTACCCCATTTGGGGTAATTTACCCCGGTTCCCCGACCACTGACCTAGAAGAACACCTTTAAGTGATGCATATGGAACTTACTAAAAAAAATAACAATATGGAACATAACAAGGGTTTTTCTTCACCAAAATTCCATCGAGAGGGTAGCACAACAAGTATCAACTGTTACAGTGTTTATCATAAGTATCGGTGAGAGAAGTATAAGAAAGAATATAAACGCTTCTAATCAGTATATTAATTGCATTCAACTTTAACATAACGAATATTTGTTCAATGCTATTTTCTTCAATATGAATTTTATGCGACCTAATATTATTTTT
Source organism: Ontholestes murinus (assembly GCA_963969525.1). NCBI lineage: Eukaryota > Metazoa > Arthropoda > Insecta > Coleoptera > Staphylinidae > Ontholestes > Ontholestes murinus. The sequence goes on from OZ018387.1 coordinate 48,875,502, forward strand.
TACCGGTACGAGAAATCCACCTCCGTGATGTTTGACATGTGAACGGTCAAAACGATAGATAGTGAAGTAATTAAATCCAAATTAATTATCATTTATACTATCGTCTAACTAAGTTAAAAGTTTATTTTATTCATTATATCATATAATTTGGTTTCCATGCCTCCCAGATTCTGATAGTAAGTTTTTAGTTTTTTTGAAGTACTATTTTTATTTCGACTTATGCTGATTTGCGATCCATTACAAATTATGTTACCTCATTGTTGTTTGAGGTAGTAAAAATACTGTCGCCACAAAATATTTAAAATTTATACCAGGTGTTCGATAAAAAACGTCCAACGCCATAACTTTCTTATTTATTAACTGATTTGAATCAACTAAAAAACAAATTGAATGGCCGTTCAAATACTATTGAATGATATTAATTATATATTTTTTCAAAATTAACTTATTTTTTTTATAATAGACATTATTTTTCTGAATCCAATGATGCCCAATATGTTGATTTTAATTTGATATTTATGTTAGAAAAAAATTAAAATAAATCTTATTAATATGATATTTTCGTATAAATTTAGTGTGCCTTGAAAAAAATCGGAACAAATAAATGTCATTTGTTGTAAAGTAATGTCAACCATTTTTTATTAGTCTGTGTTTTACAACAAATGACAAATTTTCCATTTCAAACTGTACTTAGAACCAACTATGAACAAACGCCATTAATTTCGATCATATGGTGTATTCATCACATCAAATAAACTTTTGATGTCATTACAGAAACACATTTTCTTTTTTGAAGAACGTTAAAATCGCATGATTTCTATTTCTGTATATAATGGCTTGTGTTTTAAGGTCAAGATGTTTTCATTCCCGCAACCGTAGTGCAAGCAGCTCTGCTTTTTGTTTCGCGAGTGATGAAAACGAAGTTCCTAGGGCATTTTTTGCACTTATACCTGGACAAATTGGCAATGGATAACTGTCCGTACGTGGAACTAGCTTTGACACTGACATGATACGTCAAGATATTTATGCTGGGCAATTTTTTTACATTTATACCGACGATATTTATCGAGAAAAAGTAGCAATCATCTCCATGATTTTTCTATTCTCTCCATAACCTTGGCGCAGAAAATAAAAAGTATACATTTTCACCAAGTGATCACTTGTATAGCTTTGTTCTGCACGTGTTACAAACCAATTTCGGTACCGATGGCTTGGCAATGTTTACTACAGCAAAACCTAAGTACAGCAAATACGCATATTTGAGTGCATTTTTCCACGTTTTCTGACCATATAACAACCACAAACATAACAAAAACACTTTGAAGTCACTTTGCAACGTTTTCTCCACATTTTCACACGTTACGAAGTAAAATCACTGCACAAAACCAAGTCCCAAATTATGATAAAACAACGTGGTCAACAGACAGCCGTCAATCAACCAATCTTGACACACGGATAGAATTCAGGGCCTCAACTAACGTTAGGAAACGTTCTGATCTGTTCGAGTGCAAAAGTTGAGTCGAATTTGAAAACTTGTGTTGTTTAATATAACAGTCCTATAGTAAATTGATGAGGAGGAAATAGTATACTGCACCCACCCATCTTAATATATAATTTTGTAATGAAAAGCTCGGCCTTTTAATAAGAGCCCAGATTAAACTTTTATAATGATATACTTAAAAAAAAATTCTGTCTGTAAATTCGAATAATGTGAACTTTTATACTGGAAAGAAGAAAGTGACTAAAACCTCAAAATCATGAATTACAAATAAAATAATTAACAGTTCTAATAATTTAAAAAAATAATGGATGAAAAAACAAATAAATGAGGAAAATTTAATAAAACACTTTTAACTTTGTTTTACCACAATAGTTATTTATTCACTGTCACTATAGTTTCGATCATAAACTAATCATTATCAAACATAAAGTAAGTAAATAAATAACTATTGCGGTAAAACAAAGTTAAAAGTGTTTTATTTAATTTTTAATCAAAAATGTACCACCAAGTAAACGCCGACAACATTCAAGAAATAAATGAGGAGTGTATACGAAGTACAGAATAGCAAAGAATCATCACAAATTCTTAATAAAACTTACTAAAAGGAATATCTACGATTCCCTTATTAATAACGCCGATAACAAAGTAAAACGGTGTGGTCCTTAATTAAACTAATGTACAAATATCCCATAAAAATATGAAAATTGATCTTAACAAACACGAAATCGACAACGTACAGTAGTTATACAACTCATTTCAAGAACATTTCATGAATTCAGTAAATGAAGAAGAAATTTTCATAATTATTAATAATAAAAGATATTGTAATGTCAATAGTGGGATCTTGATACTCTTGAAAAAATTTAACCTCCTTAAAAATACTTTTGAAAGAAAAATCTACAACCGATTCGATTCTTGTCAATAATAAAAAACTTTAGGCATTTTATATTTATTTGATTCAACAAAAGCATTTGATCTAATAGATAACAAGTTATCAATTAAACCACAAATTTAGATCCTTGAAATAATTATTAGAACTCCCCATGGATCTACTCTTGTGCCTTTTTATTTGTTATATTCATAAGTGATGTTTATGGAGAGTTTCAGAACTCTAAGACATTCTAAATTTGTAGATGATACATCCTACAGTCCGCGGTAACGAATTCCAATCTAGCGATACGTAGATTTTCCTCCTGTTGTAGTAACAATAATTTGAAGCTCAATAATAGTAAATCCTACAATTTAAAAATAGGAGAAATAAAACCGCTTCCTCTATAAAAAAAAACTTACAACTGGACGACTACAAAATAATACGTCTAAACAGCGAAAACTGTTTTGGTATTATATTAACGCCCACGTTTAATTTGCAGAACTCACATAGATACGTTTTTAAGATAACATATCCAAAAGTTTACGGTTACGCCAGAATTCATTCTTGTGTCAGTTGCCGTACATATCTGAGTAAGTTATTTATATTTCATTATATTTGTTATCATATTTCAGTATATTTATTTTAGTAAGTGTTTTTATTTGTATTTAAAATCAATTTTATAATAAAGCTGTACTGAAGAGAGCGAAAGTTCGAAACACGTGTCTGCAGATGATTATAAACTTTAATGCTAGATTTTTTAATTGCTTTTGCTAATTTAATTTAATGAAATCAGTTTAAAATTCATTTTTCATAATTTTTCATGTTAGAGTTACATTTAAACGATCTACAGTACATTTTATCATTTATTAGTTTATTCAACAGAAATAATTTCATTCAAATTAGTGTTGCTTCAATAGTTGTACTATTTGTAACACGCAAATTAATTTGTATTATTCAATGTCTGTCGAAATATTAGCTAGAGAAGTAGTTGTTTCAAATTAATTTGTTTTGTAGTCTTAGTAAGACTCATTGTTGTAGATTCACGAAATGTTTTCGTATTCTTAAATTTATTATTTAATTTTCTACAACGAACTAAAGGATTTTAATACATTTTATTATTCGATTATTATTTTTTTTTATAATTATTGAACGCTATAGTCGATGGTTAATTATCATAAAATACCAGTAGTACAATAGCATAAAATGGGATAATTTTTTGAAAAAATTCCAGTGATTCCTGTTTAGAAGCAACTCTTAAAAAGTTCAAAACATATTCAAAGAAATTTAGGTTATAGAATATTTTCTTACTGATATAGGAATTGAGTTTTAAAGTGTTTGTTTTTATATTCATTTCTTGACATTTGTAATACATGATTAGCATGTCTTATTATTATAAAGTAATTAAAAATAATATATTTCTAATTTAAATTAAGACGTCGTTGATATTTTTGAAACTATGCAAACATTTCTTCAAATCTGTATGGAAACAAAATTAAACATGTAGGTTGATCGCCTCTAACCCACCCTCCAATCAGTAAATCACACCTATGAACTTAAATATTTTTATTTTAGAATTATTGAGAAATAATTTATTTCTGTAATCTCATCTTTAGCACACCAAACCCACCCACCCTGCATATACTTGGCTAACTCAAACTACATCATTGAAACTCACAAGAAAAAAAATAGAAAGATACATTCTTAGACTTACAAAACGAAAGTGACATAGAGGGCAAAATTTAATAACATCGGGAGTGAATGAAATAAATACGAGAATCAAAGAAAAATAGAAAATAAGGATAAAATACCAAAAACAGCAACGATGAACGTTTTATTGTCTAAATCCAATTAAATTTCAATTAATCTTTGTTCGTTGTTGTTTTTAGCCTCATCCATCTATTTCAATTTTTTTTCCTATAATAACAAACACACAAATGTACAAGGAATGAATCAACAAGAAATGAAAAGTTAATAAAATATTACTTACTAATAAACTGAAATATTATAGATGGCACTATATTAAAAATATAAAAGTTATAAAACAAGCAGAAATATGAGGTGTCCACTATTTACTGGAAATTCAAATGAAGAAAATAAGAACAGAGAGTGGGGATAAAAGTATTAAGAGAGTAAGGAAAAAAATCAGAACACACAAACTTAAAAAGTAGGCTACAGAAAAAATATCAAGAGATATTAAAAAAGACTTAGAAAGTACAGAATTGTTAGGACATAAAAGAAAATAAAATGAAAATAAAAGAAAAATGGAAAATTACCTAAACAGCAAACAGAAGAAGCAAAAAGGTATATAGTTAAAAAATAAAACAAGAATACAAACAGACGAAATTTGGTCTAAAAATGAAAATTATGGTAGCGACCGTTACTATGTGGTAATTCATTTTAAAAGGGTAAATGAAAATAATTTTGACGTTTTCATTTTCCTTTGGTTTAAAACTAAAAGAAAACTACAGAGAGAAACAAAAATTTAACGGAATACTTAAACAACTAAAGCAAAAAAAATGGATAGATTGTGAAGAATATGAAATACAAACATGATAAAATAACAAGAGGTCTTAAAAGCCATTAACAAACTAAATCACAATAAAACAATTTATAGATCTACTAAATAACAGAATAGAAAGCCTAGAATTCCCAAAAGAACGGAGTACCATGAAAATACTATCAATATTCTTTATCCTTTATTCTTTATAACTTTGTTCTTCTTGCTTATAATACATTCACAAAAAATACAAAAATTAATAAAACAACTACACAAATTTAGACAGCAAGAATCAAGGGCAGAGTTCAATGGTTTCCAGTGTTTTCCACTCAAACCCACATCCATCCACTGACCAATAAAACATGCTGACAGCTTCTGAATTCTTCATTTCGAATATATTGGAGCAAATGTGCTATTTTTGTCCCTTTTTGGGAGATGTATTTGACAATAATCTGTCATTGTGATAATACAAAAAAAGAAGAACATTAAAATAATACAACACAGTTGTAGAAATATAATTTTAGAAGAGATTATTATAATAAAATTGTATTGGCACACTAACACTTTCTTTACAAATTGATAATGGAGATCTAGTAAATAAAAATCAATTTGTGAAGAAAGTGTTAGTGTTTCAGTACAATTTTGCAACACAGTTGAGAGGGTTTCACATTAATTGTTAAACACTGCAACATGTTTCACCACACAGTGGCTTCATCAGGGAGATGAATTTAAAGAGAACAAAAAACGAAAATAATATCAAGATATGAGAAAAGTCATAACATAAAATATAAAGAAGTACTAATTGAACAAATAGACAGATAAAAATTATTAAAATTTTATTTAAAATTGAAAGAAAATAGAGAAGATTATAAGAAAATGCCTGAGTACTTTGAGGAGATAACAGAAAAAGAAGATTAAAGATAAAAAGTATGAGGAATATACAAGAAATTGATAAAATAAGAGAACAAATTATAGAACTGCTAAATAACGTAATAGAAAGCCAAGTAAATGAAGTAAAAGAGAATGTAATAATTACTAGAAAATAACACTGATTCCAAGTTACTAAGAAATACGAAGAATAAGAGATGTGAAAAAAAAACAATAAAAGACACCACAGAATGATTTAAAAAAGGAAGAAGTACAAAATACTTAATATTCATAATTCAATAAATAAGTGAATAAAAGTTGGTGCAGCAACGTTAGTTCGGGTCGGCAATTGGATGGGTGACCGGTACCATTCACCATTAGGATACAATTAATGGTGCTTTAGAGTAAGGGGGGCGATCCTTTAAAATAACAAGCTCATTTACACACACACACACACAAATCACACAAATGACACAAATTACACACGGCTGAAGGACCACGTGGTCGATAGCTAAAACACTAGTACTACTACTAAGTGAATAAATTATACAAAGGCTGAAGTATACATATGTGTTTCATAGGTATTAAAAAAACATTCTATAAAATAAGAAAATAGATAGAAAACGATGAATCAATAAAGACTAATATAGATAATAAAGGTCATGTAAAAACACTACTCACACATAGTGAGAGCAAATAACGAAGAAATGAGGAAAATTCTGCAAAAATTGGGATTAAAACATACCAGTCCATTACATTTCCTAGTAGTAATAGAAGAAGCAGAAGGAAAATAATAAAATGAAACAGAGAAAAATAAGATACTGGCAAATTAATCGTATTAAAATGTGGGAATTAGCTTTTGCACACAATTAGATCAATAGATGAAACAGGAAAAGACCTACAATTTAAGATCGAAATATTAACACCACAACTAGAAGAGGTAAATATGAAAATAAATAGAATTTTGAAATAAAACAACACAGTGGTTTCATCAGGCAGATGCATCCAAAGAGAACAAGAAAGAAAGATAATATTTAGATATGAGAAAAGCCCAGAAAGAATAATACAATTGATCCGAAACTTGTTTATTCGTTGATACAAAATGATTTAGCTATGAAAAGAAAAAAAACTTTAATTTAACAGAAAAAAAATTATAATTAGTTACATCGTCTCCAGAGCTTTGCAAGAATTAACCCTTCTAGACATAATTAGAATACCTGCTTGAGGCATTTCATTCCAAGCAACTTCTAATTGAAGTCTCAGATCATCTAACTTGAACCAGACATGCTCGATGTGGCTTGTATCAGGAGACATTGCTTTCCAAGAAAACATTTGCAATCCGCTTCTTCCAAGAACACCCTTGTAATATTGCCGTGTGGGGTCTAGTGTTATCTTGCTGGAAAATCCCATTAACCCTTTGAAGCACATGATTTCAATAATTGAAAAATATGTATTTGCATACAAAACCATTTGTATTATATGACATTTGACGTGTCTGAAGTGGTATGAAAATTGTCCCACCATGCATCTTTTGATTAAAAAATGGTGGGACAATTGTGCAACCACCTAGCCCCCAAGGGTTAAGTAGCGTCACCATAAACGACACTGCGACGGGATCCAAGATATTGTCAATGCATCAACGAGCGTTTAATGTAACTGGAATGAACACCAAAGGTGATTTTTGTCTCAAACTGATTGCAACTCATCCGGTGTTAAAGCTGTATGGCGTCTTTTAACAAATTCTAAATTTCTTCGTTCTCCTCGATATCGACGCATCCATCATTCTTTCCTAAGCTAAACCTGGATTCATAGCTAAACGCAATTTTGTTCCATTCTTCAACCCAACCCTGCCGATCTTGACACCAAGCCAGACTAGCAGTTTTCTGAGCTGGGGTTAGTAGAAGCCATCTAAATAGACGGTAAGAATGGAGGCCAAAGGACGCAATTTGTCGATAAATGGTCGCTATTGAAATCTGGAGATTTAGAGCTCTTACCCAATCTATGACAACAGACCTAGTTGTTTGAAATGGGTTCTGAGTGGCCATTCGTCTCAGAACAGAAAATAAAACTGATGATAGAAGATATAAATTGGGGAACTGAATCCAAATGAACAAGTTAGTGCTCACTAGAGAAATATTCTAGGGTTCGATTTTAAGACCGCGCTTTAGAAAATGTTTATCAACGAAATGCCAAGGGCGAGACTGTGTGATCATAAATCTTCACGAGCTATAAATAAAATTTTGGCAGTAAAACAACGACATGAAAGAAAAAATATTAAACAAATAGAAATAAAAGAAGAAATGAAGTATCTAGCGCGGCTAAACAAAATCTGCGGCTTACTATCCATATAAAGAAGACAAAGAACTGATTTTAGGTTATAGAGGACTTGGAGAAACGAAAAGTAAGGTTCCAGGCAATTAACAAACAAATTTTCCCAAATAGGGATTAAGCTTTTCTAAACACAAATATTTATATTTTAGATCTAACTTATAGAAATATATTTCAACAAAGTGACATGATAACAATCCTAATTAAAAAATAAAAAATTGTAAATATTTTGAATTTAATTTAATATTTAATAAATTTAAAGTAATTTTGACGAAGAAAAACATTTGTTACGTTCCATATTATTAAATTACATATATGGTTCCATCAAGAAGTATCAACTATAAATTTACAAGAACTATTTTTTTATCCAATTAAATTTATGTTATGTCAAAGAACATCAATTTGGATACAGAAAATGTATTTTTGCGTATATAATTGTAATTTAAAGACGTAGTTACAGTTAATAGACTTAAAATTGGGGGCCTGGCGAGCAAATGAGGGCGAAGGGAGCGCAAATATGACGGCAGGTTGGGCCTCCAATATTGACTTAGAGATTCGCAATAAAGCATCTAAAACAGAGCCGAGTGCTCCGCAAATACACAGTTCACTGCACACTGCGCCGACCCATCAACTGGATTCGCTCGCAGCCGCCGCCACCGCCTCCCCCCTGATGCTTTCCACCACCCACCCTCCTAAACAACAAACACAATCAATTTCAATTTAAGATTGCAGAATGCGCTGGTTATTAAATTAGACTTAAATTTTATATTTCCCGTATGATTTTACGAATTCTAAATTTCTTCAACTATAAATCGTATGATTTCCTGAAAGATTCTTATTATATAATTTATAATGCTAATAAATTTTTGCATTAAAATAAAAGCTTAAATCTATCTACATATCATAATGAACTTAAAAGTTCATGACAATCAATAGATTCTACAAAGTGATTAGAATCTCTTAAGGGGGTATTACTCTTCTGAAGCGCGTTTTGAGAGTAATTTTTAGGAATTATTTCTGTGAAAACTATCAAACCCACAGTATCGGGATATTTCACTCATATTAAGACATGTTTAAACTAACAATATACATTTTATTGAATTACTTAATCAAAATGTATACAAGTTATGCGCTGTTACGTATGTCGCGGCGCGAGACGCTCGTCCAATCGGGCGCACGGATTGTGGCGATGCTAATCGTCTAAAATAAAAAAACAATTTATTTTTTTAATCTATATGAGTGTAGTTATCGTCCGAACTAGAACTAAACAAGTATACATATTTTTATAGAAACGGCAGCTGTTTAAAAATCAAAGTCCAATTTTTCCGAAAAATTTTCAACTAAAACATCAGATTGAAACTGAAATATACAAGCTATCAAAATAATCCTAGATCCAACCATAAGTGAAGGTTCCTTCAATATGTGTGCCAAACGGCAAGTCAATTGGTTCAATAGTTTTTGAGAAAAACGTGCGCCCGTCTTGCAAAATGTTGTTCCGAGAAAAACGCGTTCAAAGTTTGCAATACATTTAGCACTGATACGGTTGAACTTACGGTGGATAACAACTGATTTGAGTAACTAACCCTTAATCAGCTGTACCGTGATGATAGAGACAAGGGGGGACCATTGAGACAAGGGGGGACCATAAAACAGAAAAACAGTCGAGGTATAACAGTCGATGGTATAAGTGCCGCGCCTCAACGCGCCGCAGCCTAAGCTTGTGTAACTATTGGATTTCTACGAATTTCAAATTCATATTTTCGAAACACACCCTCAGAACCCCGGACTATAATAAAATGCAAAAAAAAAAAAATTGAATTGTGGAATTTTCTAAAGGGTAATTCCCCCTTAAGTCAAAATCATTTCTATTTATTTTTCATATACTGATTGTAAGCGATAATTTTTGCAATAAAAAATACCAACTTTGTTTCATAACTATATTTGTTTAATAACAATCTACTCATATCTTTCCCAAGAAGGGGAATTTCAGAAAAAAAAATAATGATATGTTTTTATAAAATAACCCAAAAAGAAAACACTCCATTCCAAGAACTACCTGAAAATTATTTCCTCTTTAATAACACATTCTCCGGTAAAAGTGGCCACTGTCCTTGTTAAATACTCCCAAATCATTATCGATTAGGTCCGAGTCAAAACTATATGAAAATCCCACTGGTCCGCTGCGGAATTGTATTGTTGGGGGTAAACCGCACCGACTAATGTGGTAGTGGATTCATGCTTTTCTGGGCCATCGATCTTAAATGGAGGCATTCGTATCCGTAACAAAAACTAATCGAGATCGACAGGCGGCGTGTAAATAGTTTGTAATGCCCTTGGTTAAATCTGATAAATTTCTGTTCACAATCGTAAGCTACTTACACAGATTTTATCGTCATTGTTGCCTTTATGTGGATGTTCGTGCGCTGCGAATGGATTTTTTTGGTCACTTCGAATTGGTGACGATGGGATAATGATATTGATAATTAATTTATGGCAATCATTTTACTTAAATCTTATCCACAATATGAAAATCCTCTACTGAATTAGGCGTATTGAATTCATTAAAGGGATTAGAATAACTTAACGTTAATTGATATTCTTATTGATTTAATAATTCCTTATTTGCTAAAATATACGTTGCTGCTGAAAATATTGGGTGAAAATAATTTTGTTGCATGCATAATAGCTGTATCAATCTTATAATTCCTTTCGATAGACTACAAACAGGGAATAATATTTTCTTTCAATGCAATGAAATCTTGGACCAAGGCGTTATCATATTAGAAGGCTATAACTCATATGAGGTGTTGAACCACGACAACCTGAGCAACCTCGTTTAAGATTAACCGTATGGAGGACAAGGTCAAGGAGAAATAGCTCTCCAAAAAGAGGGTTGGGCGTGAAACCAACTACTTCGCCCTGTGAATTCTTGTTTTGTTACGAAACCAAAACAAACGCCTCAGATATCTCTGAGGGATAGAAGAGGATACTTAAGGAGGCAAAATCACTATGAGGGACGCAAAGGCCAAAGAAAAAAAGATGAATTTTTCAAAGTAGCCTAATAACCAATAACTAAATCGTTAATTTTTGCTGCGTTACATTTAGCCAAAAAGTGATGAGACGAATTAATTTGATAATTCATTACTTAAGACTTCACATCTTTTCTAAGAAACAAATGTTCTTGGTTTTCAAAAATAAGCATTATCAGTTAATCTGAAGAAAATATCTCTAACTATTTCTATATAATAACTCGAATTTCGCTGGGCATGTTTGAGCAGAATATCACGAGGGCGATCCCAGAGTGAAAGGAAATAAATCTCCATACAAAACCAGGGAAACAGATTAAATAGGAAGCCAGAATGAGATCACATACAGTTTTCAAATCGGACTATCCGCCCTGCCGCTTGCCACTCCAGTTGCTTTCATTAGAATGAAACATTTCAAAGCAGACCATCCCAACAACTGCACTTAAGTCGGGTTTCAGTCCAGAAATCACATTACCGCGTCACTTGAAGGCCAAATCATATTGAACTCATCACAACGTAGCCTCCTGCAACATCCTTTTTCACATTATCAAGTGAATCAAGTTTTTTTTACCTTATTCTTCTATTTTTCTTCTTTCACCCTCATTTCTTAATTTCATTGAAAGAGCAACAAGAAATTTCTATTAGCACTTTTAAATACTCATTGCTCTCAAATTGACGTATAACAAATTGTAGTCTGCTTTAGCTTCAGAGGTAACATTAGAAGTCAGAGACATTTTAGTCAAGCCACAGTAATATATTTCTTAATACACGTTAAAGGCAGAAATCATTAAATGGACTACGTTATCCAAAAAGAGAAGATTACAACAGTTTAGTTCATTCCCGAGAAGTATTAGGAGATCAAACACCTTCAATCTTCTCTGAGAAATGTTTCTTTCAACTTCCGATTGTAATTTGTTTTTTTCCTTAAACATTAAAATTTAATTCATTAACAAGTTCTTATGAATCAGATATTAGACTACTTCAAAATAAGGTTTCAGAACTTATACAAAATTTAAAATTATTAACGAACACTTCAGGCCATCGTTCATCAATTTCTTCTAAACCGATAAATTTGCTGGTTTCATTATAATTTTAGAAATAAGGCACGCAAATGAACACAACCGCGTGAGTGGGGAAACTAGCAACAGCGGGGCCTATATCGTCCCATTCCTCCTGTGTCTTTCCAGGACGATTATTTTTCGTTGGAGAGACCAATTCTGGGACATGTTAGCATTTTGGCGGTGAATCATCACTCATCGTCCATTAAAATTTTACTTTTAATGTAAAACATTTAATTTTAGGCGCTGACTTCCTTAGAAATTTCAATTGTTGTTGATATCGCAAATGAACGCCTTATTAGAAATACACACAATCTAGAAAAGCCTACTATTAATTTATTTTCTAAAATTTCATCATATTCATGATTATTTCAACAATGTTCTAGACCTCATAACTCCTTTTGACCTCACGAAATCAGTCTACCATAATGTGCAACATCTCAGTACAACTTCTGGAACATATGTATCTTCCAAACTACGGCGTTTACCCCCTCATAAATTTTAAACAGCAAAAAAAGAGTTTAACAAATTGTTACAACTCGATTTTATGAGGCCTTCATCTAGCCAATAGGCAATCTAATTACCGTGGATTGAACAAGGTTACTATTCCAGACCTTATCCTTTACTTATTATTTATAATTTCACTTGCAATTGTTGTGGTTGTACGCTGTTTTCAAAAATCGATTTAATAAAGGCATATCACCAAATACCAATTTATCCAAATGAGATTCCGCTGACTTCAATCACACCATTTGGTCTTTTTGAATATACAAGGATGAATTTTCAAATATTTATGGACTCGGTATTACGAACTACTATCGAATGGCACTATGACAAATGTGTTTTCGATAAACTAAATTAGGTTTTTTAGGTCAAAGCGTTAGTGGTTCGAGAATTAAACTTCTTCAATCATTATTGTACACCCAACACCAAGAAGGAGTAGGAAGTTCTTGGCCAAACTTGGCATAAATGTTTAACTATTAAAGTATATTAATTACCTTCAATTAAGTGAATTCGATCGTTGATTTGCCCGAAGAGGGTTTTTCAATTGGACAAATTGCCAAACGCCTTAAGCGAAACCAATCGACCGCCCTGTTCTGTTATCAGCTATGGACTAGATAGCATAAGGAATATCACAGAAGACTCACCAGAGGATAAAGAAGAACATGAGGTTCAAGATCAATTGCCGATCTATGGTTTCTAGCGAAGGTCATCCTGCATCCTTCGAATGATTCATGTAGAATCAGAATTTTCGGCTTGCAGTCCTATCAACCGCATCCTGTATTACCATTAACAGCTCAATATCGACATCAACGTTTGTAGTGGTGTAGGTTGCGGCTCTACTGGAACTTATGATGGCATAGGCCATATGATGCATCAAACTGTAGAGGTTATGGTAATATGAACATCTAGCTATATGTAGATATATCCTTTCATTTCTTCAACAGTCTGAAGACCCATTTTTCCAGCAAGGCGATGTCTGTTCACATATTGCAACAGTTTCTATGGATCGATTTGCGGAGGATATATCATTATCTTGTATGAGCATGTATGAGACATTATAGGGAGAAAACTAAAAAACAGCATTCTCCGCAGACGCTCGAATTACAGATTGCTTAGGTTACAAACCTCAAGATATTATCGCTACAACGATGCTACGAAGAAGGACATATATAACCAATAGGTCAACCCATTATTACTAAAAAAAATTAATTTATTTTTGTTCTTTTTCTTTTAAATCATTTGCTATATTTTAAGAGTTAAACGTTTCTCCCAAGTTTAGTCTAAAAATTTCTATATATTAACTGATGAGGTTATTATACGTTGTAAATTCATATTCATATTATTGTTAAAGTAAAAACAACACTTTATTATGGCTTTAAATACGCAACAATTGTTTCGCCACACTGTGGCTTTTTCTTCTTCTCCTGATTTTTATAAAATTTAAAAATTGCTTCAAAATTAATTGAATTCACTTTCTGTGATTTTATTAAGTTGCTCTAAAAGTGTGCAAAGGCTTGAGAATAATAATTTTACATTTTCTCTTCTTTAAAGATTCGAAATGTTTTAACAGTAACAAATGATTCTCAGCAATCTAAAAGAGATCCAAAAACCTTTGCACTTTTATTTTTTATTTTACTTTTTTTCAAAAATCCGAAAAAAATGAAAACTTTAAATCAGTTTACTGAACTTTTCAAGTAATTTATTTATAAAAATATTTAAATAATTTTATTGATATTTATTGTTAATGTATTATTTTCTAACCAATACTTTATTATCGAAAAATCCTCACCTACTTTCTTTTTTAAAGAAAGTAGAAAATTGTTGTATCATCGGCGAAACTTATAATTTGACCGGTTGTATTTAAATCGAACAAAGTATTTATATACAAGGTAAATAATATAGACCCTAAAACAGTTCCTTGCGGTATACCGTACTTCGCAACTAACCTTTCACTTTTACTATTAGGTATTTTGACATATTGTTCTCTTTGGGATAAATAGCTTTTTATTAGGTTCTATGCTGTTCCTCGGAATCTATACTTTTCTAATCTATATAAAAGTTTTGTGTGGCATACAGTACCTATTCTAATTCCCCAAATATATATAAACATGGATGACTCTTATCGATAGAGTTAGATATTAAAGATGTTAATTTGGCAATTGCATGTTGGGTTGACGTCTTTTCTTTGAATCCATATTATCTCTCCAAAATTATATTATTTTTAATCATTTAAAATTACGAAAACATTTCGTGAATCTACAACAATGAATCTTACTAAGACTACAAAATAAATTACTTGTTGAAACAACTACTCTGGCTAATACCTCGACAAACATTGAATGATACAAAAATAATTTGCCTAATACAAATAGTACAACTATCAAAGCAACACTAATTTGAATAAAAATCTGTAGTGCTAATTTCATTAAATTAATTTGAAAATTCAATTAATTTAATGAAATCAATCTAAATTCAATTTTGGTTAAATATTTTACAAATTTATCGATTATAATAAAACTTACAATTAATATATTACAGATATTAGTATATTTTAATTTTCCATATTTAGTTTCAACTCTAGTTTTTGGTATATTCTTTTCACTTTTATTTATTTTAACAGGATTCGAATTTTCTTTGCAGAGGACCCTTCAAATAAGTTATTTGGTTTTGATCCAATCGTTTTCTTTTCTTCCAATCGGTGTTTGGAAACGGAGTTCCTCTTCATGAGGAGGAATGTTTGTCAGACTGTTGAATAACCGGTGTTGCAGGGGCACTGTTTGTTTTTTTTGTACAATTGTAATTAAGTCACTCTCTTCACTTAACTCTAAAAGTTCATCCGCAGAATATTCATGTCCATTACGATATAATTTCCTAGATTGTGGTGTGATTTTATGATAAGGAAAAAATAGTTATATTTGGAAAAAATTATTTTAATTCATCAGCATCAGGCTTGGCCGAAGAAGGATTGAAGATATTGTTGAGCGATTTTAAGGGTGAGTAAATGAGCAACATGTCATCGGCGAAAAGAATCGGGATTACTAAGATCGTGGCAAAATATGTTGTATAGAAGCAGGGAAAAGGGAGAACCTGGAAGGATGTCTTGTAAGATTGGGAAGGAATGGGAAAGTCTGTGTCTAATTCTTACTTGGCAGGATCTATGGGAAAGAAAGTTGTATACAAGGATAATTAAATGAAAGGGGATATTTAGTAGAAAACATTTATATAGGAGTCCAATACGCGAAACCGTATCGAATGCTTTTTGTATATCTAAGAATAGTATCGTTCACTTTTGACCATCGACGTGTATAGTTTGCAAATTTAACGTTAGGGTGGAGAGACGAAGCATGGAAAGGAAACCAAACTGGTAATCAAAAATCGATTTATTTGAAGTGTGCAGGAGTAGTTGTTTGATAAGAGTTTTTCTATTAGAGGCAGGACTATTGGGACTGATCTGCGGATACATATAATGATGCCAGAAGGAAAATATTGTTGGGAGTGGCAAAAATTATTATTTTTTAAAATAATCATGTCTATTTCATTGGAAATAAAGATTGAATTGAATTTTATCATAACCTAAAGAGGAATTTTTACAAGAGTGTAATATTGAATAATCACGTCTATTGAATCGATACTTGGAAGTAGTAATGAAGACTTGCCAAATGAATTATACGATTCATTACCTAAATTGAAAAAGTTTTCCTCGTAGCTGCTATTTTGTGATGTTTTAAATGTACTTTCTAACTGTTCTGCAAAAATTGTGGCAATTGATAATATGTCGGTCAAGACTGAATTGTCAGTTAGATCTTTAATAACATTTATGTAGTCAGAGGTTTTTTACTTCTATCTAGCACGTCTTACCTTACATTTCGTATATTTTGTACTTTAATTTCTTTATTGAGTTTAAGGAACCTGTTATTGTAGAATTTAATATCTTTGTAAAGTTGATATTTATATTTCAAAAGTTTAATAATAAATTTGGATAGAGAATATTTATAGTGTTGTTTGGGAATGGGATAAAATATGATTAAAATTTGAGATAGTCGTAGGATAGTCTTGTACAAAGGTTGCCATTGCATTATTTGGTCACTCTTTCAATGTTACAACTCGGGCAGTGGAAATATTTTCAGAGGAAGGGGTAGTGGTCAGAATTTTATTTCGTAGATTCTAGTGATGTGATTTAAAAAACGTATGTAGGGTTCCCTCAATCCCAACCTTAGAAGATGGGTGAGTTCTCTCAATCTGAACCTCTAACCTACAAAAATTAATTTCTTAGTTTTACTAAATTAAGAATTAATTAATATATTATCTCGTTTTCCTCAATTTCGCCATATAAAATAGTTTATATTATAAGTTAGATATCCCTTTCTTCACTGTATTATTATTATAAAGCGAAAAGAGGGATATCTAACATATAATATTAAGTTTCTCTTCATGCAACTCAAACATACTAACAGAAATAAAAAATAGTTGTTTACCATATAATAATTGAAGAATGTGATACCCATTAGTAAATGTTTAGTTCTTAACTCAATTAATGAAAGGGTGACTGTTGGTATAAAATAACGATATCGCCCTCCAACAAAAGAAATTATTCCTCAACTTTGCGAAATTAAATTTATATTTTTTCCTATTATTACAATATTATTTCTTAGCTTTAATACCTTTTTGTAGAACAGTTATTTATGTTATATTAATTAAGAGGTGGAACAGTATCCACCCACCCACAAAACATATACAAATGTTTTCCAAATGCTCAAAATGAATAATTATACATTTTTTGTCGTTAAAATCCCAAATAACTCTAAATTATTTTTAGTTTTATAAGATTTCTCATAAAATTCTTCAAAAACCCAGGACAGAATGAAATCTTGAAAGTTTTGAATTTTTTTAAATAATCCATATAATGTTATAAAGGTTCACAAAAGTCAGGAGGAATATAATGTATTCCTACAACACCCTGATTAATTAAAAGTTTTATTCCAGTTCTGGTTTTTCTCCAAAAGCTAAGAAAAGGTTAGTCTTTGGCCATAATACAAATAAACCCTCCACAGTAGAGGATTTATAAACTACGTAAATATAAAAATCGAATTAGTTAACTCAATCAAAAAGAGAGAAAACAATGCGTTAAGGTCATTATTATAATTTGTATTCATTTGATTAATACCTTAATAAATCGAAATTTTGTCATATATTTTGTTTCTATATGTATAACAAATACATAACAATAAATTATTTGTAGTAAAAAATGTAGTAAGTGTTTTATTCTCTGTGAAAGGTGCTCAGCGGTCTTTCTGAAAACTGACAGCCTACGACTTTAACGTGACTTATTTTTTTTTCTGTTGGAAATACAATGATTTGATTTAGTAAGTTCGAAAGCAATAGTATATTGTATAATGAGCATACAATGATACCCATTGCCCACGAGTATGAAATTTACTGCATGAGCCGAAGGCGAGTGCAGCAATTCATACGAGTGGGCAATGGTCATTGTATGCGAATTATACACTATACTTTTTCCACGATTATACATATGAATTAAAAGATATAAATATAGATTTCTATTTATTAACATTGAACACATTTTTATTTATTAAAAATGTACCTAATATTGATACAGTTATGAAATGTTGTTCTTGGAGATCATGTAGATATAGAACATCTGTAATAGGGTTTACATAAGTTTCAACACACTCGCAATTTTAGTCTGACGTGTAATTTCTACTGGCAGTGGCCACGGCATATGTTTTTTTGAGAAAAGTCAATTCAAAAATTTAACTTGTATTTTAAATGTAATAATGTTCGTATAATATTTGCGTGTAATTGAAAAACTTTTTTTTGAATTTGAGGAAATTCACATGTATTATCTGATTAAATATTATTAATGCTATGTTATTCTGATATCCCTCGCCTGTTTAACTATTGTAGCACTAGTGCTACAATGGTTTTTTATGACATCGAATATATAATATATACATAACATACAATGTACTACATTTCCAATCAAAAACGAACCTAAAATTATAATATTTCACTATAGGAGTAGAACAAAAATATTGCTTTACATGAACTTACAGCTTACTAAATTCAACAAAAGGTAGCCCTAATATGTTCATAAAAGATTGAATCTTTTTTGGTTCACTTTCCTGAAATTCATCTAAAGGCTGTTTTAATAGTAGTAGTGATGAGCTAAGTATCACATGGTTCTTTCGCCGTGTTATTTACATATGTCTGAATAATAATAATAATAATATCTTCATTCACATATAATAAAAAACAAGAACAAAAAAAAGAAACGTTGAGCTTGTAACTTTAAACGATTGTCTCCATCACTCTAAAGCTATTATTTATATCCCAATGGCGACTAATACCTGTCGCGTATTTTTGTTAGTTATTTAAAAGTTTTTATATAATTCTTTATAGTTTAATTAAATTTTTGATGTTCTTCAAAGGCTTAATAATAATAATTCCTCGTTATTATTTTGTTATTCTAAAATTTCGAATGATTTTTAAATCCTATTTTATAGTTTCATAAGGTTATCCTAAGCTTAAGAAGGGACATTATATTTTTCTCTGCAATTTTTTACTTTTGAGTATCAAAAATAATTTTGCTCACAAACAATAAAAATAAACTACGAATTGAATTAATTAATACAATGTTGGTTGAAGCATCTTGCAGTGTTCAAAATTAACTAGTGGAATCCCAAACTGTAGTCAACTATATTTTAATCATGTATTTCCTTCATACATCCAATATGCTAAATGAAATGAAAAGATTGTGCAATCTTTAATACATTTTGTACCTATACTTAAAGAATAATAAAATAATTAATGTTGTAAACTAGTAATGGCAGAAATATTACCACCATATACGACACCTATAATTTAATTTTCTTGGAACATTTCATTCATTGCTCAAGGGCCCAAGAGTGCGATGTCGCGTAAAAAGGGACGAGTGCACACACGCTTATCCGTATGAAAAGTATTTGGTATAAATAAAGCACTCCTGCCCGCATTATGGGACATCACATGCACGCGAGATTGAGAGCGCTGAAGAGAGGCGCCCTTTTTCCACCGGCACATTGTGTTGTTGTTGTTAAATATCACCTTACGCCGTCAAAGAGGAATGCCACCATCCAGGAATATGCAGTGCACTCGTCACGTACTCGTAGCCCTCTAAAGGGTTATATAAGCTGTCGGTCAGCGGCAATCAGCAGGTCCATGAAAGGTTGTTAGTCGGAAGGGTCCTCCAGAGATGATGAGAACTAGAGAGGTGCTCTCCACTTGCTCGAGCTGATATGATGATGGACCATCTATACTAGAATCGCTCTCCTCTCTATCCCAGTACGTACCTATTGCGCACACCTCGTCCCTTTTTTTTATTTACATGTGCTCAGGCACGATTAACATAATCAAAGAAAGTGCCAATTCCGAAGAACGTGACTAAATGAGTGGGCATTTTTAGAGAACATGTCGAGTACTAGTTTTAACTGTTAATAATTAATTATACAATTGCATTTTGTAATTGATACAAAATTAACTAATAGTTGAAAACCTTAACGTGGTGTATAATTTTTTGACAAACGTTGTAAACATTTTCCCATGGAGATTTTATCATAAGGATGCAACACCCCTTTGTTATACATTGCGAAACGTGTAATTTCCGATTTTGCGATTCACGTGAATGTGAATTCAGGCAGAAGCCCTCAGGACATCCTGAGGAGAAGGACGATGGTGGGCGCAGCGCATCTCGGCCCATTCTTAGATGACCGGATATAGAGTTAATGTTTTGTAAATAAACGCATTGTCCGGATTAGGTAAAGCTAATGTCCATTATGTAATGCACGTTTTGTGAAGTGGTGGTGGTGCCGGCCATTGTGCGAACCTGCTTCAAGTACCTGTTTCTGTCTCTTCTGTCCAAACACTTTTATTAAAGTGCGACGGATACATGTAATTTCGCAACACAATAACATTGCCAAATAGAATGAGTAGAGGATTATCTAATGGGTTTATAATCTTCAATTAAGGTCCACGTAGTGGTATTTAGAATTTCTTGACAGGTTTTATGAAAAAATTGCCAAAAAGATTTTATCAAATAAGAGAATTAGAAACTTTTATTATTATTGTTTATATACATAATTTATGTATTTCAAAAGAGAATACTTGTTATATTCCCAATTTGTGTTTGATGGTGACATTTTTGCCGTATTTATGGAATTCTTCGTCTAAAGCATCGTTATATAAATATGCAAGTTATCAGAAAACAATGTAGATTAAATGCAAGTGGATAACAATAGACTCAGATAAATAATAGTAAATTGTCAGATTATAAGGGTATATACATAATTCCATATCCAAACAAACACAGAAGTAAGTTTACAATAATATCACTAGTTTTGAATTTGAGCAATAAACATTGTATTATAGGAAAATGTATTATGAGGAAAATTTAATGCAAGAAACGCAACTTAAGTCACAAAATTAACTGGTATTTCATTTTCCAGAATCGATTGTCTCCACTGAAGAAAAAATAGTAATAGACAGGCAAACGATAAAGACTTTTGTAGGTGATGAGGTGTTATCTTTTCATCCTGTCAAAATAATTAGAACTTGTAAACTGATAAATACAAAATAAGCTTATATTTGACAGTCGTAAATCTGCTGTTAGTTTTGTTAAAGTTGTTCGCTATATAGACACAGATCTGGTGAAATTTTCCAATAATTAAACTAAGGATGTATAGATTTATGTCTAAAATTTCCTTTACAGAAGGAACAAAATACAGCATATCTGCTGAATTAAAAAAAAACGTAAAAAACTAAAAAGTTCTAAAATAACTTCAAATAACAGAGTGACCCTAATTTTATGCTCGTCATTGTATAACAAAAACTAGTATATGAATATTAATAAATATTAACGTTTTATTTGTAAAGAATATACCTTAAACTACTCCACTATACAGTCATCTCGCAAATTTAACATTTGTTGTAATGTGTGACGAGTTTTTGTATTCCAGCTTCATATTCCTCCAACGCCATGGTATTGAGATACATAATCGCAGCTTCTTTTCAATTTTCGAATATAACAATTTCATGAATAACTAACTGTTCGTGAAACATTGCGGAAACATTCACTGATCTCATCATTTGGAACGCACCAATTGTGTTTCGCGAATTTGTTAATTGAACTCACCAGACATCCGTCCCGAACGTTCGTCATCATCTCTTCCTAAGTTGAATTACACCAGCGCCGAACAGACAACTCATCTATAAGATTTTGTCCATACACACCCTTTAATTGATGATAACTATCGCAAAATCGAACATTTCTTGTTTTAAGAAACCTAACCACAGTCCTAACTTTACAACTGGTGACGTTCTTTATTTGCTTGAACATTACAAACACTCACATAAACAGAACATTCGGATGCTACTCTATTCCACAGCGCTCGGCACGTTGTAAACGGGTACTGCTTTCCTACCATCCCTCGTATCATCGATTGTAGCGTTAAATGCACAATAAACGAGTATAGTTGCGACCAATTCTCATCTCATTATCGCCAAAGTGTATTTATACTGGGTGAGCCATTGGTGTGTGAATGGAAGATTGTGGGTATATTAACGTACATTTTTAAGATTCATTATCGTGACATAGTGAAGGTACTTTAAGGCTACAACCTAAATATATTTTCGCCTGAAATAAAATTTTTATACAGGGTGATTTATATCATAGTCGCATTTCTTTAATGGACCCCCTGTATATTATTGCATATTAGGATTCCTGAGTCAATTCTAATATGACTTTATGTATCATACATCTAAAATAATTCTTTTAGTCGTACTTACAATATGGACACGGAGTGGAGGTGCTCCATCTGGTTGAAAATACACGCCTCTAATTCGGGAAAGTGAATTAAAAATTTTGAATATTTCAATTGATGTTGACATAAAAAAAACAAAAAAATAATTTGGTTACATTCTATATGAAGAATTTTTGATAAATTTAAACAATTATCACATACCTTATTGTAACAGAAGTTATTTCTTTTCAACAATAAATGATGCCTATAATTTATTTATTATTATTAACTTTGTATGTATAATAATTAGTTTTAAAAATAATAATCAAATTCACCTACTTAATTGAAAAAGAAAACCACTCGTCTATTTATTATGAGAGTAAAGAATTAACGTAGGCAACCTAATATACACAAATAATTTAACTTTCCTTAAATGTTTTAATATAATAAATCCAATATTTCAACATTATGGTTGTGTTTGCACAACAATAGGAATCAATTTTATTTTGAGATTAGTTGCAAATAACTTTTAATTGCGCTTGTGTAAACCCATTTCAATCAAATCGCACTTAATTTGATTTAAACCTCCAACTTTTTCTTCACAATTAATTTTTATTTTATTTATTAATGTATTATGTACTCATTACCATAAGCTATTAATAATGGGTAGATAGAACCCGAATCGTACATCCAGCTAGTTTTTATCATATTAAGTGTATTAAATAAATATTCACGTAACTCAGGAACAAATTTCCAAATCTCACTTAATCATTAATTTATATCTACAATATGTAGACGTTTTTATTCCATAATATAAAATAGTGGTAACCCCGCACAACACGGTAAAAAAGTTCCAAAAATGCAAATTCGTGTTGTACTACACACTGAACTGAACTAAATTTACAAAATAATATGATACTAAAAAATGGTGATGTGGCCATCATAGTACTTTCCCTATATTTTACTCCAAACCTATGAGGTTTATGGAAAACAGCTATTCTTACTGATTTGTTCAGTTTTAAATTCTCTACAATTATTTGTAACGAAAATTTGACGTAACTCAAATAGTTTATTAGCAATTGGCAAAAAATTTCAAAATTTTCAATTTTTATTTTTTTTTCTCAATAATTCATTATGAAAAACATGTTTTAATAAAACTTGTTCAGTTTTTCATTCCCTTTAACTTTTATAATAATAATAATGTTTATTTAACGGGTAACCCCTTTTATCATACAAAATACAATGGAGAAATAAACATTACAAATTAACTAATAACTAATATTTAAATACAAATTAATGAACGCAAAATAATACACATGGTTGATAATAAGCGCAAGCTAACTAAGATACTTATTCATATCATATTTGAATTTATTGAAATATAATATGAATAATTTCAACCTACGACTAAAGCTACTTGAATAAAAGTCTAAGTACCCTAATAAGGGCTCGCAATCTATACTATAATTAATAAGTTTGTGAATGAAATATACATCCAAATTAATTCGTCGAGACTCGAGCGACCGGATTGACAAACAAAACTTTATAAAATCGTAGTCCCCTTGAACATGTGTTATTCCCATCTTAAATTCAACACACCGCAAATTTTTTTTGTATTCGTTCTATCTTATCACAGTTAGACTTAGTGTAAGGTGACCACACGACTGAAGCATATTCCAAATGGCATCTAACAAATGCATAATACAATATTTTTAAACAATCAATATTTAATTTTTTAAACAATCAATATTTAATTTTTTGCGATGTGTCAAATGAATGTAAATTAAATGTTAAACGACTATCAAAAGTAACACCAAGATCATTGGCTATATCCCTAGTGTCAAGATCATTAAGATTAATATTATAGATATAATTTATAACTGATTTAGATCTTGAAAAGCTTACCGAAAAACACTTTTTCACATTTAATTTCAATTTGTTGATGTCACACCAGGTACAAATACGATTCAAATCATCCTGCAAATCACAATCACTAATAGACTCAATTGCTTTATATAATTTAAGGTCATCCGCGTACATAAGTAAATTGCTATGCCTCACAACATTATGAATATCATTAGTAAAAAGAATGAACAAAATAGAACCGCAGTGTGATCCCTGAGGAACGACAGACGAAACAACTATACTTTCAGACACGAAATGACCCAATTTCACTTGCTGAGAAAGATTCTCTAAAAATGACTTTATCCAACTGAGTGTAGTATTTTTGAAACCAAGTTGTTCCAGTTTAACCAATAATGTAGAATACTGAACTTTGTCAAACGCTTTAGAGAAGTCAGTGTATATAGTCAACTTGCATCCTTTTATCCAAAGCGCTTGACAAAAATAGCTGATATTCTACTAGATTGGTACAAGTGGACCTTTTAGAAACAAATCCATGTTGACTTATATTAATAACATTACGAGACATACACACTAGTTGTTTAGCAACTATTTTATCTAATAGTTTAGGTATAACTGATTGAATGTACACACCTCGATAATTGTCTACTTTATCAACTGCTCCAGACTTGTGGATTGGTGTTATAAATGATTGTTTCCAAATCCATGGAAATCCGCATTTTAAGGATTTTTTAAAGATCAAGATGTTTGTTTATATTTATGGTGAGCTTGTTTCTTCCTTAATATTAAACGATATAAATCCGTGTTCATCCATTTTGGATATGTTGATGATGAATTGGACTTCCAAACACACAGAATGTATAATTCAAAAGCTTCATATATTATATCATAAAATTTAAGGACAGCATCATTTATGTCATAATAAGATGCAAAAAAAGCATTCCAGTCAATAAGATTTAAATGGTAATTCAGCGAATCATAATCACCTTTTCGAAAAAGATATATTTTTTCTTTGGAAATAAGAGCTTTAGGAATATCCCAGGGATTAGATAAAGTATACGCACGATGGTGATCACTTTCTGCCAATAGTAAATCATCCGCCAAAGAAACAGTAACATTTGCCATAGTACTAAATACTAAGTCTAAAAACACGTCTCTAGAATTTGGAATATAATTGTATTGTTTAAATAAAGTAAAATTATAAGTTATAATCGCTACAGATTATGAATTTATGGTCCTCAAAATACTCCATACAATTTTCCAGATAAGAGCAGTATTCCTCGTATATGCAAGCAGGAGAATTTGGCGGAATATAAACAGCGCATACAATATATTTTATGTTATTAACTGAAAGTTTACGAACAATATTATTGCTCAATATTATTGTTGAACTCAAACAGGGAAGATTTTAAAGAAATTATGTATCGCAATTAACAAGCCACCTCCCATTTTGTCCCCAGTGATAGTGCGCTTAGTTCTAAAAAACTTTTGTTTGAAAAGTTTTGTAATATTTTTAATATTTAGAAAAACCTGAAGTTTAAAGTTTCATCTCAATAGGATCTTTCGTTTTTGAGATACAGCGCCCACCGACAGACACAATTTAAAATGTATTTTATTTATTAATGTGAATAAATAAATAAATATACATACTGATCGACGCGCAAATGTATTTTCTTTTTGGTGACATATCTTCATCTTCTATTTATTAGCAGCGCTTTTCGTTTTCGAGTTTCTGCAGTTTTTCAAAAAATCTTTGGGTTGTTTTCTTTTAGTTGAAAGATTTTTCTAAATTAAGTATGAAGGTAATCATTTGTCAAGTTCTTTAATATTTTGTTTCTTTTGGTGAAAGAATCTTTATTTAGATAAATAATTCCAAATATTTGACCTTTCTTTATGATTTCTGGAGTAAAATCTTAAATTGTCTTATTTGCAACCCAATGTGCGGTGTATTCTTCTTATTAAGATTTTTCATAGCTCAGAGATTTAGGGATTTATAAACTAGCTAATAACATGTAATAACTAAGACATTTTGGAGACAAAGTTAAAGTACATATATAATTATTGAACTATTAAAACATTCGTTTGATGAACTAAATTGCAGTACGGAATTATAAAACATTTAGAAAAATAAAAACAATATACTGCAACTTAAATGCTAAGCTAAGCTCCTGCTTTAGGCATTTTTAAACTAGAATTGCAGAAAAACTTTTGCGAACACTAGATCTCAGAAAAAAATAAACCTAGAAAACCTTCAAATTAGTACGATTATAAATATATGAAGAATCGAATTTGTAATCTTTCAAAAATTTGCGTTACTTAAATAAAATAATAAAACTGTTTGAAAATTGGAAACCACAGATCTCAAGAGAATTTATAGATTTAACTCTTTGAAGGTCTAGATTTGTAACTTTGGTAACTCTTAATCTGTATGGAACTCTAAAATATTTAAAATACTAAATAAGTAATTGTAAGACGACAAACAATTCAAGAATAAGTACTCTGAGAAGCTTATAAACTTCAGAATTACAGAAAGAAAATTTACTATAAAAATTAAATTTAGTCAAAAAATAAACTCAATGTTAGGTGTTGTACCTAAAACACTAGCTTTCAAAGAGTATTTAAGAGTGTTTTAGTTACAACACCTAACAGTGAATTTAAAATGAACTTTCCACAATTAACAGTAAATTCAATCAAATTACAAAAAATAAACCTCTATAACTTGGAAAATGCTATGGATTTATCTCTTGGAGTGTTTAAATAAAGACATATAACCTTGAAAACACTAAACAAGAAGCAAACAAGCTTACAAATATTTTAATCTTCAAGCATTCTAAATATAAGTCTAAAATATTTGCAACTGTAGAATCAGTATTTATACTAGTACATTTAAATAGTCTAAAATTACTTATATACAAAGCTCTAAATGAAGGAATTTTAGAATAAATTTGAAAACTTTCGTAAGTCTCCTCAATCTACTTGAAAATTGATAACTGTTAAAAACCATATACATAAAAGTATAGATTTAACTATTTGTAAACTAGGTAAAAAATATTATTTTGAATATACTCAGTATGAAGCAAAATATACATTTTTACATTTAATTACATAACTATTGAAAACATTTGGTACGAAAATTAAATTTAACATAAAATCTGTATTTCTCAAATCATTAATAATCATCAGATACTTTGAATTGAAACCTAAAAACTTTTCAAAATAACTGCAGAAATAATAATCTTAAGAGTCTGGAACATTTTAATACAATATACGGTTTTTTTTATAATAATATTTAGAGCTAGACAAATTGTTAATTATAATAGTTTTGGAAGTATGGCAAATTCGAAAAATGAATACCATAGAACTATTGAAAAACTAGGGAAATAACTATCTGCAAGTATAAATCTATATAAAATTTATGACAAACTCTAAAGGTTTGTCTCATTGCATGTCTTCACTTTTGCCAAAATCAATTGAATTGTCATCTAAGACCGGCGTGCGGCTTATGGAAGCGGTGGAAGCAGTGCTTCCCTTGTAAAAATTAGTATGAAATGATTTTTCATAACGTGAATCAGAGCAATATTTTTATTTAGTATTGTAGAGGAAAAACCTCATAGGGTTAAAAAAACACATGTGCAGTTGCGGTAGGTGAATGTTTAGTTTTTGCTTTATTGAAAAGAAAACGATGTTCTCAATTTGTATTGCTTCCCTACTTTAAAATTCCACCGTACGCCACTGGTCATCTACGAGTATGAATGTTTGATTTAAATATAATATTGTCTTTCACCTTACATGAAACTGTCACATAAACGTTTTTCCTTTCTGTCATAATGTTCTTTATTTTTAAATATATTTAACAAACATATGTGTAAATAAATTATTCAATAATAAAAAAAAAATATTCTCATCAATATATTGTATAATTTTTAAATAAAAATTGATTACTATTTATTTTTTTAAATAATGGATAATTTTGTGCAAAGGTTATTAATTTGGTTATTCCATTAATTTTTTTAACATTTTATATAATTGCTTTAATCAAAAATTAATTTAGAATTGCAATCTCTTCAGGTACATAGTTAATTATCAACTATGATACAATAGTTCCATGAAACAATAACAATTGTTATCAGACTTATTTTAAAAATATAGTATAATTTTCCTAAAACCAGCTTAGTGTCAATAATTAGTGATACCCATTAAAAAATATCATGATAGTAAAATAATCTTGCACATTTGGAAAACTAATTATCACTATAAATAAATATTTATAAAAAATGATAAAATATATTGATTTGAAGTCTATAGTTTCTTTTTAATATCGGAACTGCTAGTGACTGCATCAGATGGTGAAGATTCTGCAATTTTTTCCAATGCTGCATTTTGAAGTTCTTTCAATTCCTCCTAAAAAAATTTAATTCTTTAATGTTGAATTTTGTTCTTTAAGTAATTAATTTATACTTACGCCCCAACCAAGTTTATCTACCAATATTTGCACTTGTTCATCACAGTCTCCTAACATAAGAATGTTGCGTTTATTTGTGGAAGCTTGGAAGTTCAAATCGCCTGCTTTTTCTCGATTAATCAACAATCGAGGGCAATTCTTTTTCACCCTGCACATAAAACAATAACATTCGATATTCAAAGAAAAATGAAAACAACTGTTAGATTTGCAGTAAATTTGAAAGATTTTAAGAGACTTCATTTAGAAAACAAGCAAATTATATTTTAAGTAAATAACCTAACAACAATTCTTTACCAATATAACTTTAGAATATATGTAAAAATAAAAATTAATTGTAAAAGTGGTGATCTTTTACAAAAATTGTAACTTTAAAATGTAATATTTTTAGAGAGTGTAACTACTAGGTGATGTAACTTTAAAAGTGAACAACACACTAAATATTATAATTAGAAAATAAAAAATAATCTATAATAAAAATACACAATGAAAATAAAATATAATAGCTCTTTGTAACTAAAAACTACTATATTAAAAATCAGTTAAAAATAGAAATATAAAAGTTCAATGAAATATGATCTCAGAAATAATATTTTCCATATTATAAATCGGATTGAAACTATTTATTACCTATTCACTAATGTTGCAAATGGTTGGACAGCTAATGAAGACCCCATTATAATTAGCAAATTGCAATGGCTAAAATCCTGCTTCACACACTGGAAGAACCTCTTTGGCAAGTTTTCTCCAAAGAAGACTATATCTGGCTTAACCACTCCTGGGCATGATAAACAAGTTGGTATCTTATCCTCAAAGATCTTTTCTTAAAACAAAATAAAAGTGATTATTATATATCCTTATGAATTTGTAATAATGTATCAAAATCAAAAGCATTTACCTTTCATCCATTCCTGAGTGTAAGACTTCCTGCATCCCAAACAATGCCCAGTATGGAATGATCCATGTGCCTCCACCAATTTATCCTCATCTATGCCAGCTACCCTTTCCAGAGTGTCAATGTTTTGAGTGTAGTGCCTCAGGAGCAAACCCTTGTCTTCCAAAAGTTTGATAAAGTAATGGCTTTTCGTAGGCTTAAATGTACCTGGATACAATTCTTTGGCAAGTGCAAAGAAAGGTTTAGCATTTATATGAAAGTAGTCCAGTGTAAAGATGGCCTCCGGGTGGGGTAGGTCATACTTTTGCAAGTTGTCGTAAAGGCCCGAACCGGGCGAACGGAAATCTGGTATACCAGCAGCTAAAAAGTAATTTAATTCGTATTGGTTGAATAACACTGCTTTAAAGCTAAAACATAAGAGGCTAAAAAAATAATAACTTAATAGCATAAAAATTTAGTGGCAGTTTAGTTAAGATTTTTAATGTTTAATTGTGGAGGTGTGTACATCTTGAATATAATGAAGAAGGATACACAATTACACTTTATTTAGTGGTAAAAGAAAGTAATCGTGTCTCCTTCTTCATGATTTTTTAATTACGTACTTACAAGTTGAAATGCCAGCACCCACCATGGTTATAATTTTAAGAGGTTTCTCATTTTTTATATATTCTACTAAACCATCTACAGTGGTTATTTTAACTCCATCATCCTAAAAATACATCACATAAATGCAAGTCATATAAACCCTAAAAATAAATAAATAGTTTACTTACATCAGCGTCTAATCTTGGCGTAAGGTGTAATTTATCTGCTATATAACTTGTTAAGATATCGATTGCTGACCTTGCTTCATTCTCTTCATCTTTAAATTTAAGAAGTAAATGAGAAACATTAAAAGAAATTGCATAAATTTCTTTTAAATTAGTTCTAACAAACATAATATATAATAAAACACTAATTTAGAGATTATACAAGGGGAGCTAGTATAATTCATCATATTCAAATAGGATTTCTATTTAAAATTCACGTCACATGTATTATCATATCCTTTTTTTCTAAACTTTTACGTGTTATACAGGTTTTTATAATACATTTGTTTATATTTATATCTTATATAATTATATTATGATGATACTATTTATATATTGCCCTTATAAATGATATTAGTTTTCTATTATTTTTAAATTTTCTTTAAATATGTAATCAAATTTACAAAATTGGGTCTTGAATATTATGTATGTAATTTTTCAATTTAACTTGAATATTTAAATTAATGGAAAACGAGTGGAAACCAATCTTAAACTTTTTATGTTATCATCGAGATAGTTTTACTTTAATATTTCCTTAACCACACAAAATTCTTTTTTAAATAAAGTCATGATACCCGTTTAGTTTTTAATTGCAATATATACTACATCTTTATTTTACCTATAAATGTAAACATATAAAAATCTGAAAATAAAGTTCTGCTTGTTTTGTATTCATATATAAAATGACAATTCACCCAAAACATCATGCTAATTTAAAAATTCATGAACTGATTGACGAGGCACTTAGTTGAAAGTTCATATTATATCTAATAATTATTAATTAGATATTAAAAATCCATGATGATAAATCAAACTTCACATCGACCCCAAATTTAGTGATTAAAAATGTTTAATTTTAAGGTTACAAATAAAAACTTGACATAAATATACATTACCACTACCGTCGTGAGAAGACATTTTAATTATTGAATTCAACTTATAGAATACTCTATAAGCTATGTCTTTAATTTAAAATAGTTGTTCTTTTATAGTTAAATGACTGATATAAATTATTTAAACGTCACTCGAACGACCATTAATCCATAGAGATGAGATCATAAGAGGTCACATAAATAGTAGAAAACACTGGAATTGGAATTGATTTTTGTCGAATTTATGTTGTTGCTCTTGTATTCACTTATCTCGGATTAAATTCGACGAAATTCTTCACATCGAATTATGTATATTGAGTTGCATATATTATTAAAATTTAATATTATTTAAAGAATGCAATTATTATTAATAAGTTATAGTTTTCTAGGAAACATAATTAGTTATAGATTGTATATAACTTTTTTATAATATAAGCAAATGCGTACATATATTATAAGTGCCATCTGTTAATGAAAAACATAATTGAACGTTCCCTCCAGATTTTCCCGCGAAAATAATCTACATAACCTTAAAAAAGTACTGAGAAGGGTCGTTTGTGTTTCGCTTAAATTGTGCCAGGAATAGAATTAAAACAGTGAGTAATATATCAAATTGTTTAAGTATAGTTTGTATTGCATTATTCATTTTCAAAATAATTTAGTAATTGCGTAGAAATAATATGTTTAAAATTCTTACAATTATTTAGGTAAACATTTTCATTCATTTTCATTTCATTAACAAAATAATAACTTTATAACAAAATAGAAGGTAACTCACATCAGGCAATAATTAATTTAAAAGTATGTACACCTTTTTAAAAAATATATTCGATTTAGAAAAGTTTGTATAGTCTATAATAATATGCTTATCTGCCAATTGTTATAATGGTATTTAGATTGAGTGATTTACGTGAAGTTTATAATCTTCAGCTTGATTAAAATACTTAAAAAGCTTTCTTCACTGTTTCAATAGATTTGTTTTAATAGTAAATAATAATTTTTCAATACTTTTTCTATTACATAATTCATCCTTTTCATATCAATTTTTGTTGCTTTCATATTTCCTTATTATATCTATGCTGGTTTATATGTGATTTTCTCTTTAATGAGTTTTGTTTTTCGTGACTTATCTCAACAGAATTAGAATTCTGTAACTATTTAGTAATTCTGTTAATAATTAATATTTTTTTCAGATTAGCTTCAAAATTATTGTTCCTGATAATTCTTTTATGTTAATAATAGAGCCAATATATTAATATAAGTTTTTCTCTTAATTATGATAAATGAATAATACAATGTAGGCTTTTTATTTAAAAATAAATAATTAAATGTATAATATAGTATATAATAATGTATAAAATTTGCAGGCAAAATGTCCTCACCGAGAGGGTCAAGAACACCTAGAGCTAGCCAAGCAGATACTCCTTCACGCCGTTCCCCCCGTACTGGTGGTCAAACCCCGCGCAGGAATCCCTCAGCAACACCCAGCAGAAATGATACAGGCACACCCAGCAGAAATGGTACTGGCACACCGAGAAGAAGGGGTCAACAGGGGACGCCAGTGAAAACTTCAGCATCTGACGATATAACCACTCCGATGAAATGGGGAAAAAGGAAGAGTCGAGATCCACAACATTCCTCTGCCGACGTACCGCCCACTTCTCCCGCACAACAGGTCATTTTCCCAACAAGTCCTGCAGCTGGTATGTTAATATCTAATAAGAAAAATTGATTTATAAATTATAATAATTATTTAAAAGAATCCACAAGAATTTTAATTATTTTTTTGAAAATAGTTTTATTACATGGCCTTAATAAAGAAAAAATACTGGAAGTAATGTATAACCACGTTTAGCAACCCGAGGAAATTAAAAAAATTTATATATAAAAAAATAAAAATATTTAATATTTTGTGTGATATATTATTTTATGTTTTCTCTACAACATCATCAAGCATTGAAACTTAAGTCGTGTTTTTGTAATAAATAAATAAGAACACTGTAGGTGTTTTAGTTTCATGTTAATTAATAAAATTCTAGAATTCTACTTACTTACAATTAATATAATAAACCCTACAATTCTCCTCTCTTTTAGGTCTCGGAATGAGTGAAATTGATCTAAGTTCACCGCTTAATTATGGAACCCCGAGCTCTCTGGGTTCTGTACGCACCCCAAAGTCTGGCATTAAAGGAACGCCAATTCGCATGAGGCCTGACGTACGTACGGACAAGAGGATTAGGCAGGTTAATATGGGATCTGACACGGTGAGTTAACCAAAGTTAAATCTACTTGCTTTATCAGAGTTAATTGATTTTCACTTCAGCAATTTGGGTTTGCATAGGTTTGGCATTTGTTGTCTTTGGGGGAGTTAATGTTGTTATAGCAGTTATCAATATCATTAATGGTAAATAGTACTGCCACTGCAAGACTATTATAATGGTTCTTGAAATTAAATTCATGTGACTATTGTTAATATGAAGCAGGTTTTTCAATTTTTTTATCATTGATTGTTTATCACGGTCTGGTAATTTTTGTTTACTGTATCCCTGAAAATAGTTCATATTTAGTTAACAATTTCTTTCAGTATTATTCTGTTTACATTAAATACTTTAATTAGTAAATTTATTTTTCTTGAATCTGTTAACTTGTTAGGTCATAAAATATATTATTGAAACTAGGTTGAGCTTCCTATAATATGCAATCAAAGATCTGGTAACTATTTTATATTCATTTTACATGAAATATTTTTACCATAAGTTACTTAGTTTATATTTATCTTAAAAGTTTATTATTATTAAAATAAATGTAATGTATCATTGATTTTTGTTACATTTACCTGAATATAATAGGTACTCCTTATAGAATTTCGACAAACTGGGCA
Source organism: Ontholestes murinus (assembly GCA_963969525.1). Classification (NCBI taxonomy): domain Eukaryota; kingdom Metazoa; phylum Arthropoda; class Insecta; order Coleoptera; family Staphylinidae; genus Ontholestes; species Ontholestes murinus. The sequence continues at coordinate 48,909,727 of OZ018387.1, forward strand.
CTTATACATACAATCTGAATACATTTGACAATACAATGTTATGCATTCCAGGCAATATACATGCCCACATTGAAGCCTAATAGGATCGCAGAATTCGTCTAGACAAATTGGGCAATCTTCTACGTTGTAGATAAAATCCTCCTCTGTTACATGTAACAATTATTTTTCAATAGTATGTACAATTAATCCATTAGACCTACCTTTTTTATCACTGCGTTTTTTTAATGATACCCATAGGTAACATGCCAAGTTTAAAACCACATTTGTCATTTCAAAAATAAACTTAAGACACAGAAGCACGGATATTGCCAGCACTTGATTTGGATACTTAGAGTATGTGGAATTTACATGTTTTAAACAGGTTTGAAAGTAATCTGGCGACATTGTGCCTTACAAATTTCCATTAAAGAGAACCCCATTTACTTGTCAAAAGTAACGAAACAACTTTTGTTTTCTAACTGATGAAACTATTTAATAAGTATATTAAAATTCTTATATATCCAACTGGTTACCACACATTAAACTTTCCTGATTGTAATGCAAATAAATAAATTGGTAGTTCTTTTTTCTCATTTTAAAATGTAATATAATTTTTTTATCTAGTTAAAACTTAGATAGATTTAAGATGAAGTAATTTTGTTGGCTTTTCTTTAATTTTATAGATAGATAACTAGAATTAATACATTGTAAACTTACTTTTTAATTACAGTTAGAAGCTATTCCAGAATCTTCACAGGAGACAGACTCATCAACATCACAATTGGTCATTTGGGGCACTAATGTGTCTGTTGAACAAAGCAAAGGAAAATTTAAACAATTCATCCTACGCTATATAGATCCTAATGCGGAGGAGGATGAGGTATCAGAGGGAATGAACGTTAACGAACCTTTGTATCTTCAAAAACTGGAAGAGGTATTATATATAACTAATAAAATGCAATAATATAGATGTTAAAATCAAGTCTAATAATTAAAAATGTGATATTAATTCATAATTTGATTATAGATTCATACATTAGAAGAGCCTTTCTTGAATGTAAATTGTTCTCACTTGGAGACCTTCGATGAAGGTTTATACAGACAGCTAATTTGCTATCCTCAAGAAGTGATTCCAATATTTGATATGACGGTAAATGAAATGTTCTATGAGAGATATCCAGCTGCAGTTCTAGAACATCAAATTCAAGTCAGGCCTTTCAATTGCGAGAAGACTAAGAATATGAGGTCACTAAACCCAGAAGGTATTTCAAAAACATTAAATTAATCAATTAAGTATAGATTTACAGGTTCAGTATTAAAGAAAATCAAAATAATAATTAAAATTAATTAATTTGTATTTTTTACATTTTAATAATATAAAACTATGGTGCAGAAATGCTCAAAATAATTAATTCTAATTATTACTTTTATTAAATTAAACATTCCATTTGTTATTATCTAAAAGTAGATATTTATAAGAGCTTAACATATAAACTTTGATTGGATGAATTGAAATAACTTCACCTATTTTTACAGATATTGATCAGTTGATAACAATCAGTGGAATGGTGATTCGTTCTTCTAACATCATACCCGAGATGAGAGAAGCATTCTTCAAGTGTATAGTGTGTTCATTCAGTACGTCTGTGGAAATAGATAGAGGGCGGATTTCAGAACCTACACTATGTTCAAACTGTAACACCAACCATTGCTTCACATTAATCCACAACAGATCACAGTTCACTGACAAACAGATGATTAAACTACAAGAATCTCCAGGTAAAATATATTAAACATTTTTTATACTATGCTAAAATTTATTCATAAAATATTTTACATAGCCCTTATTTTGTATATTTAATTTATTAATATTATTTTGGTGCATTAACATAAAGGTATTAAATTACATTTTATAAAGTATATTTCTTTAAAAAGGCTTCTTTACATAAATATTCAAACTGGATTGTAATATAATATTATGTAATTACTCGTTGATATTTGCATTATACTTGTTCTTTTTATTTCAACAATGACGTGAAATTGTAGAGAATAAGCACCTTCCTAATTTGATGATTTTATTGTTAAGATGACATGCCTGCTGGTCAAACACCTCACACTATTGTTCTCTACGCACACAACGATCTTGTTGACAATGTGCAACCCGGTGACAGAGTTACAGTGACGGGAATCTACAGAGCACAACCTATTCAAGTTAACCCTAGAATGAAGAACATCCGTGCTGTTTACAAAACCCACATCGATATCTTGCACTTCAGAAAGGTGGATTCTAAAAGATTGTATGAGGAAGAAGATGGGTAAGGTTTCACTTATTGCATGATGGGAGTATATTGTGAAACTTATTTTCATTTTTCCACAGAAAAGATCATAGATTCCCTCCAGAACGTATTGAATTGCTACAAATATTAGCCGAAAAGCCTGACATTTATGATCGTTTAGCCAGAGCCCTTGCCCCTTCCATTTATGAAAATGAAGACGTAAAGAAAGGTATACTGCTGCAACTCTTTGGAGGGACCAAGAAAACTTTTGTCACTTCAGGCAGAACAAACTTTAGGGCGGAAATTAATATTTTGCTGTGTGGTGATCCAGGTAAGTTTATATAAAAATACTAAGTGGAATAATTGTATTTTTAAATAATCTGTACATATTTTTAATGATTTCAATTACAGAAAAATACTTCATTTTGCACCTTTTGCTTTTTTTTTAACTGAATTAAAATTGAACCAGCTAAAAATACAGTTTGCTTACTTAAATATTTAAATATTTGAATCATTTTAATTTTAATTATTTAGGTACATCAAAATCACAATTGCTTCAGTATGTCTACAACCTCGTACCTCGTAGTCAGTATACCTCAGGAAAGGGTTCTTCGGCTGTCGGTCTCACTGCGTATGTCACAAAAGATTCTGAAACAAGACAGTTGGTTCTACAAACTGGTGCCCTCGTTTTAGCCGACAATGGTATTTGCTGCATTGATGAGTTTGATAAAATGAATGACTCTACAAGGAGTGTTTTACACGAAGTAAGTACATCATCTGCACATTACATTAACGTCTGTGATTGTTATTAATTTCTTTAGGTAATGGAACAACAAACTTTAAGTATTGCCAAGGCGGGAATTATCTGTCAACTGAATGCACGAACCTCAATATTAGCAGGCGCGAATCCTTCAGAGTCTCAATGGAATAAAAATAAAACAATCATTGAAAATGTTCAACTGCCACATACACTATTATCTAGGTGAGATAAATCTTAGTTAAATACTAAATGTTCAAATTTTATGAAACACTTCTTCAGGTTTGATTTAATTTTCCTGATCTTGGACCCTCAAAATGAGCTCTTTGATAGGAGGCTTGCTAAACATTTAGTTTCCCTGTATTACAAGAGTACAGAACAAGAGGATGATGAAATTTTGGTAAGTTATTAGTTGTAATATCGTTTTAATATTATAATATGTCTAACAAATGTTAAAGACTTTCAAATATAATTCTTTTAATAATCCTATCAAAGTTTTGTTTGATATTTCTGCCTTTATTAATTAATTATTATTCATTTATTAGGATATGTCTATACTCCGTGACTACATTGCTTATGCAAAAGAACACATCCATCCAAAGTTAAGTGAAGAGGCATCACAGCGTCTCATCCAGTCATATGTGGATATGCGTAAAATCGGTTCAGGCCGTGGACAAATCACAGCATATCCAAGACAATTGGAGTCTTTAATCCGTTTAGCAGAAGCACACGCTAAAGTCAGATTTTCAGAGGAGGTCACCGTCGAAGACGTAGAAGAAGCTTACAGGTGTTTATTAAAATTTATACAATCAACATTTTTTTTTGTTATATTAGTAAACTAGAAAATTCATATGTAGGAATTCAAATTGAACACACTATCATTCCTAACACTTTGTTAGAGGTAGTAGATAAAATAGATAAATCATTTTTTGAGCTTTTATTTTTATTTATCTTCAGACTTCACCGTGAAGCTTTAAAACAATCCGCAACAGATCCACTTTCTGGAAAAATCGATGTTGGCATCCTGACAACAGGATTGAGCAGTGCTGCAAGGAAGAAGCGCGTCGAACTAGCGCAGGCAGTGAAAAAGTTGATTGAAAGCAAGGGTAAAGTACCCACCGTTAATTATCAAAAGTTATTGGCTGAATTGAAAGAAAGTTCAAATACGGTAAGTTCTAAGTAAAATAATACAGGAATATTTATTTACTTTTTTCAATATTGCATTCATACATTTTGATAAATTCGATTTAACAACCAAACATTTGTAACATTTTTTCCAAATACTTTGCTATTATTTATTTCTTTCTTTAATATTTTTAGATGGTAACGAGGGAACAATACGAGGATGCCCTTAAGGATCTACAAGATGATGGAGTTATTGTCGTAATGGGAAAAACCAGTATCCGTATCTGTGTTAACCGTGATTAAATTCTTTTTATATATTTATTTGTTTACAGTTTGTACTACTGTTTTAACATTTTTTTAATGCCGTATTTTTAACTGAATTTTATACATATGTTTTTTATTCTCTATGGTTTAAGATATGTTATGTAATCAGTTAATTAAAACCAAAAATAAATATTCAAATGTAATCAATTATAAATTATTTGCCTTTCATAAATTATAATAGAATAATTAAAAATTACGAAGTAGAATATTTAATATTTTGAAATAATAGGATTAAATATAAATTTGATCCCATTGGGATACAATTAATGTCGCTTTAGAGTGAGGGGGGCGATCCTTTAAAGTAACAAGCTCATTTACACATGGCAGAAGGACCACATGGTCGATAGCCAAACACTACTACTATAAATTTGAATAAGAATAATTAAAAAAATATAATTTAAATTTATTCAACTACTTATTTTATTGATGTATCACTCAGATAGTTAATAACAAACTAACTAAAAGTGTTGATTGAAGCCTTATAGAGAAATGTGAGTCACTAAAAGAGGCCAACCAACAGTAATGTGTACTGCAATTTTAGTTTGGAATTGCATATTATTAGCATTAAAATGCCTCTATTGAATCATATATATTTATAAGTTTTTACAACATAGTATATGTTATCAATTATATATTTGCAAATGTAATCACTTTTAAGAAATTATACTGAAAAAATTCTAATCATAAAAATATTACCAAAAACACAACAAATTTATTCAACCATATCGGACCCAAACTTTGTTGACTCATACAATGAACAATACATCAAAACAACATTAAATCATGTGTTAAAAACAGGAAAAACTTAATAATCATAGAAAACAGGTAAATAATAATTCACCCGACTACTTTGTTAATTATTAATTCATTAATGTTCTATACATTAAATCGTGATTAAAATTCTGTAACAAACAGACACCAAAATAAGAGATAACGGTGTTGTTTTCAAGATAAAACTAATTTTAAAAATAAACCTTGACTTGACAGCCTGTATTTGTGCCGGAGACTGACGTATATTAACCTCAAAAAGTAACAGTCGGTTTTGTTTGTGTGCTGTTTTAATCGCTTCGATTTTCGAGGGGGAATGCATTGTAGTCTCTTTGTGGAGTGCGTGTGGGCTCTGTGTGTGTCAAAAATGGGGCGCGTTTAAGTAATTAAAATGGATAACATGTAATTCAGGATAAGGCAAATTATTCAATTTAAATGATTGTTGTCGGCTGTGGAGTTTACACAGGATGGTGAGTTTTCATTCTTTATTTATTGTATGGCTATTGTTTGTGTGAGGAGTTTTAAATAACAACAAATGGTTGTTATTCAATAGATTCATGTAGCAGATTAATTTAATGAAATAAATTCGAAGTGGAAACAAAGAAAGCACTACTTAACCAAGAGGCATTTTGAACGGAAAGCAAGTACTAGTTAATTTTTTATGTAAAAATTGTATTCAGTATTAGTATTATAAGATTATAAAAACTTTAAGCGTTTATAAATTCAATTAAACATATTTAATTAGTTGCTCATATTTTTTAACTAACTTGGTATAAATTGTTAGATTTATTTTCAATAACAAATAAATTGTCTGTGGATCACCAAGCGATTTTTAGTTAAACCAAGACAATAAAAAGAGACACGATGACTTTGTTTTCCACAATTATACTATAGTTTCAGCTAACAGCGAGTTATTATCAAACTAGCTGTTAATTTTAAATAAAGTGGTAAATCAAATCATCGTGTCTTCTTCATTATATTCAAGGTATACCACAAACGCCTCCACAATTAAAGATTTAAACCAAGATAATTTAAATAATATATATTCTGCATTTTATGTAAGTAATGTAAGACATAAGATTAAATAAAAAAATTGAATATACTTGATGTAGTCGAGCCGCTGAGAGATGAATCACACGTTCGTCTTTCATTTCATTCTGTCCCACTCATCCAGGGATGATGATATAATGAGATAGATATTATTATTACTGTATAGCAATACAGTTCTTAGGACGAAAATGCATGAGTCACACTCAGCTCTCGACAGCTGAACTATATTTCCTAAAAGTGTCTTTATATTATTTAGTTTAATTGTGTCTATATTTAAGTATTTTTTATTTAATTCAACATGTTAACAAAATTATTCTAACATTATATATAATAATATTCTACAAAAATTATTATTAATAAATAAGCTTTTTATAACCTTAATTTTAATGTAGTAAAAATAAAATTTGAGTGGCTAGTTGAACTATCTTGATGGATATTTGAATATAAAATTAGCTGATGTAACTATTATTATGTATTAGGAAAAACCCAAACGATCAAGACAAAATGTTCTTTCTCATTTGTTATATGTTATGTATACAAAGTATTATGGTAATTTGTAATGTTGTACAACCGGGTATTTCTTGGAACATGATTTGATGGGTAATGCATTAAAATAAAACTAATGAATAAAAATAACATTACTTGGAAGTTATGTTATATAACTTATACGTATGTGGGATAAATTGTTTAATTAATTATTGTTTATTTTCATCCGAGATTATAAATAAGAGCATTAACTAAAAACTAATAAAGTTGATTTCTTTTTTTACTATTTCGTGCTATTTCCTCAATACAAAAATTCATATTATTTTTGAACTACATATACCATATTTATAATTGCTAATTAAATATGTTTTTATTTTATAATATAACATATCATTTCGGTTATTGTAGTCATCATTAATTAACTGAACATAAAAACTAAAATAAGTTTATTGGCGCAACTTATAAAAGTGTAAAAAATCCTACTTGATTGCCTGGTTAATTTTAAAACGCTTTGTTATTGATATGTTGTATAATTTTCTCGGCGTTAACTTCTTGGTACATTTAAATTTTTTTTTAAAAAAAACATCATTTTTTTATACCACTGTTTCATAATGATTACCGTGTAATCGAAACTAGTCACGAAAAGTGTAATAAAAAGTGGTATAAATTTTTATTTTATTTTTAAAATATATTTTTTTTAATTTGTATTTAGAAAAAACAATCTAGTTTAACAGGTAATTGGAAATACATGTTTTTTTTATCGTCATCATTGTTTAGCAAAAAATTGGGATTAAAATATGAAATAAATAGAATTTATTTATAGATAATTAATATTAGTTAAAACAATCGTAACATATTATACAATATAATAATAATAATGAGAATGACTTTATTTACCAAACTAACATGTATGGGCCAAATAATATTGCTGTTGTTTTCTTATGGTTGATATGTAATGTCCTTGTGAGATTATTAAAAGGTTACAAAGATCATCAATTATATTTCGATTTGCAGTATCAATTATTTCATCTGCATATAGGTTACAAGTAGAAAATTGTAAAATTGCATAGTATTTGGAATTATGCATCGACCTTGGTGATAAAATTATTAATATAATAATATGAAACGATCATTGAAAATTAATTTAACAATCCACATTTCACAATTTTTTCCATTCCTCCTCTCTTCTCTTCTTCTCCCTTTCCCATCCTAACCTTCTCAGGATCCTTACCCTGCCCCCATCTTCTCTAATCTATTCCACTACTCTTCTACAACCTTCCACCCATTCCACATTCACTCTGGTTTTCTTCTCATCTCTCCCCACTTTGTCCCCCTCCACATATCTTGGCTTACTCCCATGTACCTGCCACCTTTCATACCCTTCATTGTTTTCACTCTTCCTTATCTGTTCCTGTCTCTACTGTTCCTACCTCTTTCACTTTCTGTGTACCACATTTACCCCATTCTCCAACCACTCCCTACCATCACCTCCGACAAACTCATACATCCCTTTCCTCGCTGTTCTCCATCTACCATCTAAATATAAAACCCAGATATTTAAACACTTTCACCCTCTCTATTACCTCCCCCTTCCACTCTAATTCTTTTATCCTTCCCTCTCTTCCCTTATTCCTAAATCTCATCCATTTCGTTTTCTTGACGTTCACTCGCAATTATCTCCTGTCCATGTATCTTTCCACCTTTCATTCCCTCCCATTCCCTCGCCATCAGCACCATGTCGTCCGCGTATTTTAGTGTCCACACCTTTCTTTTCCATAAGACCATCCTTCCATCCTGCCCTTTTCTCATACTTCCTCTAAGTCCCCTAACCTAGTGTCCACACCTTCCTCTTCCATATGACCATCCTTCCATCCTGCCCTTTTCTCATGTTTCCTCTAAGTAATAAATAGCACCGGATTCATCGGACAACCCTGCCTCAGGCCCTTCCTCGTCCTGAATCTTTCGAAATCTACCCTCCCACCTTCGCCAGACACCACGTTTCCTCATACACTCTTCTTACAAATTCAACCATTACTCCACTCACACCTCCTCTTCTCAGTAGCTCTATCATCTTTTCTCTCGACACTGAATCATGCGCTGCTTTCAGATCCCTTTCTCTTCTAACACTCCTTCCACTGTTCTGGCCATGGTAAATACCTGGTCCCTTGTTCCCCTGCCCTTGCTAAAATCCCCCTGTGTCTCTGCCATTAAATTCCTCTCCTCTGCCTCCTCCTCGAGTCTCCTCTTCACCATTATCATTGCAATCTTGCAGCCTGCAATAATCACTGTTATTCCCATGTAATTCTCTACCTCCTCTCCATCTCCGCTCTTTTGGATAGGACATATAGCTCCCACCTTCCATGACTTCAGAATATTTTCCTCTCCTCTCCAGATCCGGTTCATCAGTGTCCCATATCTTCTCTTACCTTCCTTTTCTATTTCTTTCCACATTTCTACTTTCAGGCCATCCGGTCCCGCCGCATTCCTTTTTTTACTTCCTCAGAAGCTCTCCCCACCTCCTCCTCCGAGAAATCACTTCCCACTTCCTATCTTGCTCCTTTAGCTGCTACCTGGTCTTCCATTCTCATTTTACATTTCTCCGTCCACTCCTCTAGCTCTATCCCTGCTTTTCCCCAGTCCCCACTCTTCAGTATCTTCCACATCTCTGCCTCATTCTTACATGTTCTTAGCTCTTGTGCCTTTTTTCCATCACTTTTCTTTTCTTCTCTTCACACACCCTGTTGTACTTTTCTTTGCTTCTCTCTCCTCAACTCCGCCTTTGCCCTTCTGCATTCCTCATCGGACCACTCATCCTTTACTCTTCCATTTTTTCTCCTGCCGCAACTTCTTATGATGTCCTCCATTTTTCCATTAACTCTACCTCCTCCCACTTGATTTCCAACGATCAGAATCCTCTGCTTTCTCCACTTCCATCTCATCTCACTTCTCACTATAAATATATAGTATAATATTTAAACTCACACTAGAGGTAGAATGTTAACAGTACTGATGAGCTGATCACCGGTAATTAATTTTACTTATTAATTCAATTAAATTGGTTTAAAGGCGTTATTTGCACAACATTTCACTTTTTAAACCCAATCGAAACACTTAAAAAACACACTAACTTCACCATATGCTTACTGTAATAATGATAATATGTAGTATATCATATTACTTAGAAATTGAAATTGATTTTTTATTGTTACATTTTTTTTAAATTGTAAAATTAATTTTTAGCATATTTTATCCATTTATGTATACATAGAAAATTATCATGTAAAACCACGTTTTTGCAATTTCCTGTTTTACTGCTCACATTCAAGGCTAGGTTATTTATATGACAACAGCAATTATTTAAACTTATTTAAATAACAAACGCTTTTTTAACACTTTAGCTGCCAGGTTGGTCACTACGGTCACTAGTGACCGAAACATCTGAACTTCTTACAATTGTAGAAATTTAATGAAAGTAGACAGCTTAATAAAGCCACTTATTACAACATACTGTGAAATAAAAAGAGCCCAATCAAATCAAATCATTAAAAAAACATTTAAACAAATAAAGTGCACTGATTTAAAATATTTTAAACATAAATGTGGCTTGCACGTGCATGCCAGTCAGTAGGTAGTTTTTTGATTTGATTTTCAACATTTTTTATAGCACTTCCTACAAAATTTTCTTTTAAGATATATTTGTCCTTCTTTCTTCTGCATTTTATGCCATAATATTTGTTTGAAATGTATATTTGCCTTAGGTGAATTACATTGTGCCTTTCTAATATCTGATTTTTTGTTGACAGTTTTTACAATATTATCACATTTAAAATAAACGTTTTATAATTAAAATTCATACGTTTTGATTCACTAATTAGTGAATTTTAATTACAAAACCTATATATTATCACAATGTTTCATCAAGTACATAGTGAGAAACAAGTATATGATATAAAATAAACGTTTTTAACAATCATTAATTTTATATACCACTTTAACTTTCTTCTGTGTGTTGTAAAATTATTAAAATTTTCCATTGTTATATCTGTAACTACTTTTGGTTTATTACTCATGTAATTTTTTATCTGAACACCTACAAATTGGATATGATTTTCAATAAGTAGCTTTAAATATGCAACTTTATTAACACGCCAACGAAGATATTAATTAAATATCTAATACATATATAAAATTTTCTTTGTAATAATAATTCCTAAAATAAAAAGTCTAAATGTATTTTTTTATTTTCAGTTTATAAAATGCACGATCTTGACGATATTCGTAGCGTTCGTAAGATGCGAGAACCTAACGTTGGTCTCACAGACCAGGTCCGGTTACCTGGAGAAGTACCAAAGCTACGTAGACACCGTCCTGATGCACTTCACCGTACCGAGGGACCTGATCCGTGTCGTCTTCAAATTCAAAGCTAGGGAGATCTCCTATTCTATATTTGGCTGCAAACCCAAAGACGTTATGCTATATTTAAAGTACGGATCTCCGCCAGTAATCAATCCCGACGTTTCCAAGTATCCGGAGAAGTTCTTGTTGGAAAGGCAGTTTGATGTGCATTTCCAGAATTTCACCTCGAACAAGCAGTACAGTTACGCCAATATTACTGCACCTATTAGTGGATCTTATTATGCAGTTGCTTTCTATCCTTACACGGATCCGAAAAATGATGGAATCACTCAACAGGGTAAGGATATTCTTTGTCTTATTATATTCATATATTATAATTCAGTATTATACAGTTTAATTTTAACTTAATAATGCCAAAATCACAATTGATAATAATGAAAAAAAAAATCGTATCAATTGGTGTGTTATTCTATTCAGTATTTATATTATAATAATAGTAAAATGAGCATAAAAACGTTTTATAGAAAAAAGTCCATTTTGGCTTTGTTTCATTTATTAACATTTCTGGTATTTAGATAGTTTTTTGCTATTGCTAACAATACTTAAACTAATATCGTATTCAAAATATCCAATGTACAACTTTTTTTGTATGTTTATTTATACAGGTTTGACGCCAGAATGCCACACCTATGTGGACGCAAGCGTTTATGCTGAAGAACCAAAGAGCGTCGTATTTATAATGCCGGACATCGATATACGTGTTGTTGTTAAATCCAACCAGTCAGACATCTTTAATTTCCACATTCCTGAAAACATCAATTACATGGTGCTCCATTTGAAAAGCCCAAAATATTGTGATTCGTGCACCAACCTAACGGCAACAATCCGAGCCAGTGGTAGCTTGAAGCAGGCCAACAAAACGGTTGCTCTAAACGCGACAACCGAAACCTACATCAAATTCTGGATCACCGATGACACCAAATATTCATTAATCTTTGATATAGGAAAGAACGGTAGTGATTGGGTACTAGGGAAATTCTTGTTCGAGTTAAAATACGTTGAGTTTTCAAACATGATACAAAATTCAACGATAAATAATGTCTCGTATCCAAATGCAGTGGATAAGGTCCACTTCGATCCTTATTACAGAGAAGTTTTCCCTTACAAGCAGTACAATCTTCATAAGAGTTTGAGTGCTGATAGTTTTATGTACACTTACGAGATGCAACCAATTAACGGTTCTATTCCAGTTGCCGTTAACGTAACGAATGAGGGTTTCTCTGTGTTAAAGTTTAGAGTGACTGATATAATAGATGTTGGTGGTAGTATTCAACTAGTACTCGCTTTCAAACCGAAATTGTATAAAAAAGACAGGTATTATCATAGGGAGAAATTACCAGATAACTACACACTAGTTGGATGCATAAGGAATACCGAAAAAGAAATCCCTACATGGAAAGAGAAATGCAAATACAGAAACGAATTAACTCCGTCCGTTCTAGTTTTAAACAAAAGCAATGAAAATGACAGCTTGTTAATACCCTTCCCCGAGTCTGGGGATTGGTACTTTTCTTTTAAACTCTTTTGTACTGATTGTATACCTTGTAATTGCAGCAATCGATGTGAGAATCTGTATGATGATTGCATGCAGAGTTGCGTGGCTGTGTGTAAAGGGGAAGAATGCGGTAGGTGTCATGCGGGATGCCAAAATAAGGTCGTTGTGACTGAGGGCTGTGCTGGTTGCGATTGCGACGGCGGCTGTTTGCGAACAAATAAGACATGTAATGCCACCGTAGTGTTCGATGTCAGTTCCTATCCTTGTGTGAGTGAGGGATGTGGATCTAATGGAAAATGTGCTTTTCTGGTGTCCGAAGGCTTTGTTTACTCCAGCTGTGTCTGTAATAATAACTATAGAGGTAAGTTTTCAATATTTTTTACTTAATTAACGTTAACTAAAGAATATTGAATATTTATACAAATGACATTTATCCTTTGTCATTTATGTTTTTCAAATTGAGATAATACTATACAGTTTTTTCATTTATTTTTATGTAATAACTATTTACAATTTATAATGATTTTAACATGATTTTGTTTATTTAAGGATGGGATTGTTCAGATGGGTCGAATGCAAGCACACTAAGCAGCCTGATTCTTGAAATGCTGTTACTAGTACTAAGTAACCTACCATTTTTGGGGACCGTCGTAATCGCCTTCCAAAGAAAATACTACGTGGAAATGATCGTGTATTTTTCTGCCTGGTTCTTCTCCTCCTTCTATCACTCGTGCGACGCCGGCGAAAATATCATTAGTTTTTGCATCACCCGCCTCAACGTCCTACAGTACTGTGATTTCTACTGCGCCTTATTGGCCATCTGGGTAACAATGATTGCTATCGCCCATTTAACGCCGCCACTGCCACACATGTTCCATATAGCAGGAACGATAATTATAGGAGCAGGTACGACGTTGGATAAAACATCTATTTGGGTTTTCCTTCTGCCTGCTTCAGCCGGCGTTGCAATTATAGCGGTTAGTTGGGGTTTGAAATATTACAATACGAAGATTTTGTTTCCCAGTAAGAGGTATTTGAAAGTTATTTTACCTAGTGGAATGGTGGTAGTCCTCGTAGGGCTCGTATTGTACGGGCTCTTCCAGACACAAAGTAATTATAAGTACATACACAGTTTGTGGCACACATTGATGGCCATTTCTGTGATGATATTGCTGCCGAAAATGGATACGTTTTTACCGAGTGCACAATATTTGTAATTGTAAACAAAAAGTCTAATAGTTAACCCCACATTTATTAACACGTTCCTATTTATACATGTAAATCGACTGATCACTTCTGATTCCGTTATATTAAGTTTTTCATGCTAAATGTTTTAATTCACATACATAAATATTTATAGCCCCATTAACTATTATTATTTTAGTATCTGTTACATTTTACAAACAGACATGATCAAGGCTATAGTGTTTTTTATTTTAAAATTTACAATTTAATGGATTTTATATTATTTCACGCACATAAGTTATATAGGTTTTATTATAATAAGTTTGTGCTGATATTTGACTTCAATTTTATATTTATAACTGTTATAGCTTTTTAATAAATGAGAGCTGTTATAGGTACTGTACTTATAAAATAGTAAGCAACCTAATGGCAGTTCTTATTGTTGCGCTTGTTTACCATTGATCTAGTCAGGTTATTTTACAATATACTCCTTTAATAATTAATGAACAATACCATAGACTATTTTTCCAAATGTAACAAAGTCCGATATTATATTTAATGTTGTTATAATAAATGATTTAAAAATGTATTTGTTTATTAATTTGAATTGTAATAATTATTATTCTCAAATAATTAATAATTTGTAGAAAACATTTCCAAGGCATTATGCTCACCAGAGATTACTAAAATAAGTTCTAAATTATGATAACAATGGTAGAACGTCCTGAAGAATCTGCATGTGGTTATATAGATATAAATAAAAGAGGCAGTATATGAAATATTTAACGTTTATATCAAAAATACTTTTAAGTATTAATATTACAACAGCAGTAAAATATAATTAACAATTAACTAATTAGTGCGGAGCTGGTAGTCGCCGTTTTGAGTGAAGTATTTAACCCACGGAAGTGCTTGATATCCGCTTTTTTCAATAATTTTTAAATAGCGAACCTGGATGCCAGATGTAGTAAAATATGGAATCTTGAATTTAACTTGAATAGGAGGTTTTCCTTCAGAGTCCTCGCATGCCACACTAGGAAGGCCGAAGTGCGCGCGCATTATGAATTCCTTGCCACCAGGAAATACTTTAATGTACCAAGTGATGACGTTCTGAACAGGGTCGTATTTCACATTCCCAATCGGCGTCTTGAACTTGGGCGAGTCGGCGTCGCTCGGAACTGGAATAATAATCTCCACATTGTTGGCTGTGGAAGTTCGCTTAAATTGTGTCCTTGCCTTAATCATATACTCGACTCTAAAGTGCGCACGCCGATTGATGACCGACTCAACCCAGATGTATGGTTCCAAATTTGTATTTAAGCGATACGACATCAATTCAAATTCCCCATCAGGTGGAATGAAGGAAATGTTTCTGTCGTTCTCGAATCTGGTTAACCTAACGCATTGATGAAACTTGACGTCCTCCAGTTCCACACTTTTCAACTTTTCACGACCTATGCTTTCGAATAATACCTTGTCGTTCAGACCTAAACGTAACTCGGGCATTCCTGATAGGTACACACGCATCTTAATCACCCCGACAGTTTCACACGTTATCACATTTCCACTTGCATTTGCTAGCAAGTTTAGAGATTCAATCACATCCAAAAATACCTCGTTCTTTGCATGCTTTATCCCATCTGATCTCCACGAGACGGCATTAGTTACTGCCATCGGAACGCGTGGCTGGATTTCCAATTTATGACTTTCCTGTATAATATACTCCTGCAAAATTTTACTATCGGTAGTTTGAGGATACCCAAAATCAATCAATTCATCTAAAAGCTCATAAATAACAACAAAATTATCACGAATACTTTCTTCCTCTAGTTTCTTGAAGTATTCAGTCATAATTTGGACGATTTTATGAAGAAACACGAGTACCAGTACTGCATTAACATTCTTTTTCGTAATACTAACGATATATAGATTATTAGTTTTTATATAGGTAAATGAAGTACCGGCTGTTTGAATGATTGGAGTAAGTAAGCTGTCGCCTTCTTTTTCAATTAACAACGGCATAAACTTTTCAATAACACCAGTGTCTATATCATCTCGGTAATTTCTGGATATTAATATCTGCCCCTTCACGTCTAGAATGAAAATTGCCGACGACGACATGCTTGTATTCCTGCCAAATTAAATTGCCTGTCCTCTCTATGCGTTTATTATTCTTGAAGACTATTAAAACATATTCACATATTCTCTCTACCTTATTTTAATGACTTTGTATCTGCTGCATAGACTTGGATTCCACAAAATCTCAGCAATGATAATAATTCGTTTTATAGAAATGTGGTCGGCTCCCTAACTTGACGCAGATAACAGCGCCCTCTTTAAGATTTCTTGCGAATCTATTCAAACATTTCCACATTTACTAGTTCTCATTAAAAGGCCAAAGATATCCAAAATTTATTATTTTTCGCAATGTTGGCCGATGATTAGTTTCTACGATGAATTTACATAACGATAGATATTAAATTGATTTTAATATTAATTACATTTATCTTTCAACAGAGAACCGATTTGGTTTTTAATTATAGCTTATATTACAATATTCGGAGAATAGAATGGAAGACACAGATCCAACGTAAGTATACATTTTTAGTTCTTTTTCTTTTGTGTACTAAAAATTTCAGCATAAATATAAAAAACAAAAGGCAAAAGTTACGTTTTATAATATTTCCCAAAAAGCAGCCAAGTGAACTATACTGAATTCAATTACAACGCGAGTTATATAAACGAAGTTTACTTGTGTTATAAAAATGTAGTCAACACAAAACATTTTCATTGATTGATTACCAATTTGAAAATCAAACAGTTTTGTTACCTAAATAATAAAACATTTTAAGTTTATTAAATAAAATTTACGTTCTGATAACAGTTGAAAATGATCCAAATTTTGTTGTTCTGCACCATAGTTAAAATTAGCCAAGATAAGACTTTATCACATGGATGTTATCAGAAAGAGCTTAAAATTATTTAAGGAATTGATCGGTTTGTTGAAAAAGTAACATTTAACACTAAATTATATTAAATACATAAATTAAACCATTAATTCAATCATGTTAATCTGCCGTAAATCATCTGTCGTTCCAATTGTTCTGCCTTCAATGTTCCGTCGATGCTTTCACAATTTTTGTTGAAAACAGAGTAGGCGCTCACTTCATTTCGCTTCTTTTTTCCAGTTCGTGTATTTAAATACATTCCTATTAAAGCCGAAACGATGAAATAAATCACTCCAAACTGTAATTTGATGAAGATTGCATAAAGCACTGCCCATAGGGTGAAACATAAACCATAAAATAATAGATCGGTATAAGTGCAGCAATTTATTGTATCACTGGCTGTGCTAATGTCACTTTTCGTCTCACAATCGTCTAGCTCATCTGGAATGTCATCATCGTGCACTGAAAGGAGTTCTTCTGAAGCCTGGAAATATATATTTATAAGTTTTAGACAAATGTTCTACAAATAAAGGTGAAATGTTTTTAGATTTTTTTATCAAAGTTTGTTTGTAACAAAGTAATTGGAATCTTAATCTATTAAAAATAACATAAAACATTTTTAAATAAATATATATTTTAAAGGATTAAAGTTATAATTGTGAATACAAAGATTATGAAGAATACGTGTAATACCAACAATAAAAATTCTGAATAAATAAGTGAATTGCTACTTACATCATCTTTCTTATCTTTTCTAAAATGAAATAGGCCGGAAAACTTCTCTTTGGTCTTTTCTAACATTATTTCTCGCTGTTTCTGTGCTCTGTACTGTTCTAACCTTTTATCCATTTTCGAATTTCCCGCTCAATTCATTGTACGTGGCAACAGAAAACTGAAAGAATTTTGTTAATTACATTAAAACTCCAATATCGAAATCTAATTCCTATTACTTACCTCTGCGATTTATAAATTTACTAGACTGTGCTGGGTATTATTAGTAGGTATGCATTTTTTCTTCAAATAATTACACTTCCGTGTGATGTCAGCTGTGAATAATTTCTAAGTATGGAGGGAGAAATTACGGTATTTAATAGGCAATGAACCTAATATAATAATTTTCATCTTACGCTGTTAAAGTGTTTTTATTACTGGATTTATATTGCTGCTATTTTGCTAAAATTACAGCTTTTGGTTTTAGAGTATTGCCATCATCGATTAATTTAGTGCATTCAAATGCAGTGCTCTTTATGGAATAAATTTATTAAATTAGGTAAAGTAATACCATATAATAGATAACATATTTCTTTTGACGTTTTTCACAGTTATCAAAACGTTGTAATAATTTTTAGTAAACCTTTTCATATGTGAATAATTGAAAATTAAAAATTATTGAATAAAACAATTAATTGTAATATGTCTTGTATTTATTTCTCATTTATCACTTGGTAAAACATTATATTAATAAAAGTAGTTGAATTTTTGATCAATTATAGTATTTAAGGTACCAAGGGCGTTAGTAAGGAAATTATGCCTGCCGTCAACAGTGTTATGTCCCCGGAAATATGATGTAATATTATATTCTATTTTCATATTATGTAAACAATTAATAAAAATATAAAGCCAATAAATCAATGTGGTCATGTCTGTCATTGATTGGCATATTTCAATTCGGAAATTTAAGTTCACGTTGAGTAAGAATGATTGCTTTACCAGAGGCAATAAAAACAAGAGCAGAAAAGGCAAGACAAGCGTTATTGCCGAAGAAATCTTCACCAGAAACTGTTGGCATGCTTTCAAGAGATATCACAGACATTTGCACTGAACTCTATGTGAACCAAATGTTCAATTTTATTATTGAACTAGTTTTGTTGTTTGAATGAATTATGAAAAATAATACGCCCTAGGCCAAAAATAACATTAGCATCTGATCCCACTTTAATAGTGATTTAAAATGCATAAAGGTTATTCTTTAAACATTTTAATAAGATGTTAAGTTTGTCGTGAGATTTATTACCTGTGTTATCCATTTATGTGAGTGGGTGGTCTTGTTGCCTTAAAGGAGTGTCCATGAATATAAAGCATCATTATGTATTAATTGTTAAAGCTATTATTTATTTATGTGAGCTAAATCTTCAGCAATGTTGTTTGTAACTCAAATCGAATGATAATAGTTAAACAAATTATATTAAATGAAATTTTACTATACTTTTGGTTACAACAATTTTTCATAGCTGTATCAAAATCTCTTCCCACTAATTTAATAATAAAATCTATGGTACTAAAATAGGCTGCTAGGCTTAATTTAAGTTTCAGGATTTGTGAAGTATACCGATATTAAATTCTACAAATGGATGGGTGATTTGGACCCTTTGCTATTGGAATATAATTAATGTCACATTTAAAATGATCGGGGCGATTCATTTACACACGGATAAATAACACGAGAAAAGGACCACGTGGTCGATAAGTAAACACCCGTCGGCTTAAATTACGTACGCCTATGGTAAATGTAGCTTTGGTTGCCTATCTAGTTAACCATTAAAGAACTTGTATACGGTCGCCAATTTTGCAACCTGAACAGGTTTCGGTAGGTTCCATTTAAACGTCTAAAAATAACCTAACCTCACATTCGGCGTTGATGCGGTCATCAACGTGTTGAAAAATCTCAACATATTTGAGGAGATTTCATCACACAAAACTATCACGAACGCAACGATTCACGCCTGGCACGAACAAAATGAAGCTAACTTGCAGTAAATCAGCCCCCACATTGGGTGAGTTACAATCATACCAAATCTGGTTACTAAATTAGTCAAATGGAGATACATTGTGTGTCCTCATTGTAGCAAGCAGGCTTATTTAAATTTAAAAAGAAAATAAACCCAATAAGAACTCTTAAAAGTATTATTTGTTGATATCACACTCACAAAGAAAACAATTGATTTAAACCTCCTAGATGTATCATAAAATTAATGTTTAAACCATTACTAGCTCAAAATTATAGATGATTTATTAATCACAGGTTTAATTTAAAAAATGTTCTTATAAATTTGGGTAATATATAAGAGTTAAAAAGTATTAAATCAGTTAATTAAAATGAAATTCAGTGAAAATTACAATAATAAAAGTAGTGAAACAATATAACTTAATTGTTTTTTTATTAGTGTTATTGAGCATGTTTTCCTTCTGCCGTATTATTTGTGTATTTATGTGTGTGTAAATGAGTTTGTTACTTTTAAGGATTGCCTGTACCTTTAAATATATCCTAATAGCAAAGGGTACTTGTCACCCATCAATTTGCTGACCCAGGCCAACGATGATGCACTATCATTCTCGCTAGTTTGTCTGCAACTGTATGCACCTACCAACATATTTTATTAAATTTTTATTATATTAAAAATTTAACTATATGTTAAAAAGCTTTTCTCCTGAAGAATACTTGTTTTTTTTTAAATTATGTTGGTATTAATAAATAAAAAATTTATGTCATTCATTTATTATCTTTTAGGTGGCATTCTTTTTGCGGAACATGCAAAATGTGAACTTTCCATCCCTGTAACTTTTGAATGGGGAGCGGAGACCGTCATTGAACACAATGGAAAGAAAATCGTTGCGAAGACCACAAATGATGTGTGCAGGGCTGTGGCCAAGTTGTTGGATGAGAAGCGCTTCTATGGAGAAACAGTTAATGAGAAAACTGAGGTCGACAGTTGGTTGACATTTTCCACTGGGCCTCTGGCTTCTAAAGGCGATTTTTCAAGTGGTCTGCAGCATTTGAATAAGTATTTAGGACCCGTTACTTATCTTGTGGGAAAACGACTAACAATCGCCGATTTTGCAGTATTTGCGTCTTTATATGGTAATTATTATATAAAGGATGAATTTATTGAAACTGATTTCATAAAATATACTTATGATAGTAAACATAAAGAGTTATATTATTTGATATTTAAAGTAAATTAAGTATACCAAAATATTTTCAGAACTATCCAAAGGTAGTACTAAAAATTTTAATTGTAATAAGTATATTATGTAATAGTTGTAGTAGTAGTAGTAGTAGTGTTTGGCTAAAGACGACTTGGTTACTAAATTTATAATTAAATTTACTGTATATACTGAGTTTATTAAGAAAGCAAAACTTGTATTGAAAAAATGTGTGCATAAAACTTTTTCAGTAATTGCAACCATTATTAAGTAGTAATTCCAGATATACAAGATCAATTACTTAAATGATTTCATAATGGCAAAATCATAGTATTTGAGTTTACTTTTTAACTAAAATAATGGTGAAGAAATTTATTAAAAGCACTCTTAATAAGCAAAGTTATTTTATATTTTAGTTAGTAAACAATGGCAAACTATGATGACAAAGAAAGAGGCCCCAGTGCATGTGTTGAGGTGGTACAGCTATATCAAATCACTACCGAGTGTTGATTCTGCACTTTCTTCACTGCCAGATGATGCTAAATCTGTGTTAACTCCTGCGACTGCTGGGGGTAGGTCGTCTGTTGAAAAAACTGGAGGTAGGAAAGAAGAAGGAAAATTTGTTGAACTACCTGGTGCCGAAATGGGAAAGGTAGTTGTACGGTTTCCACCTGAAGCTTCAGGGTAAATATTTTATTTCATACTTATTAACTTAATGGCTTAAAATACGCATTATCCCTTATAAAAAATATGATTGTTTAATAACCCCTGTATGAAGTACAGGAAAGTATTGAGTTAGAAATGTCTATCTGGGCCATCACATGTACTCCTACAGTGAGGGTCATCGATGCATATATAAAAAAAAACGCTCCTAGAAACCATATTAAGAACTTATAGAATTTGTTTTTTTTTTGTGATGGTGTGCGTGTGTGTATGTGTAAGCTTTGTATCTTTTGTAAATCATCAAAGACTTTAAACTGAACTTTAATTCTTAGTCAAAAGATCTACCAAGCTTATGGTAATTCTTACACCAGAAGTGAATGTTTACTAGTAGCTGTTGTTTTATGTTTATTCAAATTTTCCTTCAAACAACATTCACAAAATTAAAAAAAAAGTTACAGATTATGAAAAACTGAACAACTTTTATTTAAACGAAATGTTCATAAATATTTATTTAAGAAAAAGAATTTAAAATATAATTTCAAAAAGTATAGCAGTTACAGTTATTTAACAGATTTTAATGAATGTCACTGAATAAGTACTATGATTAAAATTAGATTTATTTGCTTTAAAAAAATGTTGTAAACTAATTCTCTAAAAAAAGTTTCATGATAAATATCATGTATTTATTTCTCCTTGATCACTTGGTGTAAAATCATGTTAATAAAAGGGGATTCACTTGGTTTGTTTCCCTCATATGTTGAAATATTTGTTTTATTATAAAAAATAGTTCATATTAGTAATTTTTTATAATAACAAAATGAGCAATACACAGGGAAAGTAATATGATGGCCATATTACTATTTTTTTTTAAATATAATAGTAAAACCAATATATTATTTGCATTTTCTTTCAAGGTGGTAAAAATTTCTTTTCATTTTTAGATATTTGCATATTGGGCATGCTAAGGCTGCCCTGCTCAACCAGTACTACCAGCAGGCCTTTGAAGGAAAACTGATAATGCGCTTTGATGATACAAACCCAGCCAAAGAAAATGTGCACTTTGAAAAAGTCATCTTGGAGGATGTGGAAATGTTAGAAATCAAGCCAGACATGTTCACACACACATCTCAGTATTTTGATCTTATGCTCGAGTACTGCGAGAAATTATTGAAGGATGGTAAAGCATATGCAGATGATACCAGTGCTGAATTAATGAAAGAACAGAGGGAACAGAAAGTTGAGAGTGTTAATAGAAATAATGGTGGGTTTTACAGTTACAATTATTAAGTTTTGCATTTTATTTACATGCTAAAGTATATTTCAGTAGAAATGCTTTAAGGTTGATATAGATGTATCATCAGTTTTGAGGGAAACTTTACCTTTTCTTCTAATTTTTTGTCATATGTCAAATAATATTATAGTTTATAATAGCTTGTTTTGATTAGTTATGTAATCTTAATTTACCAAAAACACTAAAAATCTTTCTTCCCACTTTTATTTAAATCTAGATATATATTTAAGACTTAATTCTTGGTACATAATTAAAATTATTAGGCTTATATACAAATGAAATATACAAATCAGTGCAAAGGAAGGAGTGGAGGTGATTATTAGAAAATACAACACTTTATAGTATTTAAAAATAATTATAGTATTTAATAATAGTTTTATTTTAATTATTATGTTTAGCAAAAGTTTTAAATTTATTTTTATTATGTTATATTGTAATTTGTGTATTTTTTAAATATTTTATATGATGGTATTGTAGATTTTGCTAAGAATAACAGTATGTGGCAGGAAATGTTAAAAGGCACTCCGAAAGGGCAACAGTGTTGCATAAGGGCCAAAATTGATATGCAGAGTCCTAATGGTTGTATGAGAGATCCAACGATTTACAGATGTAAAAATGAGGTGCATCCAATGACAGGAGATAAATACAAGTGAGTGATTAAAATAAAATTCTAACTTATGTTCATTACATTCGAACTTATTTTGTTAGAGTATATCCAACGTATGACTTTGCTTGTCCAATTGTCGACGCTATTGAGGGTGTTACCCATACACTTCGTACAATGGAATACCACGACAGAGATGCACAGTTCTACTGGTTCATCGATGCCTTGGGTCTTAGAAAACCCCACATTTGGGAATACAGTCGATTGTCGATGACAAATACTGTCCTCAGTAAACGTAAACTGACCTGGTTTGTGGAAGAAGGTTTAGTTGATGGATGGTAAGAATATAATTACTTTTATTAATCTTTAATCCTGATCTCATTAAGTAGTACAATGTATTCTAATTCTAATAAGTAGTAATTGATATAATTTGTACAATATACATAAATCTAATAACATTTTACAGTTTTCATAAGTGATTGGTTAATTAATCTATTAAAACTAATAATTAATTTATATTTAAAGGGATGATCCAAGAATGCCGACTGTGCGTGGTGTTTTGAGACGTGGAATGACAGTCGAAGGTCTCAAACAATTTATAATCGCGCAGGGCTCCAGCCGTTCCGTCGTGTTCATGGAGTGGGACAAGATCTGGGCCTTCAACAAGAAAGTTATCGATCCAATAGCGCCCCGGTATACCGCCTTGGAGTTCGAATCTCCGGTGCCCGTTTTGGTGAAGGGCGTCAAAGAGGAGAAAACCGTTGTGCCTACGCATCCCAAGAATGCCGATGTGGGTAGCAAAGAGGTCTGGTTGGGACCAAAAATACTCATTGATAGAGCAGACGCGGAGAGCTTGAAGGAAGGGGAGAACACGACCTTCATTAATTGGGGAAATTTGACTATTAAAAAAATCAATAGGTTTGTTGAACATTCATATGAAATGCTAATATGTATTAGTTAATGTTGATCTTTTATTCTTGGTACAATTTTTGTTTATATGATTTAATGTTTTATCAAAATTTATTTATTTTTTGATTTCAATAGGGATCAATCGAAAATAGTATCTGTTGAAGCTGAACCCAATTTAGAAAATAAGGATTATAAGAAGACCTTAAAATTAACATGGCTAGCAGAAACACCTAGCGCTAAATTCACTCCAACTTGGTGTGTCTATTTTGACCATATTATGAGTAAACCATTGTTGGGAAAAGATGAAGATTTCAAGCAATTTGTGGGACATCAAACACGGGTCAGTATGAATCTAGTGATATAATTAATATTATGCAATAATTGAGGTAACAATAAACTATGTTCACTATCACCATTTCAGTGGGAAGTAAAAATGTTGGGAGATCCAGAGCTACGTAAACTAAAGAAAGGCGACATCATTCAGCTGCAGAGGAAAGGTTTCTTTAGGGTGGATGAGCCTTACAAACCTGTCAGTGAATTTACAAATGTTGAACAGCCCGTCATTCTCTTTTACATCCCTGACGGGCATACCAAAGAAACGCCAACATCAAGTGTTACTGCTTCAAAAGTTCAAACTAAAGTAAGTACATAGACACACATGAAAAATTCTTTTAAATATTAAATTAAATTCTATTTCATATATATATTTGTATAACTTTTGTAAGCGCAAATGACCTAGGCCTAAAAAAAACCAAATATAACTTTTGTAAATAACAATATATACATCATCATCATTTCTTCTATTATTGAAAATTCTGTATATGTCCCTTAATTAATTTTTACTTGATTCAAAAAACTGTTTTTAGATCATGGGAATTTGTGGCAAACACACATTTTTTTTAATTTGTAGTTATTAAAATGATATTCTGGGGATATAAAAAATATGAAATCAATATTTTAATATATTTCCTTTAAGAAAAGTAAAGATCTACAATTGATTATTCTTGAACTCATTTTTAGAAAGTCTTTAATTATAAGAGCATTCAAACCACAACTGTCTTCCATAAGGTGGGGCAAACTCTTAATGTGCTCTGGTGAAAGTTAACCTTTCACTTTTTTGACACAGTAGTGTAGTTCGTGTAGAATGAAAAGGTTGTAGTTTATATTCTACATTAAATTATTGTTATTAATAAGGTTGGTACCACTACATGCAAAACTACCCTTAGCAAATATTTTTATTACAACTCAGTCATTATTACAAATTTGTGATAAATATAGTTTAATATATACAAATGAATTTTATATATAAATTTTATTGTAAAAATGTGACAAAATAACGGCTCTAATTATGTATTTTTAATGTCCACATGTTTAGTCGAAGGAATCAACACCTCCAGCCGCCGGTGTGAAATCAGCCATTCAAGTAAATGAAGATATCGTAAAGCAGGGAGATAAAGTGAGGGTCTTGAAATCACAAAAGGCAGCTAAGGGTGAAATTGATGAAGCTGTGAAAACTTTACTAGCTTTAAAAGCAGAATACAAAAGTATTACTAATACTGAATGGAAACCTGGATGTGCTCCACCTGCTTCCGCTAGTTCTACAACCACAGGAGCTAGTGGTGACAGTACTAATTTAGACGAGCAAATTGCTGTCCAAGGGGCAAAGGTATGCAAAATTTTATTTCTTTAAAAATTGTATTATATCCTTCACGGAATTTATAATGTTAAACTTATATATTTAAACATTAATTAATTTAAAAAAAATAAGTTTTCACATTAATACAAATCATATTAATACATCAAATAAATTCGTATTTGATTCGATATTAACTGAACAATAAAATAAAACCATATTTAGAGTATTATTTAATAGGATTAAAAAAGGAAATGTTTAAAATTTATATGTTGTACAAGAAAGTTCCATATTTAAATTATTAAAACACTTATTCTACTTTAATTTTAAGGTAAGACAACTCAAAACTGATAAAGCTGATAAATCCACTATCGATGCAGCCGTAAAAATATTACTGGATCTCAAAGCCGAATTCAAAGAAAAAACTGGTAAAGCCTGGGCACCTCCCACAGCAGCGCAGCCACCCAAAAAGGAACCAACCCCTCCGAAAAAACAACCATCACCAGCAAAATCAACTTCTGGAGAGGAAAACTTCATATTGGAGAAAATTGTCCAACAGGGTAATAAAGTCAGAGACTTAAAAACAGCCAAAGCCGAAAAGGCGGTGGTGGATGCCGAAGTTAAGGTTTTACTCGAATTAAAAGCGGAATTCAAAAAACTGACGGGGAAAGACTGGAAGCCTGGAATGGTACCAGTGGATTCCTCAAAGAAAGAATCGTCACCTCCAAAATCCGTATCAGCTGGTGGAGAAGAAAACGCTATATTAGAAAAAATCGCCCAACAGGGTAATAAAGTTAGAGACTTGAAAACGGCCAAAGCTGAAAAAGCGGTTGTGGATGCGGAAGTTAAAGCTTTGCTTGAATTGAAAGCGCAATTTAAGAGCCTTACAGGTAAAGACTGGAAGCCTGGAATGGTAGCTGCAGTACCAGCTGTAAAGGAAACTAGTCCACCTACAGAAAATAGTGAGGAGAATAGATTACTTGGTGAAATAGCTACACAAGGAGATAAAGTACGCCAATTGAAAGCAGGTAAGGAAAATTATGCAAAATAATGACTTTTTTATATTTGGTTAGTTCACAGGTTATCAATTTTTTTTAAATAAGAAAAAAATCCTTGTTATACTCTACTATAAGAGTACACATCGGTAATAACTATAGTGTTACAAATATAACATGTAAAATTGTGTTTTGATCAACTCAAAATTTAGTACAACTATATATTATATTACTACAGCCTAATCACATTATACATATTTGTTTTAATCTATTTTCATTGGAGTTATGTGTTTGATGTTTACGTTAAGATCATCTCTTTTACATCACACAGTTGTGAAAAGTGAAAAGAAACAAATATCAATTGTAAATCTAATATCATAAATATACAATTTAGGAAAATTGAAAAATAAACATGGTTTAAAAATTGGGTATTATAATTTTTTGTTATGTAATTCATTTTGAATCATAATATAATTTTATTTTCTAAAACAATGTATTATGTTGTTTATTTAATCTTTTATACTATTTCTGGTGTAAGTTGAAACTAATTATTATTTATCTTTTTAGAAAAAGCTGATAAGTCAATTATAGACGAAGCAGTAAAGAAACTTCTTGCCCTCAAGGCAGATTTTAAAACGGCAACTGGTAAGGACTGGAAACCAGGCATGGTTGCCACCACACCCACAGCACCATCAACTCCAACCCCAAATAAGAAAGAAGATGCTGGTGATACGATTAAAGATACACTTACCGCTAAAGTGAACGCACAAGGTGATGTAGTTCGAGATTTGAAGAGTAAGAAGGCGTCAAAGGAAGAGATCGATGCGGCCGTTAAGTTGTTATTAGATTTAAAAGCGGAGTATAAAACACAAACCGGAACCGACTTTCCTGTTGCCGGAAGGGCCCCGAGTAAACCTAAAGAAACTAAACCGAAGGAGGTGAAGGAGAAAAATGTGAAACAAAAACCTGCTCAGAAGGAAAAGAAACCGGTTGATGTATGAATATTGGAATGATTAAACACAAGGATATGTAAATATATAAACTTCTTTCTAGGTTGATGAAGGTGGTCCTAAAAAACAAACAAGATTAGGTTTGGAGGCAAAGAAAGAGGAGAATCTATCAGACTGGTACTCACAAGTCATCACAAAAGGTGAGATGATTGAGTACTATGATGTTTCTGGCTGCTATATCTTCAGACCGTGGTCATTTGCTGTCTGGGAGTCTATTAAAGATTGGTTTGATGGTGAGATCAAAAAACTTGGAGTGCAAAACTGCTATTTCCCAATATTTGTTTCAAAGTCCGTACTAGAAAAAGAGAAAACACATATAGCAGATTTTGCTCCTGAGGTAAGATTGATAAATTTAATTGCTAATTTTTACCATTTTTAAAAACGTAATAATAAATAACAATATTTTTTTTGTAATTTTAACAAATTTGAAACAAATGTACAAAAGTTAGTAATATTTTTAGTATCATCAGTTTCTACTATTGACTCCAATTTTATGATGCTTTGTATTTTTCATCATTAAAGAAATATCTGTATAAGTGTTTTTTTTGTAACCAGGTGGCTTGGGTAACGAAATCAGGAGACTCAGACATGGCTGAACCTATTGCAGTACGTCCAACATCAGAAACAGTAATGTACCCCGCTTATGCTAAATGGATTCAATCATATAGAGATTTACCAATTAAATTGAATCAATGGAATAATGTTGTGGTATGTACATTTATTTACTTACCATACCCTTTTAGACACAGATCATAATCAAATTATCGACTTTGATACCAGTTAGAAAACTAATATCTTGCAATAAAAAATATACTTAAATTAACTAACGTCTTATTTCTTATTGCTCGAAATTTAGTCACCAAATGATAGATTTTTACTAACAGTAATTGTATGTTTTAGAGGTGGGAATTTAAACATCCACAGCCGTTTTTACGGACGAGAGAATTCCTCTGGCAAGAAGGCCATACCGCGTACGCGGACGTAAACGAAGCCAAAGATGAAGTCAAAGTCATCCTAGATTTATACGCTAGGGTTTACACTGACCTCCTTGCTATACCTGTTGTAAAAGGAAGAAAGACAGAAAAAGAAAAATTTGCAGGTGGAGATTATACCTACACAGTAGAAGCCTTCGTGTCGGCCAGTGGTAGAGCCATTCAAGGTGCTACCTCGCACCACTTAGGCCAGAACTTCTCTAAAATGTTTGATATTGTCTATGAAGACCCAGAAACTCAGGAGAAAAAATTTGTTTATCAAAATTCTTGGGGAATTACAACGAGAACTATTGGTAAATGTGTTTTGTTATTTATTACATTTATACCCGTATATAGTATCATTCAAAAATTTATAACAACACTAATTTTTATATAAGGAATAAAGAATGTTTACTATTCATCCTCAGGTGTTATGATAATGGTACATGCAGATAATCAAGGCCTGGTGTTACCTCCACAAGTAGCTAGTGTTCAGTTGGTTATAGTTCCATGTGGAATCACCGTGAATTTATCAGAAGCAGATAGAAAGGAATTGCAAGCATCTTGTGATGCTTTAGAAGCTGAGCTGGTAAAGGCCGGTGTTAGGACGAAAGGAGATTATAGGGATAATTACTCACCAGGATGGAAATTTAATCATTGGGAACTAAAAGTATTAATATTTAAATTTATATGATTTGGCAACTTCATAAATGTTATTATCTACAGGGAGTACCAATAAGAGTTGAACTGGGTCCAAAAGACATGAAGAATAAACAGCTGGTGGCTGTGAGACGAGATACTGGTGAGAAAATAGTCATCAAGAGAGAGTCTGCAGTAGCTGATCTTAAGAGCCTCCTTGTGAACATCCAATCAAATCTTTATAATAAGTAAAT
This sequence comes from Ontholestes murinus, assembly GCA_963969525.1. Taxonomy (NCBI): domain Eukaryota; kingdom Metazoa; phylum Arthropoda; class Insecta; order Coleoptera; family Staphylinidae; genus Ontholestes; species Ontholestes murinus. Next base: position 48,939,429 of record OZ018387.1, read on the forward strand.
ATTTTCTTTTATAATTTTTCAAGTTTTCATTTTTCTTCTTCTTTTAGTGCCAATAAAGATTTGAACGACCATATGATAACCCTGACCAACTGGGATCAATTCACTCCTAATTTGGATAAGAAAAACATTATCTTGGCTCCATTCTGTGGTGAAACTAACTGTGAGGATAAAATCAAAGCTGATAGTACAAGGTTAGTATTAAACTTTATACAGGGTGAACCAAATCATTTTTATTAGTCAGTCTACTTTCCCAATTTTTTTGTTCATCCATACAGTACATTAGTAAATAAACTTGAAAAAAAAATCACAAACAACTTGATGACAATTATTTTGGTTCACATTGCATAATTGAAATAAAACAACACAGTTGAATGGGTTTCACATTTCTTGTTGAACACTGCAACATCTTTTACCAGAAAGTGGTTGATGAAGCCACTGTGTAGTGAAACATGTTGAATAATAAATGTTAAACCCTCTTAATTGTGTTGTTTTATTTCAATGTGTTATGGAGTTTTATCATGTATCCACCTTGTCAATTCAACACTTTTCATAATACAAGCAGTTTATTGTGATTTAGGATATAATTGGCAAATGGCTATTTTTTTAAATTATGCATGCATTTTTTTTTATACATAAGAAGACTACTGAATTATTTTCTTGTATTGGCAGAGATGATAGTGAAGCTGAACCAGGTGCACCATCGATGGGTGCAAAGTCCTTATGCATACCTCTCGAACAGCCAGCTGAAATTAAAAACACTGATAAGTGCATACATCCAGCATGTACGAATAAGCCAAAGTTTTATACACTGTTTGGACGTAGTTATTAGAAACGTTTTAAGTATGCAATAAACAATTTTTAAATTATATGTCAATATGTTTTTGTTCTACAACCTTTATGACTATTTTTCTGCTTCAAGCATGGTGTCTATGAAATTTTAACAGAAAAATACGTCGGAAAATATGCTTCATTTTGATTATAAAATTTCGTATAAATTACAGTTATCTGTACAAACATGAATATGACACTTTATACAGATATATAAAGAGCAGAGATCTGCAATTAAAGATCTCTATTTTGCAATCATCGAAATATACGCTTACAGAAATCTGTAATTGAGGTGATTAATTTATTATAAAATGAATAGATCTCTATTTTGCAATCATCGAAATATACTCTTACAGAAATCTGTAATTGAGGTGATTAATTTATTATAATATTAATAGATGTCGTTTATCTACATTTTTGTATAGCTTTTGATCAGAAAATATTATAAATAATTCAAAATAATTGAATCCGTTCTTGTAAGTATAATTTTAAATTTACAATAGAAAACATTTGTGTAATGGTTGCATGTTTTCGTATAATGAAAATAAATAATTCCTATACATAATTGTTGTTCCATAAACACAGATGACACTGGTATCGGCAAAAATCTAATATTTATGTTGTCCAAAACTTCAAAAATTCGATCAAACATTGTTCTTCGTATTCATTAATTATTAATGTCAACGATTACAACCGTTGTAAAACTAATTTAGTTCGTACTCTTTGTGTGAAAATAACTAGAACATTTGCTGTAACAACGTAATTAATAATGTCTGCGATAAATCCTATGCTCCTACAAAAGCAGTTAAGGGATAATAATAAAGATTTACAGGAGTACTTCAAGGACATAAAACAGTGGGGCGAAGACATGAAACGCAAAGAAGAAGCAAGGAAGCAACAAGATGATAATAAAAACGACGTGAGTGTGACATAACCTCAATTATAATTAAAAAGAATTGTGACTTCGTAGTCTTATTAACTTAGTAGAAGAATAACTATAAATAAGGGTTTATTACTTTTGTTGGGTCTACGTAGTCAAGAATAGCGATGTAATATTAGCTGGTTTTGTTACTGAATTCGTACATTTGTTTTTATGACAAATAAGTTATAACATAATAAAAAGTATCATTTTTAACTGCTAGTAAAGTAATTTACCACAAAAATTAAACATTTCTATTCTTTTGAACGCATGTTTTAGTTCGATTAGAAATACATTCTGAAGAATTAAGTCTGCTTGAATTCAATACTTAAAATTATGTGTATTTTTATATATGTGTCTTTTAATATATTGTTAATAGGTAATCCAAAACATTATAATAAATAATACATTGCTTTTTGCATAACGTCTATTCTAATGTCCTACCCAAGCATTGCACTATTGTTTTCAATTAACTTTTATTTGTTGTATGCATTTCCCAATAAATAATTTATAGGATTGGTATGACATTCTATTATTGAGAATTAACAAAGAACCGTTTGAGATTTTTATGACTAAAAAAGATATATTTATTTTGACTTTTTTCTAAAATGAATTTTTGAATATTGTAGGTACCTCCTCCAAAAAATAAAATTCCAAAGGTTAAAAAGCCCAAGGACAAAGTTGAAGAAAGCAAGAAAGAGAGTCCTATGCCGAAAGTGCCAAAACCATACAACTTCTGGGAGAAGTTTGATGCTGAAGCAGAATGTGAAAGTATTGACAAGGAGGAGTCGGATTCAGAGTTGTCTGATGAAGAAGATGTTGCCATTATGGAATTAGCCGAAGAAGAAAAGGAGAAGGTAAATTTAAGTATTTACATTCATTATTTCAAATACTATTAACTTAAATTTCTGTCTAAAGAAGAGTAAATATTTTTTTAATCATTACTTTTGCTTGCCTTTTTGTTTCACTTAATCTCTTTGAGTTTCTTTAGTCTAGTTTACTGTTTCTCCTATATTATCTACAGAGGAATTAATTAAAAATTATTCTTTTCTGTATCCATATTACTGATATAATTATATTGTCAAGTATTTATAATAGCAACTTTTCTTTTTATTAAATAGCTCAATTTTTTTAGGGAAATAAGTTTGTCAAAAATGGAAGATACGAAGATGCAATTAAATGTTATACTAAAGCAATTGATTGTTTTTCTTATAATCCAATATTTTATGCTAATCGAGCACTGTGCCACCTGAAACTAAAAGAGTGAGTGTCCTTTTTGTATTAGTTTTATTTTATTATGGTTAACTTATTTTTTAATAATTACAATGTATAATAGTAATAGTAATTTTAATATTTGATATTTTTTTTAAATATTTTAATAGATATAAAGCTGCTGAGGTTGATTGTACAACAGCTCTACAAATTGATAATGAATATGTAAAGGCATTATATAGAAGAGCCTTAGCACGAGAAGCTTTGGAGCAAAATGAAAATGTGATAGATGACCTAATGAAGGCATTAAAACTTGAACCAGAAAATAAGGAATGCAAGAAGTTGTTGGAAAAAGTAAAGAAAAAAGTTGGAACGAATATGGTAATTTTAATTTTATGTAGTAAGCCTTATCTCAAATTATCTATTATTTATTTCTTTGAAATTATCAATTGATAATAGGTTTTGTACTTCATTCACCTTTTTTGTAATATTTTATTAAAGTTTTGTAAAATTAAAGCAAATAAAATTGAGTTGTGTTAATAGCCACTTAACAGAAATATGTTATCTGTATTTAAGAATAATAAGATTATGAATTTTAGGACCAGCCCACTTCTTCACAAAGGCCAAAGTCTAAATTCACCATTTCACGGGAAAACGCTACGTCTGCAAAAAATCAAGTGAAAATTGAAGAGGTTGAAAAGGAAACTACTTGTCCTGCCATTAAACCAAATGTTTATGAGAGAATAAATCCATTAGATAAACAATTACAAACGGAACAAACCCAAATACCAAACAAGTACGAAGCACAACTGTCAACTAGTAAAGCAAAAGTGATTGATAAACAATCTGAAATCAATTGGCCTTCTGGCAATGATGTTAAGATTGTATGCAGTGTATCAAAAACTCCTAAACAGCGTACAAAATTGCCTTTAAAGAGGGTGCAGATATTTGATGTTGATATAAAACACACATACAAGTTAGAAGCAAAGCCTGCTAGTATAGTGTCTAATCCACAACCATCACCGCAGAATTTGAATCAAAATAAGATTTCAATGGATGATTTTAAGATTGTGGAAAGGAAGCAAGTTGAAAATACGGAAAAAGTTGATATCTTTGAAGGCTTAGATTGCAGTGTTGATGTTTCGAACGTAGATTTTAATGAATTAAACATACCACCACCTACAACCTCAGTACAGTTTTATCAAAATTGGAAACATTTAGATAACAGAAAGAGATTTTTGTACTTGAGGCAAATAAATCCCATCCAGTATACTGCTATATTTAAAGACTCGCTTGAGACTAAAGTTTTCAGTGAGATCATCAGTACTCTAGGTAATGCTTTTGTGGAAGAAAATGTCCCTGTTTTCGAGTATCTTTATGGGCTTACTATGGTGAAGAGGTTCGGTGCTTTAGTAATGTTTAAGACCAGCAAGGATAAGGCTGAATTGCTCAAGTTAATTGATGCTATGAGGGAGGATGACCGGCATTCTAAGGAGGAGGTTGACTATTTGATAAAAAAATATGAAATGTAATAAAGTAATTTGAATAAACTTTTGTTGTTGAAATTGTATTGTTTATTTCATTTAAATATAATTTTTAAAAAATATTTGCTAATAAGAAAGAAGTTGGCAAGACTGTTTTTTTTAAATTCCTTATAATTGGCACCAAAATTATCATTTCCGCATTCCTGATATTACTACTATAATTTTTACTAAATATTCAATCATTTATGAAAGGAATGTAGTGGTGTCAAGATTACTCTTTACATTCCTGCATTCCTGATACCTGTAATAAAATTCTTGACTAAATATTTCGAAATATTTTTATCATTTAGGAAGGAAGATAATGGCGCTAAAATTACTCCTTTCTTTCCTGCGTTCCTGATACCTGTAATAAAAATTTCCAAATATTTTTATCATTTGGGAAGGAAGATAACGGCGCCAAAATTACTCTTTTCTTTCCTGCGTTCCTGATACCTGTAATAAAATTTTTGAGTAAAAATTTCCAAATATTTTTATTATTTAGGAAGGAAATAATGGCGCCAAAATTACTCTTTTCTTTCCTGCTTTCCTGATACTAAATAAAAAAATTGAGTAAAAGCGTTGATTGAAATATTGTACAATCGGTAAAAGTTACCAAAAACTTTTTATCATCTAGAAGGGAAAATTACTCCTTTCATTTCTGCCGACCTGATACTTCTAATAATTTGATTGACTAATTATTTCCAAAAAATAGCTTTTTGATGCTCTTTTATGAAGGAAAATAATGGCGCCAAGATTACTTTTATCATTTCTTTTATGATTCTCAAAAAAATTGCAACTAGAAGTTGATCAGGACTATCATGTATTCAAAAATGTATTATTTCACTATGAGTGACAGGATAACAGAAATAAAGAGGTATTTAAGTGTTATATGTGTTAGAATTTCTTTCTTCACTATTTATTTATTTTTTCACTAGATCTACATTTTAGGTACTAGCCGCTTATTATTAATAAATAACTCTTTTAGGACGTTTAAATATGTAAATACAAGGAGTAATAAGAGAATGGAAATAAGTGTATTAAATAAATAGTTTTATACTTACTTTTAGTCCTACTAAATATTGTAGTAGCAATAGCTCACATAACTGCTCACAATTGAAGATTTTTTTGTAATTACAAATTAAAAAGGTGTTTGTTGGGATCTCAATAAAACATTAAATAAAACAAAACTTATGAGCAAATTTATTTAAAAATGTACTGCATTCAACTATACATACATAACTTAAAAAATAGTTACAAATGTAGTATTTCCTTTGTTACAATAGCATCATTAAGTACTGAATAGGTATTACCTGAAAATATTTACAAACTCGACGGTTGGAAAGTAAAACGAGAACACCTGTTCAGTAACAGTAATAAAAGTATACTCGTGTGATGGGGAAAAGAATAGGTTGTTTAAAAAAAAAAAACGCGACCGGTGCCCCCCTGTGGGACAGGCAGACAAACGCAATACCACAGCCGATGTAGAAATCATCCACAATTGACTATATTTTACTTAAGTGGGAGAAGGAATTGATAGCCCTACACGTTCGAAACGTTGCTGCGTCTCAATTTAAAAAGCCGCAGCGAAGTTTCAAATCCTATCGCCAGCGCTCTATAATAAGGAAATGTAAATCGTACCGTAATCGTTCAAATTCGCCCACAAATATTTAACCTAATTACTTTCTTTTAAAAAGAGAGTTTGTGCATTCCTATCCATTTAAATAAAAACACGTTACGACAGATTCAATACTATTGCCGAAATACTCCGTGAGCCGCTCACCCGCGGCACCCGAGCACAATTGCTGCCGGTGATAATAAAAATAAAACACGCCTTGGTGAAAATGAAAAAAAAAAAGAATAAATACGGGTGGCTCGGGTGTGTGGCGCGATTAATTTAATCGAATAAATTATCCTGCAATAATTAAACTTAATTAAAAATACTTGTACATTTCGTAAGATCAGACATCGATTGAGCGTATATTTACAACAAATAAATCCCACGAGTAAATGCTGTTTCGGCAAAATAAAACAAAAACAACATCCCTCGCGTCTGTGATCACAAGAGGTCGCTATTCGGACGCTTTAGTACGGCCTCGTGTCGTTTAGTGCGCAGAAATTGCCTAGCTTACATCCAGCACTCCGTTCACTCATATGAAAAATTGGGGACGCGAATATTTCAAAGTATCAAATTTAGAAGAAATCATTACCTCGATGTACTTATTTACAATGATTTTTTTAAGGCCGAACGATTCCCTTCCGTATTTCAAAAAAGCCCTCTCTCGAATTGTCCCATTTCTTTCGTGACTCCTAAGGTACGAGATTAAATATAGTTGTACAAAGTCACAATTTTAAAAAATAACTTACATAACTTTACCACCTATATGCACCGATTATTGTAAGCTATTTCATTAATGTACACTGTAAAAACATCTATATACATAAAAGTCGACCGGTAATGGAAAATGGCAGGGGTACAATACTCGTTTAAGCAGACATTAATTAGTAATATTGTTGATTACACAAAAACGGAATTATTACGCTAGTATTAAGGGATCCACGTAGACACACAAGTACGATTTTTTTTAATTGTTTTAATTATGTAGGTGCCATTTCCCATTGCCATTTTAACTTAATAAATATAAATAGTAATCCTGGGTATTATAGAAAATCGATTGAAATGTTAGTTAATAAAAAATATTCAGGAAAATATAGGAATTGAAGAGTTGTTATTAATAAGTGTACGTGAACTCATCACTTATTGTTAAAAACTTACATTTTCATATTATATCACGATATAACTAATGTTGCTCTTTCATATTTTTAATAAAAGTTCCAAAAAATTGTAATTAATTTCTCAAATAGCGGTTTATTATTTGTTCATTATAAAAATAATCACTTGGTCTCAATTTAAAGGATTGAAAGTTTACTAAACCATCTATTAAATATGCAATATTCATTAATTGTCTTGGCAGTATCTCTGCCAAAACAGAATAAAGGACATAAATGCAATTGCTGAATCATATTTACCCGGAACCAATATTCATTCACAAGGTGAAAACATGTGATTAATATACATAAATTTAAAAGACACGATTTTTATAAAATAATATTTTTGGGTACCTCAGTAGTTATTTATGAACACCAACTGAAGTTTCTAAAATACCCAGGATTCCGAAGTCCCTTAAAATGAGGACTGGGATAATTCTCAAGTACATCGTACTATACAAGTCTTGTAAAATTACTATCACTCGTGTGCGGGCCAAGTTACGGGTCAACACATCATGTCTTCCAGTTGTGGCGTTGGCCACCGCCTTGAGGCGGTATCATGTCTAGGAGATACTGTCTTTGAAGATCGGCCGCCCTCTGAATGTCCACCATGTTGGGGTTTCCCTTGCCCCCTCCGGCCGCTTGTGCCATCGCTAGCTGATAAGAGTAGAAAAGGGGATTGAACTGGAGCATGTGCGCTGCGGGTGGTCCACCTGCCGTTAGAGCTATAAAATAAATTAATAAAAAATTGATACAATTATTGATTCGCTTAAGTGTCTAATATAAGATTTTGATATTATTTACTTCTAATAATGGCCACCTTTAAGTCTATTTGTAATTCTGGGCCTATGCTATGAAATATACTTATATTAGCTATTTAAAAATTGTAAATTTCCTTAACATAGTGATGAAATAATCTCAAAATGACAGTACTTACATTGTATTAACTGTCGGTGCAGGGCTTGCATGGCAGCAGCATTTAAATTGGCGTTTTCTTTAGCAGCAGCCATAGCAGCAGCAGATGAATGTGATCCCCTCGAAGGCGGTGGTGTTGGTTGTGCCGATGGTGGGGCAGGTGGCGTTGCCGCATGCCTAGGCGTAGGAGTAGGGGTTGCCGCTTTAGGCGCTGCTTCTGGAGTTACCGGCGACGGTGCAGGGCTGTTTGACGTAAACACGCCATTCTAAATTGAAAAATAAACAATATTTATTAAGTTAACACGTGCCAAAATTTAAAAAATATCTTTAAGACGTTTTTTCAAAATAAATAATTATTCTCAATGGAACTACTATAATAAAGAGGAAATAAAAAATACCTTTATTAATTGAAGGTATGGTCTGGGATAAAAAGGATAGGGATATCTGTTTTTACAACTCCTGAAAATGGGTAACAAGTAGAAAGTCTTATAGAATACCTCAGCTTTACACTATTATTAACTTACCTGAGCTAATCGCTGCTCAATTTCCTGCTCTTGTTGAAGGGCTTTTACAAATGCTGTTTTCAACCTGTTGGTATGCTCTGCTTTCAGTCCTTTCTTTACATTACTCGTAACACACTGTTCACAAATAACTTTGTGTTCTTTAGCTGAAATTAATAAGAAAAAATAATTCATAAATAAATTAGAATGATAAAAATTTTGATAATTAATCAATTCTATTTAAAAATTTATTTTTTGGGATTATAAAAAATAGATGATTATTAAAATGTTGAAACATTAGGTAATTTTAAATTAGAACATTTGTTATGTTTCAATCAACGACGATCATTTTAAATTATAAATTTTGAAGGAAAAGGAAAATAAATACTATAATATGAAACATAATAAGTGTTCTAATTTAAAATTACTTAATGCCATCATTTTATCAAGAGTGCAGCGAATAAAGTAGGTACCGTATAAAATGTTAAAGTAAGTGAATGAACCAATAATCAATTTAATGTGCAGAGTAAATTGTGAGATGTAAATGTATCGATTTAAATAATTTGGAATGATTCATACTCACTCTTTCCTTTTCCTTTGACAGTTTCCCATTTCCACACGGGCGTGAAGTCCGATTGGCACTGAGAACAGTTGAAGGGCGTTATTGGTGTTTGCGGCTTCGTCTCCTTCGTCAAAAAGTCCACTACATGTTCTAGACCTACTAAGTATATAAATTCGGTATTGCTTGGATTTGGAATGAAGTGCATCTCTGGCGGTGGTGGTTTAGGAGGAGGAATCTAAACAAACATTAAAACAATATACATTATTAAAGAAGTTATTTACATCCTATCTCAAAAATGGTAATTTTTTTTGATATAGGTATCAAATGTAAAACTCTGATATTATCGACAATAATTAGAATGTGGTTAGTGTTTAATATTAAAATTTACAAATTACTATATTTAATTAAAATTGATATTAAAATATTTTCTTTTTTTGTATATATACCTGTAGAAGGGTCTTTTCCAATTGTTTCCTAAGAGCCAATTTAGCTGCTGCTTGCCTTTGGGCTGGGGTTTGATTGTCTTCTCTAGAAGAACGGTCCTGTAATTTAAAAATAATAGCACTTTAATTACCTTTTCCAATAGAATAAGAGATTAATACAAATCAATTTAAGATATTAATTTCTAAAAAAGTGCAGCCGAAACAAAATTAGACTATAAGATAGAGTAGATGTGAAGCAAATGAATAGGAAGTTTTTGAGGAAGGATATTATCCTATCATTTGTCACATATTTTTTAATCATACTACATATTATACACCTAGGGGTGTTTTTTGGTATTTTTGCAAACATTAAAATACTTCATGATTGTGTAATTTATCTCATAATCTGTGTAAAATAAGAACAATCATGTCTGTGCAAGTTTGTAATAATATTAATTACTTTTTTTATTAGAAACACTGAAAAATGTTGAAAATGTTAATGTAATATATAACACAGCAAATAAATAATAACAAATGATTACCTGGTCGGACATAGTTGGAGGTTGTACAAAACCTTTCCCATCTAAGTTAACCACCTGGGTTGGGTGCACAAAAGAAAATAACATGTACAAGTCTGTTAGGAAACTTGTAAAAACTATTTTCTAAAATTCACCATTAAATTAAAACTTACTAATAATTATTGAATGTGTAATTATGGCATTTTTTTCGCAGTTTTTGATAATGAATTTAGCGCCATCTCGTGTTTCTTTATAATTTTACAATAATTAAAAATATATCTATAAAATGTGGATGTTTAACATAGCATATGTAATTTACTGCTAATTTTAGATTGATTAGGGTTTATAAATACTTTAATAAACATGTCATTGGAGTTCGTTGGTGAATTTGGTGGTTTTTTTAAATAATCTGGTGTAAATAATGAGATCCAGATCTATTATAATGGTGAACGAACATTTCAAAATTAAAGTTGCGTTTTTTTTTTTACCTGATAACTATCCTGTGTTTTCACTTTGCTAGGTTGTGGGGGAGCGGGTGTTATCGTGACAGAAGGTGACAGGTCCTTGACACCTGGAGGGAAACCAGACGGCCTGCCAATGGAATTCCTTTGTGGGGGTTGCGGCACGGATAGATTCGCACCGCGACTACTAATAGGCGATCCGGTGATTGGAGGTCCGTGCACATTCGATCTCGCTGGTGGCATTTGCTAAAAAAAGGGAAAATGTTAAATATTGCATAAAGTGTAACTTATAATATTTGAGTGAGGAATTAGGATAAAGAAAATAACTTGAGCTTTTAAAAATATATATCAAAGATATTGAAAAGAAAAGTTTAGGATGGCGTCTAAATATTAAAGAATTAAGAAAACTAAGGAATCCTTAAAAATAAAAAATGAAAAAGAGGCTGAACTGTGATTGGATTAGATTTTAAGAGTGAGTGAGAGAGATGCTGAAATTTAAATAATTTAAAGAAATAGAGAAACATCTGTAATAAAAGAATTAGATGGTATAGAAAGATGAAAACAATATTGAACATTTGATGAATTTTGAGTACAATATAAAATTTAGATATATAACACACAATCTTTAGACTGTGAACAAAGAGATTTATAAAAAATTATAGAGATTGGTAAGAATAGTAGATAAACGTATATAGATACAGTAGATTTGAACATAGTAGATATGAGAGTAAAGATGATTAAGAGTGGATTGAACAATAATATTAGGAAGAGATATAGAAGATATTAAGGAGTAAAGAAATAAAGACTAAGAAGAGATGTGGCAAAGATAGTAGAAATAAAGTAAAAAAGAATTAAATATTCTTCAAAACAAGCAGTAAATATCGAAGTAATGAAAAAGTAGAAAATCAGATGTAACAAATAGGATAAAAAATGTAATATAAATCAGCATAATGCTTGCTTCTCCTCCTCAACGAATTATGTATTTATCTTCTGAAGTATATACACTCCTCTCTAGTTATTGGTATAGAAGAAGAGGAAGATAAAGTAGAATTATTTACAATTATTGTCAAAGTGATACAAACATAGAGTTAACAATGGAGGAAAGAAAATATGAACGTTGAGATGAGCTAATAATAAATCTGCTTGAAACAAATCAATCAATTTTGTTGTATTTAGAAAACTATAAGGCTTTTACAGTTATTAGAATGATATCAAATGTATACATTTTTCTTACCCCTCTTAGTATCGAAGACACGTTCGTCTGCCCGGGTTTATGCGTGGTGGTATGTCTGGAGTGGGCGGCCTGCGGGGGCTGCCCTTTATTGCTGGGCACCTTCACAGTCGTAGGGGTTATACTGAGACCGCTAGGTAGTCCAGTGGGCGGCAGCGCCGACTGGGGAATACTTGGGGGTAACACAGCCACATTTTCTTTCAGTTGTTGGGATTGCTTCAGCTTCTTCAGGAGTACCAGCTTCATCTCCTCGGCCCGGAGCTCCTCCCGAAGCCTCCGCAAACCTCGGTCCCTTTAAAAAGCATTCAATTAATTTTGGCTAATCAAAATATACCCAAATTAATTTTAAGAAACTTGGCCCAAAGTTTTCATTATACTTTCAGCTTATAAACACAGTGTTATATATCAGATTGACCAATAGAAAACTGAAATTAGTACTGAAGATCAACAAAAACTCTTATTTCTAAACAATTCTGGATTTATTATAATATTGATATTATTTAACATGCGTAAACAACATTATTTTATTAATTATTATTATTGTTGTTATAAATTACCTCTGTCTTAATTCAGAGGGACTCAGTTCCTTAATTGGCGCTAGTGGAGGCATCTCTCCCTCACTCGAGTCACTACTGTAATCGGCGGCGTTGCCGTTAGTGCGTGGTTTTTCCACCACGCCGTTTATCAGCACGTCTGGGCTCTCCACGTAGCTCCTCGGCTCTGTCCTTGGTCGGAGCACTCTTCTGGAATTGGGTAGGTTGTTGTTGAGTTGGGGTTGGGTCGGTTCTAGGGCTATTGAAGGACCGGCGGGTCTGCTTGAACTGTAACAACAAAGAGATCATACTTTAAATAAATGCCAAATAATATGATTATTTTACGTAATTATACAAAAGTACCGATTAGATAACAAACAATATTTCAACACAAATGTGAAAAATTCATTAGCAATAATCAATTTTTCACTTCTAATTAAAAATGTATAATAAACCAAAAACCTATAGTAATCAATAAATTAATTAGAAAATTTCTAATTAATAGTTAATTTTCTACAACGTAAAGGTCTTTATACATTTTTATTATGAAATTATACAAAGTTAGCATTTTTTAATTTCATATTTAAAATTGCAAAATAAAGTTGAAACATTAAGTATTAATAAAAACATTTTTATTTTTGTGACTAAAGTTTCAGTAACTAAACAAACAAAATGACTTAACTTGATTAAAACTTTTAGAAACTTTTCTTCACTACTATCAAACAGTGAAGAAAGGTTTTTAAGTGTTTCAATCAAGTTATTATCATCTTCACGTAACTTACTCAATCCAAATGACTTAAGATATAAAAATAAATATTTTTTGTTATACAAAACAAAGTTAAAAGTGTTTTAATTATCATAATTCGACTTGTATAACAAGGTAAGAGTCTTCAACATACAACATTTTCCAATTTAGTTAAACTGCTGTTGTTGGGATATAATTAATGACACTTTACAGTGGCGGGGGAAATCCTTTAAAGTAATAAGCTCATTTAAATGCAAAAATAAAAACTGCTACTAGTAATATTATGGAATATATAGTTATTTTAAGATACTAAAAATAAAAATCATGAGCTGATTCAAATTCTGCAATATAATGTTACAATTATGCATGTATTCGTTAAATATTTAATGGATGGGATAATTTGTATTTATTAAACAATGCCTGGAAATGTCCTTCTAGAAATAAAATATAAATAAATAAATTTACCATTCGCCGTTTTTTTTCTTCTTATCAGATAAGAATTTTTAAACTTGGACTATAAAATCATTACTCACAATAAAAAACGTATATTGAAAAACATTAAGTAGAACAAATGCGATAAGCAGTGTAATCATGTGAATGTTTTCAAGTTGATTTTTATGGTTATATATAAATATTCAATCGAACCACTTCAATATTTCAAGTAAATACATTTTATGATGACTCCGCGAGGTTTATATACGTCCATAATTATTATTCATTTATTTGCTGTACTCTAAGTTGATATTTTTTATTAATAGGTTATCGCCAAACATTAATATTTTGCAATGCCGGCAAATAATTTTGAGGACTAAACACTTAAAACCGGAACGACGGTGATGAAACAATTTTCAAATTTTAATCTAGTAGGTATGCCAATTACTGTCTTAACCCATTGAGGACCAGTTAGGACAAAAAAAAAGAGTTTGGAGCTATGTAGATTTAGAAAATATGCACCAGGATGAAATTTATGGTATTCTTGATGAAATACCAAGTGGTAGTGAATCTGAAGAATCAGATATAGAAAGCGTTATGGGAGAAGAAGTAAATGTAGATACAAATAACATACTTGAAAATCTGGATGTTATCTTTGAAGAAGAAAACGACGTTGACAATAGTTGGGAAAGCGAAGACGACATACCACTAGCACAGTTTGTAAGGAATCAGTCTGTAGTTTGGACCAACAATGAAAATTATGTCACAAAAACAAATCCTTTCTTGGAAGTAACAGGTGCTAACCTTCCTGAGGATGTAGAAACTCCGACAGACATTTTTTTATCACTTTTCCCCGAAGATCTAATCCAAGATATAGTATTCCAAACAAATTTGTACTATCTTCAAAAACATGGTGGAGGAGCTTATTTTACTCCAACTTCTGAAGAAGAAATAAAAATTTTTTTGGGTGTCAACTTATTGATGGGCATCAAAGAAATGCCCAGTTACAAAGACTATTGGTCATCGAGAGACGATCTCCGGGATAATTATATTAGTGCTGTTATCTCAAGGGATAGATTCTCGTGGTTACTAAGCTACATCCACCTCAACGACAATTCAGTGCAACCGGGAAGAAACGACCGAAATTTCGACAAGCTCTATAAAGTTCGGCCCCTCTTGTCTAAGCTTCGGGAATCATTTCTTTCCGCCCTAAATCCGCATGAATTTCAATCCATAGATGAGTCAATGATTAAATACAAAGGACGATGTTCTATTCGTCAATATATGCCAAACAAACCCATCAAGCGGGGTTATAAAGTCTGGGTTAGATCCGACTCAACAGGTTTCATGTGTGATTTTCAAATATACACTGGGAAGATTGGTCAGACTACTGAAAAAAAATTAGGGCTACGGGTTGTAAAGGACCTTAGTAGAGTTTTAGTAGGAAAGCACCACAAACTTTTTTTTGATAATTATTTTAATTCCGTTGAATTACAAAGATCTTTATTATCGGATGGAATTTATGCTTGTGGTACGATTCGGAAAGGTAGAAAAAGTTTTCCTGAGCTAAAATCAGATAAAGATATGAAACGGGGCGATAAAGATTATCGCATATCTACTTGTGGACTAGTAGGAATGAAGTGGATGTATAAAAGAAGTGTGTTATTCCTCGGAAATTACCTAAATCCAGCAACAATGGGTCGTGTTCCAAGAAGAAAAAAAGATGGGGTCCTTGAAAACATAACATGCCCTCAAATGGTTATTGAATACAATGCTCATATGGGATATGTCGATAAGTTCGATATGTTAAAAAGCCTTTATGAAGTGGACCGTAAATCACATAAGTGGTGGCATAGAATCTTGTTTTACTTCGTTGACGCATGTGTAGTGAACGCTTTCATTCTGTTTCAACTACGAAGCAAGTCAAAAGGACTAGATTTGAAAACATTCCGTTTGACTGTAGCCAGAGGTCTTATTGGGGCAGTAGCTCCTTCTAAACGAGGAAGGCCATCAAACGAGAGACCCGTCAATAATTTTAAGAAGATTGTTCCATTGGAACTTCGCTATTCTAAGGCATGCCACATGCCAGAAAGGTCCACGTTGCTGAGATGTGCCAACTGTAGCACCACAAAAGAAGTAAGCCGTACGATGTGGAAGTGTTCAACATGCAATGTGGGATTGTGCATAAAACACAACAAAAACTGTTTTGGAGCTTACCATACTAAGTAGTTCCATTTTTTCATATGTTCGCCTAGTTTTAGTATTTTTTACAAAAAAAAAAAATCTGCGTTTGTTCCTAGTGGTAATTTAGGGATACCATATCCTGAAGGATAATCCTTATTGTTTTTAATTGCCAATACCATTTTAATAGCTTACATTAATATAAATAAATAAAATTACACTCTTCAATTTGTTTTTTTTTTCAAAAAAATAAATCCGTCCTCAAAGGGTTAAACAATGCGTCATTCAGTCAGAATTTTTTAAATTGATATTAATAAAGGTTAAAATAAAATGTTTTATTAATATTTAATACCTTTGGACAGAAATTTAAAATACAACTTTATTTTGAAAAAAATATGTTTGAATGTTAATAATATACTTAAATATTTTTGCTTTGCCTTTAAAATAAATTAAACAATGGTCAACAGTCAATTTCTTCATAATGTATTTTTACTTATAAGACTACATTACACTGTATCTTTGTGCTAAAAAGTACATGGCCCTACTACTATTTGAAGTAATTAAATGATTTGTTATTGTTAGTATGTATATATGTGACCGATTGAAAATTTGTCCAACAAATTGTGTTATATGTAGACAAGATGGTTTAGTTTGAGGAAATTCAAATTCAAAAGTATGAATTTATGTGTTGTAACATTGCTGGAAACTAATAATACATTATACTAATAAATAAAGCACTTGCAATATACTGATTTTTGGCAAAGCACAGTAAAACAAAAATTAAACTGGGGTAAAGACCAATGGCTGATAGCCATTGAGAAATTATCAAAGACAGTGGAGAAACAATATTTCAGAAGTTTCAGACATTATCAATGCTTGAGCCATCCTCATAAATGGGAGTGACCATATCTTAATATACTGTAACACAAATTCTAACCGAATAAGCTTTCAATGTCAATAACATAAAAACTTAATATATTAATGATACATATTTTGAAAATCATTCTGCATTTGGTATAAAACGTGCACACAGAAGATATTGCTTTTGCTAACAGTTATAACACAATACAAAAATGAGTACTAATGGAGTCAAAAGAATCCACAGGAAGTTCATATAAAACTCCAAATTATGTTTGGGCTTAATATATGGTTTGCTATATTAATATAATAATATTCTTGAAAATACATTTAATTGATTTTCTTCAATATATCTTACAAAACATACTGAATTATTTAAGTTTATCATTTCAGACTAAATTGTAATTGTTGCAACACAAGAAATGCATAATCCTATGCCCACATCACAATCAAGTAATTGTATATCAAGCCAAGTTTAAAGTTTTTAGGTAGTTAAGTTCTTAGGTTATTTAAATTGGTATGTATGGTATGTTGTTTGTTTTTCTCATAAAATTTGATATATTTTCTTAAGGTTCTCTTTGTTTGAGGCTTTTTTAAGGATGTGTGTATTACACAATAAGTATCAGTGATATAATATTTATAGACTTATTAAATTACACTACTATACACGATTCTGGATTCAAACAATGTGTAGATAAATATACATATACATATCTTACGCCACCACAAAGTAGTCAATCTACGATTGATCTAGTTAGTAGTAATAATACTAATTTTAAATGTTAGGTTATAAAATCAACACACTTCAATAATGCACTAATAAGAGTTAAAATATATGACTTAGTTATAATAGCTGTGACGTAGTTAACTAATAGAATATATTCCGTGAAGATTTACAAGGTATTATAAATGAACAAATCAATGAAAACAATAAATCAAATCTGTGACGTGGGCTAAATATTCTAACAGAAATTAAAAATTTAAAAATAGAAAAGATTTACCAACACAAAGAATCGAGAAGACTACTAAGAATACAAAAATTACATATATTGTAAATATAATAAGAACTAAAAAACTAATTATTTCAAAAAATATGCATATTCTAATAAAAAATATTCAAAAGATATGTGGAAAACCTTGAAATAAATGATATCAAGTGACAAAGGTTGTATTTATAATTAATTTGAGTATGACGATTTAACCATACTGATGGATGATGATGAAATATGTAATAAATTGAATTAATATTTATTGTAGAATTTTTTTTTTAAGTTACGTAAAAATTATTATATAGTAAATTGTATTCAAAATATTAGCACTTTCTTCACAAATTTGTTTTTATTAACTAAATGTACATTTCGAACACAAAGTATTTTCATTATCAATAGTTAAATGACATTAAAAAAATATAATAATTAAGTCGCTCAACTTTTTTTGACTTTTGTATTTATTTAGTTGATAAAAACAAAATTTGTGAAGAAAGTGCTAATAATTTGAACACAATTTACTAATATTTTATTGTTAGTATAATTAAAAATAACTGTATTTAATACACATTCATAGAAAACAATGATTTAATCTTATTCATAATTATTATTAATAATAGAATTTATAATTTTGCAATTCTTTTATTGTAATCACAGCCATTTAGATGCAAGATTCAATTTGAAATCAAACTTTTTTATTGAAACATACATTTGTACAAGAAACAGGCTCGCCAAACATTTTTTTGTGGTTTAATTATATATTGACTTAAGAAAATGCTTTTTGTTAAGATATTAATTTAAATTTAACTTTATAACTCAATTCACACAATGCTTGCTTTTTGGCATAAATTAAATGATTTATTTGTGTAGTGCATATTTTACTGTTTGCTTTTTAAACATAATAATTAATTTATCTGCAATAAAAGATAAATTATAATAAATTTCTTCAATGTAGATTTTTAAACCTTTAACATTTCAAATGATATCCTTTCAATCAGTGTTAATTTTCGTGTCATGTAGAGAAAGATATTTTAAATCAAGTTTTTAAAATGTTACTTAATTCAGTACAGTAAAACAGTGTTTAAATTAAAAGGTATAAATTAACTGTGCTAAAAATTAATTTAAAAAAATGGTGACTTTCCCTATATTTTTCTCGAAAACTATGAGGTCAAATTGTAAAAAACTGTTTCACCCTCGTGATAAACGAAAAACAAATTCAACAAATGAATAAAACTTGTTCAGTTTCTCATTCTCTTTAACAATTGTTTGGAAAGTTATGTGATATTTATCAAATTTTAGAAAAATATCGTGAAAAAACAAAAAAAAAAACGCCTCGAGTAAACATCCTCTTCTGGTTTATGAATGTTCACCAAAAGCTTTTCAGTTCCAGTTTTTAACGATAAAACCTTAAAAATTCTATAAAGGGAAAGTAAAAAAGATATAGAATCCAACAATTAGTAATTAAAGTTATCATGTAACCTACCCTCCAATCAGTAAAACATAACCGAGGATGTAAATGTAGGATGGGTGGGTGTCCTCTATCTCACTCTCCAATCAGTAATACATAATTGAGGGTTTTAGTTAGAAGTTGAAAAATGTAAACAAACACAAAATAATTCAATCAAGCTTAAATAAGATTAGCTATAGACGGTCATTTATATTTAAACTTAAATTTGGATTATGCTTTATTTTTTATTACTTACAAGGTTTTATTATTTTTTAAGCAGCAACATTATCAACAATTAGTATTTAAAGTTATTATGTATATGTAGGGTGGGTGGGTGGCCTCTATCCCACCCTCCAATGAGTAAAATATAAGCAAGTATTTTAATTAAAAGATGTAAAATATAAATAAGGACAAAATTGCAATTTTTAGATTTATTCACAAGAATTTTTTAATTAATGTTTGATGTAAATTTACTAATTGGTGGGATAGAGGCCACCTACTTACCCTACATATAAATTTAAATTAAATTTTAATCGTCTTGCGGTTTGGAGTAAAATTAAATACAAAATTTTCATATAAAAAATATAATTCAAAAGGTAAAATTTATAAGTGAGAAAATTAATAAAATTTTTATGCACGGTGGGTGGGTAGACTTTAAATATAAATTAAATTAGCTATAGGAGGTCATTTATATTTAACTTATATTTGTATTATGCTTTATTTTTTTATTACATACAAGATTTGATTGTTTTTTGGAGCAAAATAAACGATTAGTATTTAAAGTTTTCATGTATATGTAGGGTGGGTGGGTGGCCTCTATTCCACCCTCCAATCAGTAAATCATAAGCGAGCGTTTTAATTAAAATGTAAAGAAATATAAAAAATAGTGATGTGGCCGGCCATTATTTCATAACATTTTCTTGAAAACTATGAGGTTTACACAAAAAGGCTATTCGTTACAATTAACTCAACTTTGGATTCTTTGCAATTACTTGTTATATAAATTTATATTTTATTAGTAGTAGGAAAAAAATATCAAAATTTTTAATTTTTTTCTCGGAAGTTAAGAACATGTTTTAATAAAACTTGTTCAGTTTCTCATTATTTTTAACTTTTGTTTGAAAAGTTATGTAATATTTATAAAATTTAGAAAAATAATATCGATAAATTTTTTTAAAAAAACGCCTCAAGTAAACATCCACTTCCGGTTTATGAATATTTACCAAAAGCTTTTAAGTTCTAGTTTTTAATGATAAAACCTAAAATTATTATTTTTTATATCAAACGGATCAATTATTTTTGAGATACAGCACCCACAGACATTCTCATCCACGAAAACAATACTTTCCTTATATATACTATAGGGAAAGTAAAAATGTGAGGTTTTGTTTAAAACGTATGTCAAATGTTGCTACAAATAATCCTTTGAGTCTTTTTATGTGGTTCACAAACACAGTACATCATAGTTTGATTTATTTAAATCCTTTGTTACAAGTTTTATATTTTACATAAAACATAATATTTTATGGATAAATAAATATTTTGTATTAGTTTGTTGGTGTGCCTCTAGAATGTATTTATATATTTTTTACATGTAATGTAAACTCCATTACATTATCCGTAAATAAAGTTTAAACATATTGTTTAATTTACTAATAGAAGAAAGAAAGAAACCTTTATTTGGCATTATTATATATACAAACTCAACAAAACTATATTCTAATAATAAACAAACAAAAAATATAATCCTTCCATATCTTTCACTCCACTCTTCTCCTACCCCTCTCCCACCCTATTTTCCTAAGCACATTTACCCTGGCCCCATCCTCATTCATCCAGTCCGTCACCCTCCTGCACCCTTCCATCCACTCTTCACTCACCTCCTCGCATTCCTCCGCCAAATGCCTCCAAGTATCCCTTCCATTCTTACACAAAACGCACTTCCCATAACTCTCTCCCATCCACCACTTTCTCCCTCTTTCATCTGACCCACACCTCGCCCTTGCCATTGTCACCTTATCCTCTCTCCCCATTCCGCTCTCTAAATACTTCGGCTTTCTTCCATGCACCTGCCATCTCCCATATCCCTCATTGTACTCACTCCTCTCTATGCAGCCTTGCCTTTCTTGTCTCTCCACTTCTCTTTCCTTCTCATATACCCAATCAGCCACATTCACCCCTTTCTCAAGCCATTCATTCACCACCACCTCCGCCAAACCTACCCTTTCGTACATTCTCCTTCTCTCCGCTCTCCATCTACCCTCCACTATACTCTTACTCATCCACCATACCTCCTTCACCAATCTCCCTTCTTCCAGCGCACACATTCTCATCTCGAACCTCACCACTCTCTTCACTGCCTCACACCCTACGGTCTCCCTATCTAGCTCCTGTAACAATATATATTCCGGCGTCGACCTCTCCACCCCTAACACTCGTCTCATGCACCATCTTTGTTCCCGCTCCACACACTCATACCTCTTTGTTCCCCATACCTCCACACCATACAACAAGATTGGCTTCACGCACGCATCCCACAATCCACACATCACCCTCACATTATTTTCCATTTACTAATAATAATAAACATTTTTATTTACAGAAAAAAAGAAAATAATTTACATGTACTTAACAATATGACAATGATATGTTACAATAATTTATTTTCCTGTCAAACAGCTATCGATACGCGGTATTTCAGCCTTGTTTAATTTAATTTTTAGTTATTTTAACTTCACGTTTATATTTAATCAACAAATTAATTAAAAAATGATGCTCTACCTTTTTAAAGATGAATTTAAACTTAATTTTTACATATAATTTTTTTCATTTTCATTAGAATAAAATAATAGTAATCCATTACATTTTCATACATTTTTTTAAAGCAAATTAATTCATGAATAATTTTTCAATTTTTTTGCTTCTTCACTATTTTATTTGTAACAAGATGTAATAATAAATAGTGAAGAAAGGTTTCTAAGTATTTAATCAAGTTATCACCTTCATGTAATTCTATTAATCTAAACTTTTTTTACGTTAATTTGATTAAACTCGTTTTGCTTTAAGAGTTGTTGATAATTACTTTGTATTACTCAAAGTATAATTGTCGATTTTAGATTGTTGAAATTTTATTATAAGGGTTATTCACGCTATACGGCACGGAATATTGTGGCCAAAATACGTGACTTTCAAAAAGTTTCACTTTGGGGATATATGGGGGTCTATTAGGGCTACCTTTTAAAATTACTTTCATAATATACAGGGTGTCCCAAAAACCCTAAAAGTATCAAAGTTGTGTTTTTTTAATGAAACACCCTGTATTTTATTGCATTTTTTGATCCTTCAAAAAAAATTTAAATTTAACCTAATTTTCATGTTTCATACTTAAAAAGTAATTAAGTTATGCATACCAAATTTACACTGAAATGTAACAATAGATCATATTTTATTTTCCAAGTATAATAAATTTGACATCTTATACCGGGTGTAAAAAAATTGGAATTAAACAAATGAGAACTTTAAATGGCTATAACTTCATTTATTTAAATGGAACGCTATATTTATTAATTTATCAGCAAATGCACGTTTTAATTACCTATCGAATGGTATTTATATCTTAAATGTTAAGTCTTCTCGTTTTTACAGAAAACGCCAAAATATTGTTTATTGCACAGTTTTAGTACTTTTTAAGTAAAAATTTTAATGTATCTAGATTTCCATCGTATTTAAAAACGTAAGATAATTAATTTAGTCTGTAACTTTAGTTTAAAAAGCCTGTCTTTTGTTATAGTTGTGTTATTTTGCGTTTTTGTGTTAGATCGTTAGTAATCGTTATTGTTTGAACATCGTTGTTGTATTTAATAGTAAAAAATGAAAATTTACACAGATTTTCTTATACTGGGGTTTTTATAACTGACACTTCCAAATTCTTTAAATTGGTTTAATAGTCTCTCAAAAATGGCTGGCTTAGGGTGATTTCTTTCGGGAAACCTTTAAGTATAAACTCGACAAGCCAATAAACAATTTTGATGATATTCTCCAAGCAAAAATATAATGCCAATACCCCCTTCTTTTGAGTAAATCTTCATTTTTTACCAAAAAATACAACAGCGATGTTCAAACAATAACGATTACTAACGATCTAACACAAAAATTCAAAATAAGACAAATATAACAAAAGACAGTTTTTTTAAACTAAAGTGGCATACTAAATTAATTATCTGACGTTTTTAAATACCATAGAAAACTAGATACATTAAAATTTTTACTTAAAAAGTACTAAAACGGTGCAATAAACAATATTTTGGCGTTTTCTGTAAAAACGAGAAGACTTAACATTTAAGATATAAATACCATTCGATAGGTAATTAAAACGTGCATTTGCTGATAAATTAATAAATATAGCATTCGATTTAAATAAATGAAGTTATAGCCATTTAAAGTTCTCATTTGTTTAATTCCAATTTTTTTACACCTGGTATAAGATGTCAAATTTATTATACTTGGAAAATAAAATATGATCTATTGTTACATTTCAGTGTAAATTTGGTATGCATAACTTAATTACTTTTTAAGTATTTGAAACATGAAAATTAGGTTAAATTTTTACAAAATTCAAATTATTTCAAAAACCTTAAGGTTTAAGTAATAAAAACCTTATTAAAACACACACTTATTTTGATCGAAGGATCCAAAAATGCAATAAAATACAGGGTGTTTCATTAAAAAAAAACACAACTTTGATACTTTTAGGGTTTTTGGGACACCCTGTATATTATGAAAGTAATTTTAAAAAGTAGCCCTAATAGACCCCCATATATCCCCAAAGAGAAACTTTTTGAAAGTCACGTATTTTGGCCACAATATTCCGTGCCGTATAGCGTGAATAACCCTGTATACTAAGCGTATAAATCTTAAATATTTGTAGCTGGTATTAATTGAACAGTGGAGGCGAGGTCCATCGGCATGGTTTTAAAATTATATGTATATTTTTGTTTTAAGATTGTTTCGAATTTTTAAAGTATTAATTAATTTTCAACAACCACTTTAATAAATTTAAATTTATTAAGAATCACAAAAATCTCTTACATTCTTAATATTCAATAGCAAATATTGATTAAAGAAAATATATTTTTTTGGTTCGATAATTTTAATTGGACCATATTGTTTATTTTTTCAATATTATTTATCTTTCTTTGACTACTTTTATTAGAAATGATTATAATTAACAAATTAACGCCAATTTTTTTTGTTAAACAATAAAATACAGTGTTCCAAAATTTAATTAGTTTAAACATTATGTTGAAACTTTTCTATTAGAGGTAATATTAATTAATCCAATATAATACATCGAAAATAATACAGGTTTACAATGTTCGATTAATTAATAATACCTCTAATAGAAAAATGTACATTAAATATTGATTTAAAGGTGCAGTATTATGAAAATAAAAGTAATAATTAGGATTAATTATGTAATTCGATACCAAGTGCATTAGTATGAAGAGTAGTGGTTTTAACTGTTAGTTGGTAGTTTTTACATTGTAATAATGTAAAACACTCAAAAAATTAATCCTAATTATTACTTTTACTTTCTATAGAAAAGTTTCATCAGAAAAATTGAGAATTTAATTGTAAATGTTATACACAAATATGACTCTTATTTTAATATTCATTGATAAATTATTACTATTATCACATTTAAGTTTAGTTAAATCCATTGTTTTTATTTGTTTCATAAATAAAAATCAATTATTATTGTCGTCTTCTTAAAATGTGAAGGCAATTAAGTAATCGTAACAGATTTTGGTTAAGTCGCACGAGTAATAGAAAGATGTTCGATAAAAAGTTTTAATAACTGAGAGGTCCTAAATTAAAACAAATCTGTTTGGTGCAACCGTGCATCGAAAACAATCTATTGTTTACGTGTAAATGTAAACATAACCAAATCCAACAGCCGTTCCAATTAGAAAAGTTTATTTTAATTGCGGAGAACGTTGCATAACCGGGCCGGCTATAATACAGAAAGTGTTAAAATTAGACGCACTAATTGTGTGTAATCGCACGCCGGCGTTGGAGTTGGCATTATTTTTCCTGACATGTCAGATTTTGAGGTTATGCACGCTCCCACATACACAAACACAAATGCAGCACATACACAGGCACACAACACACACGCACGCACACATGTACGGGGAGGGCAAAGTTTAGACGCATCCGTTAATTGTAGAAAAACGGATCGATAATAATGGCAAGGTGATGGTGTAATGAAGATAACTCACCTAACACTCAAATCGACGACAGCCTCATCAACGTCCATCTTCTCCATGGGCGGCTAGATGTGTTGTCCTCCGATCACCTGTTCGGAACAAAACAGGGGCGACATAATGAAACTGAATTTTAATGAAAGGCTGCCTCGGATGCTGCCCGACTGCATGTTTCCTCCGCGTATTAAATAAAATGCGCGGACGTGTATGTGTGTGTGCACCGTTTTGTTCCGCTAACGATTAGGCGGGTTAAGCAAGTAGAAAGTGGAGCAACAACTCGACGGGCAAAACAATGAAAATATTAAATGTTTGTGTGTGTATACGTGAGTCTGTACGTACTCCGCGGACCAAACACAGAAACAGAATGCAGAGCGACTGCCGGCGAATAATTATCAAAAGTGGCTTAATCTAGCTAAGGCATACGTCCGTCTCCCCCCTGTCGCGCGTGTTTTGTTGAATGCGGACACACCGACGATTACCGTGTTGCCAACAACAAGAACTTTACCCGTGATCGCCGATAATCCATCAGACGGGCGGCCGTTGCGTAATCCACTTTTTCCTACTCGTCCCGATAAGATAACACCAATTTACACTTTTACAGAGAACGCCAGTAGTGTGGATTTCAGTTGAATTCGCCTAATCAACTATATTCTTTTTTTATAAACATAATACGAACCTCTTAGTTGCAAATATCTATCTCATTGAAATAGGAACCGCATTCCATGCCAATGTCGTTACGTTATAATTGTAACAAAATCAGTTACGTGTTGTTAGAAATAGAATTTTTTTGTTGTATAATGATGCTCTAGTAAATTTATTATTTATTATTTATATTACGTATAAAATCGTTTCGATGATGAACAGAAATAAAACAAATAATTTACATTTGTTGCATTTAATGGCGACTGTTACAAATAAAAACATATTTGTTTGTAAATTGGATACATTGTATGCAACTGATTTTGTATTTATTTGTTTGTATTGTATAAAATTTTAATAAGGTTTATAATACAAAGAAATTTACAATAATAGAAATAATCAAATCGATTTTTACTTATAATAATAACTAATAGACTTGATCAAACAACAGTTGAATTTTTATTATAACAAGTTTGAGAAATCAATAAAAACACTTTAAAACATACGATGAATCAATTTCTCACTTATCCCGTGATGTAACATTTTAATATTAATTTTATGATTGAAAATCACTTGGTATGGTTTCACTGTTTTTATTTTTCTATTCGACTAGTTATCTTTATTTTTAATCATAAAATTAACTTTAAGACAGTTGGGTTTTAAAAATGAGAAACAACCAAAAAAACTTCTGTTAATAAAGAGTTGAAAGGTATCTTAAAAAAAAATTAATTTTATAAAAATAAAAATTTATTAGGAAACAGTTTCAACTAAAAAAATACAAAGAAGAAGGAGACACAATGACTTTATTTTACCACTTTATTTAAATTTACACGTGACTATAGTATCAACTAATAGCTAGTCATTATCTAATATAAAGTGTTTCTGCTAATTTTCGTGTAAATTCTACAGATTTTTTATTTGGCTTTTGCTCATTATATTCAAATTATACAAAGTAGACGCCTCCACAATTAAATATTAAAAGAAATATTCTAAAGTTAACTTAAAGATGGTTGGATTAAAACAATCCTAAGAAAAAACATATCAAAACTTTATGTCTTTAGAAAAAGAAACAAAATATTTAAAATCATTTAAAAAATAAAACTCTGAAACACTACGAAAAACAATTTCAAAAATTGAAAATGTGCAAAGAATCAATACAACACATTAAGAACAAAATAATGTTTCTCAAAGAAAAGAAAATATAAGTAAATTTGTCAAAATCTTGATAACAATATTTGCAAAATAAATAATTAAAAAACTTTCAAAAACAATTAAGAACTTTCTAAAACAACTGATTTTGAATTAAAAACCTTTGAGATTAAAAGAAAATGATGGTGGCGAATGTTACTACGTGATAGTTCATCTTAAACAATAAATAAAAGTACTTTCAACGTTTTTGTACCACTATTCATAATTTAATAAATAGTTTTTAGTTACGAAAAATAATCTATAAAATGTGACTAAACATTTTACTGAAAACAATAACTGATAATTTATTACCAGTTTAAAAAAATAATAAAAGTAGTTGAAATTAGGACGACAAAAAATGGTAAAATTATTGAAAATCCAGTGGAAAATTCACTGTGTTAACCAAAAATAATAATTATAAAAATGTTATATAACGTGTAGAAACAGTAGTATAACATTTTTACAATAAATGTTTGTAAATTTTCAATTCAGTATAAGTAGTAATGGTCGCAACCATTCTCATTAATTGAAAATATGTTTAAAAATTGAAATAACTCTTTGCCTGGTCGTACATACCGGAGTAAGTTTTTATTTTTCAATTTATTTACATATTTAAGTATTTGTTTTTATTTGTATATACAATCATGTATACAGGGTTATTCACGCTATACGGCACGGAATATTGTGGCCAAAATACGTGACTTTCAAAAAGTTTCACTTTGGGGATATCTGGGGGTCTATTAGGGCTACTTTTTAAAATTACTTTCATAATATACAGGGTGTCCCAAAAACCATCAAAGTATCAAAGTTGTATTTTTTTAATGAAACACATGGTATTTTATTGCATTTTTGGATCCTTCGATCAAAATAAGTGTATTTTTTAATAAGGTTTATATTACCTAAACCTTAAGGTTTTTGAAATAATTTGAATTTTGTAAAAATTTAACCTAATTTTCATGTTTCAAATACTTAAAAAGTAATTAAGTTATGCATACCAAATTTACACTGAAACGTGACAATAGATCATATTTTATTTTCCAAGTATAATAAACTTGACATCTTATGCCGGGTGTAAAAAAATTGGAATTAAACAAATGAGAACTTTAAATGGCTATAACTTCAATTATTTAAATGGAACGCCATATTTTTTAATTTGTCAGCAAATGCAATAAAATACAGGGTGTTTCATTAAAAAAAACACAACTTTGATACTTTTAGGGTTTTTGGGACACCCTGTATATTATGAAAGTAATTTTAAAAAGTAGACCCCCATATATCCCCAAAGTGAACTTTTTGAAAGTCACGTATTATGGCCACAATATTCCGTGCCGTATAGCGTGAATAACCCTGTATAATAAAGCTGTATTGATGAGATCGAAACACGTGTTTGTACATGTTTATAAAATTGATTGTTATATTATTAAATTACTTTTGCTAGTTTATTACAATTAATTTTATTCATTATTTCATATTTTCACACACCATAATCACTCATAAATTGTTCAACGTAAATTGAAGTTTTTAAACTTTTTTGAAAAAAGTACCTTCAAACTAGTGTTGCTTTGATAGCTTATTTTCAACTCGTAGGTTACTTTTGTATAATAATATCTGTCGGGAAGTAGTTGTTTTAATAAGTTATTTGTTTCGTAGTCTTAAGATTCATTGTTGTAGATTTGCGAAATGTGTTCGTATTTTCAAATTATCGGTTAGTTTTCTACAACGACCTAAAGGATTTATACATTTTATTATAATAGTTTTTTATACGCTTGGATAATTGAAAATGTATTATAAAATAGTTAGAAACTTTTAATAAATATGTACTTTAAAAATACCAGTTTTCCAAGAAAATAAATTATTTATACCCTCTTCCTTACTAACCAGCTATTTTCTCATTACACTCATTACACTCCTCCCTGTTATTGGAAAAAACACATCCCCAAATACTAATTTGGATTCCTTCCCCGTCGATCAACTTCCCACCCTATAACTACCCTAACCTCCAACATTCAGATTGTCCACTTTGAAGGCAAAGCCTAACGCAGCTTTATTTATGGATATCGAGAAAGC